>CM046426.1:28086199-28686199 GCA_025506505.1 Flaveria sonorensis
ACATGAATCAGCTGATCCACAATAGTTTAGTGAGAGGTCTACCAATAAGGAGTTCCTCTGTGATGAAACCTGCACTGCTTTGTTTAAAAGGAAAACAACACAAAGTCTCATTCCCTCCTATAGAAGAACCAAAGTCCACTGCCTGCTTGCAATTACTGCACATGGATCTCTTTGGTCCTGTGAGAGTAATGAGCATGGCAAAGAAGAAATACTGTCTGGAATTGTGGATGATTACTCCAGATTGTATGGACCTTCTTCTTGCATTCAAAGGATGAGGCTGCTCAGACAATATTAACTTTGTGTTGTATGTTGAGAAGCAGTATTCCCTATCAGTCAAGTGTATAAGAAGTGATAATGGAACTGAATTTAGAAACCACACACTTGATGATTTCTACCTTTCAAAAGGAATCAAGAGGGCAGTATAGCATCCCAAGGACTCCAGAACAAAATGGAGTAGTGGAGAGAAAGAACAAGACCCTAATTGAAGCTGCAAGGTCCATGTTGGCTGACTCTGGTTGCCACTGACCTTTTGGGCTGAAGCTGTCAACACAGCATGCTATGTGCAAAATAGAGCTTTAGGTGAATCAGAGGTTGATGAAGACTCCTATGAAGTCTACATCATTGGCTCCTCTAATTTCATTCTTCAGAGATTTGGGTGTCCTTGTTACATTCCAAAACACAAAGGATCAACTCCAAAAGTTTGATTTTAAGGTGGATGCAGGGTATTTGTTGGGTATTCATCCTTGCAAGGCTTACAGAGTGTTCAACTGCAGAACAAAGATGGTTGAAGAAACCTTGCATGTGAAGTTCAATGAATTCTCCTAAGGACAAAATCCCACAAAAACCCTGTGGAGTTGTTTGATCTGGACATACTGCAATATGTTCTTATCAGCCTCCAGCTGTTGCAGATCATGTGAATTCATCACCTTCTGTAGCTAGTCATCCATCTGGTGGTACTGATGGTGATGATGATCCCAGTACTCACCTATTCAAGTTTAGTGATCAACTGCCTGAGTCTACTAAACTTGATGTTCCTGTAGCTTCAGTAGCATCATCCACAACAAATGCTGATAAGATTTCTGAAATCTCTACTTCATTTGACCTGCCATCTAACCTTGGTTTCAAGAATCTGGATCAACATCTGTTGCTGCTGAGCGTGATACAAACACTTGCACAGATCTCATAGTGTACAAGAGCTGAAGAATCCCCAACGTCTCAATCATTGGTGATATCAATGCTGGTGTCTCATAGAAGTCAATTGTCCAACTTCTGCTTCTATGCTCTCTTCATCAGTCAGCAGAGCCAAAGAAGAACTATCAATGCATTAAGAGACAATGGATGGGTTGATGCCATGCGCTTGAGCTTCTTCAGTTCAAAAAGCAGCAAGTGTGGGAACTGTACCTCTACCCCCAGGTAAGTGTGCAATAGGCACTAAATGGGTGTTTAGGAATAAACAATGATGAAAATGGGCAAATTGTCAAGAAACAAGGAGACTGGTTGTCCAGGGGTTTCACAAGAAGAAGGTATTGATTATGATGAAACCTTTGCCCCTGTAGCCAGACTGGAGGCAATTAGATTGTTCTTAGCCTATGCTGCATTCCATAATCTTAAAGTTTTTCAAATGGATGTCAAAAGTGCATTTTTATATGGTAAATGAAAGAAGAGGTTTATGTGTGTCAACCACCAGGTTTTGAGGATAATAAACATCCTGATCGGTGTATAAACTGATAAGGCTCTTTATGGGTTGAAACAAGCTCCTAGAGCCTGGTATGAAACACTGTCAACTTTTCTTCTTCAGAATAATTTCACTAGAGGCTCCATAGATAAAACTTGTTCATTAAGAAAAGTGGGTCAGCATAAGCTCCTTGTTCAAAATTATGTTGATGATATTATTTTTGCATCCTCTGATCCACAGTTGTGTGATGCATTTACAAAGTTGATGCAACAAAAATTCGAAATGAGTGCCATGGAGAATTACAGTTCTTTCTAGGTTTGCAAATCAAACAAAAAGCTGATGGAACTTTCATTCATCAGTCAAAATACACAAAGAGTCTTTTGGAAAAGTTGATTTACAAAACTGTAAGCCCTGTTCTACTCCCATGTGCAGCACCACACAAACTGGATGCAGATCAGAAGGTAAAGCCGTTGATGAAACGCTTTACAGATGTATGATTGGGTCCTTGATGTACTTAACAGCTTCTAGACCAGATATTATGTTTGCAACTGTGTTTGTGCTAGATTTCAGGCTGCTCCTAAAGAGTCTCATTTGATTGCAGTCACAGAGGATCTTTAGATATCTGCAAGGTACTCAATCTCTAGGTCTTTGGTATCCACTGGGCACTCCTGCAAATTAGTTGCTTTTCTGATAGTGACTATGCAGGGTGTAAATTAACTAGAAAATCAACTTCTGGTGGATGTCAATTCCTAGGCAACTGTTTGGTTTCTGGCAAAGTAAGAAACAACATCTGTTGCTACATCCACTGCTGAAGCCGAGTACATTGCTGCTACAAGTTGTACATCTCAGGTACTCTGGCTTCAGAATCAATATTGGATTATGGCATTACCGAGACTAAGACTCCATTACTAATGGATAGTGCTTCAGCTCTTTGTATTGTCAAGAATCCAGTCCAGCACTCTAGGACCAAAACATATTGAGATCAGACACCATTTTATCAGGGATGTTTTGAAAAAGGTTTGATTGATCCAAAGTTTGTTCCTAGTGCTGATGAGCTTGCAGACATATTACTAAGCCTTTGGACAGTTCAACTTTCCAAAACCTAGGTTAAGGCTTGGTATGCTGCAGCTAGAATAAGTGACAACTACTGATGATCTCAGTCAACAAGTACTGATGAGCATTCGTATACTATTGTCACAAATAAGTATGATAAGTTCTTTTATCCTCAGTAGTTTTCATAACTACTGAAGACTAAATTACTTAAAAGTACTGAAGTACTCTATCTGTTGAAAAGAACTGATGTAGTACAACTACTGATGTCAGTCTAACAGATAAGTACTGATGACCAATGAAACGTCTGAAAATCAGACAACGTCTGATATAAGTGTTGAGGTCAGAATGAAACAGCTGATGAGCTAAGAATTGACGACAACAGCTGATGAGAAAATTTATCTCTTCATTGTTTCACAACTGCTGCTTCACTTCAAACAACTGAAGCCAAAACCAGTCTTCAGTAGTTTCACAACTACTGATGACTAACACCAAGTCTTCAGTTGTTACACACCTGAAGCCAAAACCATGTCTTCAGTAGTTTCACAACTACTGATGACTAATACCAAGTCTTCAGTTGTTACTTCTGAAAGTTAAAACCAGGTCTTCAGTTGTTTTCAAACAACTGATGACAGCACCGACACTTTTAGTCGTGTTTTATATCAGCCTTTTCTTACCTATAAATACCTAAACCTACTTTCGAACGTTTCATTAGCCGTTTTCCGTCCTTCACTCTCAACAATGGCGACCATGAAACTCAAACCCAGACACAACTGTGTTGCCTACCTTCGTAATCGGGCTTCTGGAACACATTTGATAACGCCATCGATCTTATGGTAGATTCCCAGTACCGAACCGCGTTTCTTCTGAATCCTACCATATACCCCGATTCCCTAAGCCAGTTCTGGACCAACGTCTCTGTGCAAACTGGTGAGAATATCACTCTCCAGTCGTTGGTCAACCAGAAACAGGTGGTCATCACTCCGGACATCATTCGACAAACCCTAGATCTACATGATGCCACCTGTGTCACAGAATACCGAAAGGCACAAACGATATGTCTTTCATCAAACAACGGGTATGAAGGAGACTTAAGTGCTACCACCATTCTGAAGAAGCACTTCCATGATGCTGAACGTCATGAAATCTCTTCCAGAACTTGGACGTGAACTGGGTGTCCCTATCAGAAACAATAGACACCGGCACGCCATGACGAGTTACGATCTCCTTGATGATAGCTCTGCCAACCTTTCCAACGAGTAAGACTCTCGGATTGGCAAAAAGTGTGCACTCTTCGTCAGGCGCGTCTACGATCACCCAAATGGTATCACATCTCTCGCAGTGCGATGCAACTTTGTGATAAAGTCCATGGTGATGTGTTCCCACTTCTATTCGGGTATATCCAAGGGTCGGATCTTCCCATATGGTTTCTGATGTTCCGCCTTCACTTGTAAACAGGTCAGGCACTTACTCACGTACTCCACCACGTCACGCTTCATCCCTGGCAACCAATAATCCTTCTTCAGCTCATGATACATCTTTGTAGCACCAGGATGGATGAAATACTGTGTTTTGTGAGCCTTATCCATGATCCTTCCTCTCAGCTCCCCATAACGAGGAATCCACATTCGCCCGAAAGGGTTTAACGCCAAGGGTTTGTAGATAAAAGAAATTTTGCAATGTGTTGGCAGCGGATGAGTTACTATCCATAGCGGACGATCAAGTCTATGCAGCGGATGAAGAAAGATTTCAAGTGTCTACAGCGGATGACCAATACACATGCATCGGATGACTAATGTCCACAGCTGATGAACAGTCCAAAACGGATGATCATCCACACGGACGATCATCCACTGTGGATGATCATACATAGTGGATGATCATCCACAGCGGATGAACACTCCAAGTGGACATGATCAAGAAAAAACACACAAGTGTTCACAACGGACAACATCCAAGGCACAGTGGAAAGCTTATTCAACATCCATAACGGACGACTTAGCATTCACAAAGGATAGACAATTATCCACAGTGGACGAATTAGACTAAGGATTTTATGTAATTTTAGTTTACATAAGGGTATTTTTGTAATTGTATATAAACTATTTGTATAGGCTATAAATAGCATAATACCCTAATCCTTTGTAACCTTTGAACAATCAATCAAACAAGCATTTTCTATTTCATCTGAGCAGTCAATCACTAGCAAGCAAACAATCATACACACACATAGATTTCATTTATTAATCATGGGTTTCCGCACTATGATTATTGAGTATTGATTCGATAACAACCTATTGTTATATTTTAGAGATTGAAATCAATCCTTGATAGAATTCATTTGGTTTGTTCTGTGTTCTAAGTCCAAAACCCAGTTTCCATCAGAAACTAGTTATAAAAAAAATTAAACAACAATATAGCTTTGCTTTTCGTAACAACCTTAAATGCTATGGAGTTTTAATTCTCAATCCTTTCAAACACCCTCCTGAACCAATCAAATAAAATATGATTATAATATTCATTGGAATCACACTAATCGATCATGCATGGAACATAGTATCTATTGTCTTAATCAAAATCAAAACCAAACACGACACCACATGAATACCCTTATAATCAATAACTCCTGCCATAAACTTATCCAAACAATCCACAAGCAACTTTGAACACTCTTGCCACAAAAATCCATTGAATCAATCCAAATGAGAACTATCGATCCATAGAATCCTCTTTTGACCATTACGGGAAGGAAACAAGGTGCAAAGGACCAATATATGACATCCGTCCCCAAAAATAGGTGCATTGACCATTGACTTTGACCGTTGACTTTGACTTTGACTTTTGACTTTGACTCTTTGACTTTGACTTGTTCTAAATATGAGCTTTGACTTGAAATTTGATCTAATGATGACTTGATCTGAGATAATACATTAGATGCGTGTAGACACGCTAAATTCTAGAACTGTGCATTATGGGCTTAATATTTCTAGTGGGCCTTGGACATGGTGATAGTAAACGTTCACTGATTTGGACTTAGCATGATGGTTGTGTGCTTAAAATTAGACTAAAGACTTAAAAATGTTTAAATATACATCTTACGTTAAGAACGCAAACAAATCAGACATCAATGGGCTTTGCCTAAAGTCTACTAAATACACTTAATTTAATTTAAGAATATAAATTTTATAATTTTTATAGCGTATAATAGCTCATTGGAATCATATTAACATGTAGAATTTATAAACATGAAAATCAAACGACGCGCGAATCTGGTGAGACAAAATTAGATGAGACAAGCAACGGCCCGGGAGGCCCATTCATGGCCCCTTGGCCACAACCCTCAAAAAGGGGGCTCCCCTTTGATTTTCCTTCATTATTTTCTTTTCACTACTCTTGTTCTCCAAATTTTCTCTCAAGAGAAAACCCTAGCCACTGTCATACTTCTTGTTCATCTATCATCATCAACATCGATTTTGGTGTTATTTCTTCATTCAAGATTGGATTTTAGTCAAGTCTTGACATTTAAATTTTTACGGTAAGAAAATCATTCATTTTGATGATTTTAGTCTCTATTGTTCATGTTCTTGATGATTTTCATCATCAAACCTCTAAATATCTTGTGTTCTTGGTTGTGGGCTTTGGATCGTGAAGTTCCAGTTGTTTTGGTTATTGAAACTTCTAAACGGTATGACCCTAATTCTCAATCTTGGTATATATATTCTTTGAATCTATCAAAACTGGGTTGTAATCTTGGATGACCTGTCCATAATAGACATCTTGGACATATAAATAATTTGAAAATCATTAATCTTGTTTCTTGAATGGATAGACGCGTTGGAAAATCAAAACTATGTACCGACTAACTACCAATGTGAACCGGAAGATGAAAAATCTATATAAACTGTTTTGGGACTGCAAATTTGTGATAATCTAAGTGTTTAATTCTAGGTTTTGTCAATTAGATCATGGAATAAATTTTATTAAAGTACTCGTGTCAATAAATGGTTAAATATTGAGGTTTGGGATGCAAGGAACAAGACTAATGAACTGGACAGTTTGCTATCAGAAAAATACGACGTATTGTACAGGTCATAACCTGTTCATATTGAGTCCAAATGGGACAAAATTTTCATCTAAAATCAATTTCAGTTAGTCCTCTAACTAACCCAAGTGGCCTCGTGTCGTTTCGACATCGTTTGCTCCTCCAAACGTGGCAAACAAAATTGAAGGTCAAAGCATACGAATCTGGGCAGCAGGTTGGTCTGTGTTCCTCGAGTCATAATTTCTAATATTTTATCCAATGGAGATGATCCTTTTTATGGAGTTTAATTTAAGTCTTATCTTTCAAACGATACCTATGACGCAACGTTTCGTTCCGTTTCGACTCCAAACAGTTATGCAAAACTGGTGTTGAATCAGCTCTACATGCTAAAATATTTAATAAACTTAAAACTAAGGATTTGAAACCAAATAATCAAATAAAGGCAAGATTTGTACTTAAAAGTGGTTAAATGACTTATTAAAAGAATAAGTTAATAATGTCTATAATTCATTGAATATGGACTAATAGATGTTCATTAAAGGACATTAATAAATTAATATAAAGTGACAACTAAAACCATAAATGTGGTGAGATTTAAAGTTTAAATCTGACATGGACCTGTTCTATTAGTAAATCATATTTTTATAAAATAAAAACCTTGATGGACATAAGGACTAGGCTACAAGGATTAAACCCATATTGGTCATTTTGTTCTTTAGTAATCCATTTGTGATTTGTACTTTTAGTGCTTGCTTTACGTATTGTGATATTTGGACTGTACTATTTCGAGGTGAGTTTCACAGCCCCTTTTTAATATGTTTTACCTGGGAGAAAAGCATGCTCATGTTTTGGACTATGCCGTGTCTTAAAGATTATTTTGGAACATTGTATGTGGTTTGGGTAATGGGTTGAGTCTGGATGTTCATTCATGAGTGTGTACATGGGCATGAGCTTGTTATTGTGCTTAACTATCATGGAGAGGTATTGTTAGTACAACGGGCTGACACCCCACCCCTGTCATCGGTATGCTAGTTGAGACTGACTTGGCCTGTGCGTGCCCTTGTGTGAATATAATCCGGTTCATTGGACTTGGACTGATCGTAAACTTGTGTTGAATATATGACTGTCATGTACTCTTACTCACATACAACCTTATGTACATGTTTTACACGGCATATTGTTTGTACTTTTAAACCTGTGAACTCACCAACGTATGTTGACTTTTTAGAGCATGCCTTTTTAGGTAACGGTGTTTAGGTATTTAGACGGTGGACTTTAGACGAGACCGCTCCTTCAAGAGCATTAGAAATGGAACATTAGTTTTCGAGTATATGTTACTATTGTTGGACTTGTAAATGTTTTGGATTGTTCTTATACTAGTTGTTCTAGTTTTGACTTCTAGATTATTTGTGCATTTATGGAATAACGTTATGGTATTGATTGTTCTTGACACTTGTTCTTTCGTGTCAGGCGGCGTCATGATCCATTGACGAAGAATTTTTAAAGATTCTCTTAGACCCCAAAGTGCTATGACGATCCCGTCCGTCGCATCCCCGTGTTTCCACTACTTGCGGGGATGTGACAGATTGGTATTAGAGCCATTGGTTATAAAGAATTAGGTCGATTATTCGACCTATACTATAACCTAAGTACCCACATGTAGTATGCATCATAGGATTATGTGCGTATAGCTATACATGTGAATGTTCTATATGCTTTATCAGTTGTGTTGAGGTTATCTTACATGTTATTGGGATGTACTTTTTGGAGAATTTTGGTCGTTCTATCATCTTTGCATGTCTTGAGAAAGCATTAGGTAAGGACGTCCTATCGTTATGCGCTTGACTATTATTTGGTCTGGATTGATAAGTGTAGCTATAAGAATTCTTTTTAAAGGACATATGTTGTTAAGCCAACCTTTATTATGTGCATGGGCCATTGTTACCTATGTTGTATGAGGCCTGATTTATATCTTGTGAGTTGATTATTAGGAAATGGAAATGCTAGCTTACATGACACAACAACAGACAAGAGCCATGGCGTATTTGGGTCTGATGGCTATTTATTGGATCTCGGACTGTATTAAATGGGTTCTTTTGACTTTTCCTTACCCAAGTGAATGCTTTGTCAATCAATTCATCTTTACAACTTTGGTTACTTAACCTTCGGTTAGTGACCATATCTTTGATTCTACAATCATAGATAACACTCTGTACTTAACAAGATGTGTATCTCTAGTATGAGGAGCTAGTGGTGACCATGCAATGCAAATTACCATGGGTGCACACGTAATTGCAATTTGCAGTGCATGTAAAATCTGGCAAACCCTTTCGTGAGACAACAATCATAGTTAGTACGAATCTTCCATTTATACATAGGACATTGGAGTTTCTATTCTTAAGACAATTAATGGTTTGGAAACACCAATCCCATTTATCATTGCATAAGTACAAATAGATCTGGAGCCTTATGGGAATCATACTGGGACATTTTAGCCCAGTATCTATGAGATGTTTTTTTCGCTTTTGTTTATGTGATCATGGAAATTGACTACATGTTCTAAATTTACTTGGTCTTTGAAGAGTAAAGTAGAGAGGTAAGACTCCTTGTACCTTTGCTGCTTTGTTCAAATTGATCTTAATACTTGGAGCATTGGTTGTTGAGACATTCTAGCATTACTTAAGGAGTAAATGGATGTCATGTAACCAATTTAGACGTCGTCCTTGGTATATCATTGGTGTGGTGGGACACTGCGGGGAACCCTATACATAAACATCTTTGGTATACTAAGGATGTGCTTGAACGGGCTATGTGATGATCCTAGCGGTTTAGAGTTGGACATGGTGGGACTGATAACATGGAAGGAAATGGTACTAGAGGCAGGATTGGTTGTACGTACACGGAGTTCATGACGTGCAAGCCAAAGGAGGACGATGGGAATGTTGGAGCAACAGCCCGACCCGTTGCATGAGAAAATGGGAACGGATGGACATCAAGATCTGTGCTAAGAATCAAAGGTAAACTGTGTTGTCTGTTCATTGGTGAGCAAAGAACTAACATAATAGAATGCTAAAACACTAGTTTAAGGTATGGAGGTTGTAATGGCCATGACTTTGGATGAGCTTAAAGGATTAGTAACTGAGGAGTACTGCTGTGGACTAGATGGAAAAGTTAGATCTTGTGTCTTGGATTCATGCAATGGTAGATGTGGTCATGAAGCCCATACCTACCAATTCCATAAGCTGGCAAAGCTGATGCCACAATTATGACACATAAAATAAAAAGGTTGAGAGCACATCAGGGGGCTGGTTCTACAATCGTGAAATGATTGCCGATGCTGCATCCCCAACCATTTAAAGTGTGATACTAAAACATGTAGTATGGTCAATGAGATGGTTCGTATTGGTGCTAGGAGAAAGCTAGTAAGACGTAGAAGGATGTTAGGGAATGGGTAAGCTAGCTAGCTAGTGTTAAAATGGAGAAGAAGGACAAAGCCATGAAAGGATAGGTGGCTACCACGCTAGCAACGAAGACTATGCAGGCACTTGTCCAGAGTGTAATAAGTGCAATCTGTACCATCTGACTATGACGCCACGTCCTGTGTGTTTCAACTTCAAGTAATTAGAGGCTTAGGCAAGGGTTTTTAGTGTGCTGGTGAACTCAGTTGTGCCGATTGATGCAGTCAAATCCGCAAGAATTCGACGTGACATCATCAGTGTGGAAGCTAGGAGCAACATCGAAATGCATAAACGAGGCTAAATAGGGCTTAAGGTCAATTGGACAATTAAAATTAAAAGAAAAACAACACAAGTCTGGTCTGCATTTGTGCAAACCCAGGGCAAGGTAATATGGCATCCCTATTCCTAGAAAGGCATTCGTGATTGGTGTCAATGATGCCTTGCATGACCCAGACGTAGTGACCTTGACTTTTGTAACTAAGTTAGACTTGACCCTAGTTATGAGGATATGTGTTATGAAATGGGCTAATGGTAGTCTTGTAAATACTAGGGAGAAATATAGACTATACTATGTTATTAGAGGATCATGCATTTAGAATATATCTTGTAGGATATGGGCGTAGAAGTTTCAACATGGTCACGGGGATGGATCAATGTTTAGGAATAGTGCTGAGATCATATACTATAAGAGATTGCTTGCATACCATTATCACATGGTGAGACACTTGACATGTATGGCGAGAGATTAGAAGAGGACAACACATAGATCTCGAGCATGAAGGTGGAGGAATAAGAGTTAGATGATATACCTGTTGTGTGAAACTTTTAAGAAATGTCCTGAAGGATTTGGTATGATTGCCTACTTCACAATAGGTGGACCTTTGGATTGACCTGGTACATAAGGCGATGCATGTTCCTAGGGCTTCTGATCTCTTAACACCCTTGGAGATGCAAGATCTATCTAATCAACTTCAGGATTGGTTCGGTAAGGGGTTTATATGACCCATTCAATCACCATGGGGTGCTAGTGGTTTTCTGTCAAGAAGAAGGATGGATCATACAGGATGTGCATGGACTATCAAAGGCTAAATAAACTAACAGACAAGAACCGTTATCATTTGCCAAGGATAAATGACTTACTTAATCAGCTTAAAGTATCGACGTACTTTTTGAATATTGATCTCCGTTTGGAAATCATCAACATAGAGTACTGTGGATGACATACAAAGAAAGCATTTAGAACTCGTTACAGACATTACGAATTCCTAGTTATGTGAATTTTGGGCTAACAAAGCACTTGCGGTGTTCATGGACATGATGAATTAGATGTGTATGCCATATCTGAATAAATTTGTCATAGTGTTCATTGAGGACATTCTGATTTATTTGAGGATAGGGAGGATCATGAGAGAAACGTATGGGGATAGTCTTGGAATTAATGAAAAGGAGAAACTATCCACTAGGTTCTCCAAGCGAGTCATCTATACTGACAACAAGAGTTTTCAACATATTTTTCACCAAAAATTACTGAACATGAGATAGAGATGTTATTAAGCGAATTAGGTTTCATTTATGGGAATGTGCAGACATTGGTGTTGGACGAAGCACACAAGTTTAAGTATACTATTCATCCCGTTGCTTACAAGAGGTGGCATGATCGTAAGGACTTGGATTGGTGGCCTGGAATGAAAGGGAACATAGCGGACTATGTGTGCAAGTGTTGACTAGTTCAAATGTTAAAGTGAGGCATCGAAGGCCACCTAGCCTATTGCAATAGTTTGATATTCTGTATTAGAAGTGGAAAAACATGATTGTGGACTTCATCACGAAGCTAATAAGAATTAGTAGTAAGCATGATTTGATATGAGTCATTGTGGATAACATGACCAAATCTGGTTATCTCCTGACTATTCGTGAGGACTACTAGATGGAAAATTTGGTAAGGATTTATGTTAGTGAAGTTGTGGATAGACTTGGGTACCTATGTTGATTATCCCTGTTCGTGCCGGTCGTTTCATGAAACGATTCAGCATAGCTTATAGTAGGCGCTGGGTACACGTCTAGACATGAGTGAGACTTACTACTATCATACTAATGGTATGAGTGAGTGACCTATTTAAACATTGGAGGATATGTTAATGTCTTTATCATTGACTTGGAGGTAGCTAGGAAACTCATCAACCATTGATGAACTTCCTTATAACAATAGTTGCAATGAGAGTCTTATAGGAGCACCGTTCGAGGCACTAACGGATGTAAGTGTTGATTGCCAATGTAATGGGCAGAAGTTGTGTAAGTTAGATGACTGGACCACTAATCATTCAAGAGACGAATGATTAGGGGTTGGAGCGCAGACAGACTAAAGGCAGCTCAAGATCGTTAGAAATTTACACTAACAATCAAAGGAACCCTTGCTTTAGGCACATGTTCTCAGACATAGGTTGATTTGATAATTAGATACGGTTGGTTCTTTGCATCTCCTTTCCTTCCCTTGATGGTTGAAAAAGGGTTATATGGATCGATAGTTGTCATTTGGATGATCAATGGATTTTTGAGGCAAGAGTATTCGAAGTTGGTTGTGGAGTGTTGTGGTTAAGTTTTAGGCAGGAATGGATTGATTTTAAGGGTCAATCGTGTGGTGTCGTGTTGGGTTTTGGTTTCGATTTAAACAATAGATTTTTTCATGTGTGATTCGGTAGTGTGATTCCAACGAAGAATATAATTAGATTTGATTAGATTGGTTGGGAAGTGTGTTTAGAAGGATTCAGAATCAAAACTCCATAGCATTGAGGTTGTTACAAAAAGCAAAACCTATCCATGCGAGAACTATTGTTGTTAATGTTCTTGGATAACTAGTTTCTTTCCCATGTATTTAGTTAACCGTTCGTGAAACATTGATGCACCAATCTACAGTTGCACAATTTCAATTAGAATTCAAGTAAATCTTATTTAATATGTCGTGTTACCTTGATTTGACTTCTTTTTCATCAATCAAACATTAATTTCTCGTTTGACGTCTAATATCTTTTGTTTCCACCCTAATTTGATTCTCTGTTCTTCTCTAGTAAATACAAACAGTTTATTGGTCTTTTGAATCTTGATTCCTACCCTTGATGGTCGAAAGAGGATTCTATGGATTGATAGTTGTCACTTGGATTGATTCAATGGTTTTTTATGGCAAAAGTATTTGAAGTTACTTATGGAGTGTTATGGATAAGTTTATGGTAGGAATGGATTGAATTTAAGGGTCATTCGTGTGGTGTCGTGTTTGGTTTTGGTTTCAATTAAGAAAATAGATACTTTGTTCCATGTGTGATCGATTACTGTGATTCCAGTGAATATTATAATTAGATTTGATTAGATTGGTTTGGGAGTGTGTTTAGAAGGCTTGAGAATAAAAACTTCATAACATTTGTGGTAGCTATAAAACAAAAGCTATCCATGCGAGAACTATTGTTGTTAATATTTTTTAATAACTAGTTGTTTTCCCATATATTTAGCTAAGCTTTCCTATATACATTGATCCACCAATCTGCACTTGCACAATTTTGATTAAAATTCAAGTAAATCTTATTTGATTTGTCGTGTTACCTTGATTTGACTTCTTTTTCATCAATTAAATATTACTTTCTCGTTGACATCTGATTAGTTTCATTACCACTCTAATTTGATTCTCTATTTTTCTCTAGTGAAATACGAGTAGCTTATTGGTCTTTTGCACCATGTTTCCTTCTGGTCGAAAGAGGATTCTATGGATTGATAGTTTTCATTTGGATTGATTCAATGGATTTTTGTGACAAGAGTGTTCAAAGTTGCATGTGGAGTGTTCTGGATAAGCATTCGGCAGGAGTTGATTGATTTTAAGGGTCATTCGTTTGGTGTCGTGTTCGGTTTTGATTTTGATTAAGACAATAGATACTCTGTTCCATGTGTGATCGATTAGTGTGATTCCAATGAATATTATAACCAGATTTGATCAGATTGGTTTGGGAGGGTGTTTAAAGGATTGAGAATTAAAACTCCATAGCATTAGAGGTTGTTACGAAAAACAAAACCTGTCCATGCGAGAACTAGGGTTGTTTAATGTTTTTGCATAACTAGTTTCTTTCCCATGTATTTAGTTAAGCTTTCGTGAATACATTAATGCACCAATCTATAGTTGCACAATTTTGATTAAAATACAAGTCAATCTTGTTTGATTGGTCGGGTTACCTTGATTTGACTTCTTTTTCATCAATCCCACATTACGTTTCTCATTTGACATCTGATTAGTTCCATTTCAACTATAATTTGATTCTCTATTCTTCTCTAGTGAAATACGAGTAGTTTATTGTTCTTTGGCACTCCTTTCCTTCCCTTGATGGTCGAAAAAGTGTTATATGGATTGATTATTGTCATTTGGATTGATTCAATGGATTTTTATGACAAGAGTATTCGATATTGGTTGTGGAGTGTTGTGGATTTGTTTTGGGTAGGAGTGGATTGATTTTAAGGGTCATTCCTGTGGTTTCGTGTTTGGTTTTGGTTTCAATTTAAACAATAGATACTATGTTCCATGTGTGATCGATTAATGTGATTCCAATGAAGATTATAATCAGATTTGATTGATTGGTTTGGGTGTTTAGAAGGCTTGATAATCAAAACTCCATAGCATTTGAGGTTGTTACAAAAAGCAAAAGCTATCCATGCGAGAACTATTGTTGTTTAATATATTTGTATAACTAGTTGCTTTCTCATGTATTTAGTTAAGCTTTCCAGAATACATTGATCCACCAATCTGCAGTTGTACAATTTTTATTAACATTCAAGTAAATCTTATTTAATTGGTCATGTTACCTTGATTTGACTTATTTATCAACAATCACACATTACGTTTCTCGTTTGACGTCTGATTAGTTTCATTTCCACTCTAATTTGATTCTCTATTCTTCTCTAGTGAAATACGAGTACTTTATTGGTCCATTGCACCTCGTTTCTTTCTTTTGATGATCGAAAGAGGATTCTATGGATCGATAGTTGTCATTTGGAATGATTCAATGGATTTTTGTTGCAAGAGTGTTTGAAGTTACTTGTAGAGTGTTGTGGATAAGTTTATGATGGGAGTGGATTGATTTTAAAGGTCATTCGTGTGGTGTCATGTTCGGTTTTGGTTTTGATTAAGACAATAGATAATATGTTCCGTGTGTGATCGATTAGTGTGATTCTAATGAATATTATAATCAGATTTGATTAGATTAGTTTGGGAGCGTGTTTAGAAGGCTTGAGAATCAAAACTCCATATCATTTAAGGTTGTTACGAAAAGGAAGAGCTATCCATGCGAGAACTATTATTGTTTAATTGGAAAACCAAGGTCAACAAACGACTAGTGAACAAGCTGGTCAGTTATCTGGAACATAGACAAGATAGGGTTTCTGAGGATTTTTGAACAAACTAAAAACAAGGAAACATAAGGTTTCACGAGAATTGCAACATCATCCCCTTGTTGAAGGGAATTTCATCTTGAAATTTAAAGAAAAGATATTGTAAGAATGATACCTTGAGAAGTGGATGCCTGATCCTTGAACAGTTGTGGATACTTCTTCCTTATTTGATCCTCGCATTCCCAGGTAAACTCTGGTCCACACTATGAATTCCACCTAACGCGTATAATAGGAATCTTACTACGCTTTAGGGTTTTGACTTCTTGATCCATAACCTCGGCTGGTTCTTCAACAAAATGCAACTGGTCGTCAATCTCGAGTTCCTCCAAGGGTACGATCAATGATTCATCAGTTAAGAACTTCATTAGGTTTGGCATGTGAAACACGTTGTGTATTCCATTGAGCTCTTTAGGTAAATTCAGCTGGTAAGCTACTAGACCAACCATTTTGATAATCTCAAAAGGTCCGACGTAGCATGGATTTAGCTTTCCCTGTTTTATGAAATGGATTACACCTTTCCAAGGTGAGACTTTTAGGAGTACCTTGTCACCAACCTGGATTCTAATGGTTTACGGCATTTATCTACATAACTCTTCTGTCGATCACGTGCCGCTGCCATACGGTTACGAATTTACACGATCTTCTCAGTCATCTCGTGCACAAGCTCAGGACCCGTAAGTTGGCTTTCACTAACTTCTGCCCAATAGATAGGTGATCGGAACTTACGTCCACACAATGCCTCAAATGATGCGGCCTTGATTGAGGTGTGATAACTGTTATTGTAGGAGAACTCAACCAATGGTAAATGAGTTTCCCAACTACTACCAAAATCAATCACACTGGCATGCAACATGTCTTCCAGTGTCTGGATTGTATGCTCACTCTAACCATAGGTTTGTGGATGATACGCAGTGCTCATATCCAACCGTGTTCCCAATGATCACTGCAAAGATTGCTAGAAATTAGAAGTGAACCGAGCGTCACGATCAGAGATGATAGATATTGGCACACCATGCCAAGAGACTATTTCTCTTAAATAAATTCATGTAAGCTTCTCCATTCAATCATTCTCTCAGATTGCCAGAAAATGCACGGATTTTGTTAAGCGATCTACTATAACCAAAATGGTATCGCATCCGTTGGGAGTCCTAGGTAACTTGATGATAAAGTCCATCGAGATCAGCTCCCATTTCCACACTAGAATTTTCGGTTGCTGAAGTAAACCAGATGGTCTCTGGTATTCCACCTTAACTTTAGAGCAAGTTAGACATCTGCTTACTTAGGTGGCAATCTCAGCTTTCATGTTCGGCCACCAGTAAAACTCCTTCAGATCCTGGTACATCTTGTCTGAACCCCGATGAATTGAGTAGCGTGACTTATGCTTCATCCATTACCAGCTCTCGTAAATTCCCGTACTATGGTACCTAGATCCGTTCCATGAAATAACGGATTCCATCAGTCTTGATCTCTAATTGTTTCTCCATGCCTCTTATAGATTCTGCCTTCAGATTCTTAACTTTCAAGGCCTCAGATTGAGCAGCCTTGATTTGCACTGGCAGATCGGAGTGGATGGTCATTTGTAATATGTGCACCTGATGAGGTTTTGGTGTTTCCTTTTGACTGAGGGCATCAGCTACCACATTAGCCATACCTGGGTGGTAATTGATTGCACAGTCGTAATCATTGAGCAATTTTAACCATCGTCGTTGCTGCATATTCAGCTCTTTCTGATCATATATGTGCTGGAGGCTCTTGTGATCTGTATAGATCGTGCACTTGGTTCCATATAAGTAGTGCCTTCAGATCTTCAAGGCAAACACTATAGCTCCTAGTTCCAGATCATGCGTTATGTAGTTCTTCTCATGCACCTTGAGCTGTCTAGATGCATAAGCTATGACATTGTTGTGTTGCATCAGTACACATCCCAAACCCTGGATGGATGTATCACAGTAAACAACGAAGTTATCAATTCCTTTTGGTAAAGCTAGGATCGGCGTGCTGCAGAGTTTGTCTTTAAGCGCCTGAAATGCTGATTCCTCTTAGCTGCCCATTTGTAGATGGTTCCCTTCTGAGTTAGGGCAGTCAAAGGTTGTACCAACTTTGAGAATCCTTCGATAAATCGTCTGTAATAGCCCGCCAAACCAAGGAATTATCTCACCTGAGTGGCGTTTTCGGTGCCGACCAATCCTTGATTGCTTTAATCTTTGAAGGATCTGTATTTATACCCCTTCCGTTCACCACATGCCCAAGAAATTGCACTTCTCGCATCCAGAAGTCGCATTTTGAGAACTTTGCTTAAATTTGTTCATTTTTCAACACATCCAAAATGATTCTCAAGTGTTCCTCATGATCTTCCTTAATCTGAGAGTAGATTGGTATGTCATCAATGAAGACAATGACAAACTTATCCAAGTAAGGCTTGCAAACATGGTTCATGAGGTCCATGAAAACTGTCGGGGCATTGGGCAGTCCAAAAGGCATTACTGCGAACTCATAGTGCCCATAGCGAGTCTAAAATGCCGACTTCGATATGTCTTCCTCCCGAACCCGTAATTGATGATAACTTGATCTCAGATCAATCTTTGAATAGTAGCTTGATCCTTGCAACTGGTAAAATAGGTCATAAATGCGCGGGAGTGGATATCTGTTCTTGATCGTCACCTTGTTCAGCTCCCGGTGATTAATACACATTCTGAAGGTTCCATATTTCTTTTTCACGAAAAACACTGGAGCTCCCCAGGGTGAAGAGCTAGGACGTATGAATCCCTTGTCTAGCAATTCCTGCAATTGCTTAGACAACTCTTGTAGTTTGTTCGGTGCCAAACGGTACGGCGCCCGAGCGATCAGAGCTGCTCAGGTGCTAACTCAATCTGGAATTCTACCTGCCTGTGCGGAGGAAGGCCAGGTAAGTCTGTGGGAAATACTTCCGGAAAGTCTCTAACAACTGGAATATCTTCGATACGCTTTTCATCCACCTTCTTTTTTGTAACTAGTGCCAGTAAAGCAAAATGCCCTTTCCTAAGACATTTCTGGGCCTTCAGATATGAGATGATGCCAACCACAGCACCAATCCTGTCACCTTCAACCGTAAGAATCTCATCACTCGAGATGGGTAACTTGATCAGTTTCTCCTTGCAGATGATCTCAGCATTGTTCTTGATCCCAACTACTACGTCAAAACTACCGAGTGTGATGGGAATAAAGTCTATATTGGAGGTCTATCCAGACAAGCTTAGCTTACAGTTACTAAATACTTGGGTAGCTGTTATCATCCTACTATCAGCTATTTCTATGGTATACTTAGAATTCAAGTCAGTAGGTAATACCCCTAGTACTTTACTAAACTTATTGGACACATAACTCTTATCAGCACCAGAGTCAAATAAAACAGAGGCATAACAACCATTTATAGTGAATCTACCAGACACTACAGTAGGGTCATTTCAAGCCTCACCTGAGCCAATGATGAAAGCTCTTCCTTTGCCACCACCACTTCCGCCACTATTATTGTCATTTGGTTTATCAACAACACCATTGTTACCATTTCTCTTAAGTTTCATGCATTCCCTCTTAAAGTGACTAGGTTGGCCATATTCAAAACACCCAGTCTGATTATTGTTTTGATGTTACTGCTGCTGAGGTGCTTTTGCTGAGAGGTTTACCCTGCAATTCTTGGCAGCATGCCCAAACCTTCCACACCTCTCACAAGTGTTCTTCATGCATGCCTGCTATGATGAAACTTACATTTGCTGCATTCTGGAAGGTTGCCATGGTAGCCACCAGAACTACCGGAGTCTTGAGTAGGTTGTGATTGGTTGAATTTCTTCTTTTACTGCTGCTGGGGAGTGAAGGATGAAGGGCTTAACAGCGCCTGGCTTTGGCTTTACTCACGTCAGTGGCATATTTCTATGTAGGTTTTACATGAAGAAGATTTGGCTCAGTGTGGCTCGTAAGCATAAAAGTACTGTACGTGCTTTTTTGAATCCCAATTCATTGGGCCTTTCGATACAATCAAATAGAAAGCCCCAAGGGCGTTGCCCAGAAAGACAACCCCGCATAGATTGAATTTCTTGAATGGATATAGGGCGAATATGAAACGCATGGATACAAGTTAGGCCTTGGAATGAAAGAAAATTCCAAATCCCTCCGCTTAATGGATAACCATTTGCTACCAATGGAGAATTGCTTCTCATCTTGAATTGAGTTGAGTATGTAAATAAATCACTAAACCAGTGTAAAAGTAAATAATGAAGATATGAAATGAATGTTGTGCTCCTAGACGTGCCACATCACTGACCTGAGAGAAAACATGCTAAGATCAGTACAAAGACTGGTGAGTTCACAGGTTTATCAGAAAATAGTAAGTAATAGTAATGAAATCCAGATTCGGTAATCAAAGGATATAAGTAGGTAGCTAGCCTACAACAAGTCACTATGTGTATGAATTTCACGACCGAGCTGACATTAATAATGTAATGAATGCCCTGGCTATGATACCAGACCACAACACAGTAAAACAGGCTAACCATTCACCTGTTTAACCTCTAGTTAAGCTAGTGTGACTAGCCCAGGCAGGGTTTGTCAAACCCAGTAGATCTACTAACAATCACCTCACTAATACCATATTAACTGTCCGAATGAGGCGTAGTGGTATCACAATAGTAAACCAGTATATGTAGTATTACCAATCTAAAGTACCATACAGTTTATGAAAAACAGCATGTTTCTCTCCCCCAAAAGAGAGTACAGTATGAAAGTGGGCTGTAAACTCACCTCGTATGCACAACGAATAAGATAATGTAGAGAGCGGGAAGTTAGGTTTCCAAATAACCTGAAATTCAGTTAATATATATTAATATTAATTATTAATTTTGAACATAAAAATTGTATAGTTTCGCATTTCACGACTCGGTTACGGTGTTGGTTATTGATATTTCCCCATTCTTCAAATAAGCTCAAGCATACACAAATTCAGACAGTATAAAACCCAATCATTCACGCATACTCCGGCACATACATAAAGGTACTCTTTATATATTTTTAATTATAAGACCTTTTATTATAAAACTCATATGCCTAATAACACACAACCCACTCGAATACAATACCCGAAACAAATGCCAATTATACATACACAAACCACACATAAGCAAACTACCTTCATACTACATGGTAAACATGCATACATGCATTACTGCATCCCACACAATTATACCCACCCCCCCCCCAAACAAAACCCACTTGGAACATCCAACCCAAAGTCCACGGGTGAAACCCACATGCATAGCATCCATGTTCCAACGCAGAACACACATATACACAACACCAACATATACATATATATCCACGAGCACACTATTGACAAACAAACACAACCACAAGCCATCGGTACTCACATAAATTTCATGGAAACCCACTGGAACACCTACAATCGCACGCATAATATCATGCACTCACACAACAGAAACACACTCACACACACCACAGCAGCCCCCAGACACACGCATAACACACACACCCACTCGTACCTTGGCTCCCTTCGGCCAAACACCCTTGTCATGACCCCCTTCAAAACCAAGATACCACACACATGTTCATACACCAAACATATATACATTGTTTTCACAGGAACACACATACAACAGGGACATATACGCATACATATTGTAGCCGAAGCCCACGCACGAAAGAACTCAGACATAATTGAACACCCAACCGAGGGCCGCTAGGTACTCATAACCGGTCCATACCCACGCACACCCTCCCCTGACCGAAACCCAACTGCGAACAAGAACCGAGAGCGAACCGTATCGACACAAACGTGAAAACATATCAAAAGAAAAACGTACTGTATGCAACAATCAACACTCGCAGTCGTGCGGGGAGTAGGTGCACGCAGAAAAGGTTGCAGAGCGGTGCAGAGGAAGGCCATATTTGAAGGGGCTATCGATGGGGAAGGCTGTCGATGTAATAGAGTCGAAGGGGGGAAACTAGGGTTTCAATAGTAGGTGAAGTTGGTTTCATGAAACAGCCGAGAGGGGGGGGGGTTTCTCACGGTTATGGGTTTCGAATGTTGGAACTTACACATTGGCCCTCCTAGTTTTCATAATAGCATTTTAGGTTAAATTTGTTTAATTGATTGAAAGTTAATCACTAATAATAATTATTATTATTATTTCCATTTGATAATAACAAAATTTATTAATAATAAGAAAAAAAATATCAGAGAGAAGTTAAATTACAAAAACGATGGTAACCTGAAAACACGGTTTGTCACATTATCCCCTTGTTGAAGGAATTTTCGTCCTGAAATTTGGAACACTAGGGTCAACGAATGACTAGTGAACAAGCTGGTCAGTTATCTGGAACATAGACAAGATAGAGGAGAACTTCACAGTTAAACGTGCTCAGGTGGCAGCAATCCAGGGATGGGTGTTCTCCCTAGGAAGTTTTCACCCAAGCAACCAAAAGCAAATCTGTGGGCTACTCGTGGGCAAAGCGGACAATATTGGTGGTGTGAGGGGCCGGGTGTTACATAATTTGATTCTCTATTCTTCTCTAGTGAAATACGAGTAGTTTATTGATCCTTTGCACCTCCTTTTCTTCCCTTGATGGTCGAAAAAGTTTTCTATGGATTGATAACTGTCATTTGGATTGATTGAATGGATTTTTATGACAAGAGTATTTGATATTGGTTGTGGAGTGTGGTGGATAAGTTTTGGGCAGGAGTGGATTGATTTTAAGGGTCATTCGTGTGGTGTCGTATTCGGTTTTGGTTTCGATTTAAACAATAGATACTATGTTACATATGTGATCGATTAGTGTGATTCCAATAAAGATTATTATTAGATTTGTTTAGGTTAGCATTTGAAGTTGTTACAAAAAGCAAAAGTTATCCATGCAAGAACTATTATTGTTTAATGTTTTTGTATAACTAGTTCCTTTCCCATGTACTTAGTTAAAATTTTGTGAAAACTTTGTGCACAAATCTGTAGTTGCACAATTTTAATTAACATTTAAGTAAATCTTATTTAATTGGTCGTGTTACCTTGATTGACTAATTTTTTATCAATCACACAATATGTTTCTCATTTGATGTCTGATTTGTTTCATTTCTACTCTAATTTGATTGTCTATTCTTCTCTAGTGCAATACGAGTACTATATTGGTCTTTGCACCTCGTGTCCTTCCCTTGATGGACAAAAGAGGGTTCTATGGATCGATAGTTGTCATTTGGATTGATTCAATGGATTTTTGCGGCAAGAGTGTTCGAAGTTGCTTGTGGAGTGTTGTGGATAAGTTTATGGCATGAGTGGATTGAATTTAAGGGTCATTTGTGTGGTGTCATGCTTGGTTTTGGTTTCGATTAAGACAATAGATACTATGTTCCATGTGTGATCGATTAGTGTGATTCTAATGAATATTATAATCAGATTTGATTTTGGGAATGTGTTTAGAAGGCTTGAGAATTAAAACTCCATAGCATTTGAGTTTGTTATGAAAAGCAAAAGCTATCCATGCGAGAACTCTTATTGTTCAATGTTTTTGTATAACTAGTTTCTTTCCCATGTATTTAGTTAAGCTTTCTTCATGCGCCAATATGTACTTGCAGTATTTTGATTAAAATACAAGTAAATCTAATTTAATTGGTCGGGTTACCTTGATTTGACTTCTTTTTCATCAATCACACATTATGTTTCTCATTTGACATTTGAATAGTTCCATTTCCATTGTTATTTGATACTTTATTATTCTCTAGTGAAATACGAGTACTTTATTGATCCTTTGCACCTCCTTTCTTCCCCTTGATGGTCAAAAAAGGGTTCTATGGATCAATAGTCGTCATTTGGATTGATTCAATAGATTTTTAAGGTAAGAGTGTTCGAAGTTGGTTATGGAGTGTTTGGTTTTGGGCAGGAGTATGACAACTCATCCAAAACTCACACGATTTCGATTTCCTTGTGCCAATGCAGTAGACCAGTGATGGAACACTCACCATGTAACGCAATTTTCGGGACGAAAATTCTTTCAACATGGGGATAATGTGACATCAGGTAACTTTCCGTTACCAAACTCCGTTAGTTCCGTTAAGTCTTGCATGCACGTGTCGGGAGCACACACTAGTTGTCGTTGAACGTTGGTGACTTAATAAAGATTAATAATGTTAAACAAAAATTTCTGTGTTGATTATTGGTTGTGATTATGTGATTTAAATATTAATTGTGAATTTTATCGCGTGGAAACGTGTGTATTTACTTTGTAAATTTTGTAGCTTGTAAAGATAATACACATAATTGTTACTACTAGTTTATATATTTATTATTCTAGTTAAAAACATTTTAAAGGAGTGTTTAAAAGCTTAATTTTTATAGTTGAAAGGGTAATTATGGATTATTAAATAAAATAAAAATCAAAACCCAACCCTAATAACCCCCCTACGGCCGCGATCGACCTCCCCACATCCACAAACCTGCGATTTCAGCCAAGAACAAGCATTCACATTCGAATTTTAATCGATTTCAAGGCATACAACAAGATAGAACCTTCAATTGCAAACTATTACACACTTAAAGGTTAGATTTTTATATGCTTTTGATGATTCTTCTTGTTGGCCGAAAGTTCCATCCGAAATCTGCAATTGATGGTCAATTGATGCTTGTTTGTTGTTATTAATGTGTTTGTTGGGTAGGTTACATGTTAATTAACGTCAAGTATGCAATAGAGGTTTGATTTTTACAAGTTCTTATGGGATTTACATTAGGGCCGAAACCCTAATTCGAAAATCTGAAATTGGATGTTAGTTGTTGGTTGTTTGTTGATGCTATTATGTTAGTTGGATTGTATAGATGCTAGTTAACGTCGATCTTGCAAGAAAGCCTCGATTTTGATTCATGGTTCATAGGCTACTAAGAATAGTAACTTTATTTTGCATGAATTGATGATTTGATGATGTATGAATGTTATGGATGTGTTTGTGATGATGATTAGATGCTAAGTTGATGATATGAACAATTGAAAATCAAGAAGATGTCTTATAGTTCATACGTTGCTAAAAATAGTAACTTTTGGTGTTGAATGTTGATGAATCATGATGATTAGGTGTTGTTGATCATGTTTAGATGTTGTCATGGACTTGAATTGGTATGTAAATGATGAATCCATGAATGTCTTGGGTGTTTGATGAAATTGGGATGAACTTTCCCAAAAGGGAAACTTTAATTGTGAAATCTCTTAAATATGATGATTTGGGTATGTTAGGAGCATGTTAGGAGTTTGATTGATTGATGGTTAATCATGAATGAATGTTTTGGGAATGATTTGTATTGTGGTAATTGATGTGTGATGGTCATCATACACGTGTGCGAATCTGAGGCCCCTACTTAGTAGGATTGGCAGGGTTTAGGGTGTGAAGTCGTGAGTGGCTTCACATGGCATGTGGTGTGTGATTTGATCCTTGTATGGTGTGTTATTTATGTTATAGATGTTATGAGCATGATAATAGTTTAAGATTCGCATGACTTGTATGATATTTGGTTGTATGATGATCTAAGTAGTACATATGGGTAATGAAGTGTCATGTGTGATCAACTTATATGGTAACCATGTGTGATGTACTGTTATGCTTGTTTGAATGGAATTTCACCTATAATGTCACCAACGGGTCAAACGGGTCAACTGGGTCAAATGTGTCTTGTCTTTCTTAAACCTTGAGTTCCTTGGTTTGTAGAGCACTTAGGGTTTCATATTGATTCTGTGTACACGTGCTTATGTACTCTTGTATTCTAGGTAACCTTTGAAGGCTTGTCTTTGCACCTATCACCAGTTCTCTTTAGTCATTATCTTCACACACCAGGTGAGTTCTTGCCCCACTCATTTTACATAATCTCTTTTGGGGGAGATAGCATACTGTTGATCACAAATGCTTTTATATATGAGTGTGTATAATATTGATATAGTGCTGTTTACCATGGAAAGTCCTCACACTTTCGGATTGTTAATATTGACTAGCGGGGAAATTTTGGGTAGTACTACTGGGTTTGACGAGCCCCACCTGTGCGACTCGAGGTCAAACGGGTGCAATATTGTCCTAACGAACATTTGTCACGACCTGGTAAGTCATGACGGGAGGCAACAAACTATCACAACCAGCTTCAATCGCGAAATCACTTTGATTAATATTTTTATGTTAATAGACTAGCTATCTATTACAATACACTACTTATGATTTGAAAACTGTTTATCGGTTTACCTATTAACGCAAACTCTTGAACTCACCAATCATGTGTTGACTTGTTTAGTATGCTATTCTCAGGTTAAGGTTGCCAGTTGCCTAGGAGCACGCACGTCAGCATTGTTGAGTTGTCTACATTTGCCTTGTTTAAAGTTGGGGTTATTTTCATATAAAACAATTGTGTTTGGGGCGCGTATGTTTTGCGCATTCTCTTTACATACTACTTGTTTTGGGTTTTCTGGTTTTAAAAACGCTTCCGCAGTATTTTAAACGTTAACTCTGGTTTTGTTTAATAATCATATAGAGTCGTTCTTGGTAACTAATGACTGAGATCCTAGTATGTCACGCGCCTCGCGGTAAAGCCCCGCACGCGGATTTTGAGGGTGTGACAGATTGGTATCAGAGCCATTGGTTATAGGAAACTAGGTTGCATACACACACTAGACTATAACCGCATAGTTGTTAGTTAC
The DNA here is from genome assembly GCA_025506505.1 of Flaveria sonorensis. NCBI lineage: Eukaryota > Viridiplantae > Streptophyta > Magnoliopsida > Asterales > Asteraceae > Flaveria > Flaveria sonorensis. The sequence goes on from CM046426.1 coordinate 28,112,547, forward strand.
TCATCGCTTACTATCCTTACTGTATACTCATTGGCATACGCAACACGTACTTCGCAGCATGGCATCATCGTCCAGGAATTTAGGCAAGAGACCTGCATGATCTGAGTCACCTCCTACGTCTCCCATACCTGATAGGGGATTTAACTGGCCCCGACATCCTTATCCTCCTGGCGAGATAGACTGGGATCAGCCTTTCATACCTCCTGAGCTCGATCCTCCGCGGAACTGGGATTTCTACCCCACCTACATAAACCGTATGGCATATAGAGAGCGCGTACCACCAGTAGCACCTACACGACCTAGGACTAGGTCATCGACCTAGTAGCCACACTGGACACAGAGCGACAGCGGATTAGAGGACTCACTGATGAGAACTCTGCATTACGATCTGAGATGCGTCAGTTGCGTTTCCAGGTAGAGACGCTTCAGGAGCGACTCTCGATGGCCACTGGTGGACATCATTCTCTGGCAGGCAACGTTGTAGCACTTAGTGGGCGCATGGATGCATAGGATCACCATAACATAGTGATCGATGATAGGTTTGCTGATTTAGAGGCACAGCTAGCAGCACTTCAGATTGCTGAAGCCCCCGCACCTTTGGTGGACCCTGATGAGGAAGAACTAGAAGAAGATCCAGAGGAAGAAATAGATGAAGTCCAGAAGTTGGAGGCTTTCTGGCAATTAAAGATGGAAGGAATCTGAGATCGAGGTTTACACCACGAGGTCTTACGAGTTGGCAACGCTTTGCCCAGGCATGATGGATCCGCCGATCAAACGAATTGAGCTTTATCAGCGTGGCTTGGTTCCGGAGATACAAAGCATGGTGACTGTTGTGAACCTCACCACTACACAGAAGGTTATTCGATTGGCTCACAAGCTTACTGACAAAGCAGTGGAGCAGGGAAAGCTACCCAAATGGGGTGCTATGGCAAGCGTGCCTGACAATAAACGCAAGTGGGACAACTCTGGCAACAAGGGATCTTCGTCAAACAACCAATCTCAATCTTAACAAAAACAGCAAAATCACCAACAACAACGGAGGTTCGATAACAATCGAAGCTTCAACCAGGCGACTCCCTCAAATCAAGGACCCGGTGGGTATGGCGGAAGACAGCCGAAGTGCAACCGGTGTAACTACCACCATGTGGGTTGATGTGATAACTTCAAGTGTCAACGTTGTGGGAAGATTGGTCACACAGCCAAAGACTGCCGGGGTGAACTGATGAAGAAGCCTCAACAATCACAAGACACTCCGAAAGGTTGTTTTGAGTGCGGAAAAGAAGGCCATTACAGATGCAACTGTCCCCAACTTAAGAGGAATGGTAATGGTAACAACAACAATGGAAACAACGGCAATAATAACAATGGCAACAACAATAATAACAACAATGGTAATGGCAACAATAATGGTGGAAACAACAATGGAGCCAAAGGAAGAGCCTTCGTCATTGGCTCAGGTGAGGCTCTAAACGATCCTACAACAGTAACTGGTAAATTTTCGGTTAATGGTTGTTTTACTATCGTATTATTCGATACCGGAGCCGATAGAAGTTTCCTGTCCACTAAGTTTTGTAGTCTTTTAAGTGATATGCCCTCAGCCTTAGAATCTAAATACACCGTGGAGTTAGCTAACGGCACACAGATTCACATAACGCATATTCTTAGAGACTGCAAGATAGAGCTTGCTGGTCATACATTCACCATAGATCTCATGCCTGTTATGTTAGGAAGCTTTGATGTGGTAGTAGGCATGGATTGGCTTTCCGATAAACAAGCGAAGTCATATGCCACGAGAAGATCATACGGATTCCCATTGGTGAAGAAGTCCTTACGGTCAGAGGTGAGAGGAGTGGTGCGGTGATAGGCATCATCTCGTTTATGAAGGCACAAAAGTTGTTACGAAAGGGTCGACTAGCCATATTGGCACTCGTCACAGATAAACAGATCGAGGAAAAGAGGATAGAGGATATCCCCGTAGTTCGTGAGTTTCTCGAGGTGTTTCCGGAAGACCTGCCTGGATTACCGCCTCATCGTCAAGTTGAATTCCAAATTGAGTTGACTCCAGGAGCCGCTCCAATTGCGAGAGCACCGTACCGGTTAGCTCCAAACGAACTGCAGTAATTATCTGCCCAACTATAAGAGTTGTTGGATAAAGGGTTCATCCGACCGAGTTCGTCGCCCTGGGGAGCGCCAGTTCTATTTGTGAAGAAGAAGGATGGTACATTTCGAATGTGCATTGACTATAGGGAACTGAACAAGGTTACTATCAAGAATAGATATCCCTTACCTCGTATCGATGATTTGTTTGATCAACTGCAAGGATCAAGCTATTACTCTAAGATTGATCTGAGGTCTGGGTATCATCAGCTGAGAGTTCGAGATGAGGACATCTCAAAAACTGCCTTCCGTACACGATATGGTCACTATGAATTTTTGGTCATGCCATTTGGGTTGACGAATGCACCAGCAGTATTCATGGACCTCATGAATCGCGTGTGCAAACCCTATCTTGATCAGTTTGTTATCGTCTTTATTGATGATATACTGATATACTCAAGGACCGAGGAAGAACATGGAGAGCACCTACGTTTGATCTTGGAATTACTTAGATAGGAACAACTGTATGCAAAGTTTTCTAAGTATGATTTCTGGATACGTGAGGTACAATTCTTGGGTCATATTGTCAACGAGAAGGGAATACATGTTGATCCTGCTAAGATTGAAGCGATAAAGAATTAGTCTGTTCCTAAGACACCGAGTGAGATACGACAATTCCTTGGATTAGCGGGATATTATCGACGATTCATTGAAGGATTCCCTAAGATTGCACAACCTCTCACAGCCTTGACTCACAAGGGAACGACGTACAAATGGGGTGAGAGTCAGGAATCTGCTTTTCAGTTGCTGAAGCATAAATTGTGTAGCGCACCAATATTAGCGTTACCGGATGGTAGTGATGACTTCGTAGTCTACTGCGATGCGTCTATTCAAGGACTTGGATGCGTCTTGATGCAGCGGGATAAGGTGATAGCTTACCCCTCTAGACAGTTGAAGATTCATGAGAAGAACTATACCACCCATGACTTGAAACTGGGTGCAGTAGTTTTTGCCTTGAAGATCTAGAGACATTACTTGTACGGTACCAAATGCACCATCTACACCGATCACAAGAGTCTTCAGCATATCTTTGAGCAAAAGGAGTTGAACATGAGGCAAAGACGCTGGGTGGAATTGTTAAACGACTATGATTGTGCTATCAAGTATCATCCAGGAAAAGCAAATGTAGTTGCTGACGCGCTGAGTAGAAAAGAGAGTGCTAAACCTCGACGAGTGCGAGCTCTGCAACTAACGATTAGTACGCAATTACCTGGACAAATCCGTGATGCTCAAACTGAAGCTCTGAAGGTAGAAAATATGAGCTTAGAAGGGTTAAGGGGAATGGAAAAGCAACTAGAAGTAAAAGCGGATGGGATTCGTTACTTCATGGATAGACTATGGGTACCTCTACACGGAGACCTGAGAGACTTGGTGATGAGTGAGGCTCACAAGTCCAAGTATTCTATACATCCTGGATCTGACAAGATGTACCACGATTTGAAGGCGCACTATTGGTGGCCTAACATGAAAGCAGATGTAGCTACTTATGTGAGCAAGTATCTGACCTGCTCGAAGGTGAAAGTGGAGTATCAGAAACCATCTGGACTATTACAACAACCCGAGATCCCTATGTGAAAGTGGGATCAGATATCAATGGATTTTATTACTAAGTTACCTCGTACTTCTACGGGTTGTGATACAATATGGGTTATCGTGGATAGATTAACAAAGTCTGCTCATTTCCTAGCAATAAAGGAAACATATAAGATGGAGAAATTAACCCGACTCTATTTGAAGGAGATCGTTTCGAGGCATGGAGTACCAATCTCAATCATTTCTGATCGCGATTCTCGTTTCACATCACACTTTTGGCAGTCGTTGCAGAAAGCTTTAGGTACGCCATTGGATATGAGTACTGCTTATCATCCACAGACTGATGGTCAAAGCGAACGTACTATACAGACTTTGGAGGACATGTTACGTGCTTGTGTGATTGACTTCGGGAATAACTGGGAAGTTCACCTACCATTGGTGGAATTTTCTTACAACAACAGTTATCACACTAGCATAAAGGCAGCACCTTTTGAAGCTTTGTATGGGAGAAAGTGTAGATCACCAGTTTGCTGGGCTGAAATTGGTGATAGTCAATTAACGGGTCCCGAGTTAGTACACGAGACAACTGAGAAGATTATTCAGATAAGAAACCGCATGGCCGCAGCGCGAGACAGACAGAAAAGTTATGCTGACAAGTGACGAAAACCTTTGGAATTTCAAGTTGGTGACAAAGTTTTATTAAAGGTCTCACCATGGAAAGGCGTAGTTCGGTTTGGTAAGCGAGGAAAGCTAAATCCGAGATACGTTGGACCATTTGAGATAGTGGAAAGAATAGGTCCAGTAGCTTATCGACTAGCCTTACCTAATTCATTAAGTGGAATCCATGATGTATTCCATGTTTCAAATCTAAAGAAATGTTTAACGGATGAAACGATGGTTGTACCGCTGGAAGAAGTTCAAGTAGACGAACAGTTACGCTTCATTGAGCAACCTGTCGAAGTGATGGATCGTGAGGTAAAGACACTTAAGCAAAGCAAGATACCCATTGTCAAAGTTCGATGGAACTCGAGACGTGGACCAGAATTCACGTGGGAACGTGAAGACCAAATGAAGCTTAAGTACCCTCAGCTATTCGAAAGGACGATGCCAGCCGGCGAAGGTACTGATAAAATTTCGGGACGAAATTTCTTTCAACATGGGGATGATGTGACAACTCATTCAAAACTCACACGATTTCGATTTCCTTGTGCCAATGCAGTAGACCAGTGATGGAACACTCACCATGTAACGCAATTTTCGGGACGAAAATTCTTTCAACATGGGGATAATGTGACATCCGGTAATTTTCCGTTACCAAACTCTGTTAGTTCTGTTAAGTCTTGCATGCACGTGTCGGGAGCACACACTAGTTGTCGTTGAACGTTGGTGACTTAATAAAGATTAATAATGTTAAACAAAAATTTCTGTGTTGATTATTGGTTGTGATTATGTGATTTAAATATTAATTGTGAATTTTATCGCGTAACGTGGAAACGTGTGTATTTACTTTGTAAATTTTGTAGCTTGTAAAGATAATACATATAATTGTTACTACTAGTTTATATGTTTATTATTCTAGTTAAAAACATTTTAAAGGAGTGTTTAAAAGCTTAATTTTTATAAAATACAAATTATAAGGGTTGAAAGGGTAATTATGGATTATTAAATAAAATAAAAATCAAAACCCAACCCTAATAACCCCCCTACGGCCGCGATCGACCTCCCCACATCCACAAACCTGCGATTTCAGCCAAGAACAAGCATTCACATTCGAATTTGAATCGATTTCAAGGCATACAACAATATAGAACCTTCAATTGCAAACTATTACACACTTAAAGGTTAGATTTTTATATGTTTTTGATGATTCTTCATGTTGGCCAAAAGTTCCATGCGAAATCTGCAATTGATGGTCGATTGATGCTTGTTTGTTGTTGTTAATGTGTTTGTTGGGTAGGTTACATGTTAATTAACGTCAAGTATGCAATAAAGGTTGGATTTTTACAAGTTCTTATGGGATTTACATTAGGGCCGAAACCCTAATTCGAAAATCTGAAATTGGATGTTAGTTGTTGGTTGTTTGTTGATGCTATTATGTTAGTTGGATTGTATAGATGCTAGTTAACGTCAATCTTGCAAGAAAGCCTTGATTTTGATTCATGGTTCATAGGTTACTAAGAATAGTAACTTTATTTTGCATGAATTGATGATTTGATGATGTATGAATGTTATGGATGTGTTTGTGATGATGATTAGATGCTAAGTTGATGATATGAACAATTGAAAATCAAAAAGATGTCTTATAGTTCATACGTTGCTAAAAATAGTAACTTTTGGTGTTGAATGTTGATGAATCATGATGATTAGGTGTTGTTGATCATGTTTAGATGTTGTCATGGACTTGAATTAAAATGATGAATCCATGAATGTCTTGGGTGTTTGATGAAATTGGGATGAACTTTCCCAAAAGGGAAACTTTAATTGTGAAATCTCTTAAATATGATGATTTGGGTATGTTAGGAGCATGTTAGGAGTTTGATTGATTGATGGTTAATCATGAATGAATGTTTTGGGAATGATTTGGATTGTGGTAATTGATGTGTGATGGTCATCATACACGTGTGCGAATCTGAGGCCCCTACTTAGTAGGATTGGCAGGGTTTAGGGTGTGAAGTCGTGAGTGGCTTCACATGGCATGTGGTGTGTGATTTGATCCTTGTATGGTGTGTTATTTATGTTATAGATGTTATGAGCATGATAATAGTTTGAGATTCGCATGACTTGTATGATATTTGGTTGTATGATGATCTAAGTAGTACATATGGGTAATGAAGTGTCATGTGTCATCAGCTTATATGGTAACCATGTGTGATGTACTGTTATGCTTGTTTGAATGGAATTTCACCTATAATGTCACCAACGGGTCAAACGGGTCAACTGGGTCAAATGTGTCTTGTCTTTCTTAAACCTTGAGTTCCTTGGTTTGTAGAGCACTTAGGGTTTCATATTGATTCTGTGTACACGTGCTTATGTACTCTTGTATTCTAGGTAACCTTTGAAGGCTTGTCTTTGAACCTATCACCAGTTCTCTTTAGTCATTATCTTTACACACCAGGTGAGTTCTTGCCCCACTCATTTTACATAATCTCTTTTGGGGGAGATAGCATACTGTTGATCACAAACGCTTTTATATATGAGTGTGTATAATATTGATATAGTGCTGTTTACCATGGAAAGTCCTCACACTTTCAGATTGTTAATATTGACTAGCGGGGAAATTTTGGGTAGTACTACTGGGTTTGACGAGCCCCACCTGTGCGACTCGAGGTCAAACGGGTGCAATATTGTCCTAACGAACATTTGTCACGACCTGGTAAGTCGTGACGGGAGGCAACAAACTATCACAGTCAGCTTCAATCGCGAAATCACTATGATTAATATTTTTATGTTAATAGACTAGCTATCTATTGCAATACACTACTTATGATTTGAAAACTGTTTATCAGTTTACCTATTAACGCAAACTCTTGAACTCACCAACCATGTGTTGACTTGTTTAGTATGCTATTCTCAGGTTAAGGTTGCCAGTTGCCTAGGAGCACGCACGTCAGCATTGTTGAGTTGTCTACATTTGCCTTGTTTACAAATGTTGGGGTTATTTTCATATAAAACAATTGTGTTTGGGGTGCGCATGTTTTGCGCATTCTCTTTACATACTACTTGTTTTGGGTTTTCTGGTTTTAAAAACGCTTCCGCAGTATTTTAAACGTTAACTCTGGTTTTGTTTAATAATCATATAGAGTCGTTCTTGGTAACTAATGACTGAGATCCTGGTATGTCACGCGCCTCGCGGTAAAACCCCGCACGCGGATTTTGAGGGTGTGACAAGGAGTGGATTGATTTTAATGGTCATTCGTGTGGTGTCATGTTCGGTTTTGGTTTTGATTTAAACAATAGATACTATGTCCCATGTTTGATTCATTAGTGTGATTCCAATGAAGATTATAATCAGATTTGATTAGATTGGTTTGGGACTATGTTTAGAAGGCTTAAGAATCAAAACTCCATAGCATTTGAGGTTGTTACAAAAAGCAAAAGCTATCCGTGCGAGAACTATTGTTGTTTAATATTTTTGTATAACTAGTTGCTTTCCAATGTATTTAGTTAAGATTTCCTGGACATATTAATGCACCAATCTACAGTTGTACAATTTTGATTAACATTCAAGAAAATCTTATTTAATTGGTCGTGTTACCTTGATTTGAGTTCTTTTTCATCAATCACACATTACGTATCTCGTTTGACTTCTGATTAGTTTCATTTCCACTCTAATTTGATTCTATATTCTTCTCTAGTGAAATACGAGTAGTTTATTGGTCCTTTGCACCTCGTTTCCTTCCCTTGATGGTCAAAAGAGGATTCTATGGATCGATAGTTGTCATTTGGATTGATTCAATGGATTTTTGTGGCAAGAATGTTCCAAGTTGCTTATGGAGTGTAGTGGATAAGTTTATCGTAGGAGTGGACTGATTTTAAGGGTCATTTGTGTGGTGTGTTTGGTTTTGTTTTCGATTATTACAATATATACTATGTTCCATGTGTGATCGAATAGTGTGATTCCAATGAATATTATAATCAAATTTGATTAGATTGGTTTGGGAGTGTGTTTAGAAGGCTAGAGAATCAAAACTCCATAACATTTGAGTTTGTTACGAAAAACAAAAGCTATCCATGCGAGAACTATTATTGTTTAATGTTTTTGTATAACTAGTTTCTTTCCCATGTATTTAGTTATGCTTTCATCATGCACCAATCTGTAGTTGCATAATTTTGATTAAAATACAAGTAAATCTTATTTAATTGGTCGGGTTACCTTGATTTGACTTCTTTTTAATCAATCATATATTACGTTTCTCCTTTGACATCTGATTTGTTCCATTTCCATTGTAATTTGATTCTGTATTATTCTCTAGTGAAATAAGAGTAGTTTATTGATCCTTTGCACCTTCTTTCCTTCCCTTGATGGCCGAAAAAGGGTTCTATGGATCGATAGTCGTAATTTGGATTGATTCAATGGATTTTTAAGGCAAGAGTTTTCAAAGATGGTTGTGGACTGTTGTGGATAAGTTTTGGGCAAGAGTGGATTGATTTTAAGGGTCATTCGTGTGGTGTCATGTTCGGTTTTGGTTTCGATTTAAAAAATAGATACTATGTTCCATGTTTGATCCATTAGTGGGATTCCAATGAAGATTATAATCAGCTTTGATTAGATTGGTTTGGGAGTGTGTTTAGAAGGCTTGAGAATCAAAACTCCATAGCATTTGAGGTTGTTAAAAAAAACAAAAGCTATCCATGTGAGAACTATTATTGTTTAATATTTTTGTATAACTAGTTCATTTCCAATGTATTTAGTTAAGATTTCCTGGACATATTAATGCACCAATCTACAGTTGCACAATTTTGATTAACATTCAAGAAAATCTTATTTAATTGGTCGTGTTACCTTGATTTGAGTTCTTTTTCGTCAATCACACATTACGTATCTCGTTTGACTTCTGATTAGTTTCATTTCCACTCTAATTTGATTCTCTATTCTTCTCTAGTGAAATACGAGTTGTTTATTGGTCCTTTGCACCTCGTTTCCTTCCTTTGATGGTCAAAAGAGGATTCTATGGATCGATAGTTGTCATTTGGATTGATTCAATGGATTTTTGTGGCAAGAATGTTCCAAGTTGCTTATGGAGTGTAGTGGATAAGTTTATCGTAGGAGTGGACTGATTTTAAGGGTCATTTGTGTGGTGTGTTTGGTTTTGCTTTTGATTATTACAATATATACTATGTTCCATGTGTGATCGAATAGTGTGATTCCAATGAATATATAATCAAATTTGATTAGATTGGTTTGGGAGTGTGTTTAGAAGGCTAGAGAATCAAAACTCCATAACATTTGAGTTTGTTACGAAAAACAAAAGCTATCCATGCGAGAACTATTATTGTTTAATGTTTTTGTATAACTAGTTTCTTTCCCATGTATTTAGTTATGCTTTCGTCATGCACCAATCTGTAGTTGCATAATTTTGATTAAAATACAAGTAAATCTTATTTAATTGGTCGGGTTACCTTGATTTGACTTCTTTTTAATCAATCATATATTACATTTCTCCTTTGACATCTGATTAGTTCCATTTCCATTGTAATTTGATTCTGTATTCTTCTCTAGTGAAATAAGAGTAGTTTATTGATCCTTTGCACCTCCTTTCCTTCCCTTGATGGCCGAAAAAGGGTTCTATGGATCGATAGTCGTAATTTGGATTGATTCAATGGATTTTTAAGGCAAGAGTTTTCAAAGATGGTTGTGGACTGTTGTGGATAAGTTTTGGGCAAGAGTGGATTGATTTTAAGGGTCATTCATGTGGTGTCATGTTCGGTTTTGGTTTCGATTTAAAAAATAGATACTATGTTCCATGTTTGATCCATTAGTGGGATTCCAATGAAGATTATAATCAGCCTTGATTAGATTGGTTTGGTAGTGTGTTTAGAAGGCTTGAGAATCAAAACTCCATAGCATTTGAGGTTGTTAAAAAAAACAAAAGCTATCCATGTGAGAACTATTATTGTTTAAAATTTTTGTGTAACTAGTTGCTTTCCAATGTATTTAGTTAAGCTTTCCTGAATATATTAATGTACCAATCTACAGTAGCACAATTTTGATTAACATTCAAGAAAATCTTATTTAATTGGTCGTGTTACCTTGATTTGACGTCTTTTTCATCAATCACATATTACGTTTCTCATTTGACATCTAATTAGTTTCATTTCCACTCTAATTTGATTCTCTATTCTTCTCTAGTGAAATACGAGTAGTTTATTGGTTCTTTGCACCTCGTTTCCTTCCCTTGATGGTCAAAAGAGGATTCTATGGATCGATAGTTGTCATTTGGATTGATTCAATGGATTTTTGTGGCAAGAGTGTTCCAAGGTGCTTATGGAGTGTAGTGGATAAGTTTATGGTAGGAGTGGATTGATTTTAAGGGTCATTCATGTGGTGTCGTGTTTGGTTTTGGTTTCGATTAAGACAATATATACTATGTTCCATGTGTGATCGAATAGTGTGATTCCAATGAATATTATAATCAAATTTGATTAGACTGGTTCGGGAGTGTGTTTAGAAGGCTAATGAATCAAAACTCCATAACATTTGAGTTTGTTATGAAAAACAAAAGCTGTCCATGCGAGAACTATTATTGTTTAATGTTTTTGTATAACTAGTTTCTTTCCCATGTATTTAGTTATGCTTTCGTCATGCACCAATATGTAGTTACATAATTTTGATTAAAATACAAGTTAATCTTATTTAATTGGTCGGGTTACCTTGATTTGACTTCTTTTTCATCTTTCATACATTACGTTTCTCCTTTGACATCTAATTAGTTTTATTTCCACTGTAATTTGATTCTCTATTCCTCTCTAGTGAAATAAGAGTAATTTATTGATCCTTTGCACCTCCTTTCCTTCCCTTGATGGTCGAAAAAGGGTTCTATGGATCGATAGTTCTCATCTGGATTGATTCAATGGATTTTTAAGGCAAGAGTTTTCAAATATGGTTGTGGAGTGTTGTGGATAAGTTTTGGGCAAGAGTGGATTGATTTTAAGGGTCATTCGTGTGGTGTCGTGTTCGGTTTGGTTTTCATATAAACAATAGATATTATGTTCCATGTGTGATCCATAAATGAGATTCCAATGAAGATTATAACCAGATTTTATTAAATTTGTTTGGGAGTGTGTATAGAAAGCTTGAGAATGAAAACTCCATAGCATTTGAGGTTGTTACAAAATGCAAAAGCTATCCATGCGAGAACTATTTTCGTTTAGTATTTTTGTATAACTAGTTGCTTTCCTATGTATTTAGTTAAGCTTTCCTGAATACATTGATGCACCAATCTTTTGTTGTACAATTTTGATTAATATTCAAGTAAATCTTATTTAATTGGTCGTGTTACCTTAATTTGACTTCTTTTTCATCAATCACACATTACGTTTCTCGTTTAACGTCTAATTAGTTTCATTTCCACTCTAATTTGATTTTCTATTCTTCTCTTGTGAAGTACGAGTAGTTTATTGATCCTTTGCACCTCGTTTCCTTCCGTTGATTGACGAAAAAAGATCATTTGGATCGATAGTTGTCATTTGGATTGATTTAATGGATTTTTGGGGCAAGTGTGTTCAAAGTTAGTTATGAAGTGTTGTGGTATGTTTTGGGCAGGAGTGGATTAAATTTAAGGGTCATTCGTGTGGTGTCGTGTTTGGTTTTGGTTTTGATTTAAACAATAAATACTATGTTTCATGTGTGATCGATTAGTGTTATTCCAATTAATATTATAATCAAATTTGATTAGATTGGTTTGGTAGTTTGTTTAAAAGGCTTGAGAATCATTTGAGGTTGTTACGAAAAGCAAAAGCTATCCATACAAGAACTATTTTTGTTTAATGTTTTTGTATAACAAGTTTATTTTCAATGTATTTAGCTAAGCTTTCATGAATACATTGATGCACCAATTTGCAGTTGCGCAATTTTGATTAAAATTCAAATAAATCTTATTTAATTGGTCTTGTTACCTTAATTTGACTTTTTTTTCATCATTCACACATTACATTTCTTGTTTGACGTCAGATTAGATTCATTTCCACTGTAATTTGATTCTTTATTCTTCTTTAATGAAATACGAGTAGTTATTGGTCCTTTGCACCTTGTTTCCTTACCTTGATGGTCAAATGTGACATCCCATGTTTCCAGGTTAATATCCGTACGTTAATAAAATGTGCTTAATTAGTTAATGTGTTATAAGACTTAATTTCTGATAATTAAGGTCATCTAAGGTCTTGCAAACCCCTTTGTGCAAAATTTTTATAATTGGTAATTTTGAGAATTACCGGGTCGCGTTACGATAAAAGCTTTTAACGACCATTGGTGACAACTAGGTTAATTAAATCTGGTCAATATATTTTGATTTTTATAATTTAAGGTATCTTAAGTGAAAATATTATTAGTTATGGAACATAATAATAGAAATTGTTAACTTTGATCATGTAAAAATAAGACTTTTTAAAAATTACGTTTAAAATTTTTACAAAAAAAATTAATGAGACCGACACCAACTAATTTAACAACTTAATCATGTGATTAACTCAAATTATTCACACTTAATCATTTCTATATAAACCAACTTTACACTCCACCTTTTGCACACACTCAACCCCCACCTTTCTCTCACTAAAACACTCTCCTCTACTCTCTTTCCACCCTTCGGCTGAACACCATCACCACACCCTCACCACTTCCAAATTTTGATCATCCAAGCTTGTTTCAAGCATCAAACAACTTATTTTAAGGATCCCTTAGTGAGTTTGGTACAAGAAATTGCAAATATCCAACTCCAAGGAGAAGAAATCATCAAGAAATCATCCATATTTCTTGAAGTTGTTCATTTGGGTAAGGATGTTTTCTTTAAAAACCTCTTGCAACTTGACAAAAGAATGATTGTTGCAAGTTTTTTTCACCAAAAACTAGATTTTCTTGAAATCCAAGGTTCCAATGGTTTTTAATCAAGAAAAATGGGTTTTAAAATGATGTGTGTGTGTTTTAACCGTGTGTGTGTGTGTGTTTGTGTTTGATGTTGATTATTTAGGAAATTTCATCTATATTTGTGTTTGATTTTGACATGCAAGATGATCAAGCTTTAATTTGTGTTTATGAACACCATAAGAAACTGATCTCCAAAGGAGTTTATCAAAAATGATGGAAATGGGTGATACATGAATATATGTGTGTATGATGTTCTTGAGCTCATCTTGCTGTTGGATTACATAAATGATTCAGATGATTCATGAATGATGGTGATCATGATCTGAAATCTTTTGAGTTTTTAAAGTGTGTATTGATAAAATGAAAACTAAGAACACAAGGTAAAGTTGATTATTTGGGTTATATATGTATCTATGAATCGTATATACATGTATGTATGATTGGTATTTTTGATATTGGTATGTTCTTCCCTTATGTGTTTGGAGATGATTGAAATGATCCATGTATATGGTGATCATGATATGGAAGTTTTGGAATTTTAAGTAAATTTTGAGTTAAAGAGAAAGGTAAAAACAAGTTAGAAATGATGGTAATCAAGTAATGATTGGACATGACCACTAGTAATGATTTTACAAAATTTAAACATAATCAAGACAAGATCTTTTCAAATCTAGAAAAATAAGTTTAAAACATGTTAAATATAAGTTAAAATAAGTATCTTACAGGAAATAAAGATTTTGATGATTGGGTTTAATCACGTAAACGTTTTATGTTTAAAAACACGTTAAAAACGGTGTTTTCGGGTAAAAAAACGAGTGATTTTGCACAAGTCCGGTTTTGAACAGAAAATAATATTGTGTTTTAAGATAAAAAATTATGTTTTTAAGCATGTAAAAAATCCTTAACAAGCATGGTTATCGGTGTTGATTTTATACGGGCGAAAAAGCCGAAAACCGATAATTTCTGATAAAAATTATGGACTGTTTTGAAACTGATTTTTAACAGAAAATTTCAAATGTTTTTGGTATAAAAGAGTCATTTTAAAACATGTATAATGGTCATAAGGTATACACGGGTTAATGTACGGTTTTTGCGCGTAAAACCATGCAGTTTCGGGTTAAAAATCACCGTATACGGGTGAATATGGGTTGAATATATTTTTATAATAAAACTTATCTTAAAATAATTTAATACATGTTTTACTACTGGAAATTAAGTTATTTGTTAAAATTGTTAATCAATGTTGATTAATATTAAATAAAGTAATGTTTTATAAAAGGGTAATAGATAAAAAATAATAAGAAATGGTTTTCTTAACAAGAACAAGACTATGAATATATTTTATTATTAATCTTAGATAAAATGTTATTATGAATTAATATGTTTTTATTTATTTATTTATTTAATGCATAACTTAGTAATTTTTATGATCATGTTTTCATATATTTTTATGTGTTTATTTTGTGTGTGTGATATGTGGTTATCATTTAAGGGTTAAATAGTTTATTTAGTAAATAAATATTTTTCACTTATAATATAAATTATTTAACCAAACCGAATGTCACCAACGGGTCGTTTAAAAATGGATGTCATGGCAAGTCTAGTAAGTTGGGTGAACATCTTGCGTGGTAGACTTATTACTTGAAAATTAATAGGTCCTTTTTTTAGGGCGTTAATTAGTCATTAGCATTCACCGGTGTGACATCCGGTAATTTTCCGTTACCAAACTCCGTTTGTTATACACGTGTTGGGAGCACACACTAGTTGTCGTTGAACGTTGGTGACTTAATAATAATTAATAATGTTAAACAAATAATTACTATGTGATTATTAAGTTATGCTTATGTGATTTAAATGTTAACTGTAATTTTATCGCGTAACGTGAAAACGTGCATATTTATTTCGTGTGTTTTGTGATAAATGGGAATTATGCATGATTGTTATTTGTGATTTATAATAATTGTGTTTAGTAGTTAAAAACTATTTAAAAACTATTCAAAAATCCTAATCTTTATAAAATACAAAATGCAAGGGTTTAAAGGGTATTTATGCAAAATTAAATTAATAAAACAAAAAACTCCAACCCTAATCCCACCCTACGGCCGCGATCGACCTCCTCTCTCCCTCTCCTCTTCGAATTCAGCCCAAGAACAAGCAATCACCTTCGAATTTGATCGATTACAAGGCATACAACAAGTTAGAATCATTAATTGCAAGCCATTACACGTTTAAAGGTTAGATTTTTACATGTTTTTGATGGTTTTTCATGGTGGCCGAACCCTAGTTCGAAAATCTGCAATTGAATGTTAATTCTTGGTTGTTTGGTGATGTTATGATGTTAGTTAGGTTGTATTGATGCTAGTTAACGTTGATTATGCAAGAAAGTTTGGATTTTGGTTGTTTGTTCATATGATCATCTTGGCCGAGAGTTTGAGGCGATTTTGGATCAAATTGGATGTTGAATGTTGGTTGTTTGATGTTGTTATTATGTTAGTTGGATTGTATATATGCTAGTTAACGTCGATTATGCAAGAAAGCTATGATTTTGATACATTGTTCATAGGTTACTAATAACAGTAACTTTATTTTTGCATGAATTGGTGATTGGATGATGTATGAATGTTATGGATGTGTTTGTGATGATGATTAGATGCTAAGTTGATGTTATGAACAATTGAAAAACAAGAAGATGTCTTATAGTTCATACATTGCTAAAAATAGTAACTTTTGGTGTTGAATGTTGATGAATCATGATGATTAAGTGTTGTTGATCATGTTTAGATGTTGTCATGGACTTGAATTGGTATATAATTGATGAATTCATCAATGTAGTGTGAGTTTGATGAATTTGGGATGAACTTTCCCAAAAGGGAAACTTTAATTATGCAAATCCTTGAATTGGATGATTTGAGCATGTTTGGGATATTAGGATCATGCTAGTGTGTTCATGGATGGTTTCTAAGGTGACTAAATGTGTTGTTTATGTTGTATGAATGTTGATTTGGTTTGTTACCTGTTTTGGCCTGTTGTGATTCGCATGACTTGTGTGATATCTAGTTGTATGATGACCTAGGTAGTACATGTGGTTAATGAAGTGCTATATGTAATCAAGTGGTATGTTGATCATGTATAATATGCTGTTGTATTAGTTTTAACGAATTATCACCTCTAATGTCACCAACGGGTCAAACGGGTCAACTGGGTCAAATGTGTCTTGTCTTTCTAAAACCTTGAGTCTCTTGGTTTGTAGAACACTTAGGGTTTCATGTTGATTTTGTGTACACGTGCTTATGTACTCTTGTATTCTAGGTGACCTTTGAAGGTTGTCTTTTTCTTTCAAGTTAAACTCTAAGTTAATTCTTGCGCGTATCAGGTGAGTTCTTGCCCCACTCATTTTACATAATCTCTTTTGGGGGAGATAGCATACTGTTGATCACAAACGCTTTTATATACGAGTGTGTATAATATTGATATAGTGCTGTTTACCATGGAAAGTCCTCACACTTTCGGATTGTTAATATTGACTAGCGGGGAAATTTTGGGTAGTACTACTGGGTCTGACGAGCCCCACCTGTGTCACTCGAGGTCAAACGGGTGCAATTTTGTCCTAACACATATTCATCACAACCTGGTAAGTCGTGACGGGAGGCAACAAACGTAACACAGTCAGCTTCGATCGTGAAATCACTATGATTAATATTTTTATGTTAATAGACTAGCTATCTATTGCAATACACTACTTATGCTCTGGAAACTGTTGATTGGTTCATATTTTAACGCAAACTCTTGAACTCACCAACCATGTGGTGACTTGTTTAGTATGCTATTCTCAGGTTAAGATTGCCAGTTGCCTAGGAGCATGCACACCAGCATCGTTGAGTTGTCTACATTTGTTGTTTACAAATTTGGGATATTTTTTCATATTAAACATTTGTGTTTGGGGCGCGTATGTTTTGCGCATTCTCTTTACATACTACTTGCTTTAGGTTTTTCTGGTTTTAAAAACGCTTCCGCAGTATTTTGAACGTTAACTCTGGTTTTATTTATTAATCATATAGAGTCGTTCTTGGTAGCTAATGACTGAGATCCTGGTATGTCACGCGCCTCGCGGTAAAACCCCGCACGCGGATTTTGAGGGTGTGACAGATTGGTATCAGAGCCTTTGGTTATAGGGAACTAGGTTGCATACACACACTAGACTATAACCGCACAGTTGTTAGTTACTTATCGCTTACTCTCCTTACTGTATACTCATTGGCATACGCAACACGTACTTCGCAGCATGGCATAGTCGTCTAGAAATTTAGGCAAGAGACCTGCACGATCTGAGTCACCTCCTACTTCTCCCGTACCGAATAGGGGATTTAACTGGCCACGACATCCTTATCCTCCTGGCGAGATAGACTGGGATCAGCCTTTCATACCTCCTGAGCTCGATCCTCCGCGTAACTGGGATTTCTACCCCACTTACATAAACCGTATGGCTTATAGAGAACGCGTACCACCAGTAGCACCTACACGACCTAGGACTAGGTCATCAACCGCCTCTACTTTGCCTACACTTCCTACCTTGAGCATCCCTCTGGAGCAGGCATTTGCAGCTTTGGTAGCCACACTGGACACAGAGCGACAGCGGATTAGAGGACTCACTGATGAGAACTCTGCATTACGATCTGAGATGCGTCAGCTGCGTTACCAGGTAGATACGCTTCAGGAGCGACTCTCGATGGCCATTGGTGGACATCATACGCTGGCAGGCAACGTGGTAGCACTTAGTGAGCGCATGGACGCACAAGATCACCATAACATAGTGATCGATGATAGGTTTGCTGATCTAGAGGCACAGCTAGCAGCACTTCAGATTGCTGAAGCCCCTGCACCTTTGGTGGACCCTGATGAGGAAGACCCAGAAGAAGAACCCGAGGAAGCCCCCGAAGAAGAACCAGTAGAGATGGATGAGGACAGTGATGGATCTGATGTACTGGATTGATCCTACTTTTGAATGACTTAGACTATGTAGTGCTTCTTCTCTTTGAAACCTATGTGGGAAGGGTTGTTTCCCACCCAACTGACAAACTTAAATTTTGACATTGATGGAATATTTTGTGACTCAATTGCAATTTATTTATCTTTGATTATTATTTCTGTTATAAATGTTGTGGTTGTGGTGAATGCATTATTTCTTATTGTTTACTATACCTTGATGAGATTAATGTGTTGGATGTTACTCATTATTGTAATTGTGAATTTTAAAGTGAAATATGGACGCACGTGGAAGAGGACGTGGGCGTGGTCGTGGACGTGGCGCCGGAGGCCGTGGAGCCAGAGCCATAAACATGACGCCTGCGGAATTGGCGGCATTAATTAACGAACATGTTCAGGCGGCAGTGGCTGCTGCCCAACCGGGACAACCTGCAGGTAAATGATGACAAGAGGTTAAACTGATTATCCTAGTTATTTGTCTAGGATATCTGACTAATGTTTGGGTTGTCAAAACAGGACCACCACCATGTACCTACAAGTCCTTCATGGACTGTAAACCCCATACCTATAGCGGGACGGAAGGAGCTGTAGGGCTTGTAAGGTGGTTTGAGAAGATAGAGTCTGTCTTCGCGAAATGCAACTGCCCGCCTGCTGATCAGGTGAAGTATGCCACCGGGATATTGGAAGGCGCAGCACTTTCCTGGTGGAATGCCCAGGTACAAATGCTGGGTCAAGCCATGGCCAATGAACTACCTTGGGATGAATTCAAAGAAATCATGACTGAAGAATACTGCCCCCGAAATGAAGTGCAGAAACTGGAGATTGAGTTCTGGCAACTCAAAATGCAAGGCTCAGAAATTGAAGCCTACACGACTCGTACTCATGAGTTAGCCACTTTATGCCCAGGGATGGTGAATGAAATGCACAAGAGGGTGGAGCATTATATACGGGGATTGGTGCCCGAAATTCAAAGTATGGTAACTGCCTCTAACCCTACTACCATACAACAAGTTATCCGAACAGCCCACAGGCTGACTGACCAGGCAGTTGAGCAAGGACGGTTACCCAAACGAGGTGCGGTGGCAAGCGTGCCCGACCAGAAACGCAAGTGGGATGGTTCAAGCAACAAGGGATCGTCATCCGGCAGCCAATCTCAACCTCAACAACAGCAGCAAAGTCAGCAACAGCAACGGAAGTTCGATAACAACCAAAGCTTCAACCAGGCGACTCACTCAAATCAAGGACCCGGTGGGTATGGTGGAAGACTGCCGAAGTGCAACCGGTGTAACTACCACCATGTGGGTCGATGTGACAACTTTAAGTGCAAACGTTGTGGGAAGATTGGTCATGCAGCCAAAGACTGTCGGGGTGAACTGATGAAGAAGTCTCAACAATCACAAGAAACTCCGAAAGGTTGTTTTGGGTGCGGAAAAGAAGGCCATTACAAACGCAACTGTCCCCAGCTTAAGAGGAATGGTAATGGCAACAACAACAATGGGAACAACAGCAACAATAACAATGGCAACAACAATAACAACAACAATGGTAATGGCAACAACAATGGAGGCAATAACAACAATGGAGCCAAAGGAAGAGCCTTCGTCATTGGCTCAGGTGAGGCACTAAACGATCCTACAACAGTAACTGGTAAATTTTCGGTTAATGGTTGTTTTGCTACCGTATTATTCGATACCGGAGCCGATAGAAGTTTCGTGTCCACTAGGTTCTGTAGTCTTTTAAGTGATATGCCCTCAGCCTTAGACTCTAAATACACCGTAGAGTTAGCTGACGGTACACAGATTCACGTAACGCATATTCTTAGAGACTGCAAGATAGAGCTTGCTGGTCATACATTCACCATAGATCTCATGCCTGTTACACTAGGAAGTTTTGATGTGGTAGTAGGCATGGATTGGCTTTCCGATAAACAAGCGGAAGTCATATGCCACGAGAAGATCATACGGATTCCCATTGGTGAAGAAGTCCTTACGGTCAGAGGTGATAGGAGTGGTGCGGTGATAGGCATCATCTCGTTTATGAAAGCACAGAAGTTGTTACGAAAGGGTCGACTAGCCATATTGGCACTCGTCACAGATAAACAGACTGAGGAAAAGAAGATTGAGGATATTTCCGTAGTTCGTGAGTTTCCCGAGGTGTTTCCGGAAGACCTTCCTGGATTACCGCCTCATCGTCAAGTTGAATTCCAGATTGAGTTGACTCCAGGAGCCGCTCCAATTGCGAGAGCACCGTACCGGTTAGCTCCGAACGAACTGCAGGAATTATCCGCCCAACTACAAGAGTTGTTGGATAAAGGGTTCATCCGATCGAGTTCGTCGCCCTGGGGAGCGCCAGTTCTATTTGTGAAGAAGAAGGATGGTACATTTCGAATGTGCATTGACTATAGGGAACTGAACAAGGTTACTATCAAGAATAGATATCCCTTACCTCGTATCGATGATTTGTTTGATCAACTGCAAGGATCAAGCTATTACTCTAAGATTGATCTGAGGTCTGGGTATCATCAGCTGAGAGTTCGAGAAGAGGACATCTCGAAGACTACTTTCCGTACACGATATGGTCATTATGAATTTTTGGTCATGCCATTTGGGTTGACGAATGCACCTGCAGTATTCATGGACCTCATGAATCGCGTGTGCAAACCCTATCTTGATCAGTTTGTTATCGTCTTTATTGATGACATACTGATATACTCAAGGACAGAGGAAGAACATGAGAAGCACTTACGTTTAATCTTAGAATTACTTAGAAAGGAACAACTATACGCAAAGTTTTCTAAGTGTTATTTCTGGATACGTGAGGTACAATTCTTGGGTCATATTGTCAACGAGAAGGGAATACATGTTGATCCTGCTAAGATTGAAGCGATAAAGAATTGGTCTGTTCCTAAGACACCGAGTGAGATACGACAATTCCTTGGATTAGCGGGATATTATCGACGATTCATTGAAGGATTCTCTAAGAT
The DNA here is from genome assembly GCA_025506505.1 of Flaveria sonorensis. Lineage (NCBI taxonomy): Eukaryota > Viridiplantae > Streptophyta > Magnoliopsida > Asterales > Asteraceae > Flaveria > Flaveria sonorensis. The sequence goes on from CM046426.1 coordinate 28,133,786, forward strand.
TGCACAACCTCTCACAGCCTTGACTCACAAGGGAATGACGTACAAATGGGGTGAGAGTCAGGAATCTGCTTTTCAGTTGCTGAAACATAAATTGTGTAGCGCACCAATATTAGCTTTACCGGATGGAAGTGATGACTTCGTAGTATACTGCGATGCGTCTATTCAAGGACTTGGATGCGTCTTGATGCAGCGGGATAAAGTGATAGCTTACGCCTCTAGACAATTGAAGATTCATGAGAAGAACTATACCACCCATGACTTGGAACTGGGTGCGGTAGTTTTTGCCTTAAAGATCTGGAGACATTACTTGTACGGTACCAAATGCACCATCTACACCGATCACAAGAGTCTTCAGCACATCTTTGAGCAAAAGGAGTTGAACATGAGGCAAAGACGCTGGGTGGAATTGTTAAACGACTATGATTGTGCTATTAAGTACCACCCGGGGAAAGCAAATGTAGTTGCTGATGCGTTGAGTAGAAAAGAGACTGTTAAACTTCGACGTGTGCGAGCTCTACAACTAACGATTATTACGCAATTACCTGAACAAATCCAAGAGGCTCAAACAGAAGCTTTGAAAGCAGAAAACATTGGGTCTGAATCGTTAAGGGGTATGGAAAAACAATTGGAAGTAAAAGCGGATGAGATTCGTTACTTCATAGATAGACTATGGGTACCTCTACACGGAAATCTGAGAGACTTGGTGATGAGTGAGGCTCACAAGTCCAAGTATTCTATACATCCTGGATCTGACAAGATGTACCACGATTTGAAGGCGCACTATTGGTGGCCTAACATGAAAGCAGATGTAGCTACTTATGTGAGTAAGTGTCTGACCTGCTCGAAGGTGAAAGTGGAGTATCAGAAACCATCTGGTTTACTACAACAACCCGAGATCCCTATGTGGAAGTGGGATCAAATATCAATGGATTTTATTACTAAGTTACCTCGCACTTCTACGGGTTGTGATACAATATGGGTTATCGTGGACCGATTGACAAAATCTGCTCATTTCCTAGCGATAAAGGAAACAGATAAGATGGAGAAATTAACCCGACTTTATTTGAAGGAGATCATTTCGAGGCATGGAGTACCAATCTCAATCATTTCTGATCGCGATTCTCGTTTCACATCACACTTTTGGCAGTCGTTGCAGAAAGCTTTAGGTACGCGATTGGATATGAGTACTGCTTATCATCCACAGACTGATGGTCAAAGCGAGCGTACTATACAAACTTTGGAGGACATGTTACGTGCTTGTGTGATTGACTTCGGGAATAACTGGGAAGTTCACCTACCATTGGTGGAATTTTCTTACAACAACAGTTATCACACTAGTATAAAGTCAGCACCTTTTGAAGCTTTATATGGGAGAAAGTGTAGATCAACAGTTTGCTGGGCTGAAATTGGTGATAGTCAATTAACGGGTCCTGAGTTAGTACACGAGACAACTGAGAAGATTGTTCAGATAAGAAACCGCATGGCCGCAGCGCGAGACAGACAGAAAAGCTATGCTGACAAACGACGAAAACCTTTAGAATTTCAGACAGGTGACAAAGTTTTGTTGAAAGTCTCACCGTGGAAAGGCGTAGTTCGGTTTGGTAAGCGAGGAAAGCTAAATCCAAGATACGTTGGACCATTTGAGATAGTGGAAAGAATTGGTCCAGTGGCTTATCGACTAGCCTTACCTGATTCATTGAGTGGAATCCATGATGTATTCCATGTTTCAAATCTAAAGAAATGTTTAACGGATGAAACGATGGTCGAACCACTGGAAGAAGTTCAAGTAGATGAACAATTACGTTTCATTGAGGAACCTGTCGAAGTGATGGATCGTGAGGTGAAAACGCTTAAGCAAAGCAAGATACCCATTGTCAAAGTTCGTTGGAACTCGAGACGTGGACCAGAATTCACGTGGGAATGTGAAGACCAAATGAAGCTGAAGTACCCTCAGCTATTCGAAAGGACGATACCAGCCGGCGAAGGTATTGATTAAATTTCGGGACGAAATTTCTTTCAACATGGGGATGATGTGACAACTCATCCAAAACTCACACGATTTCGATTTCCTTGTGCCAATGCAGTAGACCAGTGATGGAACACTCACCATGTAACGCAATTTTCGGGACGAAAATTCTTTCAACATGGGGATAATGTGACATCCGGTAATTTTCCGTTACCAAACTCCGTTTGTTCCGTTAAGTCTTGCATACACGTGTTGGGAGCACACACTAGTTGTCGTTGAACGTTGGTGACTTAATAATAATTAATAATGTTAAACAAATAATTACTATGTGATTATTAAGTTATGCTTATGTGATTTAAATGTTAACTGTAATTTTATCGCGTAACGTGAAAACGTGCATATTTATTTCGTGTGTTTTGTGATAAAAGGGAATTATGCATGATTGTTATTTGTGATTTATAATAATTGTGTTTAGTAGTTAAAAACTATTTAAAAACTATTCAAAAATCCTAATCTTTATAAAATACAAAATGCAAGGGTTTAAAGGGTATTTATGTAAAATTAAATTAATAAAACAAAAAAACTCCAACCCTAATCCCACCCTACGGCCGCGATCGACCTCCTCTCTCCCTCTCCTCTTCGAATTCAGCCCAAGAACAAGCAATCACCTTCGAATTTGATCGATTACAAGGCATACAACAAGTTAGAATCATCAATTGCAAGCCATTACACGTTTAAAGGTTAGATTTTTACATGTTTTTGATGGTTTTTCATGGTGGCCGAACCCTAGTTCGAAAATCTGCAATTGAATGTTAATTCTTGGTTGTTTGGTGATGTTATGATGTTAGTTAGGTTGTATTGATGCTAGTTAACGTTGATTATGCAAGAAAGTTTGGATTTTGATTGTTTGTTCATATGATCATCTTGGCCGAGAGTTTGAGGCGATTTTGGATCAAATTGGATGTTGAATGTTGGTTGTTTGATGTTGTTATTATGTTAGTTGGATTGTATATGTGCTAGTTAACGTCGATTATGCAAGAAAGCTATGATTTTGATACATTGTTCATAGGTTACTAATAATAGTAACTTTATTTTTGCATGAATTGGTGATTGGATGATGTATGAATGTTATGGATGTGTTTGTGATGATGATTAGATGCTAAGTTGATGTTATGAACAATTGAAAAACAAGAAGATGTCTTATAGTTCATACATTGCTAAAAATAGTAACTTTTGGTGTTGAATGTTGATGAATCATGATGATTAAGTGTTGTTGATCATGTTTAGATGTTGTCATGGACTTGAATTGGTATATAATTGATGAATTCATGAATGTAGTGTGAGTTTGATGAATTTGGGATGAACTTTCCCAAAAGGGAAACTTTAATTGTGCAAATCCTTGAATTGGATGATTTGAGCATGTTTGGGATATTAGGGTCATGCTAGTGTGTTCATGGATGGTTTCTAAGGTGACTAAATGTGTTGTTTATGTTGTATGAATGTTGATTTGGTTTGTTACCTGTTTTGGCCTGTTGTAATTCGCATGACTTGTGTGATATCTAGTTGTATGATGACCTAGGTAGTACATGTGGTTAATGAAGTGCTATATGTAATCAAGTGGTATGTTGATCATGTATAATATGCTGTTGTATTAGTTTTAACGAATTATCACCTCTAATGTCACCAACGGGTCAAACGGGTCAACTGGGTCAAATGTGTCTTGTCTTTCTAAAACCTTGAGTCTCTTGGTTTGTAGAACACTTAGGGTTTCATGTTGATTTTGTGTACACGTGCTTATGTACTCTTGTATTCTAGGTGACCTTTGAAGGTTGTCTTTTTCTTTCAAGTTAAGCTCTAAGTTAATTCTTGCGCGTATCAGGTGAGTTCTTGCCCCACTCATTTTACATAATCTCTTTTGGGGGAGATAGCATACTGTTGATCACAAACGCTTTTATATATGAGTGTGTATAATATTGATATAGTGCTGTTTACCATGGAAAGTCCTCACACTTTTGGATTGTTAATATTGACTAGCGGGGAAATTTTGGGTAGTACTACTGGGTCTGACGAGCCCCACCTGTGCGACTCGAGGTCAAACGAGTGCAATTTTGTCCTAACACATATTCGTCACGACCTGGTAAGTCGTGACGGGAGGCAACAAACGTAACACAGTCAGCTTCGATCGCGAAATCACTATGATTAATATTTTTATGTTAATAGACTAGCTATCTATTGCAATACACTACTTATGCTCTGGAAACTGTTGATTGGTTCATATTTTAACGCAAACTCTTGAACTCACCAACCATGTGTTGACTTGTTTAGTATGCTATTCTCAGGTTAAGATTGCCAGTTGCCTAGGAGCACGCACACCAGCATCGTTAAGTTGTCTACATTTGTTGTTTACAAATTTGGGATATTTTTTCATATTAAACATTTGTGTTTGGGGCGCGTATGTTTTGCGCATTCTCTTTACATACTACTTGCTTTGGGTTTTTCTGGTTTTAAAAACGCTTCCGCAGTATTTTGAACGTTAACTCTGGTTTTATTTATTAATCATATAGAGTCGTTTTGGTAGCTAATGACTGAGATCCTGGTATGTCACGCGCCTCGCGGTAAAACCCCGCACGCGGATTTTGAGGGTGTGACAACCGGGCTTGATTTTGCTAAGACCCTCTTTTGACGCGTTTTAAGGTGAGTTTTCATAGCCCCTATTTTAAATAAGGATTGTATTTAATTATTTTGGGGGGGGGGGAAGCAAGCTATAAACATTTTGTATATGATATGATTTAATTATGGAATAACTGCGTGATCTTCGTGATGGCCTTGAGTTGTTTTATTATTTGTGCATGATTGCCCTCGGCCATAATCATTAACCCTGGGAGGGCCACATGATATATTGGTATATCTATTGGGTTTGACAACCGCCCCTTGAGATAGGTCGCACCGGTCTAGTATGGAGGGAATATATGTTGAAAGGAATTTGAGGGACATTGTATTTGGTTTGATTATGGGGCTCTTGATTGCGATCATAGTCGGTGGACCTAGCTAGTCCTTGACGATCAGGAGTTGATTCCGGGATAATCATATATTTTTATAAAAGGAAACTTTGATGACCTTTTTATATAAACTTGTGAACTCACCAGCTTTTTGCTGATAAACTTTTGGGCATGTTTTTCAGGTACTTAGGCATGCATGGGAATGAAAAGGGTTTTACCGCAAACTAATCAAATATGGATACACTTTTGGGACCAAGTTCCACTGCCGATTAAAATTTTTTGTTATAATTTAATACAATGTCATGATATTATTGTTTACGTTTTAAATTTAAGAGTTCTTTTCGTAATGATGTAATGACATTTTATATTAATATATTATTGTGGTATCAATGATTTGTTTGCTTGATAATTATTGAAAATAATCCAACTTCCGTTATCTCTGTCACACGCGTGCCTTTCCGGTGCGCCTTTCGGGGTGTGACAGAAGGTGGTATCAGAGCCAACGGTTATAGCGAAATAGAAAAATATTTTTTGAAAATCTAGACTATAACCAAAAATGATTTTAAGTTAAAGCATTTTCATTCCCAAAAGTATTTCTCATCGTGCATGCACTAAATTGGTGATTCTTTGATATATGATTATTCATATAAGATAAGCATAAATGCCTTTAGATAGATATTTAGTACAGATATTCTTGTGGTTACAAATGCCTTCTCGGACCCCGTTCATTCTGATCCATGACTCAGATAGTGATTACGAGGATCCTATGTTCTCTCTTCCCCCTATGACACCCTTAGAGATCTATCACTACCCGTTTGCACGGAGATGGGAGCCTACTTCCGAGTATGGGAATGGCTGGATTTGGGCATCTGATAATGAGAGTCCTACCCTTAGTGAGCCTAGTCAGACAGCACCTGTTAGTGATGAGCCTGTTCCTGACATTCTTGAGCATGTCCCTAAGGTTCGATTTGTTTACTCGAGAAAGAAGAAGAGGAAGCCAGAGATAGTGACTGATGAGACTGCTAGAGAGACACCAGAGGAGGTTAAGCCCAAGACGGCTAGAATGCGAGACGGACAGTGGGATTGGTTGACCGGATGATTACAGGAGTGTGCTGATGAGGGTGGTGTACCCTCTACGTTTGAGGTTGGTGAGCCATCCTCAAGACGTCGAGACCTACCACTGATGGATGACCATGTAGATCACACTCTAGTTACTCTAGATACCCAATGCATTCACTATGAGCACCATATTTCATCCTTAGAAGGTAAGGTGGGAGTGATGAGTGAGATGACACAAGTGATGGACGACGTCCTGAACCAGCTGCATTTCAGGATATGTGTTTTGGAGTCGGGACTGGGGAGACGAAGAAGAAGCTAGAGATGGTAGAGCTAAAGGTGGAGGCTGCAAAGATTGGATTGGTACAGCACAGCAGCAGGTGACAGTTAATGAGGAGCGTGTGGAGGCAGCGCTAGGATTGGCGACGGTCTGCATGATGATAACTTCTATGGCGGTGCGTGCTGACGTGATTGCACGATTCTCTCATTCGATTTGTAGGCTCTTTGATATATTAGTATTTGGAATATTGAAACAACTATTTTATAATGATGTTGGTTCTACTATGACATCTATTTTGTGTTGTTTCTCGGACATGTATTATGTACTAATTATCTCTATCGTTAGACCATTATGATGATTTTAATGAATGTTTGGTTATCAAAATGTTGTGATTATATATCTATTACTATTATGCATTTTGATATTATTTCGTGTATTTCGTTTATTCTCTTTTGTTTGATCCATAACAGAAGTAAATCAATAGCACCTAAAACGCGAAATGCTAATAGTACTAGAAGTACTGGTTTACCTACCACTGCTGTAGAGTTAGCATAATTGATACCCCAACATGTCAACTTTGCACTCGAGCAACATGACCCAAATGTTGGGCGTGGTAGAGGACGTGGCACAACGGGTGGTTCTAGTGGAGGCCCTTCCATTAGTAATCCCTTTGGGAGTCAAGCTTATGGTTGTACTTATAAGACATTCCAAGCTTGTAATCCATAAATCTTTTTGGGAGCTGAAGGTCCTCTTGACATTATTAGATGAATAAAGAAGATGGAATCCGTGATGGCGATTAGCAACTGCTCTGCTGATCTGCGAGTGACGTATGCCACATGTTCATTCCAAGATGAAGCTTTAAGCTGGTGGAATTCGCAAGTTTAGAATCTAGGAGTGGAAGCTGCGTTTGGTTTCTCCTGGAACTAGTTAAAGGAGATGTTGCTTAAAGAGTACTATCCTCGCAATGAGCTACAAAAGATCAAAACTAAGTTCTAGAACCTAACTATGGAAGGTGCGAAAGTTAGAGCCAATACTTTCAAGTTTAATTATATGGCAAGACTTGTACCCTGAATGGTTACTCCAGACTACGTCAGGATTGAGAGATATTGTAAGGAACATCTGAAGATTAAAAGGCTGATGCAACCAAAGTATACCAAAACAACCAAGTCTTCCTGCATGAACAAGATGAACTAGCTTTTGAAGTTGTACACTCACAAATAAGTCTAAGTGTAAAATCTTTTGAATCCAACAGTTCAGAAGAAGTTACTTCGAAAGTTTCACACTCATTAGAAAATTATTATAAGTGTGAAATCTTCCGAAGCCAAAGACTCATTTCTTCCGAAGCCAAAGATGAAGTCTTCCAAAGCTTCAAAAGACAAACTCTTCCAAAGCCATTTTGTTGTGAAGATAGATTTCTTCAGAAGATAGAGAAAAGATGCTTTCTCTGTGTTACTTTTTGATAAAGCTGATGTACTTTCCGCTGCTACTCTGAAGACTCACCTGCTAACATTAGTTAGTGAAACTTCCATACTTTATCAAACAGTAGAAAAAGTCTTTGACTGTAGCTTCCCACTTTTGTACCTGTTGACTTGTCTGTTTTAGATTAAGTCGGTGAGCTATGGCATGTCATAGTCACTAGTCAAAAGGCAATCTGTCTTTTGACTGTAGATTGATCTTGTTATCTAGATTAGTCAAAATTCCAACTGTCTTTTTGTATATTGATGGTTGTAGGATGTAGTATAAATAGTCTCCGGTTCTTGTAATTAGATATACTTGAAAACACTTGTAATAGAACTAGAGAATCAATATACAACTTTCTTGAAAACTTAATCTTGTGTTCTTGAGACTTTCTTCTTGTTCTTATAGTTCTGTCTCTCTAACATTACTTGTGTTGTTTTGTATCATCAGTAAAGTTACCAGTTCCTTATTTGAGTGGTTAAGTGATTTAAGTTCTCTCCTCTTGTAAAGATAATTGCAATCTTAAGTACCCTTATCGGTCCTGCAATTGGTATCAGAGCTTTCCAGGCTCTTGATTGTAAGATCTCATAATCTTAAATCCTCTTGATTTTACACTTTACTTAACCTTTCAAATGGCAGCTATCTCAAAGGCTGATATGGAAACTGGAACTATGAAAAAGTCCCCACTGATCACTCCTGAGGATTTTGATACTTGGTGCCAAAGATTGGAAGGCTTCATCAAGTCTTAAGATTCCAAGATGTGGGAGTCTGTTGTCAATGGACCTTATGTACCATGCACCACTTCTGCTTCTGGTGGTGGTATGATACCAAAAGAAAGGGATGACTTTTCTAAAGAAGATTGGAAGAAAATTGATATTGATCAGAAAGCTATGATAGCTCTTCAAACTGCTTTTCATAACTCCATCTACAGAGGCTTCAAGAAGTGCAAGACTGCCAAACAGCTATAGGATGCACTGAAGCTGATGTATGAGGGGCCCAACGAAGCCAAAGAAAACAAGAAGGACCTCTTGAAGCAGCAGTTTGAAAATTTCACCTTCAAAATAGGTGAAACCATGACTCAACAATACTTCAGGTATGTTGAGATCGTGGATACTCTAGCTGATGTTGGAGTAACCATTGAGAATAGAGATATTGTTAGGAAGTTCATATCCTCTCTTCCCAGACAATGGACACACTACTGTGTCATCATTAAGAGGACTGAAAACCTCAAGACTCTTACTCTCACTAAGTTATATGGAATACTCAGTGGATACCAGATGGAGATGAACATGCAAAACTCATTTGGTAACTCCAACACTCATTAGAGTTCAACCCTCCATGTGGTTGAAAGGGATAGCAGAGAACCATAACACCATCTCATCTGCTATCCTGACAAATCACAAATGGGTCCTTTTATCACCTTTCCAGAGACACCAAGGGAAGGCTACATCCCTGGAAGCCCATTCCAAGAGACAAGTTCTTCACAAGCTTTTGTGTTTTCTGATGAAAGTTCAGGAAACTTTCTCTTCACCTTTGAAGACCTAGACTGTATCCATCCAGATGATCTAGAATATACGGAAATAGTCTAGCAGATGGCTCTACTCAGTCACAGAGCCCAAAAGTTCTACAAGAGGACTATGAGAAGGTTTCCCAGCAATGCAGCCAGTGGAAAGTTTGAGCTAGACAAAAGCAAGGTAAAGTGTTACAACTGTAACCAGATGGGACACTTTGCCAGGGAGTGCAAGGAACCAAAGTCAAATGGTGGCCAAGCACAATCCAGGCCAAACTACACTGAGGGAGCTCACCAGAATGAGAAGCCAAGACAACAAGCTGCAGTTGTTGTTGAAGAAGGAGGCTTTAACTGGAGCTTTTAGGTAGAGGATGCTTCTCCAAACCAAGCACTAATGGCAGATCATGATGAAGCCAAGGTATTGGAACATCTTTGTAATCCTAAATGCATTGCTAAAGTTAATAGATACAGGTCATATAACTTAGAGATGAGATCTGATCTTGAGTTCTTAAACATCTTAAAAGCTGACTTTAAAAGAGCTGAAAATGATTATAAACTTAGGATAGAAGATCTAGAGAAAACCATTTCAACTCTTAAGCATGAGCACACAAATTATAGGACTCAAATCAAAGATCTCATCTCAAAGTTAACTGAATGTCAGGCTGAGCTTGTGATCAGCAAAGCCAGGGCAGAAAAATGTGTTCTTGAAAAAGAGACCTTCAAGAACAAAATATCCTCATCCCTACATGCAAAAGTTTGTTATCAGAATAAGCAGGGACTGGGATCTACTGAGAGAGCTCCTCCATACACTCTATTGTCTGTAAGATCTCCAAGGTGTGGAACTTATGAAGATGAGCTTCCCCTCATAGACCACATTGTTGAAGAGGATGAAGAGGAGATAGTGGAAATGACTCAGAAAAGAGTGAAGAAGGTCATCCTAAGAAGGGTCATTATTCTCCTGAGGAGAGGAAAGAGTCTGGAATGACCAAATCAAAGAGAAAGAACTTGATTAGAAGAGCGAAGAGAAGATCAAAGAAGGCTCAAGAAATCAAGGCCACTTTTGACTCAAAGCAGAAACAAGTGTTCATTTCTGCAGGTTTTGAAGTGGTAAAGACTGAAGCTCAACTATGAACTCTAGTACCAGGAGTTCTAGTTTAGTTCCAAATCATTCCAGCCAGAAGAAGAAGACTGACTAGCTGTGTACCACTGCTACACAGCCTGAACCATCCAGATCCAAAAGCAAGTCTCTCCCTAAGAAGCTTGTTGCTTCATCTGCAAAGATGAAGGTGGAGAAGGAAAGCAATCAAACTCAGTCTTGCTTTCAAAAGAAGACTCTCAGAAAGAAGGAACTCAACTGTGTGTCTGTATCAACTTGTTGAAGCTGAATACATTGCTGCTGCAAGCTTCCGTGCTCAAGTACTATGGATCAGAATCAGATGCTAGACTATGGATTTAATTTCAAGGAGACTCCTATCCATATAGACAACAACAGTTCCATTTCCATTACAGAGAATCCTGTGCAGCACTCAAGGACCAAGCACATAAACATCAGGTATCATCTGATTAGAGATAATTTTGAAAAAGGATTAATCAAACTAATCAAAGTTAACACAAATGAACAATATGCTGATCTGTTCACCAAAGCCTTTGATGAACAGAGATTTAAATATCTTATATCAGCTATTGGGATGATTAACTTTGAATAGATTTTCTTTAAACACTTAATCAACCTTATTTCTTAAAATTGTGTGTCCTAAGTTGTCTATTAGATCACCTTCATAAGCCTAGTTCTCTCTGGAAGTAAATTAAAATTTCAAATGATATTCCTTAGATTTGTGAAAATTTATTATTTTGTCTTGGCAGAACTCAAATTGCCTTCGGAAGAAATTTATGTCTTTAAATCATTTAACTGCTTATCAGAGTTTACCTTCGGAAGAAATTCTTGGAATATCTTCCGAACCTTAAATATGCTTGTAAGCACTTAAATGCATTCAAAGAACAAATGTCTTCCAAACGCAATTAAGTCTCGGAAGATTTATTATCCAAGGATAATAATTTCTCAGACTTAGTTCTTCCGAAGCAAAATATACGACGAAAGAAATTTCTTTAAGTATATTTCTTCTGAGGCCAAATTTTCACAACTCTTTGAAATATCTTCTGAAGCAAAATTGCCTTCTGAAGCTTTGCTGACAAGCTTCCGAAGCAAAAATACCTTCGGAAGATTTGCAACTTCCAAGAAAACTAACTCTTTGGGAGCCTTTTTAGAAGTAGGACCCACTTGCGGATTTCAAAGTTTATCTTTTTGTCTTAACTTTGACTCAAATCCACAGCATATATCTTCTCAACGGTTCCACTTCATCTCTCTACTCTCACAAATCTTTAACCTAAATTCTCCTAAAATTCACCTCCTTCTTCCTTTCTTCACTGATAAGCTTCACCAAAATGGCCAACATCAATCGTCAAAACGACCCAAGCTTCTCCATGCACCTACACAAGCAACACAATCAAGTTGCCCTGTTGCACTCTGAGAAGGATCCAAGTTTCTCCGATGTGTGTAGGTACCTTTCTTCATCTCACTACCTCACCTCCCTTAGAATCGATCCTCCTCTCTATGAGGATCAGTTGCTTGAATTCTAGCGGACCTGTCAAGAGGTCACCATGGATGGGGAGAGGGCACTGGCTACTACAGTGCAAGGGAGGACCGTTTTCATCACTCTGGCGATCATAAATACTCATTTGCAGCTAGATGATAAAGCAAGTGAACTGTCCTTCCCAAAGGAAGTTGTCAACCATTCCTTCCAGCAGATGGGCTATGAAGGTGACTTCTCAGTCAAAACCTTCAGGAATGGGAATGTCTCATCCTAGTGGAAATACCTCCTCCATATCATCATACACAGTTTATCTAACAAACATGGGGGATGGGATCAAGTTCCAGAAGACCTCTCCTTCATAGTCCATGGGATGGTACAGGGAGTCAAGTTCAGGTACTCTCAATTTGTTTACACAAACTTGCTTGCTAACTTGGACTCAGAGTATTACATGTTCCCCAGGTATGTTCAACACATTCTCAACTATGAATTGGGCCCACAGTTGAGGGGGATAGGTAATATTCTTAAATTGGGACAAATGAGGCTTGGCATTTTCCAAATCTTGAAGAAGCCAACTGTTGGCTTCTCGGGGGTAGAAACAACCCTTGTCCCAAAAATGTTTGAGCTCATTACTCAGGGTGACAACCTAGAAGCACTAGCTAGTGTTGATCCCACACCCTCCACCTCTCAACCACCTCTAACACAGCCTACCATAACCATTACCTACACTAGAAAGCACAAATGAACCCCTGCACTTGCTACTGAGCATGTGCAGGCACATATACCACAACCCATATAGGAGGAAGTGAAATATCGAGCTCATACTTCCCTTGAAGAGTAGACCACTCCCATCCTTGAAATGATCAGTGCTATGGTTCCTCATGCTCACCCTGATGAGCTCACAACCCCACAAATAGCCTTAAGCCATCACTCTGAGTCTCAACACTCAAGTGATCAACCTTCTGGGGACAGCTACCATCCCCAACCTCTAGGCCTTAACCGACCCATTTCCAGCCTTGACTTTTACTCTAATGAAGATTTGGGATTCAGTGAGTACCATGAATCTCTCCTCTCTTCCCATACTCTAGGAGAGATGAGTACTCATGCTTCTCCCACTTCTAGCACACATCAGCAACCCCCTACTGAGGTGGATCTTCCTGAACTTGTTTAGGAGACCCATATGGAAGAGGCTCTCACTTTTGCAAGTGATTACATTACTAGGACCTCAACCATGGCAACCCAGCCTATTGACACTTCCCTGGAAGTTGTCATGTGGCAAGGGAAATCCAGCAGCCAAGAACCACATACTGGTGGTGAGGAAGAAGACTTAGGTCCAATTCTCTCATCCCCCAATTATTCTTCATCTGAAGACGAGGGGAGTCTGAAACAAAGAGTGCATCTATTGTCAAATACATGCACTTACTTGGTTTCAAAGATAAGTCACTTGGAGTCTCAAGTGACTTTCTTACTGAAAAGGGTCAATGACCAGCAACTTGAGATCACCGATCTCAAGGGCCAGTTAGCTGAGTGACCAATGAGGACAACTCAACCAGGCCTATAAGAACCTGTGATTGTTATGGATCAATCTCCCAGCTCACTTATGCAAGAGGGTGATACTACCAAAAAGGGGTAGGAAATCCTGATAGTCAGAGAACCTGGGAGTTCTTCCCAGAGTGTGGACATAGAAGAATCACCACCCTCTCTTGCAGTTGTCCACACTCAGCAACCTTCTCAAGTCAGAGATCTCGACTTGCTTTTTCAACATCTGTTTGAGGAGGGAATCCCAAGAGCAATGTCTGCCCCTTCTGAGAATCCAATCATGGGTTGGGGGTGTGATAGCAACAAAAAAGCTCTTGTAATCTCTAGAGCTCAGGGTCAACTAGAAATTTTCAACATTTCACACCTGAGGCTCTATGAGAGTACATATCTAGTGGATCTGCCACTTGTCAACCCTAGCAATAACAGACAAGCTGCCAGATTGGCTGACCTGATACAAGACAAGGTGCTAGAAGAATTCAAATGGAGATCAAGCCTATATAGACAGAGGCTAGCAGGTGAGGCCTTTGTTCAACTAGAAGTTGAGGTGGACCCTAAGATTAATTTCGAAGGGAAATCCTTGACTGAAGGCCCAAAGGTTGAGCCTGTGAACCTTGAGACAGGATCTTCTTCTGCACCCTTTAACCTCAGTGAAGCACCAGCTGGTGATGGTGCTTCACAACCTCTCTCTGGCCAGAGTTTGATAGCTAAATCAAGTAATAAAGGCCAAAGCTCTCTCCTTCCTGAGTCACCAAGGCCTGTGGTTGACAAAGGAAAAAGGAAGTTAACTCCTGAAGAGATAAAGGAGGAGAAGAGAGAGAGGAAGAGGAAGCTGAGTGGAGAGAGTTCAAGTGGTTCCCCAAGGTTCATGGAAGCTGCAATCCGGGCTGCCCCCAGGCCAAACACTCAAGAAGATGAATTGAGGGAAGCCAGGTTAAACTACTTGGGAATCAGAAACTACAATGTTGATGAACTTATCTCTCTCCCCTTAGAGGAGCTGAATGAACTGGCTGACACTGAGTTGTCAAAAGAGAGGAGGGAGGCAGAGGATGCAGAACTGCTCCTCAAAGTCAAAGAACAAAGGAGGCTGAAAAGACTCTATAAAGAAGCTCCTGTCCTCTCTCCAGTTCAAGAAAGTCCTGAGCCAGAGACTGTGGCAACTGAACAACCTCAGGTAGTTAATGAAGAAGAAAGGCTAAAGATGATCAACTACCTGAGTGCCACAGGTCTCTATCAGGCATCTACACTTCTTCCCTTATCACATGAGTACATAAAGTTTGAATACAACAAGCAGCTGGAAGAACAAGCCAAAAGAGAAAAGAAAGCTACTAGAAAGAGATTAATGGAAGAAGCTGTAAAGTCAAGAGCCATCATCCTCAAAATCCAAAAGAAGTCTGCTAACAGACAAAGGTTGATGAGCTTCTTGAAGCTGTATGGGTTCTCCGAAAGGAGGCTTGGTCCTATGTCTCTATCCATAATGGATGAGCATATTAGGGTGATCAAGCATAAGATAAAAAAAGGGAGAGCTGGTGGACTTGCATTCTCCACCAAGTCCAGCTCAACCTGAAATTAAGGTGAAGGTTGAACCTACTGAGACAACACAACTTGAACCTGGAGCTGCATCTGAGCCAACTTCATCTTCTGACCAACAGCAGGGTCCTCCTCTCTCTCTCTTCTGAACCTGTGAGAGAGGAGAACCCAATTGAGAGAGACACAACAGAACCAATTGGTACTCAAGACCCTCAGTTGAAGAAATCAGGGAGGAGAAAAGGGATGGCCAGAAGAAGATCTGCTTCAAAGAAAAAGAGAAGAAAGGCATCCACCTCCCAACCTCAAGATGAGTCAGAGCATCCTGAGGAAGTGCATGAAGAGGTCTCTCAACAAACTCCAATCATAGTAGAGTCTCTTGCTGTTGGAAGACGAATTCTGTCCGGGACTTATGCTGAAAATCCAGACAGATGGTATGCCACAAGAGATCAGGGAGAACATCATGTCTACTTCACAAATGACATGCTTGAACTTCCTCTGCATGATCTCTATGACATGAGAAAGTTCTATGTAAGCTTGAAGGATCCAGATCTGATGATAAAGAAAGGTCTGCTGAAGATCCTGATGTGGACTATCAAAATCTAAAGAACTTCTCTGTTTTGGTAGCATTAGCCTAGGGGGAGTTTGTAAGGAACATCTGAAGATTAAAAGGCTGATGCAACCAAACTATACCAAAACAACCAAGTCTTCCTGCATGCACTAAGGAACAAAGATGAACTAGCTTCGGAAGTTGTACACTCACAAACAAGTCTAAGTGTAAAATCTTCTGAAGCCAACAGTTCAGAAGAAGTTACTTCGGAAGTTTCACACTCATCAGAAAATTATTATAAGTTTGAAATCTTCTGAAGCCAAAGACTCATTTCTTCCGAAGCCAAAGATGAAGTCTTCCAAAGCTTCAAAAGACAAAGTCTTCCGAAGCCATTTTGCTGTGAAGACAGATTTCTTCCGAAGATAGAGAAAAGATGCTTTCTCTGAGTTACTTTTTGATAAAGCTGATGTACTTTCCGCTGCTGCTCTGAAGACTCACCTGCTAACATTAGTTGGTGAAACTTCCATACTTTATCAAACAGTAGAAAAAGTCTTTGACTGTAACTTCCCACTTTTGTACCTGTTGACTTGTCTGTTTTAGATTAAGTCAGTGAGCTATGGCATGTCATAGTCACTAGTCAAAAGGTAATCTGCCTTTTGACTGTAGATTGATCTTGTTGTCTAGATTAGTCAAAATTCCAACTGTCTTTTTGTATATTGACGGTTGTAAGATGTAGTATAAATAGTCTCCGGTTCTTGTAATTATATATACTTGAAAACACTTGTAATAGAACTAGAGAATCAATATACAACTTCCTTGAAAACTTAATCTTGTGTTCTTGAGACTTTGTTCTTGTTCTTATAGTTCTGTCTCTCTGACATTACTTGTGTTGTTTTGTATCATCAATAAAGTTACCAGTTCCCTATTTGAGTGGTTAAGTGATTTAAGTTCTCTCCTCTTGTAAAGCTATTTGCAATCTTAAGTACCCTTACCGGTCCTGCAGATATATCTGGGGATTGGCACCCCAGATCAGAGGCATGGTTACGACATCAAACCCAACTACAATGCAAAGAGCAGTGGCAATAGCTAATTCGTTGATTGATGATGCTATTCAAAGAGGTGTGTTGGTTAAGAAAAGGGATACTGGAAAGAAGCCCATGGAGAATGAAAGGAAGGTGGTAGAGTCTGATAAGAGGTCTGTGGAGAATAAGGGGAAGTGGATTGGGAATTGCAAGAACTAAGCTGGGAATGAGAAGACTCAGAGGGTTAGATAGGAAAGATATATGCTACTAACTTGCCGGAGGCAAGGAGGCAAGCTGCCATACAGCTGAAGTGTAGCAAGTGTAATCTTCACCATGGTGGTAACTATAATGTGAATGTATGTTCGAGGTGTAACAAGTATGTACATTGAGCCCAAACTTGTCGAGTGAGGTTGATTGAAAAGCTCGAGAAAACTGGTTGTCAAAGCATCATGCTGAGGTGGTGTGCTACGAGAAGATTATTCTTCTCCCTATTCCAAGCGGTGGAACTTTGACTATCCAAGGTGATAAAGGGAAGCCTACTCTGAAGATTATCAATGTAATGAAGGCTTACAAGTACCTATGTGAAGGGTATCTAACATTTCTTGCCAAGGCTATGGATACTACGAATGAGAAGTGAAAGCTCGAAGATATACCGATAATGCGAGACTATCTTGATGTTTGCCCTGATGACCTGCCTGGATTACCCCCGTCTAGACAAATTGAATTCCAAATTGATTTGGTACTAGGGGATGCTCCTATTGCCCGATCTCCATATTGATTAGCACCCTCGGAGATGTAAGAATTATCTAAGCAATTAGAAGAATTGTTGGATAAGGGATTTATAAGGCCAAGCTTCTTGCCATGGGGAGCACAAGTCTTATTTGTCGAAAAGAAAGATGGGTCATTCAGAATGTGCATCGATTACCGGGAGTTAAACAAACTCTCTATAAAGAATCGATACCCATTTCGAAGAATCGATGATCTATTTGATCAGCTTCAAGGAACGAGTTTCTACTCGAAGATTGATCTGCGATCGGGTAATCATCAGCTTAAATAGCCGAGGAAGATGTTCCAAAAATAGCATTCAGAACACGTTACGACCATTACGAGTTTCTGGTTATGCCATTTGGTCTGACAAATGCGCATGTTGTGTTCATGGATCTTATGAATATAGTATGCAAACCTTACTTAGATAAGTTTGTAACAGTATTCATGAATGATATACTAGTCTATTTAAGAACCACGGAAGATCATGAACACAATCTGAAGATCATCCTGGAGACGTTGAAGAAAAAGAAACTGTATGCAAAGTTCTCAAAGTGCGAGTTTTGGATTCGAGAGGTTCATTTTCTTAGACATGTCGAGAAAGGCATACATGTGGATCTGGCGAAGATTGACGCAATCAAGAACTAGGAGGCACCCAAGTCTCCGACGGAGGTGCGTTAGTTTCTCGGATAGGCTGGTTATTATCGAAGATTAATTGAAAATTTCTCGAAGATAGCACAACCGTTGATGCTATTGACTCAGAAAGATAGGAAGTATGACTGGACTGATAAATTGAGGCGGCTTTTCAGTTGCTGAAGCAGAAGTTATGTAGTGCTCCTATTCTATCTCTTCCTAAAGGAATAGAAAGGTTTGTTGTATATTGTGATACGTCCCGTTTAGGTCTTGTTTGTGTGTTGATTCAGAAAGATAAGGTCATAGCTTATGCATCCAAGATGCTCAAGTCGAAGCTCTTAAAGATGAGAATTTGAAGAATGAAGACTTGAAAAGCATGGTCAAAGAGTTAGTGCCTAAATCCAATAATGTGATATCATGGACCGGATCTGGGTTCCACATTTTGGAAACCTAGGTGAACTGATTCTTGATGAAGCTCATAAATCCAAGTATTCAATTCACTCTGTTCGGATAAGATGTTCAAAGATGTGAAGGAACATTATCGGTGGCCCAATATGAAGGGTGAGATAGCCACCTATGTGGGCAAGTGTTCGACCTTGTAGATGCTTCTTTAAAGATTAACATTTATCTTTGTGTGTCTTTTATTTTTTGTCATAGTATAGGGACTTTTATATAAATATTGTTCCTTGTGTATTGATAGTATAAATAGCATAGATAAGGTATGTGTAGAGATAGAGATATAGATATTCATCTAACGAATTGTAACTGTTTTCTTTCTACACTTGTATTCTCTATGCATTCTATCAATGAAACTTTTGTGATATGTTTGCTTAGATTTGATTACTTGTGTTTGTTTTGATTGAATTGTATCACGATATCATCACAGATCGATCCATTTTGAGCTCATCAAATGGTACCAGAGCTGTTGGTTCAGTGATTTGAGTTCTTCAAACTGTCGAACTTTTGAATCACTTGAATCTGTGATTGATAAGCAATTCATTCAAATAATTGTTGATTTCAGTTGTGTTTCATCATCAGAAACATGAATTGAATCACAATTTTTAGTGAATTGTTCAAATCAGTGTTCGAACTAGTTCTTCATCAGTCGAGCTGATTTTCAAGCCAAAGATCGAATTGTTGTTGTTATTTGATGAAATTGAAGTTAGAGGACTGTTAATTGATCGAATTCCTACCTAATTGGAGGATTTTAGTTCAATTCATCAAGTTTTGAAGGAGTTCAGAAGATCTGAGTTCGTTTGAATCTGTTGAAGTTGGCGCATTAGGTCAAAACACTACTGAAAATTGCCTAAGTCTTAGGCGCTTGACAACTTTTTAGGCATTTTGCACTGTTAAGGCGTTTTTGGATCAGGCGTTTTACCACTGTTGGGGCGTATTACCAGTGGACTAGGCGCATTACAACTGTTGAGGCATTTTTAATCTGGGCGTTTCACAACTGTTCGGGCGCATTTCAGATTGGGTGTTTTTTAGAATTATTTTAAGGCATTCCCTTAGGCGTTTCTAAGTCAACTGTTTGGGCGCTTCATCATTGTTTAGGCGCATCAACATCAACACTTAAAAATTTTTCAGAAATTTTTCAAAAACTTAAAAATCCAAAAATATTTTAAATTCATTGTTTTAATTCAAAAACTTAAAAACAACAAAAACAAATCTTTTTCTAAAATACAAAATTAAAAATGGTGAAATTAGAAGACTCAGAGAACAGAGTTCCTAAACTGAAGAACAGAGCTGATTTAAGAATTGGTCACTTAGACTGAAACATCACCTTAATTCTATTAATACTGATCTATGGAAATCAATAAAAAGAGGACCTTACATTCCTATCACTTCAGATGGTCCTGATGGAGGATTTGTCTACACTAAAGACTCTCCAGAACCATACCCTGAAGGTGGATTGCAGGGAGACGATTTAAAGAAAGTTAAGAATGATATAAAAGCATATTCTTTGTGTGTAAAGGATTACCACTTGAAGTCCTAACTAGACTAGATGGATATCAAATGGGATATACCATGTATAAAGCTTTGAAGATAATTTGTGAAGGTGGTAAGGAGATTCAAGATCTCAAGAAGCAGAAACTAAAGAGGCAATTAGAGTTGTTTGAGCATTTATCTGGTGAAACTATCAACCAAATGATGAATAGATTTGAACAACTTACAATTGAGATGTCAACTGCTGGCATAAAAAATGATCTAAAAGATCTAAACGTTAGGCTTCTCAATGCTCTTCCATCTTCATGGAAGCAAACAGTTACACTGTTAAAGCATACTGAGAAATTTCCTATGGATCTTGATCTGTTGATAGCCAAAATTGAGTCAGTTGAAATTGATGAAAGCTCAAGGAATAATGACAGAGCAGCTTCAATGTCTCAGTACAAATATGTTGCATCTCTAGCAAGTACTGTGGAAAATGCATTTATGGCTAAAAATGAGAGTTTACCTGAAGAAGAGGGTGATCTGTTTGTAGGAGCAGGGTTCTTTACTGATTCTTCTTATACAAGTGCTCCTGCTTATACATCTCAGCCACAACCTCAGTCTCCTCCTATGCCTCAAAGTTCTAAACCTCAAAATGAGACTCCATCTGTTAACTCTGCTAAATCTAGCAAAGTTAAAGATGTCATTAACATCCTATTACAGGATGAAGAGTCCAAATCTGCTTTTACTGCTTTTATGGCTAGTTTTCAAGCTTATCAAGGTAGACATTTAACTCAATTAGATTTTGTTTTGCAGGACTTATTCGAAATGGACCCAGATGATGTGGAGGAAATGGATCAGAATTGGCAAATGGTGATGATTGCATACAGGACTCAGAAACACTCTTATGTCAACAGGAACTACAAGCCAAGTGCTAACAAGATTGTTGGATTTGACAAGTCTAAGTCAAGGTGTTTCAACTGTAATAATTATGGCCACTTTTCAAGAGAATGCAAAGCTCCTAGAAACAAAGGAGGGAATGGCCAATCGAGTTCAAGCAATCAGAAATTTCAACAATCATCTCAGAAGACATTCCAGAAACCATACCAAAGCTTACCAATGCCTGAACTAAAAGATGAATCTAAGTCATCTAAAGAGCCTAAGAAAGCTCTAGTTGTCAATAATAAAGATGGATATGATTGGAGTGCTTATGCTGAGCAATTTACTGCTGATCTAACATCCAATTTATCTCTTATTGCAGAAGTTCAAGGAGAAGATTGGTCAGACGACAATGATCCAAAGGCTAAATATGATTCTAAGAATGAAGAAGAAGAAGAATATGACTGGAGTGACAAGTCTGATCCTAAAGAGGATTCAGAAGAAGTTGCATTGATGGCACAGTCTGATCAACCAAAGGTTGAATATTTTAACTCTGAGACCTCTCCTCCTAAATATCCTGAAATACCATCAGAAGTAACAGAAAAACTAAGCATAAAATCTTGCTTTGAACATGTTGAATACTACAGAAATTACGCATATAAAATATGTGAAAAACTAAAACAAGAGAAATTGATGCATAATAAACTCAAAAATGATCACAAAGTGTCAGATGAAAAGATAATTTCTTTACAAAATTCATGGAACAAAACTTTAAAAGAACTAGAATAGTTTCAAAACAACTTGAAGAAATGACCAAGAACTTAGAACAAGAGAAAATAGCACATGCTGCTACTCAAGTTGGTCTTGCTAAAGTCAAAAGTTCCAAAACAATCGTGGAACAACTGGTAAGTGAAAGAAAAGATAAACAAAAAGCAGGATTTGATTTCACTCACGAACCAATTGTCACACCCTCAAAATCCGCGAGCAGGGTTTTACCGCAAGGCGCGTGACATACCAGGATCTCAGTCATTAGTTACCAAGAACGACTCTATATGATTAATAAACAAAACCAGAGTTAACGTTTAAAATACTGCGGAAGCGTTTTTAAAACAGAAAACCCAAAACAAGTAGTATGTAAAGAGAATGCGCAAAACATATGCGCCCTAAACACAATTGTTTAATATGAAAATAATCCCAAATTTGTAAACAAGGCAAATGTAGACAACTCAACAATGCTGGTGTGCGTGCTCCTAGGCAACTGGCAACTTTAACCTGAGAATAGCATACTAAACAAGTCAACACATGGTTGGTGAGTTCAAGAGTTTGTGTTAAAATATAAACCAATCAATAGTTTCCAGAGCATAAGTAGTGTATTGTAATAGATAGCTAGTCTATTAACATAAAAATATTAATCATAGTGATTTCGTGATCGAAGCTGACTGTGTTACGTTTGTTGCCTCCCGTCACAACTTACCAGGTCGTGACGAATATATGTTAGGACAAAATTGCACCCGTTTGACCTCGAGTCGCACAGGTGGGGCTCGTCAGACCCAGTAGTACTACCCAAAATTTCCCCGCTATTCAATATTAACAATCCGAAAGTGTGAGGACTTTCCATGGTAAACAACACTATATCAATATTATACACACTCATATATAAAAGCGTTTGTGATCAACAGTATGCTATCTCCCCCAAAAGAGATTATGTAAAATGAGTGGGGCAAGAACTCACCTGATACGCGCAAGAATTAACTTAGAGCTTAACTTGAAAGAAAGAGGGGAAAGACAACCTTCAAAGGTCACCTAGAATACAAGAGTACATAAGCACGTGTACACAGAATCAACATGAAACCCTAAGTGCTCTACAAACCAAGAGACTCAAGGTTTAAGAAATACAAGACACATTTGACCCAGTTGACCCGTTTGACCCGTTGGTGACATTATAGGTGATAACTCGTTAATACTAACACAACAGCATATCATACATGATCAACATACCACTTGATTACATATAGCACTTCATTATCCACACGTACTACCTAGATCATCATACAACTAGATATCATACAAGTCATGCGAATCACAACAGGCCAAAACAGGTAACAAACCAAATCAACATCCCTATAACCTAAACAACACATTTCATCACCTTAGAAACCATCCATGAACACACTAGCATGATCCTAATATCCCAAACATGCTCAAATCATCCAATTCAAGGATTTGCACAATTAAAGTTTCCCTTTTGGGAAAGTACATCCCAATTTCATCAAACATCCAAGACATTCATGGATTCATAATTTACATACCAATTCAAGTCCATGACAACATCTAAACATGATCAACAACACCTAATCATCATGATTCATCAATGTTCAACACCAAAAGTTACTATTTTTAGCAATGTATGAACTATAAGACATCTTCTTGTTTTTCAATTGTTCATATCATCAACCTAGCATCTAATCATCATCACAAACACACCCATAACATTCATACATCATCAAATCATCAATTCATGCAAAATAAAGTTACTATTCTAAGTAACCTATGAACCATGAATCAAAATCAAAGCTTTCTTGCAAAATCGACGTTAACTAGCATCTATACAATCCAACTAACATAATAGCATCAACAAACAACCAAAACCTAACATCAAATTCAGATTTTCAAGTTAGGGTTTCGGCCCTAATGTAATTTCCATAAAAACTTGTAAAAATCCAACCTTTATTGCATACTTGACGTTAATTAACATGTAATCTATCTAGTAAACACATTAACATCAACAACTAGGCATCAATCGACCACCAATTGCAGTTTTCGCATGGAACATTCGGCCAACATGAAGAATCATCAAAAACATATAAAAATCTAACCTTTAAACGTGTAATGGCTTGCAATTGATGATTCCAACGTGTTCTATGCCTTGTAATCGACCAAAACCGAAGATGATTGCTTGTTCTTGGGCTGAATTCGAAGAGGAGAGGGAGAGGGGAGGTCGATCGCGGCCGATTATGGTGGTTAGGGTTAGAGTTTTTGTTTTATTAATTTAATTTTGCATAAATACCCTTTAAACCCTTGCATTTTGTATTTTATAAAAATTAGACTCTTTGAATAGTTTTTAAACAATTTTTAACTACTAAACACAATTATCATTAGTCACAAATAATAATCATGCATAATTTCCATTTGCCACAAAACACACGAAATAAATATACACGTTTCCACGTTACGCGATAAAATTACAGTTAACATTTAAATCACATAAGCATAACCAATAATCAACATAGAAATTATTGTTTAACATTATTAATTATTATTAAGTCACCAACGTTCAACGACAACTAGTGTGTGCTCCCGACACGTGTATGCAAGACTTAACGGAACTAACGGAGTTTGGTAACGGAAAATTACCGGATGTCACACCAATGCCTGAATCTATAACTAACACTTTGCCAGAAAACTTTAATACACACGATCACTCTCCTGTGAATATGGCAAAACTCAAAGCTTTCCAAAACAAGAACAAGATTTCTGATAATGAAGAAGAGAAAGCTAATGTAGAACTTTTTGAAGAAAAGGATACAGAAAAGATCAAAAACGGTCATCCGGTTAAAGTTAAATCTTATGAACCAAGACCAAAAAGCAAGAAAATTTTTTTTCCAAAAGAATCTGTCTTGGAGGAAGTAATTACTAAAAATGATAACCAAAACTCCAAAACCAAAGATAAAGCTAAACAAGAAGAAGTAACATCAGAAGATTCTAACTCATATGGTCTAAATAATCCTGAATTTATTAAATGGCAAAAGGACCAAAAAAAGAAAGAAAATGAAAAAGAATCTTCCACTAAAGATGTTCAATCTCAAGTAAAATCAGGATCTACAAAATCAAGGAACCAGAGAAGAAGAAGAAAGATAAATAAAGCTAAAAATGAACAAATAAAAATTCAAGAAAATCAGACACATACAACAAATCAAACAAATAAATTTAAACCAATTAAATTTGTGTCTGCTGGTATATTAAACATGAATTCAATTCAAGATGTTAAGCAAACTCCTAAGAACAAATCAACCTCTGATTTTAAAACAGGTTCAGATTCTAAGTCTTCCGCTGTCGTTAAACGATTTGTATCTAAGGAAACAAAGAATGAAGTTCATGTTCAAAAGACAAAACAAAATGTGCAAAAGAAAATTATGTCAAATCAAAAACAAAATTTGTCAAATCAAAAACAAAAGATTAACTTTTTGACCCCTAAACCTAAACAAGGAACAAATGTTGCGTCAACGTCAAAGGTTAATAAACAATTGTTTAAAACTCCACAGAGGTACTGCAAAATATGTGACATGTACAATCACAACAATGCTGAATGCTTTTTCAACAAGTATTGTCACATATGCGACATGAGAAATCACTCAACATCAGAGTGCTATTTTAATAAGTATTGTACATACTGTGATGAACGGACTCACAATACTGAAAATTGTTACTTTCGAAAGAGTTCATCAAGAAAAGGATTTGCTACTTCACTAGTGAGCAAAGGTTATGTTAATCCTCAATATAAAAGAAATAAAAATGTTGGGTTTCAAAGATTAACAAACCAACCTTCCTTAGGATTGAGATTTTTCAAAAAGAATGATCCGATGAGACCAAAACAATATGTTAAAGATCAATTCATTCCAAGGTCTGTAAGAATGAATAATAAAAATTTTGAAAATAAAAGTTTTTCAAAAATTGATCATTCAAAAAGTATGAATTTTCCAAATAATCAAAAATTTATGAATAATAACAGAATTGGTAAATTCATTAAAAATAAGTCTGATGTAAACAAACTTCATTTCAAACAATTTACAATTGTTGATAAGTTTGGAAAACCCAAGACCATCTCGGCTTGGGTAGATAACTCAACTTAATTTCTGTGTTTTGCAGGTACGGCCGAGAAAACCAATCAACACATGGTATGTGGATAGCGGGTGTAGCCGACACATAACAGGCAATCAAGCCTTATTACAAGATTTTAAGTTAAAAGATGGAACGCATGTCGCCTTTGGTGGTGATGCAGGAGGAAAAAATAACCGGAGAAGGAACAGTATCCAACGGGATTATAAGCTTTGACAAAGTCAACTTCTGTTCACAGTTGAACTTTAATTTGTTAAGCGTATCCCAAATTTGTGATAAATCCTACTCTGTACTTTTTGATGATTCTTTCTGTTATATCTTGAAGACAGGATTTTAGATAAGCAAGGATTGCGTGGTTGTTAAAGCTGTCAGAGACCATGACGTATACAAACTGGATATGTCTCAAGTGGACTCTTCTTCAGAAACAACTTGTCTCTTTGCTAAAGCATCAAATGATGAAAGCCAGCTTTGGCATAGACGTCTCGGACATTCCAACTTCAAGAATATGAACAAGCTTGTAGCGGGAAATCATGTTATTGGCCTTCCATCAAAGAAGTTTGCCACAACTGATTTATGCTCAGCATGTTTAAAGGGGAAACAGCACAGAGCGTCTTATAAGTCCAAGCTGATAAACTCAAATTCCAAACCCCTTCAGTTGTTACATATGGACGTTTTTGGACCAACCAATGAGAAGAGTATTGGAAGAAAATCTTACTGTTTAGTTATCATTGATGACTATACAAGATTTTCATGGGTTTCCTTTCTAAATGCTAAATCTAAAAACTGAATTAATAAAAGAATTCGTCATAAAAGTAGAAAATCAACTTGATCAAAAAGTAAAAATAATTAAAAGTGATAATGGGACGGAATTCAAAAATATAACTCTTGACATGTTTTGTGCAGAGAAAGGAATAGCTCATCAGTTCAGTGCTCCTAGAACTCCTCAACAAAACGGAGTTGCTAAAAGGAAGAACCGAACATTGATTGAAGCAGCACGATCCATGTTAGTTGATGCTAAAATTCCGATCACATTCTGGGATGAAGCAATATCAACTGCATGTTTTGTTTAGAACTGTTCATTAATTATTAAAGACAAACTGAAAACTCTATATGAGTTAATGTTTGGCAGGAAACCAAACATGGATTTTCTTAAATCTTTTGGTTGTCCGGTTATGATTCTGAATTCAAGTGATTATTTAGGAAAATTTGAATCAAAATCTGATGATGGATTTTTCGTTAGATATTCATCTATTTCAAAGGCCTATTGAATTTATAACTCTAGGACTAATGTTATAGTTGAAACATTCAATGTGGGTTAAATTTCTTGAAAACTCTTTTCCATCAGTGTCAAATGGTCCTGCATGGTTATTTGATTTAGATTCATTGTCAAACTCTTTTCAATCCAACTTGTTTAATCAATCTAACTTTCTTGATTCTACAGGTGAAAAGAAAATTCAAGGAGATCTCGGTTCATTTAGTGACGATTCAAAGTCTGACGATGCAGATGATTCAAGCCCAAACTATCTCTTATTTTCTTTTGTTAGAGATTCTATTATTCAGTCTAATAATGATGATCATTCTCATCAAGATAATGATCATTCAGTTTTAGAAAACCAAGATGTGTCACAACCATTTCCTAATGATGGTACAGAAATTGTACAACCTGAGTCTGGAACATCATCTATCTCTATTGATGTAGTTGATTCTGTTAATCTTGATTACTTTATCAACTCACTGACTCAAGTTCCCAATTTCAATCCACATTCTTCAAGCCTATTGCATCTGCTTTCCAACTTGAATCAAACCAATCTAGATGTTCATGTTCAAGGAGATGAGATTCTGACATCTCGTATTCACAAGAACCATCCCACATCTCAGATTATTGGTCCTTTGAGTGAGAGAACGACGAGAAGTAAATCAGAAAAAGCAAACGTCTGCTTATACTCTTGCTTTCTTTCTCAAATTGTTCCTAAAAACGTTTCCGAAGCGTTAAAGGACAATGGTTGGATCGAGGTTATGCAAGAAGAATTATTATAGTTCCGCAAACAAGAAGTGTGGAATCTGGTGGATTTACCTGAAGGAGAAAATTCCATAGGCACAAAATGGTTGTTCAAAAATAAAACTGATGATCGAGGAATTGTTATCCAAAATAAAGCGAGATTAGTTGCACAAGGATACACTCAAGAAGAAGGTATTGATTATGACGAAGTATTTGATCCAATTGCAAGACTTGAATCTATTCGTGTCTTCCTGGCTTATGCCTCATTCATGAAATTTAAAGTGTATTAAATGGATGTAAAGGGTGCATTTTTGTATGGTTCTATCACTGATGATGTGTACATGAAGCAACCTCCAGGTTTTGAAGATGCTACATATCCATATCGTGTGTACAAATTAAGCAAAGCCTTATATGGACTACATCAAGCCCCAAGAATCTGGTATGAGACATTGTCACAGCACTTAATCTAACATGGATACACGTGAGGGAAAATCGATCCAACTTTATTCATAAGGAAGGATGATGATGATCTTTTATGTGTATAAGTGTATGTTGATGATATCATATTTGGTTCTACAAGTCCAAAAATGTGCAATGAATTCAGAGAAATCATGAAATCTCGAATTCAAATGAGTTCTATGGGAGAGATAAATTTCTTTCTTGGACTACAAGTTAAGCAATCTGCAGATGGTATTTTTATCAACCAAGAGAAGTTCGTCGACAAACTCTTGAAGAAATTTAAGCTGCAAGATTGTCAGTCAATTAGAACTCCAACTGATGTGAACACCAAGATTGAGCCTGATCCGAAAGGAAAATCAGTAGACCAAACATTATACAGATCGATGATTGGTTCTTTGATGTATCTCACTACATCTAGACCAGACATTATATATGCTATTTGTGTCTGTGCAAGGTATCAATCAGACCTGAAAGAATCCCACTTAATTACTGTCAAAAGAATATTCAGGTATCTCAAAGGTAAACATGCTTTAGGGCTATGGTATCCTTACGAAGGAAACTTCGAGTTACATGGGTATACTAGTAGTGATTATGGTGGATGTTGTTAAGATAGAAAATCAACAACGGGTGGGTGTCAATTTTTAGGACCTAGATTAGTCTCGTGGCAATGCAAGAAACAAACAAATGTCTCTATTTCTACTGCAGAAGCTGAGTACATTGCTGCTTCAGCAGGATGTTCTCAAATCCTTTGGTTACAAAACCAACTACTGGATTACGGGTTCAACTTTCTTAAAACACCTATTTACATTGATAACACAGCTGCTATGTTCATTACAGCTAATTCTGTCCAATATTCTAAAACAAAACATATCGAAATTCGATATCATTTTCTCAGAGATAACTCTGGAAAAGGTTTAATCATATTGATTCAAATTGCTACTGAAAAACAGTTGGCCGACCTTTTTACTAAAGCCTTCTTACCAGGAAGGTTTGAGTATTTGGTAGAGTCAATTGGTCTTATTAACCACATGTAAAAATTGTTAATTGAGTCTAAATATGATCAGAACCCTCCCTTATATGAATAGGACACAATCAGAGAACCTGTCAAAGTTAATTGCTTGATTTTATTTTTGTGTGTGCATGTTTATTAGAAAAACAAAAACCAAATACAAAAATTGAAAATTGAAAAAAAAAGATAAAAATATAAAACCAAAAATCACAAAAATAGTGTCTTTCCTTATTAATTATATAGGAATGAATTTGTTTTGCAATTCGTGAGAAATGATAGTACATTAGTATGATCAGTTGCATACTTCGCTTACGACTATAGTCTGACGTGATCAGATGTGATGTGCAGGTAAGCTCATGCAATTATATTGAACAAGTAAACTCTTGTGATCAAACTAAATAACTCATGCATTGGTGTTTGTCCATTTCAGTACCTATGAGTAGTATTGACTTCTCAAATTGATTGCTTGTTAAGACATAATCTCACACCTGATGGCGATATGAATAACCATTGAGCTCTAATTATTTAATGCATCTAACACTTCTCTGTTATGAGTCATCATAGACCTGAAGTGATGAGATATCCTTTGTTGTAAGTGATTACAGACCTGGATATTCTCACTGATGCAACAAGATGCCAATGTGCACAAACACCAAATGAGATCTGGTTATAGTATATGTTAGGTTAACAAGTTGAGAACAATGACTTCTTGCATATCTTTATGAGAATTATCCTCTCTAAGTCTAAGTGTGACTCATATAATGTCATATCTAATTGTACCTTAAACAATCCAAGAATTGAAAAAGTAAGTGTGCTGAGTACCTTGCCAAAAGTACTCATTTTCTGTCTTAGATTTAGTGTCTCCTTTGCTGCAGGAATGCTGACCTGGAACACACTTGATCAGGATTTAATCACTGTCTATGACTATCCATCATTTTTTTATTTCAATGTACTGATCACTGCTAATATGATCTCATTGCAGACATGATTCATTGTGAATATTAGATTTTTATTCTGCTTTAATTTTGATTTTTGCATGTTTTTCTGTGTGCAGGCATATTAACAATGATTAGTGTACTCTTCATGTGACTTTCAAAGTTTTATTAAACTTAAAAGTTTAGGGAAAGTAAAAAGAGTTAAAACAGTGTCTAAGAAAACTGATTGATAAATTTCTAGATATGAAAAATCATGAAAAATCAAAATCTAATGTTTTGGATGGAAAGGATGATGCTACATATGTTCAAGCATGTGTGTGTAACAAAATATAAAAATGAACCTGAAAAACATTTTTAATGGAAAAGCTTCTTGCAAAAGTTAAATGAGATTTTTTGTGCAAAATTAGAGACTAAAATGACGGGAAATTATTTTGAAAAATTAAATCAAAAATAAAAAGGTCAAAAATAAAAATTAAAAATTTCAAAATAAAAAAAATTTTAAAAGTCAAATGTTCAAAATTGAGGGTATATTGTGAACATTTTGGGTGAAAGTCAAAAATTGACTAATTAAAGTCAAAATTTGATTAACTGTTTTAATATTAGTATGTGAACAGTGCTAATATGTCTAAACAGTGTACAGGTGGAAGATCTGAAAATTACAAGTGTGGGACACATGAAAGTCATCTCATGCGCCTAAACAGTGTTCATAAGTCCAGGATTAGGAGCATGATGATTTTTCAAGATTTATACAAGTGTTGGATGTTTCAGACAACTTCATGCGTCTAAATAGTTGTCATGCGTCTAAACAGTTGTCTTAAGTCTGAAAATGTGTTTTAAGTGTTGGGCGTTTTATCCTTCCCATACGCCTAAACAGTCCATGCTTCCAATTGTAAACTAGTGTCAAGTATTGGGCATTTCAGCTAAGCTCATGCGCCTGAAAAGTGCAAAAGCGCCTACACAGTGCTTATGCATCTAAACAGTGCTCATGCGCCTAAGCCCATGCGCACAAACAGTGCTCATGCGCCTAAATACTTAGTGTAAAAATCATCTCCATGCGCACAAACAGTGTTCATGCGCCTGACCTCATACGCATAAACAGTGCTTATATGCCTAAAATTTTTCACTTGCTATATAAACAACACTTTGTGTTTTCAGATTTCATTTTCAAAATTCCCTTGAACTCTTAAACCTTCGAACCCAGTGTGCTTCCGATAAATCCTTATTCCTCATTTTGATCAATTTTTGAGTTACTCTTGTATTCAAAGATCTTTGTGCTTAATTCTAAGTGTAAGTTCATGATCAAAATCACTGATATCGTTGATTTACAGGTTGATTTAAGCTAGGCGTTTCGACCCTATTCGGGCGTTTGAAAACCTAAATTGTTTGCAAATCTGTAAATTGATGGTTAAAATGACTAAATGAACTGAAACTGATGCTTGAATGATAATATGAACTTGATTTCGACTCAGTTTGTTCATTCAAATTGAAGTTATCATCATCTGTTGATTGTGTGTTGATCTTCATCTCTGATGATGAAGATGAACAGTCACAGAATATTTTTTAATAAAAAAAAATTTACAAAAATTCATGAGAATTTCAAGCAAAGGGGTATTGGAGATTCATTGCAAATACAATTCTAAACCTATAGAATGTTATGCAAATATTGATATTGCATGTCTTTCTAAGCAAACTTTGGAAGTAATGAGTAATATGGAGATCAAAACCAATAAAGCTAAGCCTGAACAAGGGATTTTAGCAGGAAAATTCAAGTCAGCTATTGCCAAAGCTCTAAGGGAACAAGAGCTATATAAGGAAAAGCCAGTTTTCAAGATAAAAGAAGAACCAGAAGACTTCTTTGCCTTGTGAAGACTGAAGATCAAAGCTGGAGATAGAGAAGGAGATTGAAGAAAGAAGATTAAAGATTGAAGATAAAGACTGAAGAAAGAAGACTGAAGAAAGAAGATTAAAGATTGAAGATAAAGACTGAAGAAAGAAGACTAAAGAAAGAAGATCAAAGATTGAAGAAAGAGATTTGAAGACTGAAGATTTTGAAGACTGAAGACATGTAAATCTTAGGGGGAGTATTGTAGATGCTTCTTTAAAGATTAACATTTGTCTTTGTGTATCTTAGGGGAGTACTAAAGACATGTAAATCCGATGAGAAGGGTACCACACTGAGATCCTACGGGGTCGTTTGTGGCATGTAACAGGTTTTATAAGATACTATGGTGTACCAAACGGCAGATATAGTATGCTTTCTGAGGCTGAGTTTCCCTCTAAGGGATTACCGGCAACACAAGTTTAGAAGAGGCTAGCCGGGGCTGAGTGCAAGGTTGATTTGTGATCCCACAACTGTGATACTATACTTTTTAAACTAAACTATGGGTTCAATGAGCCCTTTTGTTTTTAAACTTCAAGTACTTGAACTCACCAACTTTTTAGTTGACACAAAATCTTTTTGAGCATGTTTCAGGTAATCCTCGTTGAGCTTGGACCTTATGAAAGCCTCCAAAGATGACTTAGCACCGTGACTACCTAAATGGCATTACTAGGATTTTTAAATCATCTAAACATTCAGCTTTTAATATGTATGTTTTGGGATAGTATTGTATTGGATGCTTCTATTGTTAGGGTTTGACTGTGTTAACCCGGATAACATTGATGTAATGTAATGCCATTATGATTTCTCTCCTTGTGCGCTCTTGTGTGGTTCTGTTTCCACTGCCATGTATGTTGTTAGTCTGAGATGTCCCACCGTCTTCTGGGCCCGGGGTGTGACAGATTGGTATCAGAGCCACAGGTTGTAGAGAAATCGGGAATACCTTAGTAGACCCTAGGCTACAACCCTGATACCCTAGGATTGTCCTGTTTTGGAATGTGTTGGGATGAATGGGTTGGGTAAATTGATAATTACACTTGATCAACGTGATCATGAAATTACCGGACGCATGAATTCCGGCACGATCCCCTATTTGGTGTTAAAAATCTTTTGTTTGCATAGAAAATGCTCTGTGTGAGTCTAAATCTTATCTTGTCTATAAGGTAACCTATGTTTCTATTAATATGAGATACTACTACCTTCGTTACTACTGTAATTGTTATTATGAGATACTATCATCACTATTGCCATGAGCTATGAGAAACCAAATTACTCATGATGATTTTACAGGAACTCAAGGACTATGGCCAACAACAGTAAAGCACCCGCACTCCCCGTGGATGAGACTGCCCCTGTAGGACGGCTGAGAAGGGCGACTTCTCCCTCACAATACGAGGAGTACATTAGGCGGTGCAGTCACCCCGGATGGATATCTGTTACATCCGATGATACCGATCCTTCCGAAGATTCATCCCCGACATCTCAGTCAAGGAGCCGGACCCGCTCCAACTCACCCCATGTAGCAGCACCGGCGCACTCGCCCATCCCACCTAATGGGAATAGGGGCGCGCGAGTCATCACTCGACCACGGAAGAGCACCCGACCTGGAGCTTCTATCTCGTTTAGGATGCCGCCTCCCCCACCTCCACCGGCAACTGCTCCTGCACCGACGCCCCCGATGATGGGACCACCTAGACGCCTACCTCAGGACGAGTTTTGGATGCCTCTGAGGCGCAGCATGAATGATGGACCGAGCATTCTAGCGGGAGACCACTACTCACAGTCCAGCCGTCATGCTGGTGACTTTGGCCCGTCTGACCCCACGTTGAGTGATGTATTGAGGACCATCAATCGTCACGAGTTGACGATTCAGCACGCCACACGGACCTCGCAGTCCGCCAATTTTAGGCACTAATGGTGTCCTATGGTGTCCAGCGCTTGGAGCAAGAACAAATGAAGAAGGGGTCAGGCTGGTTTGGGTGGTTAAAGAAGAAATGGCAGTAGTGACTGGATGAAACTTGATTATTGAATGATGCTATCTTTATGAGAAACTATTTGTCTCTGATACTATTTTTAGGGGTGATGGCACCTTCCTGCTTGTATTTCTACGAAACTATTGACCCTATTTGATGTTTGTTTTACTATCTATGATTGAACTTCTCTTATGATACTATCTTATCTATTGCTGGTTGCATGTTTGGGTTATGTATTAGTTTATTCTAGGAATCTATCTTGATTGCCTTTTTGAATTGCTAATTGATTCCATATATATGTGAGGCTATGTATGACTTATTATGTGTTATGAGAGTAGGTGTGTTGTGGATGACCTTAGGGGGTCAATTGGTGTGTGGGATACTCGAAATAAATTATGAGACACTAAATGAGTTTAACTATGATTGACACCAGAATGCCGCCTGGAAGGGAAACATACGAGGGAAGAAACCGGGGTGTTGGACGCCCCAGGGGTTGAGGTGGGAATCGATCACCCACTCCACCTAGGGCCGATCGGGAGGAGAACTCGAACCGCGAAAACGATGAGAGGATTGCCAACTTGGTGGCCCAACAAATTGCAAATGCTATTCCCACCATCATCGCGCAAATAAATGTTGATCGGGGAAATACATCCCAGAATGATGGACTCGAAAACAATGCGGGGGATGCTGGGAACGTTGAAGTAGTAAGAACCGGGTGTTCTTACAAAACTTTCATGTCATGCAAGCCTAAAGACTTCTTCGGCACTGAGGGAGCAATAGACACCTACCGCTGGCTGGACGAAATGGAAGCTGTACTGGACATAAGTGAATGCAAGAACGAGCATATGGTCAGGTTTGCCTCCCAATCCCTAAAGGGGCCAGCCTTAGAATGGTGGAAGACTATCGTTCAGCCAAGGGGCAGGGATGCCGTCGGCCGCATGAAGTGGTCGGAATTTCGAGAATTGATGACTGGTAAGTACTGTCCCATGAACCAGCTGGAGAAGCTAGAGGCGGAATTTCTGAGCCTGGAAATGAGGGGCTCAAATTACACCGAGTACATCAACCGATTCTCTGCTCTATCCCGACTTGTGCCTCATTTGGTAACTCCCGAATCTAAAGGCGTAGCCCGATTTATCTGGGGCCTGCATCCCAGAGTCAGAAGCATGATCCGATCTGCTAGACCTAAAACCCTTCAATCTGCTGTCAATCTTACTGGCAGCTTAACAGACGACCTGATCAGGGCTGGATGGACAGATCAGGGGAGGAACGAAGGATAAGAAGAGGTTATCGGGCGAGAAGAGAAGGTGGATTGATGTTAGAAGGCCCAGTGGCGGTGGTAGTAGCTCAAACAGGAGGGCCGATGAAAGGTCAAGGAGTGATGGACAAGGAGCAAGAGGTCAAAGGCTGTATGTAGGCACCAACCCCTTATGCACAAAATGCAAACTGCACCACCAAGGGGAATGCAATCCGATGCCCTGCTTTAGGTGCAAACGAACAGGCCACCTGATTAAGGACTGCACATTCGAGCCCGGGAAGCAATGTTATGAATGCGGGGATCCAGGACACATGCGAAATAGGTGCCCCAAACTAGCAAGAGACAGGGACGCTAGGCCTAACAAGCCTAAAGGGAGAGCGTTTGTGATGGACCCCAATGGTGCTCGCAAAGATCCCGACATGGTAAATGGTACGTTCCTCATTAATAACCACCCTGCTACTGTTTTGTTTGATACTGGAGCAACTGGAAGTTTTGTTTCCCCTACCTTTAGGCATTTAATTGATTTGGAGGCTTGTGCCCTAACTGATGCTTACGCGGTGGAATTAGCTGATGGTAAAATAATAGAAACCAATGAAATTATCAAAGATTGCACAATAGAACTAGAG
Source organism: Flaveria sonorensis (assembly GCA_025506505.1). Taxonomy (NCBI): domain Eukaryota; kingdom Viridiplantae; phylum Streptophyta; class Magnoliopsida; order Asterales; family Asteraceae; genus Flaveria; species Flaveria sonorensis. Next base: position 28,169,515 of record CM046426.1, read on the forward strand.
GGTATTCCGTTTAAGATAGACTTGATGCCTATCACTTTAGGGGGATTTGATGCAGTTGTGGGAATGGATTGGTTAGCAAAATATAAGGCTGTAATTGTATGTGGTGAGCGCTTGCTTAGGATAACTTTAACTGATGGAAGCACGCTAACAATCCACGGTGACAGAAACAACACGCTATACCCTATGATTTCCCACTTGAAGGCTACCAAGAGTCTCCGCAAGGGATGCTCAGCTTTCATAATCTACGTTACGAAAACGAGAAACGAAAGGAGGATCGAAGATATATCGGTGGTGGCTGAATACCTGGAAGTTTTTCCTGAGGATCTACCGGGACTACCTCCGACTAGACAGGTTGAATTCCAGATAGATCTGGTGCCTGGTGCCGCACCAGTGGCCAAGGCACCCTACCGACTAGCTCCACCCGAGATGAAGGAGCTAATGGTGCAAATCCAAGAATTGCTGGATAAGGGATTCATCCGGCCAAGTGTTTCTCCGTGGGGTGCACCGATATTATTCATTAAGAAGAAGGACATGACACTACGAATGTGTATCAACTACCACGACCTTAACAAGCTTACAATCAAGAATCGCTATCCTCTCCCAAGAATCGTTGACTTGTTCAACCAACTGCAAGGAGCCAGCTACTTCTCCAAAATAGACTTAAGATCGGGATATCACCAACTAAAGGTAAGAGAAGAAGATATACCCAAAATAACTTTTCAAACGAGGTACGGGCACTATGAATACTTAGTCATGCCCTTTGGACTGACTAATGCACCCGCCGCATTCATGGATCTTATGAATCGAGTGTGTCGTCCATACCTAGACAAGTTTATCATTAAGTTTATCATTGTGTTTATCGATGACATCCTGATCTACTCCCGTAGCCGTGAAGAACATGGGAAGCACCTCAGGCTGATTCTTGAATTGCTCAAGAATGAACAGCTTTTATGCAAAATTCTCTAAATGTGAGTTTTCGATGCGCGAAATCCAGTTTTTAGGGCATGTGGTGAACAAAGAGGGAATCCAAGTAGACCCGTCAAAGATAGAAGCCATTAGAAACTGGAAAATTCCTGAAACCCCTACTGAGATAAGGCAATTTCTTGGTTTAGCTGGATATTACTAAAGGTTTATTAAGGATTTCTCACGGATTGTGCAACCATTGACCGCTCTAACCAAGAAAAACACGACCTTCACATGGGGGACGGAGCAGAATAAAGCATACGAGTTACTCAAGGAGAAACTGTGTAGTGCACTAATCCTCGCCCTACCTGAAGGCGTTGATGATTTTGTAGTTTATTGCGACGCCTCGCGTCAAGGACTTGGATGTGTGTTGATACAGCGAGATAAAGTGATTGCTTACTCGTCCAGATTGTTGAATGAGCATGAGAGAAACTATACTACCCATGATCTGGAGTTGGGTGCCGTGGTGTTTGCTCTCAAGATATGAAGACACTACCTTTACGGTACCAAATGCGTCATCTACACCGACCATAAAAGTCTGCAACACATCCTTGAACAAAAGATGCTAAATATGCGCCAGCGAAGGTGGGTAGAACTGTTGAGTGATTATGAATGCGAAATTCGCTACCACCCAGGAAAGGCCAATGTGGTGGCTGATGCCCTAAGCAGAAAGGAAAGGGAGAAACCCATTCGTGTCCGTGCTCTAAGAATGAGCGTGTACACCAGCCTTACCGCAATGTTGATAGAAGCATAAAAGGAAGCCTTGAGAAAGGGTAAACTAGCGGAAGAAATGCTATCAGGAATGGAAAAACGTGTGGAATTGTGTAGTGACGGGCTGTATAAGCACGAAAGAAGAACCTGGATACCGAGACATGGGCGGATTAGAGAGATAGTCCTGGATGAAGCACACAAATCAAGATGCTCAGTTTATCCAGGAAGTGACAAAATGTATCAGGATTTAAGGTCTGGTGGCCCGGAATGAAGAAATCCATTGCTACCTATGTGGGGAAATGTCTGACGTGTGCAATGGTAAAGGCAGAGAACCAAAAGCCATCAGGAACCTTACAACAGCCTGAAATCACGGAATGGAAATGGGATAACATTACTATGGATTTCGTTACAAAGTTGCCAAGAACTTCTCGTGGACATGAAGCAATCTGGGTAATAGTGGATAGGCTGTCCAAATCGGCTCACTTCCTACTGATACGAGAAGATTACGACTTACCGAAACTAGCGCGAATATACATTGATGATATTGTAACAAGACATGGAGTGCCACTATCGATTATCTCAGACCATGATAGTCGTTTCACTTCACGATTTTGGAAGTCTCTTCAGCAGGCTTTGGGGACACGACTTAACTTGAGCACTGCATACCACCCTCAGACCGATGGGCAAAGTGAAAGAACCATTCAAACGTTGGAGGACATGTTGAGAGCTTGCGTACTTGATTTCGGGGGAAGTTGGGATAATCACCTTCCTCTGGTGGAGTTTTCCTATAATAATAGTTATCACGCAAGTATAAAAGCAGCCCCATACGAAGCCCTATATGGCAGAAAGTGTCGTCACCTTTGAGTTGGAATGAGATTGGTGATAGCCAAATTATGGGTCCTGATATTGTAATGGAAACCACGGACAAAGTGTTCAAAATTAAGGAACGACTGAGAGCAGCCCGAGATCGTCAAAAGAAGTACGCCGATAGAAGGCAAAAGCCCCTAGAATTTCAAGTGGGCGATAGAGTGATGCTAAAAGTGGCGCCATGGAAAGGCACGGTAAGATTTGGCAAGAAGGGCAAGTTAAGCCCAAGATACATTGGGCCATTTGAAATATTATCGAGAGTTGGCCCGGTAGCATACCAGTTAAGGCTACCCCAAGAGCTGAGCTATGTACATGACACTTTTCATATGTCCAACTTAAAGAAGTGTTTCGTTGGTAAGGCCTTGGAACTCCCATTGAAAGATGCCAAAATCACTAACGAGTTGAAGTTTGTGGAAGAACCCATAGAGATCACCGACCGACTAGTCCAGAAACTCAGACCAAGCCGGATACCCAAAGTGAAAGTAAGATGGAACTCTAGGCGAGGACCTGAATTCATATGGGAATGAGAAGATGTGATGATGAAAGAGTATCCACACCTCTTTAAGACCACTCGTTCAGAATGTAATTGAAGCTAAAATTTTGGGACGAAATTTCCTAAACGGTGGGTGAATGTAACAACTGACTCCTAGGTCCAACACCCAAAATCTAATGTGATTTAACATTGTATTATCGCATCATCTCATTTCATGTATGTATCTCCTTTTCTTTATGGTTAATGAATTTCTATGATTTATGCAACCCTGTTTGACTGTTGTTTGATATGTTTAAGCCTAGAACTAGTTCCCGAGGCTAGAAAATTCACTTATTTGACCTTATCCTTTGATAATTGTACATAAAATTTAAATCCGAGTCTTCCTTATGAAAATTTTCCCTATGCGCTTCATAACTATTTAGGCGCCTCACAACTGTTTAGGCGCATGACGACTGTCCAGGCGCATTTGGCAGTTAGGCGCATCGCCACTGTTTAGGCGCATGACGACTGTCCAGGCGCATTTGGCAGTTAGGCGCATCGCCACTGTTTAGGCGCATGAAGACTATTCAGGCGCCCTGAAAGTGGGTGCATGAGCACTGTTCGGGCGTTTTTGCCACACTTAGCATTTTAAAAATGTTCGAACCCTTCTAGAAGCTTTTGACTTGGTATGCACACCTCCAAACTGACCAATGCATGGGCTGTTTCGGCCACCTCTTTAGCCAACCCCTCCTCACCTCGGTTCTCACTAACTCGATTTCCATACTCCATCTTTTCCTTTCAAAAACCGAATCCCCAATCCCTCTCACCCTTTACACATACACTCAAACTCTCTCTCTCTCTCTCTCTCTCTCTCTCTCTCTCTCTCTCTCTCGACAAAGATTTCAATCGAAATCGAGAACTTCTTTCAGTCTTCAACCGAGCAAGAACAAGGATTTCCAGCTTCAAGACTCTCAGACCAACAGTTCATACACCCTCTAAACCTTCCTTGGACACGAGTATCTTGGGTGTAAGTTTTCTTGTACCCGAACAATTATTGTTGTTGTTTCTTTACCTTTCACTCCCTTAAATCCTATTTTCTTGTTCAAAGGCAGAAAAACTATGACTCAGTCCTTTCTTTTATGCGACTTACAGCTCTACAAAAGGTACACACTTCTTACACACTCGTATACTTCGGGTTGTGCACTTGAACCTACCCAAAGACCTCTCTTCTTGGGTTTTCAGGACCGTTCCACTCATTGTTCCGAGTCTAACCTCCATTTTGATACTTAAAAATCTGGTTACTAAACATTTTATGATCTGGACTTATCGAATTTTGAATGTAAATGGGTGTTTAAACCCGAAATCTCATGTTACACATGTGTTAATACGTGCTTGGTACCCCAACCGTGACTTCGATAGTTTATATTGTAGAATTCATAGGGTTAATCTGAATTTCCAGAATGTTTGGTGATGCTTTACTGATATCTATGTGGGTCGGATGCTTGGGTATGGCAATTTGGGCATTAAGAGCACATGTAGAGACCAGAATAAGTGATAGATGTACCTTAACATAACTAAATTTGTGACAACTTGTTAGAAACAAAATTTTCAGGCCCTAAAAACTATTAAAACAGTGGCTAAAACTGGACTTGGTGAAATTTTGGGTTAACATGTTAATTCTATGAACTTACTTGGCTTAAATGGGTCATATTACGCCAAAAACCCAAACTTTCCTAAAAAGGAAACTTTTTGACACAAATTTCTAAGGGATGTGGTCATATGTACTTTTAAACACCAATTACCCTTGATTACACTCCCAATAGTCTAAGAATCTATAGCTTATATATGTATCTTGCTCTTAGGGTGCTAGGACCTGAATCTATCTGTGATTGAAGAAATCCTTTATCTACTCAAAGTGAGTTTCTTGTTTCCCCTTTTTACTACTATTTTGGGGTGAAACATGCTCTGTTTGAACTAAACTTTATTGGATACCATTATGCGATGCTCTTGTATATTATGGCTATTGTTAGAACCTGCATCTTTGTATCATAATCATTAATTCTATGTGAACCGCTTGATTATATAGGTAGATCTACTTGGGGAATCCCCTACGTACAGTGCCTTCCGATGAGAAGGGTACCACACTGAGATCCTACGGGGTCGTTTGTGGCATGTAACAGGTTTTATAAGATACTATGGTGTACCAAACGGCAGGTATAGTACGCTTTCTGAGGCTGAGTTTCCCTTTAAGGGATTACCGGCAACACAAGTTTAGAAGAGGCTAGCCGGGGCTGAGTGCAGGGTTGATTTGTGATCCCACAACTGTGATACTATACTTTTTAAACTATACTATAGGTTCAATGAGCCCTTTTGTTTTTGAACTTCAAGTACTTGAACTCACCAACTTTTTAGTTGACACAAAATCTTTTTGAGCATGTTTCAGGTAATCCTCGTTGAGCTTGGACCTTATGAAAGCCTCCAAAGATGACTTAGCACCGTAACTACCTAAATGGCATTACTAGGATTTTTAAATCATCTGAACATTCAGCTTTTAATATGTATGTTTTGGGATAGTATTGTATTGCATGCTTCTATTGTTAGGGTTTGACTGTGTTAACCCGGATAACATTGATGTAATGTAATGCCATTATGATTTCTCTCCTTGTGTGCTCTTGTGTGGTTCTATTTCCGCTGCCATGTATGTTGCTAGTCTGAGACGTCCCACCCTCTTCTGGGCCCAGGGTGTGATAGGTGGAATCAAAGCCTTGACTCAAATCAAACACTGATTTTTTTATCCTCTCAATCAATACAATGATATCTATGGTTCATTAGCTTCATATCATCCATTTTTGAGCTGAAAATCATCACAAAACCCTCTTCTACTCCTAACATTCATCAAATGATTAAAACATGATTCATTAATCTGTTCTTGTGCATTTTGTGGAAGTTTTTGTGTTGTTGAAGCTCAAAATAACATTCATACAATGTTTTTTGAAACAAAATCATCTCAAAACCTGAAAAACCTCATCGGTTTAAGGGTTTTTGATAGAAAAGTAGTCGATTACTGTTTTATCAAGTTTTCTTCAAACATACATTGTTTTTAAATATTTTGAATCATTTTAAGTGTTTAAAATCATCATAATCAAGTGTTTTCATACTTGAATCAAGTTTTTGTTCTTCAATAAACAAGCCAATTATTTATTTTTATGAAGATCAGTTCAGCCACAAACAAACCCTAGGATAAACCCTAGTGTTCATTCATACACAACCTTCAATATCTACAGCGATTTTGTTGGTTTCAGTATCAAAACAAAGAAGAAACAAATTCTTCTTTTGAATTTTCTAAAAAAGTTACTTTTTGATCCAAAAAGTTAACTTTTAAAAATATTTTCATTGTTTTTAGGGTTTTGTCTTTTTTTGACTGACATCATTAAAAGTTGACATTCCAAATGGAATATTCCTTTTATTTCACCGAGATTTGACAGTGACATCACATTGGATATTAATTGATTTAAAATTGAATTAATTAATTTCCTTTATTCGGTAAAATTAAAAGTGACAAAATCATTACAAACAAATCCTAGTGACCTTAGGATAAAACAAATTTAGCACCGAGCTAAACAATCAAACAAATTTAACTTAAACCGTTAAAGTTAAAATTCGACAACCGTGTCTGATGAAATTTCAGGATCCAATAGTGGTCTCAAACCACCAAGACTAAAGAACAAGGCTGATTTCAAGCAATGGACAGTTATGTTCAGAAATTGGATCATTTTCCAAGACCCGGACATATGGTCATCCATAATCGAGGGACCATACATACCTATGAAACTTGGTCCAGATTAGAACATACAACAACTAGTCAACTTGAAAAGTGTAGCTGGTGATTACCTGAAAAAGGTCAAAACAGACATGAAGGCCTACAGCATACTGACTATGACTCTCCCTTTTGAGATTTTAACCAGAGTTGAGAACTTCAAAATAGCACATGAACTATAGAAGGTGCTTCACAACATGTGTGAAGGAAGTGAGCAAATTAGGGAAATCAAGAAGGAAAATCTGAGGACCTAGTATGAAACCTTCCATCATGTTCAGGGAGAATCAATACCACAACAGCTTCACAGATTTGTTCAACTGGTAAATGAGATGATTGTCTATGGTCTCAGGTATGAATCTGTGGAGATTAATAAGAGATTGTTGCATACTCTTTTAGAGAGCTGGACTCAATCAGTTTATCTGATGAAAGCAATATTGGATCTAGAAACATTATCATTTGATGCACTAGTTGCTAAAGTTAAGGCACTAGAACTTGATGAAACATCCAGAAACAACAACATATTCAGACATGTGGAATCATACAAGTTCAAGGAAATACAACAAACAGACAGTAAATTCTTAACTTGCACTGGTGAAGAAGAAGAAGAGTTTCTTGATTCAAGGGAAACTTCATTCTTTTCTGTTCCTAAATCATCAAAAACCAAACAAAAGTCCAAGAAGACTGGTGTTCATGCTTCTAATGAAGCAACACCTTAAAGCAAACAACATCCACATGCTTCCAGCTCCAGCAAATAGCACCCATTAAAGACTCAAAACATTCATAAATTTGAGAAATTGATGGATGCACTAACAATCATCTTGCAAAGTGAGGAGCAAAAGGCAGCTTTTGTAGCCTTTTCAACAAGCTTTGAAGCCTACTTAGGGGCTAACCTCACACCATCTCAGATCATACAGCAAGACTTGGATGAATTGCCTCCTCATATGGTTGAAGAAACAATCTTCAATGGTCAATGGCAAAGATAGCATACAGGTCGAAGAAGTTCCTACAAAGGAACAAGGGGTTAAGCATGGATAAGAAAACCAAGATTGGTTTTGATAAAACAAAAGTGAGATGCTATAACTACCAAACCTATGGACACTTCTTTAGAGAATGCCAACAACCTAGAGTTGATAGAAAGAACCAACAAACACAAACCTCAAATGGCTATCACTCAAACAGACAAATTCCACCTCTTATCATCATCCCTGTTGCACCAATACCATCATAAATAGCACAGTACAGCCCTAATCAACACTCAAAGTCATCTACCATGATTATCAAACAAGATGGTGAGTGTGACTGGATTATGTATGAGGCAGAAGTACAATCTCCTGATCATACCCTCATGACAAACATAGAGGATAAAGTTTCAAAAATCCTAAAGGAGGTAAGGGAAAATCTATGTTTACAAGCATGCATTGATGAAGTCACACGATATAGAGAGCATGCTGATCAACTTTCTAAGAAAGTGATTGAAACAAACATTTTAAATGACAACTTAAAATCTGAACAAAAACATTACAAGCTTAAAATTCTTTCATTGAAAAACGATTTGGACAAATTACTATCTAAGAAATTAATATTAGCAGCTCAAGTTGAGCAACTTTCTAAATCATTGACTAAGTCAAAAACATTGCAAGCTAAAATTGAAGTGAAACTTCAGAAATTTCAGGTGAGCAACAAGAAGTTTGAATAACTTCTTGCTCAGCAAAGGGCTTTTAAAGACCTTTCAGGTTTGGGATACAATAAGGTTAACCCACCTTATAATGACAACTATATCCTATTACCTTATTCCATGACCAACAAATAGGGTGAGTCTCTTGACCCACATGACAGAACAGATGACTTAAAACAATCATCATCAACATCATCAAAATCATCATTAATATCAAAAACACCTTTGATAAAATCTGTTATGAGCCAAGCACCTCCACAAATAAAATCTACAGATTTTTATCAAGGAGAAAATAATGAGTTTGATGTACACACAACAGATGAAGATGATGACGATCTACTCTATGGTGAGTCAGATCAACAAATTACTGAAAATACAAAAGTTTCAAGTGTGGTTGATGCATCACCCATACAAACAAAGCAAACACAAGTAATTGATATCTGCTCCGGTGGGAGAAAGGCCGAATCTTCCACTGTTTCACCCAAAGGGAAAGGAAAAGCCCCAATTCAGCCAAACCAAACAATAGTAATTTTTGATATACCATTAAAATCAAGTTTAAAATCAAAGGTTCCAAACAAACAAAACACTTCAAATTTACCATACTACGAGTGGTGTGATCAATACACTCACACCACAGAAAAATGCAAATACGGTAAATATTGTAAGTACTGTGATATGAACAATCATAGCACAAAATCATGCCATTTTCACAACTATTGTTCCATTTGTGAAAGAAACAATCATAATACTGCAAACTACTTTTTCAACAAGATAAACAAAAAGCAAAACAAACAACCTCAAGTTGAGAAATCAACTAAGAAACAGACAGTTGTTCCTAACAAGAACAAAGGAGGAGTACCACGATAAACTTCTCATCAAAAAGTTGTTTTAAACGATGATAAAACTTTTTGTGACAACTTTAAACAACCAAACAGGATACATAAGTCTCAAGCCAAATATCAAAAGGTTATACTTGAAAGGCTGATGCAACCAAAGAAACCAAAGCAACCAAAGGGCTTCCAGCTTGCATGCACATTGTGTAGAGTAGAAGTTACTTCGGAAGTTTTACACTTCTTACAGAAAATTATTCTAAATGTAAAATCTTCCAAAGCCAAAGACCAAATCTTTTGAAGCCAAAGATGAAGTCTCAGCTTCAAAGACAAAGTCTTCCAAGGCCAATGAAGTGAAGAATTATTTCTTCTGAAGACAGAGAAGACATGCTTACTCTGATCTACTTTTGTATAAAGTTGACCCACTTTCTGCTGCAACTCTGAAGACTCACCAATTTACATTAGATGGTGAAAAGGTCCATTCATTTGCAACTGTAGTTTATGGTTTAGAGTCTGTAACTTTCTACTGTGTATCTTTTATCCTTTTTGTAATATATTAAGATGTGAGCTATGGCATGTCATAGTCAGGTGTCAAAAGGCAATCTGCCTTTTGACTTTACATTGATCTTGTTGTCTAGATTAGTGTTTCCAGCTGGCCTTTAAAGTATGGATGGCTATAGGATGTAGTATAAAGTATCTCAGGTTCTTGTATTTCTTTTTATGTTTTGTAACACTTGTAAAAGAACTTAAGAGCAATATACAACATTCTTGAAAACCATACTCATCCTGTTCTTGTTCTTTGTTCTATCTCATTGTTTACTTGTGTTCTTAGTATCATTCATATAAACCCGATTCCCTATTTGATCTGTTAAGTGTTCTAACACTCTCCTCATTATGAGACTGATTGTATTGACCATTCCTTTAATCGGTCCTTCAATTGGTATCAGAGCTTTTTAGGCTCTTGATTGTAAGATCTCACCATATTAAATCCCTTTAGTTTCACAAAACACTTAACAACTCAAATGGCAGCTATCACAAAGGCTGACATGGAAACCGATACCATTACAAAGTCTCCACTGATCACTCCTGATGATTTTGATACTTGGTGCCAAAGAATGGAAGGCTTCATCAAGTCTCAAGACTCCAGGATATGGGGATCTGTTGTCTCTGGATCTCATATACCATCCACCTCTTTAGCTGTTGTGGTGGTGGTATGATACCAAAAGAAGTGGCTGACTACTCTGAAGAAGACTGGATAAAGATAGATATAGATTAGAAAGCCATGACCACTTTCCAAACTGCACTTCCAAACTCTATCTACATAGGCATCAAGAAGTGCAAGACTGCTAAGCAACTATGGCTGAATCTTCCTCTGATCCTAAAGGGAAGAGAAAGTTCACTGCTAAAGAACTTCTAAAGGAGGCAAGGTTGGAAAAGCTAAGAAAGAAAGGAAGAGTTGATACTGAGAAGTTGCTTGTAGCAAGCACCAAAGCAGTAGCAGCATCTCGTGAAAGTATCAACAATCAAAAGAGGGTGGAGATTATTGACAGGTTCATCAGCCTGGGAGTAGAAGATGAACAAATGCTTCTTTTCCCACTTGATGAGCTTGTGAAGCTTGATAAGAAAACCTTGCTGCATAAGAAAGAGAAGAGACAGCAAGGTTAGCCAAAGAGGAGGAGAAAAGGAAAAGGGAGGAGGAAGCAAAGGCCCAAGATAGGAAGGAAAAGATGGCCTTTCTCTGTAAGAGAGGCTATACAAAGGAGGAGTTGGCCCCTCATGATCATGATATGATCGTGTATCTTTTCTACAAAGAAACTGAGGAGATCAATAAAGAAAGAAAGAAGGTTGCAAGGGAAAGGCTAAGGGAGAAGAAGAAGAAAGAAGAAGAAGCTATACTTGCTTCTGCTAAGAAGGAGGGAGATAAGGAATGGATGAAAGCCTACCTTAAAGCCTATGGCTTCACTAGCAGGCAGGAGATGCCTTGGAAACAAAGCACTCAGAAAATAGAACCCAAACCCAAACCACAACCAACAAAGCCACTTCTCACACCTTCACCTTTCCCTATCAAAACAAAACCAACCTCTGGACCCTCAACTCCCAAACCCATACCATCAGCCATTCCCACACCTTCATCCTTTATCTCTAAATAATCTCCACCCGTCCTTAAACCTAAAACATAACCTAGAACCCAATCTTAACCCAAACCATCTTCTAAACCTTCCAAGCCCCTATCCTTAGAAGAATTTAAGGAGATCAATAGGAAGCTCATCAACTGCACAACCTTGAGCAACATATCTTATGAGAAAGAGTCAATTAAACTGAAATACATTGATGGCTCTTCCTGTTCTCTCACAAGAGATGCATTCCTTGATCTGCCCAGAGGAACATTGGACCAAGCTCTCTAACTTCTAGCCTTCAATAATGATACTCTTGAAGAAAAGGAGAAGAAGTTAAGGAGAAGGTTGGTACTCTGCTGGACACCAGAAAAAGGAATATGCTGCCAACCAGCCCCTTCGCTCTTAGAAGCTCAATTGTCCAGTGGAGGTTTGATGAATCTATTCAAATCTTCATAATTCAGAGGGAGAATGGTCAAGTAACCAGACTTGACGCATCCGCTCTACTGTACTCAAGCAGATTTGATATTGCTGAGTTAGTAGAGAGACTATTCTCCAACCCCTGTAGCTCTCAGATTGCTACTCATATATGAAATCATTTGAGTAGCATTCATGTCAACAAAATGAAATTGAAAGCACAGGCTAAAGTGGAAAGAGCAACCATCAAACGAAGAACATTCCTGCAAATGGTTAAGGGACCAACTTGTGGTGTCGTGTTCGAAGTAGGTTGTGGAGTGTTGTGGATAAGTTTTGGGCCGCAGTGGATTGATTTTAAGGGTCATTCGTGTGGTGTCGTGTTTGACTTGGTTTCGATTAAAACAATAGATACTACGTTCCATGTGATCCATTAATGTGATTCCAAAAAAAATATTATAATCAGTTTTGATTAGATTGGTTCAGGAGTGCGTTTAGAAGGCTTGAGAATAAAAACTCCATAGCATTTGAGGTTGTTACAAAAAGTAAAAGCTATCCATGTGAGAACTACTGTTGTTTAATGTTTTCGTACAACTACTTGCTTTCCCAAGTATTTAGTTGAGCTTTCCTGAATACATTGATGCACAAATCCGCAATTGCACAATTTTGATTAACATTCAAGTAAATCTTATTTAATTAGTCGTGTAACCTTGATTTGACTTATTTTTCATAAATCACACATTACATTTCTTATTTGGATTGATTCAATGGATTTTTTTTGGCAAGAGTGTTCGAAGTTGCTTGTGGAGTGTTGTGGATAATTTTATAGCAGGAGTGGATTGATTTTAGGGTTCATTCGTGTGGTGTCGTGTTCGGTTTTGGTTTTGTTTAAGACATTAGATACTATGTTCCATGTGTGATCGATTAGCGAGGTTCCAATGCATATTATAATCAGATTTAATTAGATTGGTTCGGCAAGGTGTTTAGAAGGGTTGTGAATCAAAACTCTGTACCATTTGATGTTGTTACGAAAAGCAAAAGCTATCCATGCGATAACTATTATTGTTTAATATTTTTGTATAACTAGTTGTTTTCTCATATATTTAGTTAAGCTTTCCTGAATACATTGATGCACAAATCTGCAGTTGCACAACTTTGATTAACAGTCTAGGAAATCTTATTTAATTGGTCGTGTTACATTGATTTGACTTCTTTTTCATCAATCACACATTACGTTTCTCGTTTGATGTCTTATTAGATTTATTTTCACTGTAATTTGATTCTCTATTCTTCTCTAGTGAAATACGAGTAGGTTATTGATCCTTTGCACTTCCTTTCCTTCCCTTGATGGTCGAAAAAGGGTTCTATGGATCGATAGTTTTCATTTGGATTGACTCAATGGATTTTTAAGGCAAGAGTGTTTGATGTTGGTTGTGGAGTGTTATGGATAAGTTTTGGGCTGGAGTGGATTCATTTTAAGGGTCATTCGTGTGGTGACGTGTTCGGTTTTGGTTTCGATTAAAACAATAGATACTATGTTCCATCTATGATCTATCAGTGTGATTCCAAAAATATTATTATTAGTTTTTGATTTGATTGGTTCGGGAGTGTGTTTAGAAGGCTTGAGATTAAAAAATCTATAGTATTTGAGGTTGTTACAAAAAGAAAAAGCTATTCATGCAAGAACTATTGTGTCACACCCCGGGCCCAAGGAAGGTGGGACGTCACAGACTGGCAAAATACATGGCAGCGGAAACTAACCATCACAAGAGCACACAAAGAGAGAAATCCCATGGCGTTACATTTAAACAACAAATCAGGGCTAAGTCTAGCCCAAAGTACAAAAGCAAAACACATCATGAATTGTTAATAAGTTTAACAAACATCAATTCATATTGTATAAAATGTTTTAAAGTTAAGTAATGCCATTCGTAGTCACAGAACTAGGTCATCCGGACGAGGTTTCCCAACAAAGTCCAATCTTCCATCAAGGGTTACCTGAAACATGCTCAAAAAGAGTTTTTTGTCAACCATAAAGTTGGTGAGTTCAAGTGCTTAAAGTTTAAAAACAAAAGGACTCTGTAAACTTAGTCCCGGCTAGCCTCTTCTAAACTTGTGTTATTACCGGTTAACCCATAGGGAGAACTGAGTCTCAAATAATGCACCATACCTGCTAAGTGGTACACCATAGTTTCTTATAATACCCGTTACATGACACAAACGACCCTATAGGATCTCAGTGTGGTACCCTTACTATTATGTCATTGGGTTATGATGGAAGGCACTGTGCATGGGGGATTCCCCAAGTAGATCTACCCATATAAAACAAGCAGTTCACAAACGAATTAATGATTGCAACACCAAATAGGGCAGGTCATAACAATTACCACAACATATAAGCATTTCATTATAGCATGTAAATAAGTTAATCAATGGTTCTTCGAGCATGTTTCATCCCAAAACAGTAGTAAAAAGGGAAACACTAAACTCACCTTAGGGTTAATCAACAGTTCTTCGAGCACAGAAAAAGATTCAAGTCCTAGCACCCTATCATCAAGATACAAGTAGTAACCTATATCTTCTTAGACTATTGTAGGTTTAAATAGGTGTGTTTTATGGTAATAAGCTCATCTAGCTTCATTTCCTTAGCGTTTGCGTCAAAAAGTTTCCCTTTTCGGAAAGTTAGGGTTTCATATGTGAATGACAAGTTTTTATGATTCTTATCAATTTGTTAAGGTGATAATAAGTTTACCAAGTATTTTTAGTTATAGGCTGGTCGAATGTTTAGTGAAATTGCAGAATTTACACTTTGGTCCCTCAAGTTTCAAAATTTACAATTTTTACCCTAAAGTTCGCTTTTTATCCATTTTCTTCCATTCTTTCCACCAAAATCTCATCTTGGGGGTTCTAATTTACTGAAATAACATGAACTTATTGGTTTTAGGCTTGTTACACTATTTTTAAAATTTTATGTAAAAATCTCCCGGTTTAGGCTTAATTTTGTTAAATAAATCCATAAAAATCACATATTAATCCAATAATTCACCAAATAAGCTTTCTAACACTAAAATACTTATTTTAGGGCCTGGAACTTTTTAAACAAGTAAATTTTTAAGTTTTGACCATTTTTGAGAATTTTATCACCTTTCGGGTCTTTAATTTCACCCATTTAGTCCATAATACTACTCCTTTTAGCATTTTTATCAAATGTCACGAATTTTTATATG
This sequence comes from Flaveria sonorensis, assembly GCA_025506505.1. Lineage (NCBI taxonomy): Eukaryota > Viridiplantae > Streptophyta > Magnoliopsida > Asterales > Asteraceae > Flaveria > Flaveria sonorensis. The sequence continues at coordinate 28,184,605 of CM046426.1, forward strand.
TTTAATATCACCAAACTACTGGAAAAAAGCATTATTTCATGGATTTTTACATACATGGCACCTGATGTTGCATCAAAGGGTGAAATACCACATTTACACTTATGTAATTCCCATACTTTGAGCATAAATGTCACCAAATCTTTTTGTAGCTTTTGAAACATGTGTTAGTGAAGTTCATTTACTGTTTTTGAGCAGATTTAAACAATGGGTTGAGGTGTTTTCAAAACAATGAGGGTTTTTGGTTCTTAAACTCATGAGAAATGGGGTTTTCGGGGGTGCAAACGTGCGCACCAACCTTGGTTCACGTTCTACCTTCAAAAGATACCTTGTAAGATGTTGAGAGTTCCCAAAACGTAGTAGGTAATCTTGAAAGTTTCTGTTTTGAACAAAAGAAGTAAGATTTGTAGAAAAAGAGAGGAAAAACTCAAGAAATAGCTTTATTCAGGTTCATTGATGCTTACACTCTACATGTTTTGTGCTTTCGGAACGATTTGGAGAGTGTGAGAGCTGTTGGTTCACGAACTTGAGCTGGAACACCTTGTTCTTGCAAGAACCTCGCGTAAAAACTCACTAAAACTCACTTTCTAGCTTGTTTTGCACTCGGTTGATGTTGGGATGATGCTAATCTTCGACTCTTGAGGCTGAAATGGAGAAAAAATGCAGATTTTTGGGTGTTTCTTGGATTATTTTTGTGTGAGAGAGAGAAATGAAGGTAGGTTTGAATTTGCATGTATGGGGAAGAGAAGGAAAATGGAGTGTAGTTTTGGGTATTGTGGTATTCAAGATGGGTGGGGAGTGGTGCAAAAAGGGGGTGGCTGAATTAATTGGGAGGGGGGTTTCTTTTATTAATTTTTTTGTAATTTATTATGTAGTGTAATTGTGTTGTGTAGTGTAGATGCTGGTAATTTCTTGTTTATAATTGTTGAAGTGAAATATTACATATTCATACATGTATGCCAAAAATAGGTGTGTGTATACAAACATATTTTGTTTTATTTTAAAGTTCTAATTTTTAGTATATAATTTAATATTTTTCTAAAATCACTTAATGATTTCTAGACTAAGGCAAGTCATAATAGAATCTTCTAAGGAAATTAAGCATGTAAGCAATTAGCATGAAGAAAGAAAATGAAAAATGAAATAATGCTAGATTAAATTAAAGTTTAAAGTAACACCTAGAAGTCGGTTGTTACATATTGTTGTTTAATATTTTTGTATAAGTAATTGCTTTCCCATGTATTTAGTTATGCTTTCCTGAATACATTGATGCACAAATATATAGTTACACAATATTGATTAACATTCAAGTAAATCTTATTTAATTGGTCGTGTTACATTGATTTGACTTCTTTTTTATCAATCACACATTACGTTTCTTGTTTGACGTCTTATTAGCTTCATTTCCCCTCTAATTTGATTCTCTATTCTTATCTAGTGAAATACAAGTAGTTTATTTGTCCTTTCCACCTCGTTTCCTTCCCTTGATGATCAAAAGAGGATTCTATGGATCGATAGTTGCCATTTGGATTTATTCATTGGATTTTTATGGCAAAAGTGTTTGAAGTTAGTTATGGAGTGTTGTGGATAAGTTTTGGGCGGGAGTGGATTGATTTTAAGGGTCATTCGTGTGGTGTCGAGTTCAGTTTTGGTTTGAATTAAAACAATAGATTCTATGTTCCATGTATGATTGATTACTGTGATTCCAATGAATATTATAATCAGATTTAATTAGATTGGTTCGGGAGTGTGTTTAGAAGGCTTGAGAACCAAAACTCCATAGCAATTGAGGTTGTTACGAAAAGCAAAAGCTATCCATGCGAGAACTATTGTTGTTTAATGTTTTTCTATAACTAGTTTCTTTCCCATGTATTTAGTTATGCTTCCATGAATACATTGATGCACCAATCTGTAGTTGCACAATTTTGATTAAAATACAAGTAAACCTTATTTAATTAGTCGGGTTACCTTGATTTGACTTCTTTTTCATCAATCACATATTACATTTCTTGTTTGACGCTTGATTAGTCTCAGTTTTGCTGTAATTTGATTTTTCTCTAGTGAAATACGAGTAGTTTGTTGATCCTTTGCACTTCCTTTCCTTCCCTTGATGGTAGAAAAAGGGTTCTATGGATTGATAGTTGTCATTTGGATGAACTCAATGGATTTTTGAGGAAAGAGTGTTTGATGTTGGTTGTGGAGTGTGGTGGATAAGTTTTGGCAGGAGTGGATTGATTTTAAGGGTTATTCGTGTGGTGTCGTGTTTGGTTTTGGTTTCGATTAAAACAATAGATACTATGTTCCATGTGGGATCGATTAGAGTGATTCTAATGAATATTATAATCAGATTGGTTCGGGAGTGTGTTTAGAAAGCTTGAGAATCAAAACTCGATAACATTTGAGGTTGTTACAAAAAGCAAAAGCTATCCATGCGAGAACTATTGTTGTATAATGTTTTTGTATAACTAGTTTCTTTCCCATGTATTTAGTTAAACTTCCATGAATACATTGATGCACCAATCTGTAGTTACACAATTTTAATTGAAATACAACTATATCTTATTTAATCAGTCGGGTTTCTTTGATTTGACTTCTTTTGCATCAATCACACATTAGATTTCTTGTTTGATGTCTAATTAGTTTCATTTTCACTATAATTTGATTCACTATTCTTCTCAAGTGAAATACGAGTAGTTTACTGATCCTTTGCACTTCCTTTCTTTAGCTTGATGGTCAAAAAAGGGTTCTATGGATTGATAGTTGTCATTAGTATTGACTCAATGCATTTTTGAGCCAAAAGTGTTTGATATTGGTTGTGGAGTGTTATGGATATGTTTTGGCCAGGAATGGATTGATTTTAATGGTCATTCGTGTGGTGTCGTGTTCGGTTTTTATTTTAATTTAAAAAATAGATACTATGTTCTATGTGTGATCGATTAGTATGACTCCAATGAAGATTATAATCAGATTTGATTAGATTGGTTTGGGAGTGTGTTTAGAAGGCTTGAGAATCAAAACTCAATAGCATTTGAGGTTGTTACAAAAAGCAACAACTATCCATGCGAGAACTATTGTTGTTTAATATTTTTGTATAATTAGTTTCTATCCTGTGTTTTTAGTTATGCTTCCCTGAATACATTAATGTGCAAATCTATAATTGCAATTTTGATTAACATTCATGTAAATCTTAATTAATTGGTCGGGTTACCTTGATTTAACATCTTTTTAATCAATCACACATTATGTTTCTCGTTTGACGTCTTATTAGTTTCAATTCCACTCCAATTTGATTCTCTATTCTTCTCTAGTGAAATACGAGTTGTTTATTGGTCCTTTGCACCTCTTTTCCTTCCCTTCATGGTTGAAAGAGAATTCTACGGATCGATAGTTGTCATTTTGGTTGATTCAATGAATTTTTGTAGGAAGAGTGTTCGAAGTTGCTTGTGGAGTGTTGTGGATAAGTTTATGGAAGGAGTGGGTTGATTTTAAGGGTCATTCGTATGGTGTCGTGTTCGGCTTTTATTTCCATTAAGACAATAGATACTATGTTTCATGTGTGTGGATTAGTGTGATTCCAATGAATATTATAATTAGATTTGATTAGTTTGGTTGGGGGTGTGTTTAGAAGACTTGAGAATCAAAACTCCATAGCATTTGAGGTTGTTATGAAAAGCAAAAGATATCCATGCAAGAATTATTGTTGTTTAATGTTTTTGTTTAACTAGTTTCTTTCTCATGTATTTAGTTATGCTTCTGTGAATACATTCATGCACAATCTGTAGTTGCACAATTTTGATTAAAATACAAGTAAATCTTATTTAATTGCTTGTGTTACCTTAATTTAACTTCTTTTTCATCAATAACACATTACGTTTCTCGTTTGACATCTGATTAGTTTCATCTCCATTGTTATATGATTCTCAATTCTTCCCTAGTGAAATACAAGTAATTTATTGATCCTTTGCGCTTCCTTTCCTTCCCATGATGGTCAAAAAATGGTTCTATGGATCGATAGTTGTTATTAGTATTGACTCAATGCATTTTTGAGCCAAAAGAGTTTGAAGTTAGTTGTGGAGTGTTGTGGATATGTTTTGGCCAGGAGTGGATTGATTTTAATGGTCATTCATGTGGCGTCGTGTTTGGTTTTTGTTTTGATTTAAAAAATAGATACTATGTTCCATGTGTGATCGATTAGTATGACTCCAATGAAGATTATAATCAGATTTGATTAGATTGGTTTGGGAGTGTGTTTAGAAGACTTTAGAATCAAAACTCTATAGCATTTGAGGTTGTTACGAAAACAAAAGCTATCATGCGATAACTATTTTTGTTTAATATTTGTGTATAACCAGTTGCTTTCCTATGTATTTAGTTAAGCTTTCCAAAATACATTAATGCACAAATTTGCAGTTGCACAATTTTGATTAACATTCAAGTAAATCTTATTTAATTGGTCGTGTTACATTGATTTGACTTCTTTTTCATCAATCAAACATTATGTTTCTTGATTGACGTCTTATTAGTTTCATTTCCCCTGTAATTTGATTCTCAATTCTTATCTAGTGAAATACAAGTAGTTTATTTGTCCTTTCCACCTCGTTTCCTTCCCTTGATGATCAAAAGAGGATTCTATGGATCGATAGTTGCCATTTAGATTTATTCAGTGGATTTTTATGGCAAAAGTGTTTGAAGTTGGTTATGGAGTGTTATGGATAAGTTTTGGGTGGGAGTGGATTGATTTTAAGGGTCATTCGTGTGGTGTTGAGTTTAGTTTTGATTTGAATTAAAACAATAGATTCTATATTCCATATGTGATCGATTACTATGATTCCAATGAATATTATTATCAGATTTAATTAGATTGGTTTGGGAGTTTTTTTAGAAGTCTTGAGAATCAAAACTCCATAACATTTGAGTTTGTTATGAAAAGCAAAAGCTATCCATGCGAGAACTATTGTTATTAAATGTTTTTGTGTAACTAGTTTTTTTCAATGTATGCTTCCATGAATACATTGATGCACCAATCTGTAGTTGCACAATTTTGATTAAAATAGTAGTAAATCTTATTTAATTGGTCGGGTTACCTTGATTTGACTTCTTTTTCATCAATCACACATTATAATTCTTGTGACATCCGGTAATTTTCCGTTACCAAACTCCGTTAGTTCCGTTAGGTCTTGCATACACGTGTCGTGAGCACACACTAGTTGTTGTTGAACGTTTGTGACTTAATAATAATTAACAATGGTTATCTGATAATAACTTGATTAATAATGTTGATTATTAATTTGTAGTTATGTGATTTGTGAATTTAAGTATTATTTGTGAATTTTAACTTGTAACTTGACAACTTATTATATCTATTTCATGTGTTTTGTAGCTAGTGGAAATTATACATGATTATTATTGTTGGTTAATAATGTTTGTGTTTTGTAGTTAAAGATTGTTAAAAATTGCTAAAAGGATTAATTTTTACAAAAGTTGATTAAGGAGGGTTATTTTGTAACTACCACAAAACTTAATATTACCAAATTTAATCAAAAAACGAAACCCTAGCCCCCCTCCCCCTCACCTTCGGCCGCGACCTCTCCCACACACACCCACACTTTGATTTTGATCAAAACAACAAGCAAGCATCGATTTTGGCTAGTTCCAAGTGTTTCTAACGTGTAGCAAGCATCAATTCTTGATTTCTACGTGATTAAAGGTTAGATTTTGATTGGTTTTCATGGTTTTTGATTCTTGAAGAACCCTAGTTCGATTTTCATAGAAGAAGTCGAAATTGATGATGATTTGATGATGATATGATGTTAGTTATGTTGTATGAATGTTAATCTATATAGATTATGCAAGAAATCCATGGTTTTTGTCATCTAGTTCATACATTTCCAAAAGTGGAAACCTTTATTCATGAGAATTCATGTTTTGATGAATTGTTGATGTTAAATGGATGATTATGAATGCTATGAACTAGATTAGGTGTAATATTGATGAATCTATGATTGAAATTGAGTGGTTGTTCATATCTTACTATTAATAGTAACTTTTATGCATGAGATTAATGAATTGATGATGTTAGTCATGTCTAGATGATTGTTATGGACTTGATTAGGAATAAAGTTGGTGAATATTTGAATTAATTGGATGTTAGATTTGGTTTTGGGTGTTACTTTCCTAAAAGAGAAACTTTATTTTTGTAGATCATTGGATATTGTTAATTGAGCATGTTTATGATGTTAGGATCATGTTAGAATGTTTGTTGCTAAAGTCTATGGTGGTAGATTGTGTTATTTGGGTTGTATGAATGCTTGATGCACAACTTTGGAAAATTTAGGCTCTTATGGAATATACATGATAATGGATGATGTATGATGAGCTTTATAGCACTTAAGGGTTTGTAATGTGGCATACGTGAATAACTTGTGTGGTAACCATGTATGATGGATTGCTATACTTGATTAAACAAAAATTTAACTTGACATGTCACCAACGGGTCAAACGGGTCAACTTGGTCAAATGAGTCTTGTTTTCCAAAACCTTGGGTTAACGTGTTTATTGAGCACCTAGGGTTGTTAAGCTTTCTATGTACACATACTTATGTACTTGTGTGTTCTAGGTAACCTTTGAAAGGTTGTCTTTCCACTCATTATTAGCTTTTACAATCATTCGTTTACGCACCAGGTGAGTTCAATGCCCTACTTTTACTACTTCTCTTTTTGGGGGAGAAAGCATACTTGTTTTTAAAACGCTTTACTGATATAACATGTGTTTGGTAAGACATAGTGGGTTATACCATAGAAAGTCCTCACACTTTCGGATCGTTAATTAAGGAATCTAGCAGGAAATCTTGGGTAGTACTACTGGGTCTGACAAGCCCCACCGGGGTGACCGGAAGTCAACGGGTGCAATAATATCCTAAATTACTAACAGCGTCACGACCTGGTATGTTGTGTCGAGAGGCAAACAGACAAACATAGTCAGCTTCGATCGCGAAATCACTATTGTTCTTTACTAATGAAATTAGACTAGCTATCTATTTCAATGCACTTGTTTATATTTTTACTAACGCTACTGCTTATGATTGATTACAAACTCTTGAACTCACCAACCATCGTGTTGACACTTTTAGTATGCTTTTCTCAGGTTGTTTCTAGCAGCTGCCCGTAGGAGCACGCACGTGTCAAGCATGCTTTGTTCAAACATTGTTTACTTTTACTTTAGCATTTACTTACGTATTTTGGTTTAGGCGCGTGTTTTGCGCAGTTTACTATTAGAACCTTGTATTTGGGTTGTTTACAAAATGCTTCCGCAAATATTTTAAAGTTTTAAACTCTGATTTGTTTAAATGTTGCATATAGAGTCGTTCTGAGTAACTAATGACTGAGATTCTGGTTTGTTCACATGCCTTGCGGCACACGTGGAATTTGAGGGTGTGACATTTCTTGTTTGACGTCTGATTAGTTTCATTTTCATTGTAATTTGATTCTCTATTCTTCTCAAGTGAAATACGAGTAGTTTACTGATCCTTTGCACTTCCTTTCCTTCCCTTGATGGTTGAAAAGGGTTCTATGGATTGATAGTTGTCATTTGGATTGACTTAATAGAATTTTAAGGCAAGAGTGTTCAAAGTTGGTTGTGGAGTGTTGTGGATAAGTTTTGGGCAGGAGTGGATGGATTTTAAAGGTCATTCGTGTGGTGTCTTGTTCGGTTTTGGTTTCGATTAAAACAATACATACTATGTTCCATGTGGGATTGATTAGGGTGATTCCAATGAATATTATAATCAGATTTAATTCGATTGGTTCGGGAGTGTGTTGAGAAGGCTTAAGAATAAAAACTCCATAACATTTGAGGTTGTTACGAAAATCAAAAGCTATCCATGCGAGAACTATTGTTGTTTAATGTTTTTTTATAACTACTTTCTTTCCCATGTATTTAGTTAAGCTTCCGTGAATACATTGATGCACCAATCTGTAGTTGCACAATTTTGATTAAAATACAAGTAAATCTTATTTAATTGGTCGTGTTACCTTGATTTAACTTCTTTTTCATCAATCACACATTATGTTTCTCGTTTGGCATCTGATTAGTTTCATATCCATTGTATATGATTCTCTATTCTTCTCTAGTGAAATACAAGTAGTTTATTGATCCTTTGCACTTCCTTTCCTTCCCTTGATGGTCGAAAAAGGGTTCTATGGATCGATGATTGTCATTAGTATTAACTCAATGCATTTTTGAGCCAAAAGTGTTTGAAGTTGGTTGTTGAGTGTTGTGGATATGTTTTGGCTAGGAGTGGATTGACTTTAATGGTCATTCGTGTGGTGTCGTGTTCGGTTTTTGTTTTGATTTAAAAAATAGATACTATGTTCCATGTGTGATCGATTAGTGTGACTCCAATGAAGATCATAATCAAATTTGATTAGATTAGTTTGGGAGTGTGTTTAGAAGACTTGAGAATCAAAGCATTTGAGGTTGTTACGAAAAGCAAAAAGCTATCCATGCGATAAGTATTTTTGTTTAATATTTGTGTATAACTAGTTGCTTTCCTATGTATTTAGTTAAGCTTTCCAAAATACATTAATGCACAAGTCTGCAGTTGCACAATTTTGATTAACATTCAAGTAAATCTTATTTAATTGGTCGTGTTACATTGATTTGACTTCTTTTTCATCAATCACACATTATGTTTCTCATTTGACGTCTTATTAGTTTCATTTCCCCTCTAATTTCATTCTCTATTCTTATCTAGTGAAATACAAGTAGTTTATTTGTCCTTTCCACCTCGTTTCCTTCTCTTGATGATCAAAAGAGGATTCTATGGATGGATAGTTGCCATTTGGAATTATTCAATGGATTTTTATGGCAAAACTGTTCAAAGTTGGTTATGGAGTGTTATGGATAAGTTTTGGGCGGGAGTGGATTGATTTTAAGGGTCATTCATGTGGGGTCGAGTTCCGTTTTGATTTGAATTAAAACAATAGATTCTCTCTTCCATTTGTGATCGATTACTATGATTCCAATGAATATTTTAATCAGATTTAGTTAGATTGGTTCGGGAGTGTGTTTTGAAGGCTTGAGAATCAAACCTCCATAACATTTGAGGTTGTTACGAAAAGCAAAAGCTATCCATGCGAGAACTATTGTTGTTTAATGTTTTTGTATAACTAGTTTCTTTGCCATATATGCATCCATGAATACACTGATGCACCAATCTGTAGTTGCACAATTTTGATTAAAATACAAGTAAATCTTATTTAATCGGTCGGGTTACCTTGATATGACTTCTTTTTCATCAATCACATATTATATTTCTTGTTTGACATCTAATTAGTTTCATTTTCGCTGTAATTTGATTCTCTATTCTTCTCAAGTGAAACACGAGAAGTTTACTGATCCTTTGCACTTCCTTTCCTTCACTTGATGGTTGAAAAAGGGTTCTATGGATCGATAGTTGTCATTTGGATTGAATCAATGGATTTTTAAGGAAAAAGTGTTCAAAGTTGGTTGTGGTGTGTTGTGGATAAGTTTTGGGCAGGAGTGGTTTGATTTTAAAGGTCATTCATGTGGTGTCGTGTTCGGTTTTGGATTCGATTAAAACAATACATACTGTGTTCCATGTGGGATTGATTAGAGTGATTCTAATGAATATTATAATCAGATTTAATTCGATTGGTTCGGGAGTGTGTTTAGATGGCTTAAGAATCAAAACTCCATAACATTTGAGGTTGTCACAAAAATCAAAAGCTATCCATGAGAGAACTATTGTTGTTTAATGTTTTTGTATAACTACCTTCTTTCCCATGTATTTAGTTAAGCTTCTGTGAATACATTAATGCACCAATCTATTGTTGCACAATTTTGATTAAAATACAAGTAAATCTTATATAATTGGTCGTGTTACCTTTATTTAACTTCTTTTTCATCAATCACATATTAAGTTTCTCGTTTGCCTACATCTTATTAGTTTCATCTCCACTGTTATATGATTCTCCATTCTTCTCTAGTGAAATACAAGTAGTTTATAGATCCTTTGCACTTCCTTTCCTTCCCTTGATGGTCGAAAAAGGGTTCTATGGATCGATAGTTGTCATTAGTATTGACTCAATGCATTTTTGAGCCAAAAGTGTTTGAAGTTGGTTGTTGAGTGTTGTGGATATGTTTTGGCTAGGAGTGGATTGATTTTAATGGTCATTCGTGTGGCGTTGTGTTCGGTTTTTGTTTTGATTTAAAAAATAGATACTATGTTCCATGTGTGATCGATTAGTGTGACTCCAATGAAGATTATAATCAGATTTGATTAGATTTGTTTGGGAGTGTGTTTAGAAGACTTGAGAATCAAAACTCTATAGCATTTGAGGTTGTTACGAGCAAAAAGCTATCCATGCGATAACTATTTTTGTTTAATATTTGTGTATAACAAGTTGCTTTTCTATGTATTTAGTTAAGCTTTCCAAAATACATTAATGCACAAATCTGTAGTTGCACCACTTTGATTAACATTCAAGTAAATCTTATTTAATTGGTCGTGACACATAGATTTGACTTCTTTTTCATCAATCACACATTATGTTTCTCGTTTGACGTCTTATTAGTTTCATTTCAGCTCTAATTTCATTCTCTATACTTATCTAGTGAAATACAAGCAGTTTATTTGTCCTTTACATCTCCTTTCCTTCCCTTGATGATCAAAACAGGATTCTATGGATCAATAGGTTCCATTTGGATTTATTCAATCGATTTTTATGGCAAAAGTGTTCGAAGTTGGTTATGGAGTGTTATGGATAAGTTTTGGGCGGGAGTGGATTGATTTTAAGGGTCGTTCATGTGGTGTCGAGTTCCGTTTTGATTTGAATTAAAACAATAGATTCTATCTTCCATTTGTGATTGATTACTATGATTCCAATGAATATTATAATCAGGTTTGATTAGATTGGTTCGGGAGTGTGTTTAGAAGGCTTGAGAATCAAAACTCCATAACATTTGAGGTTGTTACGAAGAGCAAAAGCTATCCATGCGAGAACGATTGTTGTTTAAATTGTTGTTTAATGTTTTTGTATAACTAGTTTCTTTTCCATGTATGCTTCCATGAATATATTGATGCACCAATCTATAGTTGCACAATTTTGATTAAAATACAAGTAAATCTTATTTAATCGGTCGGGTTACCTTGATTTGACTTCTTTTTCATCAATCACATATTATATTTCTTGTTTGATGTCTGATTAGTTTCATTTTCGCTGTAATTTGATTCTGTATTCTTCTCAAGTGAAATACGAGTAGTTTGCTGATCCTTTGCACTTCCTTTCCTTCCCTTGATAGTTGATGTAAGTGTGACATCCGGTAATTTTCCGTTACCAAACTCCGTTAGTTCCGTTAAGTCTTGCATAAACGTGTCGTGAGCACACACTAGTTGTCGTTGAACGTTGGTGACTTAATAAAAATTAATAATGTTAAACAATAATTTCTATGTTGATTATGGGTTGTGATTATGTGATTTAAATATTAATTGTGACTTTTATCGCGTAACGTGGAAACGTGTGTATTTACTTTGTAAATTTTGTAGCTTGGAAGTTGGATCAGATATCAATGGATTTTATTACTAAGTTACCTCGTACTTCTACTGGTTGCGACACAATATGGGTTATCGTGGATCGATTGACAAAATCTGCTCATTTCCTAGCAATAAAGGAAACGGATAAGATGGAGAAGTTAACCCGACTTTATCTGAAGGAGATCGTTTCGAGGCATGGAGTACCAATCTCAATCATTTCTGATCGCGATTCTCGTTTCACATCACACTTCTGGCAGTCGTTGCAGAAAGCTCTAGGTACGTGATTGGATATGAGTATTGCTTATCATCCACAGACTGATGGTCAAAGCGAGCGTACTATACAGACTTTGGAGGACATGTTACGTGCTTGTGTGATTGACTTCGGGAATAACTGGGAAGTTCACCTACCATTGGTGGAATTTTCTTACAACAACAGTTATCACACTAGCATAAAGGCGACACCTTTTGAAGCTTTGTATAGGAGAAAGTGTAGATCACCAGTTTGCTGGCCTGAAATTGGTGATAGTCAATTAACGGGTCCCGAGTTAGTACACGAGACAACTGAGAAGATTGTCCAGATAAGAAACCGCATGGCCGCAGCGCAAGACAGATAGAAAAGCTATGCTGACAAGCGACAGAACCTTTAGAATTTCAAGTTGGTGACAAAGTTTGATTAAAGGTCTCACCATGGAAAGGAGTAGTTCGGTTTGGTAAGCGAGGAAAGCTAAATCCGAGATACGTTGGACCATTTGAGATAGTGGAAAGAATAGGTCCAGTAGCTTATCGACTAGCCTTACCTGATTCATTGAGTGGAATCCATGATGTATTCCATGTTTCAAATCTAAAGAAATGTTTAACGGATGAAACTATGGTTGTACCGCTAGAAGAAGTTCAAGTAGACGAACAGTTACACTTCATTGAGGAACCTGTAGAAGTGATGGATCGTGAGGTGAAAACGCTTAAGCAAAGCAAGATACCCATCGTCAAAGTTCGTTGGAACTCGAGAAGTGGACAAGAATTCACGTGGGAACGTGAAGACCAAATGAAGCTTAAGTATCCTCAGCTATTCGAAAAGACGATGCCAGCCGGCGAAGGTACTGATTAAATTTCGGGATGAAATTTCTTTCAACATGGGGATGATATGACAACTCATCCAAAACTCACACGATTTTGATTTCCTTGTGCCAATGCAGTAGACCAGTGATGGAACACTCACCATGTAACGCAATTTTCAGGACGAAAATTCTTTCAACATAGGGATAATGTGACATCCGGTAATTTTCCGTTACCAAACTCCGTTAGTTCCGTTAAGTCTTGCATACACGTGTCGTGAGCACACACTAGTTGTCGTTGAATGTTGGTGACTTAATAAAAATTAATAATGTTAAACAATAATTTCTATGTTGATTATGGGTTGTGATTATGTGATTTAAATATTAATTGTGACTTTTATCGCGTAACGTGGAAACGTGTGTATTTACTTTGTAAATTTTGTAGCTTGTTAAGATAATACATATAATTGTTATTACTAGTTTATATGTTTATTATTCTAGTTAAAAACATTTTAAAGGAGTGTTTAAAAGCTTAATTTTTATAAAATACAAATTATAAGGGTTAAAAGGGTAATTATGGATTATTAAATAAAATAAAATCAAAACCCAACCCTAATAACCCCCCTACGGCCGCGATCGACCTCCCCACATCCACAAACCTGCGATTTCAGCCAAGAACAAGCATTCACATTTGATTTTGGACCGATTTCAAGCATCACAACAAGTTAGAATCATCAATTGCGAGCCATTACACGTTTAAAGGTTAGATTTTTACATGTTTTTGATGTTTTTTCATGTTGGCCGAAAGTTCCATTCGAAATCTGCAATTGATGGTCGATTGATGCTTGTTTGTTGTTGTTAATGTGTTTGTTGGGTAGATTACATGTTAATTAACGTCAAGTATGCAATAAAGGTTTGATTTTTACAAGTTCTTATGGGATTTACATTAGGGCCGAAACCCTAATTCGAAAATCTGAAATTGGATGTTAGTTGTTGGTTGTTTGTTGATGTTAATATGTTAGTTAGGTTGTATGCATATTAGTTAACGTTGATTTTGCAAGAAAACTTCGATTTTGATTCATGGTTCATAGGTTACTAAGAATAGTAACTTTATTTTGCATGAAATGTTGAATTGATGATGAATAGGTGTTATGGATATGCTTATGATGATGATTAGATGCTAGATGGTTGATATGAATGTTAGGAATTCAAGAATGCATGTTGTAGTTCATACCTTACTAAAGATAGTAACTTTTGGGTATGAAAGTTGATGAATCATGATAATTAGATGTTGTTTATCATGTTTAAATGTTGTCATGGATTTGGATTGGTATATAATTGATGAATTCATGAATGTAGTGTGAGTTTGATGGATTTGGGATGAACTTTCCCAAAAGGGAAACTTTAATTGTGAAATCTCTTAAATATGATGATTTGGGTATGTTTGGGACAGTAGGACCAGGCTAGTGTGTTCATGGATGGTTTCTAAGGTGATCAAATGTGTTGTTTAGGTTATATGAATGTTGATTTGGTTTGTTACCTGTTTTGGCCTGTTTGTGGAAAAATCATGGTAGGAGTCATATGGGTAAGTTAGGACTATTATTGATTGATAGTTGATCATGAATGAACATTTTGGATGATATGAGTTATGTTCATTGGTATGTTAATGATCATCATACACACGTGCGAATCTGAGGCCCCTACTTAGTAGGATTGGCAGGGTTTAGGGTGTGAAGTCGTGAGTGGCTTCACATGGCATGTGATGCGTGATTTGATCCTGGTATGGAGTATTAGTTATGTTATAGTTATGCTGAGCATGATAATAGTTTGAGATTCGCATGACTTGTATGATATCTGGCGGTATGATGATCTAAGTAGTACATATGGGTAATGAAGTGTCATATGTGATCAGCTTATATGGTAACCATGTGTGATGTACTGTTATGCTTGTTTGAATGGAATTTCACCTATAATGTCACCAACGGGTCAAACGGGTCAACTGGGTCAAATGTGTCTTGTCTTTCTTAAACCTTGAGTTCCTTGGTTTGTAGAGCACTTAGGGTTTCATATTGATTCTGTGTACACGTACTTATGTACTCATGTGTTCTAGGTGACCTTTGAAGGTTGTCTTTCCCTCTTTCTTTCAAGTTAATCTCTAAGTTAATTCTTGCGCGCATCAGGTGAGTTCTTGCCCCACCCATTTTACATAATCTCTTTTGGGGGAGATAGCATACTGTTGATCACAAACGCTTGTATATATGAGTGTGTATAATATTGATATAGTGCTGTTTATCATAGAAAGTCCTCACACTTTCGGATTGTTAATATTGACTAGCGGGGAAATTTTGGGTAGTACTACTGGGTCTGACGAGCCCCACCTGTGCGACTCGAGGTCTAACGGGTGCAATATTGTCCTAACGAACATTTGTCACGACCTGGTAAGTCGTGACGGGAGGCACAAACTATCACAGTCAGCTTCAATCGCGAAATCACTATGATTAATGTTTTTATGTTAATAGACTAGCTATCTATTGCAATACACTACTTATGATTTGAAAACTGATTATTGGTTTACCCATTAACGCAAACTCTTGAACTCACCAACCATGTGTTGACTTGTTTAGTATGCTATTCTCAGGTTAAGGTTGCCAGTTGCCTAGGAGCACGCACGTCAGCATTGTTGAGTTGTCTACATTTGCCTTGTTTACAAATTTGGGATTATTTTCATATAAAACAATTGTGTTTGGGGAGCGTATGTTTTGCGCATTCTCTTTACATACTACTTGTTTTGGGTTTTCTGGTTTTATAAACGCTTCCGCAGTATTTTAAACGTTATCTCTGGTATTGTTTATTAATCATATAGAGTCGTTCTTGGTAACTAATGACTGAGATCCTGGTATGTCACGCGCCTCGCGGTAAAACCCCGCACGCAGATTTTGAGGGTGTGACAGATTGGTATCAGAGCCATTGGTTATAGGGAACTAGGTTGCATACACACACTAGACTATAACCGTACAGTTGTTAGTTACTTATCGCTTACTCTCCTTACTGTATACTCATTGGCATACGCAACACGTACTTCGCAACATGGCATCGTCGTCCAGAAATTTAGGCAAGAGACCTGCACGATCTGAGTCACCTCCTACGTCTCCCATACCGGATAAGGGATTTAACTGGCCTCGACATCCTTATCCTCCTGGCGAGATAGACTGGGATCAGCCTTTCATACCTCCTGAGCTCGATCCTCCGCGGAACTGGGATTTCTACCCTACCTACATAAACCGTATGGCATATAGAGAGCGCGTACCACCAGTAGCACCTACATGACCTAGGACTAGGTCATCGACCGCCTCTACTTTGCCTACACTTCCTACCTTGAGCATCCCTCTGGAGCAGGCATTTGCAGCCCTAGTAGCCATACTGGACACAGAGCGACAGCGGATTAGAGGACTCACTGATGAGAACTCTGCATTACGATCTGAGATGCGTCAGCTGTGTTTCCAGGTAGAGACGCTTTAGGGGCGACTCTCGATGGCCATTGGTGGACATCATACTCTGGCAGGCAACGTTGTAGCACTTAGTGGGCGGCATGGATGCACAGGATCACCATAACATAGTGATCGATGATAGGTTTGCTGATTTAGAGGCATAGCTAGCAGCACTTCAGATTGCTGAAGCCCCCGCACCTTTGGTGGATCCTGATGAAGAAGACCCATAAGAGGAACCCGAGGAAGCCCCCGAAGAAGAACCAGCAGAGATGGATGAGGACAGTGACGGATCTAACGTACTGGACTGATTCCACTTTTAAATGACTTAGACTATGTAGTGTTTCTTTTCTTTGAAACCTATGTGGTAAGGGTTGTTTCCCACCCAACTGACAAACTTAAATTTTAACATTGATGGAATATTTTGTGACTCAATTGCAATTTATTTATCTTTGATTATTATTTCTGTTATAAATGTTGTGGTTGTGGTGAATACATTATTTCTTATTGTTTACTGTACCTTGATGAGATTAATGTGTTGGATGTTACTCATTATTGTAATTGTGAATTGTAAAGTGAAATATGGACGCACGTGGAAGAGGAC
The DNA here is from genome assembly GCA_025506505.1 of Flaveria sonorensis. NCBI lineage: Eukaryota > Viridiplantae > Streptophyta > Magnoliopsida > Asterales > Asteraceae > Flaveria > Flaveria sonorensis. Next base: position 28,201,297 of record CM046426.1, read on the forward strand.
GTGGGCGTGGTCGTGGACGTGGCGCCGGAGGCCGTGGAGCCAGAGCCATAAACATGACGCCTGCGGAATTGGCGGCATTAATTAACGAACATGTTCAGGCGGCTGTGGCTGCTGCCCAACCTGGACAACCAGCAGGTAAATGATAACAAGAGGTTAAACTAGTTATTCTAGTTAATTGCCTAGGATATCTGACTAATGTTTGGGATTGTCAAAACAGGACCACCACCATGTACCTACAAGTCCTTCATGGACTGTAAACCCCATACCTACAGCGGGACGGAAGGAGCAGTAGGGCTTGTAAGGTGGTTTGAGAAGATAGAGTCTGTCTTCGCAAAATGCAACTGCCCGCCTGCTTATCAGGTGAAGTATGCCACCGGGACATTGGAAGGCGCAGCACTTTCCTGGTGGAATGCGCAGGTGCAAATGTTGGGTCAAGCCATGGCCAATGAACTACCTTGGGATGAGTTTAAGGGGATTATGACCGAAAAATACTGTCCTCGAAATGAAGTGAAGAGACTGGAGATTGAGTTCTGGCAACTCAAAATGCAAGGCTCAGAAATTGAAGCCTACACGACCCGTACTCATGAGTTAGCTACTTTATGCCCAGGGATGGTGAATGAAATGCACAAGAGATTGAGCATTATATATGGGGATTGGTGCCTGAAATTCAAAGTATGGTAACTGCCTCTAACCCCACTACTATACAACAAGCTATCCGAATAGCCCACAGGCTGACTGATCAAGCAGTCGAGCAAGGTCGATTACCTAAGCGAGGCGCGGTGGCAAGCGTGCCCGACCATAAACGCAAGTGGGATGGTTCAAGCAACAAGGGATCGTCATCCAGCAGCCAATCTCAACCTCAACAACAGCAGCAAAGTCAGCAACAGTAACGGAAGTTCGATAACAATCGAAGCTTCAACCAGGCGACTCCCTCAAATCAAGGACCCGGTGGGTATGGCGGAAGATAGCCGAAGTGCAACCGGTGTAACTACCACCATGTGGGTCGATGTGATAACTTCAAGTGCCAACGTTATGGGAAGATTGGTCACGCAGCCAAAGACTGCCGGGGTGAACTGATGAAAAAGCCACAACAATCATAAGAAACTCCGAAAGGTTGTTTTGAGTGCGGAAAAGAAGGCCATTACAAACGCAACTGTCCCCAACTTAAGAGGAATGGTAATGGTAACAACAACAATGGAAACAACAGCAACAATAACAATGGCAACAATAATAACAACAACAATGGTAATGGCAACAACAATGGTGGAAACAACAATGAAGCCAAAGGAAGAGCCTTCGTCATTGGCTCAGGTGAGGCTCTAAACGATCCTACAACAGTAACTGGTAAATTTTCGGTTAATGGTCGTTTTGCTACTGTATTATTCGATACCGGAGCCGATAGAAGTTTCGTTTCCACTAGGTTCTGTAGTCTTTTAAGTGATATTCCCTCAGCCTTAGAATCTAAATACATCGTAGAGTTAGCTGACGGTACACAGATTCACGTAACGCATATTCTTAGAGACTGCAAGATAGAGCTTGCTGTTCATACATTCACCATAGATCTCATGCCTGTTACGTTAGGAAGTTTTGACGTGGTAGTAGGCATGGATTGGCTTTCCGATAAACAAGCGGAAGTCATATGCCACGAGAAGATCATACGGATTCCCCTTGGTGAAGAAGTCCTTACGGTCAGAGGTCATAGGAGTGGGGCGGTGATAGGCATCATTTCGTTCATGAAGGCACAGAAGTTGTTACGAAAGGGTCGACTGGCCATATTGGCACTCGTCACAGATAAACAGACTTAGGAAAAGAAAATAGAGGATATCCCCGTAGTTTGCGAGTTTCTCGAGGTGTTTCCGGAAGACCTGCCTGGATTACCGCCTCATCGTCAAGTTGAATTCCAAATTGAGTTGACTCCAGGAGCCGCTCCAATTGCGAGAGCACCGTACCGGTTAGCTCCGAACGAAGTGCAGGAATTATCTGCCCAACTACAAGAGTTGTTGGATAAAGGGTTCATCCGATCGAGTTCGTCGCCCTGGGGAGCGCCAGTTCTATTTGTGAAGAAGAAGGATGGTACATTTCGAATGTGCATTGACTATAGGGAACTGAACAAGGTTACTATCAAGAATAGATATCCCTTACCTCATATTGATGATTCGTTTGATCAACTGCAAGGATCAAGCTATTACTCTAAGATTGATCTGAGGTCTGGGTATCATCAGCTGAGAGTTCGAGAAGAGGACATCTCGAAAACTGCCTTCCGTACACGATATGGTCACTATGAATTTTTGATCATGCCATTTAGGTTGACGAATGCACCAGCAGTATTCATGGACCTCATGAATCGCGTGTGCAAACCCTATCTTGATCAGTTTGTTATCGTCTTTATTGATGACATACTGATATACTCAAGGACCGAGGAAGAACATGGAGAGCACTTAGGTTTGATCTTGGAATTACTTAGAGAGGAACAAGTGTATGCAAAGTTTTCTAAGTGTGATTTCTGATACGTGAGGTACAATTTTTGGGTCATATTGTCAACGAGAAGGGAATACATGTTGATCCTGCTAAGATTGAAGCGATAAAGAATTGGTCTGTTCCTAAGACACCGAGTGAGATACGACAATTCCTTGGATTAGCGGGATATTAGCGACGATTCATTGAAGGATTCTCTAAGATTGCACAACCTCTCACAGCCTTGACTCACAAGGGAACGACGTACAAATGGGGTGAGAGTCAGGAATCTGCTTTTCAGTTGCTGAAGCATAAATTGTGTAGCGCACCAATATTAGCGTTACCGGATGGTAGTGATGATTTCGTAGTCTATTGTGACGCTTCTATTCAAGGACTTGGATGCGTCCTGATGCAGCGGGATAAAGTGATAGCTTACACCTCTAGACAATTGAAGATTCATGAGAAGAACTATACCACCCATGACTTGGAACTGGGTGCAGTAGTTTTTGCCTTGAAGATCTGGAGACATTACTTGTACGGTACCAAATGCACCATCTACACCGATCACAAGAGTCTTCAGCATATATTTGAGCAAAAGGAGTTGAATATGAGGCAAAGAAGCTGGGTAGAATTACTGAATGACTATGACTGTGCTATTAATACCACCCGGGGAAAGCAAATGTAGTTGCTGACGCGCTGAGTAGAAAATAGACTGCTAAACCTCGACGAGTGCGAGCTCTGCAACTAACGATTAGTACGCAATTACCTGGACAAATCCGTGATGCTCAAACTGAAGCTCTGAAAGTAGAAAATATGAGCTTAGAAGGGTTACGGGGAATGGAAAAGCAACTAGAAGTAAAGGCGGATGGGATTCGTTACTTCATAGATAGACTTTGGTACCTCTACATGGAAATCTGAGAGATTTCATCATGAGTGAGGCACACAAGTCTAAGTACTTTATACATCCTGGATCTAACAAGATGTATCACGATCTGAAGGCGCACTATTGGTGGCCTAATATGAAAGTTGATGTAGCTACTTATGTGAGCAAGTGTTTGACCTGCTCGAAGGTTAAAGTGGAGTATCAGAAACCATCTGGTCTACTACAACAACCCGAGATCCCTACGTGGAAGTGGGATCAGATATCAATGGATTTTATTACTAAGTTACCTCGTACTTCTACTGGTTGCGACACAATATGGGTTATCGTGGATCGATTGACAAAATCTGCTCATTTCCTAGCAATAAAGGAAACGGATAAGATGGAGAAGTTAACCCGACTTTATCTGAAGGAGATCGTTTCGAGGCATGGAGTACCAATCTCAATCATTTCTGATCGCGATTCTCGTTTCACATCACACTTCTGGCAGTCGTTGCAGAAAGCTCTAGGTACGTGATTGGATATGAGTATTGCTTATCATCCACAGACTGATGGTCAAAGCGAGCGTACTATACAGACTTTGGAGGACATGTTACGTGCTTGTGTGATTGACTTCGGGAATAACTGGGAAGTTCACCTACCATTGGTGGAATTTTCTTACAACAACAGTTATCACACTAGCATAAAGGCGACACCTTTTGAAGCTTTGTATGGGAGAAAGTGTAGATCACCAGTTTGCTGGCCTGAAATTGGTGATAGTCAATTAACGGGTCCCGAGTTAGTACACGAGACAACTGAGAAGATTGTCCAGATAAGAAACCGCATGGCCGCAGCGCAAGACAGATAGAAAAGCTATGCTGACAAGCGACAGAACCTTTAGAATTTCAAGTTGGTGACAAATTTTTATTAAAGGTCTCACCATGGAAAGGAGTAGTTCGGTTTGGTAAGCGAGGAAAGCTAAATCCGAGATACGTTGGACCATTTGAGATAGTGGAAAGAATAGGTCCAGTAGCTTATCGACTAGCCTTACCAGATTCATTGAGTGGAATCCATGATGTATTCCATGTTTCAAATCTAAAGAAATGTTTAACGGATGAAACTATGGTTGTACCGCTAGAAGAAGTTCAAGTAGACGAACAGTTACACTTCATTGAGGAACCTGTCGAAGTGATGGATCGTGAGGTGAAAACGCTTAAGCAAAGCAAGATACCCATCGTCAAAGTTCGTTGGAACTCGAGAAGTGGACCAGAATTCACGTGGGAACGTGAAGACCAAATGAAGCTTAAGTATCCTCAGCTATTCGAAAAGACGATGCCAGCCGGCGAAGGTACTGATTAAATTTCGGGATGAAATTTCTTTCAACATGGGGATGATATGACAACTCATCCAAAACTCACACGATTTTGATTTCCTTGTGCCAATGCAGTAGACCAGTGATGGAACACTCACCATGTAACGCAATTTTCAGGACGAAAATTCTTTCAACATAGGGATAATGTGACATCCGGTAATTTTCCGTTACCAAACTCCGTTAGTTCCGTTAAGTCTTGCATACACGTGTCGTGAGCACACACTAGTTGTCGTTGAACGTTGGTGACTTAATAAAAATTAATAATGTTAAACAATAATTTCTATGTTGATTATGGGTTGTGATTATGTGATTTAAATATTAATTGTGACTTTTATCGCGTAACGTGGAAACGTGTGTATTTACTTTGTAAATTTTGTAGCTTGTAAAGATAATACATATAATTGTTATTACTAGTTTATATGTTTATTATTCTAGTTAAAAACATTTTAAAGGAGTGTTTAAAAGTTAATTTTTATAAAATACAAATTATAAGGGTTAAAAGGGTAATTATGGATTATTAAATAAAATAAAATCAAAACCCAACCCTAATAACCCCCCTACAGCCGCGATCGAGCTCCCCACATCCACAAACCTGCGATTTCAGCCAAGAACAAGCATTCACATTTGATTTCGGACCGATTTCAAGCATCACAACAAGTTAGAATCATCAATTGCGAGCCATTACACGTTTAAAGGTTAGATTTTTACATGTTTTTGATGTTTTTTCATGTTGGCTGAAAGTTCCATTCGAAATCTGCAATTGATGGTCGATTGATGCTTGTTTGTTGTTGTTAATGTGTTTGTTGGGTAGATTACATGTTAATTAACGTCAAGTATGCAATAAAGGTTGGATTTTACAAGTTCTTATTGGATTTACATTAGGGCCGAAACCCTAATTCGAAAATCTGAAATTAGATGTTAGTTGTTGGTTGTTTGTTGATGTTAATATGTTAGTTAGGTTGTATGCATATTAGTTAACGTTGATTTTGCAAGAAAACTTCGATTTTGATTCATGGTTCATAGGTTACTAAGAATAGTAACTTTATTTTGCATGAAATGTTGAATTGATGATGAATAGGTGTTATGGATATGCTTATGATGATGATTAGATGCTAGATGGTTGATATGAATGTTAGGAATTCAAGAATGCATGTTGTAGTTCATATCTTACTAAAGATAGTAACTTTTGGGTATGAAAGTTGATGAATCATGATAATTAGATGTTGTTGATCATGTTTAAATGTTGTCATGGATTTGGATTGGTATATAATTGATGAATTCATGAATGTAGTGTGAGTTTGATGGATTTGGGATGAACTTTCCCAAAAGGGAAACTTTAATTGTGAAATCTCTTAAATATGATGATTTGGGTATGTTTGGGACAGTAGGACCAGGCTAGTGTGTTCATGGATGGTTTCTAAGGTGATCAAATGTGTTGTTTAGGTTATATGAACGTTGATTTGGTTTGTTACCTGTTTTGGCCTGTTTGTGGAAAAATCATGGTAGGAGTCATATGGGTAAGTTAGGACTATTATTGATTGATTGTTGATCATGAATGAACATTTTGGATGATATGAGTTATGTTAATTGGTATGTTAATGATCATCATACACACGTGCGAATCTGAAGCCCCTACTTAGTAGGATTGGCAGGGTTTAGGGTGTGTAGAGCACTTAGGGTTTCATATTGATTCTGTGTACACGTACTTATGTACTCATGTGTTCTAGGTGACCTTTGAAGGTTGTCTTTCCCTCTTTCTTTCAAGTTAAGCTCTAAGTTAATTCTTGCGTGCATCAGGTGAGTTCTTGCCCCACTCATTTTACATAATCTCTTTTGGGGGAGATAGCATACTGTTGATCACAAACGCTTGTATATATGAGTGTGTATAATATTGATATAGTGCTGTTTACCATGGAAAGTCCTCACACTTTCGGATTGTTAATATTGACTAGCGGGGAAATTTTGGGTAGTACTACTGGGTCTAACGAGCCCCACCTGTGCGACTCGAGGTCTAACGGGTGCAATATTGTCCTAACGAACATTTGTCACGACCTGGTAAGTCGTGACGGGAGGCACAAACTATCACAGTCAGCTTCAATCGCGAAATCACTATGATTAATGTTTTTATGTTAATAGACTAGCTATCTATTGCAATACACTACTTATGATTTGAAAACTGATTATTGGTTTACCCATTAACGCAAACTCTTGAACTCACCAACCATGTGTTGACTTGTTTAGTATGCTATTCTCATGTTAAGGTTGCCAGTTGCCTAGGAGCACGCACGTCAGCATTGTTGAGTTGTCTACATTTGCCTTGTTTACAAATTTGGGATTATTTTCATATAAAACAATTGTGTTTGGGGCGCGTATGTTTTGCGCATTCTCTTTACATACTACTTGTTTTGGGTTTTCTGGTTTTATAAACGCTTCCGCAGTATTTTAAACATTAACTCTGGTATTGTTTATTAATCATATAGAGTCGTTCTTGGTAACTAATGACTGAGATCCTGGTATGTCACGCGCCTCGCGGTAAAACCCCGCACGCGGATTTTGAGGGTGTGACAGGTTGGTATCAGAGCCATTGGTTATAGGGAACTAGGTTGCATACACACACTAGACTATAACCGCACAGTTGTTAGTTACTTATCGCTTACTCTCCTTACTGTATACTCATTGGCATACACAACACGTACTTCGCAACATGGCATCGTCATCCAAAAATTTAGGCAAGAGACCTGCACGATCTGAGTCACCTCCTACGTCTCCCGTACCGGATAAGGGATTTAACTGGCCTCGACATCCTTATCCTCCTGGCAAGATAGACTGGGATCAGCCTTTCATACCTCCTGAGCTCGATCCTCCGCGGAACTGGGATTTCTACCCCACCTACATAAACCGTATGGCATATACAGAGCGCGTACCACCAGTAGCACCTACATGACCTAGGACTAGGTCATCGACTGCCTCTACTTTGCCTACACTTCCTACCTTGAGCATCCCTCTGGAGCAGGCATTTGCAGCCCTAGTAGCCACACTGGACACAGAGCGACAGCGGATTAGAGGACTCACTGATGAGAACTCTGCATTACGATCTGAGATGCGTCAGCTGCGTTTCCAGGTAGAGACGCTTCAGGAGCGACTCTCGATGGCCATTGGTGGACATCATACTCTGGCAGGCAACGTTGTAGCACTTAGTGGGCGCATGGATGCACAGGATCACCATAACATAGTGATCGATGATAGGTTTGCTGATTTAGAGGCATAGCTAGCAGCACTTCAGATTGCTGAAGCCCCCGCACCTTTGGTGGATCCTGATGAGGAAGACCCAGAAGAAGAACCCGAGGAAGCCCCCGAAGAAGAACCAGCAGAGATGGATGAGGACAATGACGGATCTAACGTACTGGACTGATTCCACTTTTAAATGACTTAGACTATGTAGTGTTTCTTTTCTTTGAAACCTATGTGGGAAGGGTTGTTTCCCACCCAGCTGACAAACTTAAATTTTGATATTGATGGAATATTTTGTGACTCAATTGCAATTTATTTATCTTTGATTATTATTTCTGTTATAAATGTTGTGGTTGTGGTGAATACATTATTTCTTATTGTTTACTGTACCTTGATGAGATTAATGTGTTGGATGTTACTCATTATTGGCGGAATTGGCGGCATTAATTAACGAACATGTTCAGGCGGCAGTGGCTGCTGCCCAACCGGGACAACCAGCAGGTAAATGATAACAAGAGGTTAAACTAGTTTTTCTAGTTAATTGCCTAGGATATCTGACTAATGTTTGGGATTGTCAAAACAGGACCACCACCATGTACCTACAAGTCCTTCATGGACTGTAAACCCCATACCTACGGTGGGACGGAAGGAGCTGTAGGGCTTGTAAGGTGGTTTGAGAAGACAGAGTCTGTCTTCACAAAATGCAACTGCCCGCCTGCCGATCAGGTGAAGTATGCCACCGGGACATTGGAAGGCGCAGCACTTTCATGGTGGAATGCCCAGGTGCAAATGCTGGGTCAAGCCATGGCCAATGAACTACCTTGGGATGAGTTTAAGGGGATTATGACCGAAGAATACTGTCCCTGAAAAGAAGTGCAGAAACTGGAGATTGAGTTCTGGCAACTCAAAATGCAAGGCTTAGAAATTGAAGCCTACACGACCCGTACTCATGAGTTAGCTACTTTATGCCCAGGGATGGTGAATGAAATGCACAAGAGAGTTGAGCATTATATATGGGGATTGGTGCCCGAAATACCTTCCAACTATTATGCATACAAAAAGTCAGCGACGCTGACTGAGTTCTAGTTTTATAAATAAAATACTTTACTTTCTTTAAAACATAACCTTCGTAATCGTATGCGATCACACATCATACGTACACATTGATAATATTATTATCTTCATCATTGTTCAATTCATACATTTCGTACCTTTATCATTATCTTTCACTTCAATCTGGATCCTGCCTCATGCAATACCCCCGACTCATGTCCGAAGACCGATACTGTACCGGGGCCTGTAAACAAACCCCCGCGTCATATCTGAAGACCGACACAGTACCGGGGTACGCGACAAGGACCCCATCTCTATTTGCAACACCCCCGACTCATGTCCAAAGACGGGTACTGTGCCAGGGTTTGTAAAACAAACCCCCGTGTCATGTCCGAAGACCGACACAGCACCGGGGCGAGCATCAAGACATCACTCGGGTCAATCTCTTGGATTAAACCCCTTACGAGTCTGTTGTGACACACAGTCACTCACATCAGCCTGGCATACAAGTCTTTTGTGACAACACAATCACTCACCTCAACCTTGGCTAACGAGTCTTTTGTGACAACACAGTCACTCACCTCAGTCTTGCTTGCAAGACTATTATTACATTCCACTTTTCATTATTATTGTCTTTCACTTCGTTATATAATACTTTACGATCATCAAACATCAAACCACGTAAAGCCATACATCATACATAACGTATAATAAAACATAATACATACGTTTTGAAAACCGTTTAACGAAGAAAGACAACACACCACACATGCAACATAAACCACAATGTCATCATGCATAAACCACCACATCCCAATGGGACCTATCTCAAACATCACCTCTTAACGCCCCTAAGAAAGCCCTAAGTCCAAAACTAGGCACAACATAACATTCTGGGGGCATCAACAGAAAATTTTAAGTATCAAAGCTCCTGGGCGCATGGGAACTATTTGGGTGCATGAGCCCTATTCGGGCGCCTCAACACTTAGTCGCAGGAACACTTCTAGGCGCATGGGCACTATGCGGGCGCACCACCCATACTTGGCCATTTCCACACTTTCTGGGCGCATGAACCACTGTTCAGGCGCACCACCTACACTTAGGCACATGGCCAACACTTAGCTACCTGGGCACTATCTGGGCGCATGGCACATGAAGGGTACTGTTTGGGCGCATGGGATCTTTTTGAAGTGTCTAACTGCCAAAAATCATCCGAAAGGCATTCTAACACTACCCAAGCATAGATCTAGCATACTAAGGGCATCTAAACATTCTAGCAACAATTCTAACCACTAAACCACAACCAAACACACAACCACAACAGATTCGGTCGAACAACAACAAGCATAAAATTCGGTTAACTTTCAAAAACGTTTATCGGGTATGCATAACAGCCCCAAAGCTTTAAAGCCTGTAAAAGAGGGGTCTAGAAACTCACCTGAAGCAGATCTTCAAACCAGGTACTTCCACCTGCGATTTCAGCTTCAAATTCCCGAAAACAACTTCTAAAACATCAAGAACTTCGGTTTAGGACTTAAAACCCAACTGAAACTGAACTCGTGTTCAAGAGAACTCACCTTAGCAGCTTCTTCTTCCTCTTTCTCCAAAAACCCAAAATTTCCTTCTTCTTTTTGTTTTTCTTCTTCTGGCCGAGAGCAAGAAAGCAGATCCCTGCTTTATGGGCGACCATACCTCTTATATTATTAAAATAAAGAAGTTTGTGCACTTTTACACTTTGCATCCCTCATCTTGTGCCCATTTACGTTTCTTTCTGAATTCTTTTCTTTTCGTTTTCTTTTTAATAAAATTCGGGGTGTTACAAGTCCACCCCCCTTATATAGGTTTCGTCCCCGAAACCTGCCACTTCTCGAACAGTCACGGGTAACGCTGCCTCACCTCTTCCTTGTTCTTACACTTAGGCTTGATCCCCTTCGGAACTCCACTATGCTCGCACAAGTGAAATCACCATTCTCCTTAGCCCTTCTTTTCCTTCTATCATGGATGACCCCCAATTGCTCCACGTAGTTGAATCGTTCATCAATCTCAGTATTCTCTAGTGGCACGATCACATCTCCATCAGTTGAGCACTTTCTTATACGAGATACATTGAATGTTGGATAACTCCACTTAACACGTCGGGTAGCTCCAGTCGACATGCCACTTCTCCTACCTGAGCAACAGTTCCGATTAGTTCTTTACACCTCAGTATTAGCTTCCCTTGCTTTCTGAATCAAGTGATCTCCTTTCCCAAGACGAGACCTTAATCATCATTTCTTCGTCGTAGATCGGCACCGAACTCCTGTTGGGCTCGATTGCTCAAACCTCCTTCTTGCAACACTCGGTGTTTGCCTCATAGGCTGCTAGCCAATCCTTCTGAAGACGCATGTCTATCCATCCATGTCTGTCCTGAACAGTCTAGAAGGAAACACGCGCTCTCTCAATACTATCGCGCAATCCTCTAGGACATCCAGTAACCTAGTGGACTTACCAATAGCAATTTCTACATCGAAGGATGCATCGATCTTCCTACTCCTAACGTGCAACTTAACACAAGGCAACATGAATGAAACTACTACTAGCACCACAATTTAAAGCATAGAGGCATAAATTTAACTTACCAGAAACGTACCTGACATTGCGTCGAAGTCCGCTCTTGCCTCCTCCTGGTCATAGCGAATGCTCTGACCTTCATCCTCTGCCATCCCTCCTTGCACCGGAGCTCTGTGCTCTCGACTTCTTGCAGTTTCTGCTCATATGTCCAGTCTCGCCGCAATCGAAACATCTAGCCATGTGACAATCCCTCGCCCTATGGCCCTCTCTTACACACTGGAAACAGACGCTCGATCCCTATCTGCACTCCCCTACGTGGCCTCTACCACACTTCTTGCATACCTCTTCCCTCTCAGTCATCCTCTTCCGATCATCAAACCTCATCGTCTTACCTCCAGCCACAAATTCACCATCATCATCATCATCATCCCGCCTTCCATTCTCAACCCTATCATAGCTCTGCTTCCCCTCTTCGTCCGTCATCGCCACCGCCTCACGCTCGTCATACAACCTCCCCGCCAAATCGACCGCCGACCTAAACGTGCTTGGTCGGGCAGCGATCAGATGTCTGCGGATATCTGTTGGCAGACATTGAATATACCTTTTGATCTTTCGTGACACAGTCATCACCTGATCTGGCACCAGCCTTGCCATCTCGTTGAACTTTGTGGTGTACTGTTGGTGAGTCATCGTTCCCGCCTCTAGCTACAGGAACTCCCTCTCAACTTTTTCAAGCTCTCTATGAGGGCAAAACTCCTCGATTACCAACCTCTTCAGATCCTTACACCTCATCCTCCCGATTGCCCTGGAGCCCTCAGCCTGAACAATATTGTCCCACCAGCACAAGGCTGAATCCACGAATGAGTGGGTAGCAAACTTCACCTTCTGATCCTCGTGACACTCGCTAATCTCAAGTACCGCTTCCATTTCTCTCACCCAACGTTGTGCAGTCGCTGCACTCCTATTTCCATCAAACACAGGAGGCCTACACCTTTAGAATGCTCTATAGCTGCATCCCTTCTCAGTCTCCTGCATAACTTCCTCATCCTCCTCATCATCACTAGAGACAACCATGTTAGCATCGGGTTGCTCCATACCCCTAGAACCTCCAGCTTCACCTCCTCGTCATGCGGTTCTCCTCTTCTCACTCTCCTTCTTCTCATCCTCCTTCATAGCTCTAATGACCTCGGTCACTACAGTCGGTAGAATCATCTGCATGACCTGTTGGACTTCCTCTGCTACTGCCTCCTTCATTAAGGCTCTCAGATTAGCATTCTCGTCCTCACCCTCTTGGTGACGAAGCGCTGGCTCATCAGGAGCCGTCTCAGCAGTCTTAGCCCTGCTCCTCGTGACACGCGGTCTAACACCACGTCCACCATGACCTCTACCACGCGAAGCCTCAGAAGACCTACCACCAGCCATCTAGAACACAACAAGATTCAAACACCAACATAGTCATTCAAGGTAATAGCTCAAGTTATGTCAAGTATAGTAAGTCCCTAATCACAGTGGCCAGTTATGTTTAGCCACTTACTTTACTCTTCATTCCCCAAGCATTTCCTATCCTGACTACATCAGTATCTAAATCTACACAAAAGCATACAAGCCACATAACATGCGCACGTAATACCGGTTAACATTAAGTTACATAAAACCTTTTACATAAAACTTTTACCTGCAGGCATGTAGCTACTAGGACTGGCATCCCTTTCCTTTCATCCCATTCTCAGTTTAAGATAAGGTTCTTTTTGAAAATATTTACCCAATTCTCTTAAACTTTAGCTCGGATACCAGCTTGTAAGGCCCCGTTCCCGGGACGCTTACAGCTGGACCGTCATCGCATAAAATATTCAAAATAATCATTACTTTTGCAGTGGAATTTAAAAACTTTCATTAATAATTAAAACATGTTATCTCGTTACATAAATCGTTTACATATCAGAATGCAATAACATGTCAAAATGTGGATGCCAGTCTTCAAAACACTCCCAGTAGCTTATGCATCCATGCCTGCAACTCCTCAGCATCAACAAAATACCTGCCAACTATTATGCATACAAAAAGTCAGCGACGCTGAGTGAGTTCTAGTTTTATAAATAAAATACTTTACTTTCTTTAAAACATAACCTTCGTAATCATACATACACATTGCTAATATTATTATCTTCATCATCGTTCAATTCGTACATTTCGTACCTTTATCATTATCTTTCACTTCAATATGGATCCTGTCTCATGCAATACCCCCGACTCATGTCAGAAGACCGATACTGTGCCGGGGCCTGTAAACAAACCCCCGCGTCAAGTCCAAAGACCGACACAGTACCAGGGAACGTGACAAGGACCCCGTCTCTATTTGCAACACCCCCGACTCATGTCCGAAGACGGGTACTGTGTCGGGGTCTGTAAACAAACCCCCGCGTCATGTCCGAAGACCGACACAGCAACGGGGAGAGCATCAAGACATCACTCGAGTCAATCTCTTGGATTAAACCCCTTACGAGTCTATTGTGACACACAGTCACTCACCTCAGCCTGGCATACAAGTCTTTTGTGACAACATAGTCACTCACCTCAACGTTGGCTAACGAGTCTTTTGTGACAACACAGTCACTCACCTCAGTCTTGCTTGCAAGACTATTATTACGTTCCACTTTTCATTATTATTGTCTTTCACTTCGTTATATAATACTTTACGATCATCAAACATCAAACCACGTAAAGCCATACATCATACATAACGTATAATAAAACATATACATACGTTTTGAAAACCGTTTAATGAAGAAAGACAACACACCACACACACAACATAAACCACAACATAACATCATGCAGAAGCCACCACATCCCAATGGGACCTATCCCAAACATCACCTCTTAAAGCCCCTATGAAAGCCCTAAGTCCAAAACTAGGCACAATATAACATTCTGGGGGCATCAACAGAAAATTCTAAGTATCAAAGCTCCTGGGCGCATGGGAACTATTTGGGTGCATGAGCCCTATTCGGGCGCCACAACACTTAGTCGCAGGAACACTTCTAGGCGCATGGGCACTATGCGGGCGCACCACCCATACTTGGCCATTTCCACACTTTCTGGGCGCATGAACCACTATTCAGGCGCACCACCTACACTTAGGTGCATGGCCAACACTTAGCCACCTGGGCACTATCTGGACGCATGGCCACTATTGGGGCGCATGAAGGGTACTGTTTGGGTGCATGGGATCTTTCTGAAGTGTCTAAACTGCCAAAAATCATTTGAAAGGCATTCTAACACTACCCAAGCACAGATCTAGCATACTAAGGGCATCTAAACATTCTAGCAACAATTCTAACCACTAAACCACAACCAAACACACAACTACAACAGATTCGGTCGAACAACAACAAGCATAACATTCGGTTAACTTTCAAAAATGTTTACCCGGTATGCATAACAGCCCCAAAGCTTTAAAGCCTGTAAAAGAGGGGTCTAGAAACTCACCTGAAGCAGATCTTCAAACCAGGTACTTCCACCTACGATTTCAGCTTCAAATTCCCCGAGAACAACTTCTAAAACATCAAGAACTTTGGTTTAGGACTTAAAACCCAACTGAAACCAAGCTCGTGTTCAAGAGAACTCACCTTAGAAGCTTCTTCTTCCTCTTTCTCCAAAAACCCGAAATTTCCTTCTTCTTCTTCTTTCTCTTCTTCTGGCCGAGAGCAGGAAAGCAGATCCCTGCTTTATGGGCGGCCATACCTCATATATTATTAAAATAAAGAAGTTTGTGCACATTTACACTTTGCACCCCTCATCTTGTGCCCATTTACTTTTCTTTCTGAATTCTTTTCTTTTTGTTTTCTTTTTAATAAAATTCGGGGTGATACAGTTGAAAAAGGGTTCTATGGATCGATAGTTGTCATTTGGATTGAATCAATGGATTTTTAGGGCAAGAGTGTTCAAAGTTGGTTGTGGAGTGTTGTGGATCAGTTTTGGGCAGGAGTGGTTTGATTTTAAAGGTCATTCGTGTGGTGTCAAGTTTGGTTTTGGTTTCGATTAAAATAATACATACTATGTTCCGTGTGGGATTGATTAGAGTGATTCCAATGAATATTATAATCAGATTTAATTCGACTGGTTTGGGAGTGTGTTTAGAAGGCTTAAGAAACAAAACTCCATAACATTTGAGGTTGTCACAAAAATCAAAAGCTATCCATGGGAGAACTATTGTTGTTTAATGTTTTTGTATAACTACTTTGTTTCCGATGTATTTAGTTAAACTTCTGTGAATACATTAATGCACCAATTTGTTGTTGCACAATTTTGATTAAAATACAAGTAAATCTTATTTAATTGGTCGTGTTACCTTTATTTAACTTCTTTTTCATCAATCACACATTATGTTTCTCGTTTGCCTGCATCTGATTAGTTTCATATCTACTGTTATATGATTCTCTATTCTTCTCTAGTGAAATACAAGTAGTTTATTGATCCATTGCACCTCCTTTCCTTCCCTTGATGGTCGAAAAGGGTTTCTATGGATCGATAGTTGTCATTAGTATTGACTCAATGCATTTTTGAGCCAAAAGTGTTTGAAGTTGGTTGTTGAGTGTTGTGGATATGTGTTTGGCTAGGAGTGGATTGATTTTAATGGTCATTCGTGCGATGTTGTATTCGGTTTTTGTTTTGATTTTGAAAATAGATACTATGTTCCATGTGTGATCGATTAGTGTGACTCCAATGAAGATTATAATCAGATTTGATTAGATTGGTTTGGGAGTGTGTTTAGAAGACTTGAGAATCAAACTCTATAGCATTTGAGGTTGTTACGAAAAGCAAAAAGCTATCCGTCCGATAACTATTTTTGTTTAATATTTGTGTATAACTAGTTGCTTTCCTATGTACTTAGTTAAGCTTTCCAAAATAAATTAATGCACAAATCTGCAGTTGCACTATTTTGATTAACATTCAAGTAAATCTTATTTAATTGGTCGTGTTACATTGATTTGACTTCTTTTTCATCAATCACACATTATGTTTCTCGTTTGACGTCTTATTAGTTTCATTTCCCCTCTAATTTCGTTCTCTATACTTATCTAGTGAAATACAAGTAGTTTATTTGTCCTTTCCACCTAGTTTCCTTCCCTTGATGATCAAAAGAGGATTCTATGGATCGATAGTTGCCATTTGGATTTATTCAATGGATTTTTATGGCAAAAGTGTTCGAAGTTGCTTATGGAGTGTTATGGATAAGTTTTGGGCGGGAGTGGATTGATTTTAAGGGTCATTCATGTGGTGTCGAGTTCCGTTTTGATTTGAATTAAAACAATAGATTCTATGTTCCATGTGTGATCAATTACTATGATTCCAATGAATATTATAATCAGATTTTATTAGATTGGTTCGGGAGTGTGTATAGAAGGCTTGAGAATCAAAACTCCATAAGATTTGAGGTTGTTACGAAAAGCAAAAGCTATCCATGCGAGAACTATTGTTGTTTAATGTTTTTGTATAACTAGTTTCTTTTCCATATATGCTTCCATGAATACATTGATGCACCAATCTGTAGTTGCACAATTTTGATTAAAATACAAGTAAATCTTATTTAATCGGTCGGGTTACCTTGATTTAACTTCTTTTTCATCAATCACATATTATCTTTCTTGTTTGACATCTGATTAGTTTCATTTTCGCTATAATTTGATTCTCTATTCTTCTCAAGTGAAATACGAGTAGTTTACTGATCCTTTGCACTTCCTTTCCTTCTCTTGATGGTTGAAAAAGGGTTCTATGGATCGATAGTTGTCATTTGGATTGACTCAATGGATTTTTAAGGCAAGAGTGTTCAAAGTTGGTTGTGGATAGTTGTGGATAAGTTTAGGGCAGGAGTGGTTTGATTTTAAAGGTCATTCGTGTGGTGTCATGTTCGGTTTTGGTTTCGATTAAAACAATACATACTATGTTCCATATGGGATTGATTAGAGTGATTCCAATAAATATTATAATAAGATTTAATTTGATTGGTTCGGGAGTGTGTTTAGAAGGCTGAAGAATCAAAACTCCATAACATTTGAGGTTGTCACAAAAATCAAAAGCTATCCATGTGAGAACTATTGTTGTTTAGTGTTTTTGTATAACTACTTTCTTTCCCATGTTTTTAGTTAAGCTTCTGTGAATACATTAATGCACCAATCTGATGTTGCACTATTTTGATTAAAATACAGGTAAATCTTATTTAATTGGTCATGTTTTAACTTCTTTTTCATCAATCACACATTATGTTTCTCGTTTTCCTGCATCTGATTAGTTTCATATCCACTGTTATATGATTCTCTATTCTTCTCTAGTGAAATACAAGCAGTTTATTGATCCTTTGCACTTCCTTTCCTTCCCTTGATGGTTGAAAAAGGGTTCTATGGATCGATCTTGAGGGCTCTCAACCAACTCCCATCATAGTAGAGCCTCTCTCTGTTAGAAGACCAATTCTATCCTATGCATTCAATGAAAACCCAGATAGATGGTATGTCATAGAGATCAGGGAGAACAACATATCTACTTCACTAGTGACATGCTTGAACTCCCTCTGCATGATCTCTATGACATGAGAATGTACTTCATGAGTCTAAGAATCCTGATCTACTGATGAAGAAAGGAGTTCTGAAGATTCTCATGTGGACTATCCCAATCTGAAGACCTCTTTGTTTTGGTAGCATCAGCCTAGGGGGAGTTTGTAGGAACCTCTGAGGTTAAGAGGCTGATGCAACCAAAGGATCAATCAAAAGATGCCAAAACAACCAGGTCTTCCAACATGCACTAAGGAACAAAGAAGAACTAGCTTTTGAAGTTTTACACACTCAAGAAAAATGCTAAGTGTAAAATCTTCCGAAGCCAATGTTCAGAAGAAACTACTGAGGAAACTTTACACTAAGTGTCAAGTCTTCCGAAGCCAAAGACTCAACTCTTCCGAAGGTTAAAGATGAAGTCTTTTGAAGCTCTCAAGACAAAGTCTTCCAAAGCTGAATAAAGATAAGACTGATTACTTTAGAAAAAAGAGAAAATACACCTTTTTCTGTCAACTTTATCATAAAGCAACCTCCTGTCTGTTGCATTCTCTGGTGGTTCACCAACTATCATAAGTTGGTGAAACCTCCATACTTTATGATAAAGTAGATAAGGTCTTTGTCTGCAAGTTTCTGTATTTGTTTCCTGTTTGGCTTTTTGTAATAGGAAAGTCAGTGAGCTATGGCTTGTCATAGTCACTAGTCAAAAGGCAATCTGCCCTTTGACTTTAGGCTGATCTTGTTGTCTAGATTAGTCACATCCAACTGTCTTTTTGCATATTGACTGTTGTAGGTTTAGTATAAAGAGTCAAAGGTTTTTATATTTCAAATATCAGTGCAAACACTTGTAATAGAACCTAAGAAGCAACCTACTACTTCCTTGAAAATTATCTCTTGTGTTCTTGCTCTTACTTTACTTGTGTTGTGCATTGTATCATCTGTTTAAAAGTTCTAAGTTCCCCATTTGAATTGTTAAGTGATCCTTAAGATCCTCCTAAGTGTGTTAACTAAGTGCAAAGTCCCTTTTTAACGGTCCTGCAGATTGGTTTGGGAGTGTGTTTAGAAGACATGAGAATCAAAACTCTATAGCATTTGAGGTTGTTACGAAAGCAAAAAGCTATCCATGCGGTAACTATTTTTGTTAATATTTGTGTATAACTAGTTGCTTTCCTATGTATTTAGTTAAGCTGTCACACCCCGGGCCCAGAAGAGGGTGGGACGTCGCAGACTAGTAACATACATGGCAACGGAAACAAACCACACAAGAGCACACAAAGAGAGAAAATCACAATGGCATTACATTACATAAATTTTATCCGGGTTAACACAGTCAAACCTAAAATAAAAATAATCCCTTACAAAAATTATCCTAAATTAGTTTCCAACAATTCTAATTGTTTCAGAAGTTTTAAAAGTCCTAGTAATGCCAGGGGGTAGTCACGGTGCTAAGCCATCTTAAGAGTCTCCATAAAATCCAAGCCCACCAAGGATTACCTGAAACATGCTCAAAAAGAATTTGTGTCAACTAAAAAGTTGGTGAGTTCAAGCGCTTAAAGTTTAAAAAAAACAAAAGAACTCATTTGAATCCATAAGTTTGTTTAAAATCATAGTTTCACTGTTGTGGGATCACAATCAACCCTGCACTCGGCCACGGCTAGCCTCTTCTAAACTTGTGTTTACCGGAAATCTCATAAAGGAAACTGAGCCTCAAAATAGTATACCATGCCTGCCGATTGGTACACCATAGTATCTTATAAAACCTGTTACATGCCACAACGACCCCGTAGGATCTCAGTGTGGTACCCTTTCTATATCGGAAGGTACTATGCGTGGGGGATTCCCCAAGTAGATCTACCCATATAATCAAGCGGTTCACATAGAATTAATGATTGTGATACAAAGATGCAGGTTCTGACAATAGCCACAACATACAATAGCATTGCATAATAGTACTCAAATAAGTTTAGTTCAAACAGAGCATGCTTCATCCCAAAATAGTAATTAAAAAGGGGACACAAGAAACTCACCTTAGACAGATCAAAGATTCTTCACATAGATAGATTCAGGTCCTAGCACCCTATGAGCAAGATATATGCATAAGCTATAGGTTCTTAGACTATCGGGAGGGTGAGCGAAGGTAAGATATGTTTAAAAATACATAAGACCACATCCCTTTGAAATTTGAGTAAAAAAAAAGGTTTCGTTTTTAGGAAAGTTAGGATTTTAGGCGTAAAACGACCAGTTTTTAGTTTCCCACGAGTTTTTACATGAAAATAAGTATAATAGTGGCTTCTGGTTATACATTTTACTGAAATATGGTCGAATTTTCAGAATTCACACTTTGTCCCACAAGTTTCCAAAATTACAATTTTTACCCCGAAGTTGGTTCTTTCCATTTCTTGACACACTGTAGCCCTTAATAGTTTCTAGGGGTCCTTATATCACTTTTAGACCAGTTTTAAAAAGAGTTTTGGGGTCCTTTGCACAAAAATCTTGTTTCCAACGCTTAACCCGTTAAAACCCGTTTTTACCCGAAATCGACATTTTAATCTATTCTCTTCAACTCTTTTCATCAAAATACGAGTTTGAGGCCCTAAAACTTACTGAAATATTATGGTTTCATTGGTTTTTAGGCCTGTTACATTATTTTTAGAATCTCATCCAAAAATCCCCCAGGTTAGACATGTTTTAGCTAAATAAATTCATAAAGATTTACATGTTAACCCAAAATTCATCAAGTTCAGTTTTTCTCACTGATTTATTTGTCTTAGGGCCTGAAAAATTTTGTTTCTAATAGGTTGTTAAGGATTTGGCCATTTTTAGGTACCTCCATCACCTATTCGGGTCCTTAAACATGCTTCTAAGGTCCATAACACCAAACCAAATCATCCAACCCACAATAATATCCATTTAGCATCATCAAACATTCTGAAAATTTAGACTATACCCATGGATGCAACGGTATAAATAAACCTGGTCAAGTTTGGGGTATCAAAGCAATAATTTACACATGTATAACATGAAATTTCGGGTTTAAACACCCAAGTCCCTTCTGAAATCAATAAGTCCTGGTTATAAAAATGTCTATAAGTTGTTTTAAACAGGTTTTTAAGTGTGGAATAGGGGGTTAGATTCGGGACAGATGGTTGGATGGTCATGAAAACCCATGTAAACAGGTTTTTGGGTAGATTCAAATGCACAAACCCGAGGAATACTAGTGTGAAGAAGTGTGTACCTTTTGTAGAGCTGTAAGCTTTACGAAAGCAGTAACTGGGTTGCGGTTTTTCTGCCTTTGAACAAGAAAGATGGGATTCAAAGGAGGAAAGGTAGAGAAACAACAATAATAGTTTGCTCGGGTACAAGAAAAAAAAACTTACACGCAAGATAACCCATGTTTAGGGTGACTCAGGGAGTGCGAGAGTTGATGTTCCAAGGGTCTTGAGGCTTGAAATTCTTGCTCTTACTTGGTTGAAGGCTGAAAAGTTCTCGGATTTGGTTGCAATATTTGCCGAGAAAGAGGAGTCTAGTGTAGAGAGAATTCGAGAGAGAGTTTGGAAAGGGTGAAGGAAGTAGGAGCTTCGGTTTTTGAAGGAAGAGATGGAGTGTGGATTCGGGTTAGGGAGAACCGAGGAGTGGTGTGGTTGGATAGTGGAATGGCCGAATGCATGGCAACAACCCATGCATTGGCTGGTTTGGAGGTGCGCAGACCGGGTCAAAGGCTTCTAGAAGGGTTCGAAATGTTCAAAAATGCTAAGTGTTGTCCGGAGCGAATGAACAGTGCCAATACGCCCATTGTCATGCGCTTGAACAGTTGTCATGCGCCTGAACAGTTGTCATGCGCCTAAACAGTTGTCATGCGCCTGAACAGTTGTCATGCGCCTAAGTGAAAAATCGAAGAAATGCGGATGAAGACAAAAGAAATGCGGATGAACACAAAGAAATGCGGATGAACAATGCAAAATTTTTATTTTTTTTATCTTTATTATAAGAAATTTGTTAAGGAGATTTAGTCATTAGCATTTTTCTATCATTGGAAATTAGTTTATAGGCTTAGGCAAGCCACACAAGAATCATTCAGATAAGATTAAATCACAAGAATTTATTAATCACCAAGAAAAGGTACATTAAAACAAATGGAATATTGAACCAAAGACAATTCATAATTACATTTAGGTTTTGGAGCTGGACCTAGGAGTCAGTTGTTACATAAGCTTTCCAAAATACATTAATGCACAAATCTACAGTTGCACAATTTTGATTAAAATTCAAGTAAATCTTATTTAATTGGTCGTGATACATTGATTTGACTTCTTTTTCATCAATCACACATTATGTTTCTCGTTTGACGTCTTATTAGTTTCATTTCCCCTCTAATTTCATTCTCTATACTTATCTAGTGAAATACAAATAGTTTATTTGTCCTTTCCACCTCGTTTCCTTCCCTTGACGATCAAAAGAGGATTCTATGGATCGATAGTTGCCATTTGGATTTATTCAATGGATTTTTATGGCAAAAGTGTTCGAAGTTGGTTGTGGAGTGTTATGGATAAGTTTTGTGCGGGAGTGGATTGATTTTAAGGGTCATTCATGTGGTGTCGAGTTCCATTTTGATTTGAATTAGAACAATAGATTCTATGTTCCATGTGTGATCGATTACTATGATTCCAATGAATATTATAATCAGATTTAATTAGATTGGTTTGGGAGTGTGTTTAGAAGGCTTGAGAATCAAAACTCCATAACATTTGAGGTTGTTACGAAAAGCAAAAGCTATCCATGCGTGGATTATTGTTGTTTAATGTTTTTGTATAAATAGTTTCTTTTCCATGTATGCTTCCATGAATACATTGATGCACCAATCTGTAGTTGCACAATTTTGATTAAAATACAAGTAAATCTTATTTAATCGGTCGGGTTACCTTGATTTAACTTCTTTTTCATCAATCACATATTATAATTCTTGTTTGACGTCTGATTAGTTTCATTTTCACTGTAATTTGATTCTCTATTCTTCTCAAGTGAAATACGAGTAGTTTGCTGATCCTTTGCACTTCCTTTCCTTCCCTTGATGGTTGAAAAAGGGTTCTATGGATCGATAGCTGTCATTTGGATTGACTCAATGGATTTTTAAGGCAAAAGTGTTCAAAGTTGGTTGTGGAGTGTTGTGGATAAGTTTTGGGCAGGAGTGGTTTGATTTTAAAGGTCATTCGTGTGGTGTCGTGTTCGGTTTTGGTTTCGATTAAAACAATACATACCATTCCATGTGGGATTGATTAGAGTGATTCCAATGAATATTATAATCAGATTTAATTCGATTGGTTCGCAAGTGTGTTTAGAAGGCTTAAGAATCAAAACTCCATAACATTTGAGGTTGTCACAAAAATCAAAAGCTATCCATGCGAGAACTATTGTTGTTTAATGTTTTTGTATAACTACTTTCTTTCCCATGTATTTAGTTAAGCTTCTGTGAATACATTAATGCACCAATCTGTAGTTGCACAATTTTGATTATAATACAAGTAAATCTTATTGAATTGGTCGTGTTACCTTGATTTAACTTCTTTTTCATCAATCACACATTATGTTTCTCGTTTGCTTGCATTTGATTAGTTTCATATCCACTTTTATATGATTCTCTATTCTTCTCTAGTGAAATACAAGTAGTTTATTGATCCTTTGCACTTCCTTTCCTTCCCTTGATGGTCGAAAAAGGGTTCTATGGATCGATAGTTGTCATTAGTATTGACTTAATGTATTTTTGAGCCAAAAGTGTTTGAAGTTGGTTGTTGAGTGTTGTGGATATGTTTTGGCTAGGAGTGGATTGATTTTAATGGTCATTCGTCTGGCGTTGTGTTCGGTTTTTGTATTGATTTAAAAAATAGATACTATGTTCCATGTGTGATCGATTAGTGTGACTCCAATGAAGATTATAATTAGATTTGATTAAATTGGTTTGGGAGTGTGTTTAGAAGACTTGAGAATCAAAACTCTATAGCATTTGAGGTTGTTACGAAAAGCAAAAAGCTATCCGTGCGATAACTATTTTTGTTTAATGTTTGTGTATATCTAGTTGCTTTCCTATGTACTTAGTTAAGCTTTCCAAAATAAATTAATGCACAAATCTACAGTTGCACAATTTTGATTAACATTCAAGTAAATCTTATTTAATTGGCCGTGTTACATTGATTTGACTTCTTTTTCATCAATCACACATTATGTTTCTCGTTTGACGTCTTATTAGTTTCATTTCCCCTCTAGTTTCATTCTCTATTCATAACTAGTGAAATACAAGTAGTTTATTTGTCCTTTCCACCTCGTTTCCTTCCCTTGAAATACAAAAGAGGATTCTATGGATCGATAGTTGCCATTTGGATTTATTCAATGGATTTTTATGGCAAAAGTGTTCGAAGTTGGTTATGGAGTGTTGTGGATAAGTTTTGGGCGGGAGTGGATTGATTTTAAGGGTCATTCATGTGGTGTCGAGTTCCTTTTTAATTTGAATTAAAACAATAGATTCTATGTTCCATGTGTGATCGATTACTATGATTCCAATGAATATTATAATCAGATTTAATTAGATTAGTTCGGGAGTGTGTTTAGAAGGCTTGAGAATCAAAACTCCATAACATTTGAGGTTGTTACGAAAAGCAAAAGCTATCCATGAGAGAACTATTGTTGTTTAACGTTTTTGTATAACTAGTTTCTTTTCCATGTATGCTTCCATGAATACATTGATTCACCAATCTGTAGTTGCACAATTTTGATTAAAATACAAGTATATCTTAACCGGTTGGGTTACCTTGATTTGACTTCTTTTTCATCAATCGCATATTATATTTCTTGTTTGACGTCTGATTAGTTTCATTTTCGCTGTAATTTGATTCCCTATTCTTCTCAAGTGAAATACGAGTAGTTTACTAATCCTTTGCACTTCCTTTCCTTCACTTGATAGTTTAAAAAGGGTTCTATGGATCGATAGTTGTCAAAGATTGACTCAATGTATTTTTAAGGAAAGAGTGTTCAAAGTTGGTTGTGGAGTGTTGTGTATAAGTTTTGGGCAGGAGTGGTTTGATTTTAAAGGTCATTCGTGTGGTGTCGTGTTCGGTTTTGGTTTCGATTAAAACAATACATACTATGTTCCATGTGGGATTGATTAGAGTGATTCCAATAAATATTATAATTAGATTTAATTAGATTGGTTCGGGAGTGTGTTTACAAGGCTTAAGAATCAAAACTCCATAACATTTGAGGTTGTCACAAAAATCAAAACCTATCCATGCGAGAACTATTGTTGTTTAATGTTTTTGTATAACTACTTTCTTTCCCATGTATTTAGTTAAACTTCTATGAATACATTAATGCACCAATCTGTTGTTGCACAATTTTGTTTAAAATACAAGTAAATCTTATTTAATTGGTCGTGTTACCTTTATTTAACTTCTTTTTCATCAATCACACATTATGTTTCTCGTTTGCCTGCATCTGATTAGATTCATATCCACTTTTATATGATTCTCTATTCTTCTCTAGTGAAATGCAAGTAGTTTTTTGATCCATTGCACCTCCTTTCTTTCCCTTGATGGTCGAAAAGGGGTTCTATGGATCGATAGTTGTCATTAGTATTGACTCAATGCATTTTTTAGCCAAAAGTGTTTGAAGTTGGTTGTTGAGTGTTGTGGATATGTTTTGGCTAGGAGTGGATTGATTTTAATGGTCATTCGTGTGATGTTGTGTTCTGTTTTTGTTTTGATTTAAAAAATAGATACTATGTTCCATGTGTGATCGATTAGTGTGACTCCAATGAAGATTATAATTAGATTTGATTAGATTGGTTTGGGAGTGTGTTTAGAAGACTTGAGAATCAAAACACTAGCATTTGAGGTTGTTACGAAAAGCAAAACGCTATCCATGTGATAACTATTTTTGTTCAATATTTGTGTATAACTAGTTGCTTTCCTATGTATTTAGTTAAGCTTTCCAAAATACATTAATGCACAAATCTACAGTTGCACAATTTTGATTAACATTCAAGTAAATCTTATTTAATTGGTTGTGTTACATTGATTTGACTTTTTTTTCATCAATCACATGTTATGTTTCTCATTTGACGTCTTATTAGTTTCATTTCCCCTCTAATTTCATTCTCTATACTTATCTAGTGAAATACAAGTAGTTTATTTGTCCTTTCCACCTCGTTTCCTTCCCTTGATGATCAAAAGAGGATTTTTAAGGAAAGAGTGTTCAAAGTTGGTTGTGGAGTGTTGTGGATAAGTTTTGGGCAGGAGTGGTTTGATTTTAAAGGTCATTCGTGTGGTGTCGTGTTCGGTTTTGGTTTCGATTAAAACAATACATACTATGTTCCATGTGGGATTGATTAGAGTGATTCCAATAAATATTATAATTAGATTTAATTTGATTGGTTTGGGAGTGTGTTTACAAGGCTTAAGAATCAAAACTCCATAACATTTGAGGTTGTCACAAAAATCAAAAGCTATCCATGCGAGAACTATTATTGTTTAATTTTTTTGTATAACTACTTTCTTTCCCATGTATTTAGTTAAACTTCTATGAATACATTAATGCACCAATCTATTGTTGCACAATTTTGATTAAAATACAAGTAAATCTTATTTAATTGGTCGTGTTACCTTTATTTAACTTCTTTTTCATCAATCACACATTATGTTTCTCGTTTGCCTGCATCTGATCAGATTCATATCCACTTTTATATGATTCTCTATTCTTCTCTAGTGAAATACAAGTAGTTTTTTGATCCATTGCACCTCCTTTCCTTCCCTTGATGGTCGAAAAGGGGTTCTATGGATCGATAGTTGTCATTAGTATTAACTCAATGCATTTTTGAGCTAAAAGTGTTTGAAGTTGGTTGTTGAGTGTTGTGGATATGTTTTGGCTAGGAGTGGATTGATTTAAATGGTCATTCGTATGATGTTGTGTTCTGTTTTTGTTTTGATTTAAAATATAGATACTATGTTCCATGTGTGATTGATAAGTGTGACTCCAATGAAGGATATAATTAGATTTGATTAGATTGGTTTGGGAGTGTGTTTAGAAGACTTGAGAATCAAAACTCTAGCGTTTGAGGTTGTTACGAAAAGCAAAACGCTATCCATGCGATAACTATTTTTGTTAAATACTTGTGTATAACTAGTTGCTTTCCTATGTATTTAGTTAAGCTTTCCAAAATACATTAATGCGCATCTACAGTTGCACAAATTTGATTAACATTCAAGTAAATTTTATTTAATTGGTTGTGTTACATTGATTTGACTTCTTTTTCATCAATCACACATTATGTTTCTCGTTTGACGTCTTATTAGTTTCATTTCCCCTCTAATTTCATTCTCTATACTTATCTAGTGAAATACAAGTAGTTTATTTGTCCTTTCCACCTCGTTTCCTTCCCTTGATGATCAAAAGAGGATTCTATGGATCGATAGTTGCCATTTGGATTTATTCAATGGATTTTTATGGCAAAAGTGTTCGAAGTTGGTTATGGAGTGTTATGGATAAGTTTTGGGCGGGAGTGGAATGATTTTAAGGGTCATTCATGTGGTGTCGAGTTCTGTTTTGATTTGAATTAAAACAATAGATTCTATCTTCCATATGTGAGCGATTATTATGATTCCAATGAATATTATAATCAGATTTTATTAGATTGGTTCGGGAGTGTGTATAGAAGGCTTGAGAATCAAAACTCCATAACATTTGAGGTTGTTACGAAAAGCAAAAGCTATCCATGCGAGAACTATTGTTGTTAAATGTTTTTGTATAACTAGTTTCTTTTCCATGTATGCTTCCATGAATACATTGATGCACCAATCTGTAGTTGCACAATTTTGATTAAAATACAAGTATATCTTAACCGGTCGGGTTACCTTGATTTGACTTCTTTTTCATCAATCGCATATTATATTTCTTGTTTGACGTCTGATTAGTTTCATTTTCGCTGTAATTTGATTCTCTATTCTTCTCAAGCGAAATACAAGTAGTTTACTGATCCTTTGCACTTCCCTTCCTTCATTGATAGTTTAAAAAGGGTTCTATGGATCGATAGTTATCATTTGGATTGACTCAATGGATTTTTAAGGAAAGAGTGTTCAAAGTTGGTTGTGGAGTGTTGTGGATAAGTTTTGGCAGGAGTGGTTTGATTTTAAAGGTCATTCGTGTGGTGTCGTGTTCGGTTTTGGTTTCGATTAAAACAATACATACTATGTTCCATGTGGGATTGATTAGAGTGATTCCAATAAATATTATAATTAGATTTAATTCGATTGGTTCGGGAGTGTGTTTACAAGGCTTAAGAATCAAAACTCCATAACATTTGAGGTTGTCATAAAAATCAAAAGCTATCCATGCGAGAACTATTGTTGTTTAATGTTTTTGTATAACTACTTTCATTCCCATGTATTTAGTTAAACTTCTGTGAATACATTAATGCACCAATCTGTTGTTGCACAATTTTGTTTAAAATACAAGTAAATCTTATTTAATTGGTCGTGTTACCTTTATTTAACTTCTTTTTCATCAATCACACATTATGTTTCTCGTTTGCCTGCATCTGATTAGTTTCATATCCATTTATATGATTCTCTATTCTTCTCTAGTGAAATACAAGTAGTTTTTTGATCCATTGCACCTCCTTTCTTTCCCTTGATGGTCGAAAAGGGGTTCTATGGATCGATAGTTGTCATTAGTATTGACTCAATGCATTTTTTAGCCAAAAGTGTTTGAAGTTGGTTGTTGAGTGATGTGGATATGTTTTGTCTAGGAGTGGATTGATTTTAATGGTCATTCGTGTGATGTTGTGTTCTGTTTTTGTTTTGATTTAAAAAATAGATACTATGTTCCATGTGTGATCGATTAGTGTGACTCCAATGAAGATTATAACTAGATTTGATTAGATTGGTTTGGGAGTGTGTTTAAAAGACTTGAGAATCAAAACTCTACAATTTAAGGTTGTTACGAAAAGCAAAACGCTATCCATGTGATAACTATTTTTGTTCAATATTTGTGTATAACTAGTTGCTTTCCTATGTATTTAGTTAAGCTTTCTAAAATACATTAATGCACAAATCTACAGTTGCACAATTTTGATTAACATTCAAGAAATCTTATTTAATTGGTTGTGTTACATTGATTTGACTTTTTTTTCATCAATCACACGTTATGTTTCTCGTTTGACGTCTTATTAGTTTCATTTCCCCTCTAATTTCATTCTCTATACTTATCTAGTGAAATACAAGTAGTTTATTTGTCCTTTCCACCTGTTTCCTTCCCTTGATGATCAAAAGAGGATTCTATGGATCGATAGTTGCCATTTGGATTTATTCAATGGATTTTTATGGCAAAAGTGTTCGAAGTTGGTTATGGAGTGTTATGGATAAGTTTTGGGCGGGAGTGGAATGATTTTAAGGGTCATTCATGTGGTGTC
The DNA here is from genome assembly GCA_025506505.1 of Flaveria sonorensis. Lineage (NCBI taxonomy): Eukaryota > Viridiplantae > Streptophyta > Magnoliopsida > Asterales > Asteraceae > Flaveria > Flaveria sonorensis. Next base: position 28,230,813 of record CM046426.1, read on the forward strand.
GAGTTCCGTTTTGATTTGAATTAAAACAATAGATTCTATCTTCCATATGTGAGCATTATTATGATTCCAATGAATATTATAATCAGATTTTATTAGATTGGTTCGGGAGTGTGTATAGAAGGCTTGAGAATCAAAACTCCATAACATTTGAGGTTGTTATGAAAAGCAAAAGCTATACATGTGAGAACTATTGTTGTTTAATGTTTTTGTATAACTAGTTTCTTTTCCATGTATGCTTCCATGAATACATTGATGCACCAATCTGTAGTTGCACAATTTTGATTAAAATACAAGTAAATCTTATTTAATTGGTCGTGTTACCTTTATTTAACTTCTTTTTCATCAATCACACATTATGTTTCTCATTTGCCTGCATCTGATTAGATTCATATCCACTTTTATATGATTCTCTATTCTTCTCTAGTGAAATACAAGTAGTTTTTGGATCCATTGCACCTCCTTCTTCCCTTGATGGTCGAAAAGGGGTTCTATGGATCGATAGTTGTCATTAGTATTGACTCAATGCATTTTTAGCCAAAAGTGTTTGAAGTTGGTTGTGAGTGTTGTGGATATGTTTTCTCTAGGAGTGGATTGATTTTAATGGTCATTCGTGTGATGTTGTGTTCTGTTTTTGTTTTGATTTAAAAAATAGATACTATGTTCCATGTGTGATCGATTAGTGTGACTCCAATGAAGATTATAATTAGATTTGATTAGATTGGTTTGGGAGTGTGTTTAGAAGACTTGAGAATCAAAACTCTAGCGTTTGAGGTTGTTACGAAAAGCAAAACGCTATCCATGCGATAACTATTTTTGTTCAATATTTGTGTATAACTAGTTGCTTTCCTATGTATTTAGTTAAGCTTTCCAAAATACATTAATGCACAATCTACAGTTGCACAATTTTGATTAACATTCAAGTAAATCTTATTTAATTGGTTGTGTTACATTGATTTGACTTTTTTTTCATCAATCACACGTTATGTTTCTCGTTTGACGTCTTATTAGTTTCATTTCCCCTCTAATTTCATTCTCTATACTTATCTAGTGAAATACAAGTAGTTTATTTGTCCTTTCCACCTCGTTTCCTTCCCTTGATGATCAAAAGAGGATTCTATGGATCGATAGTTGCCATTTTGATTTATTCAATGGATTTTATGGCAAAAGTGTTCGAAGTTGGTTATGGAGTGTTATGGATAAGTTTTGGACGGGAGTGGAATGATTTTAAGGGTCATTCATGTGGTGTCGAGTTCCGTTTTGATTTGATTAAAACAATAGATCTATCTTCCATATGTGAGCGATTATTATGATTCCAATGAATATTATAATTAGATTTTATTAGATTGGTTCGGGAGTGTGTATAGAAGGCTTGAGAATCAAAACTCTATAACATTTGAGGTTGTTACGAAAAGCAAAAGCTATCCATGCGAGAACTATTGTTGTTAATGTTTTGTATAACTAGTTTCTTTTCCATGTATGCTTCCATGAATACATTGATGCACCAATCTGTAGTTGCACAATTTTGATTAAAATACAAGTAAATCTTATTTAATTGGTCGTGTTACCTTTATTTAACTTCTTTTTCATCAATCACACATTATGTTTCTCATTTGCCTGCATCTGATTAGATTCATATCCACTTTTATATGATTCTCTATTCTTCTCTAGTGAAATACAAGTAGTTTTTGGATCCATTGCACCTCCTTTCTTTCCCTTGATGGTCGAAAAGGGGTTCTATGGATCGATAGTTGTCATTAGTATTGACTCAATGCATTTTTTAGCCAAAAGTGTTTGAAGTTGGTTGTTGAGTGTTGTGGATATGTTTTCTCTAGGAGTGGATTGATTTTAATGGTCATTCGTGTGATGTTGTGTTCTGTTTTTGTTTTGATTTAAAAAATAGATACTATGTTCCATGTGTGATCGATTAGTGTGACTCCAATGAAGATTATAATTAGATTTGATTAGATTGGTTTGGGAGTGTGTTTAGAAGACTTGAGAATCAAAACTCTAGCGTTTGAGGTTGTTACGAAAAGCAAAACGCTATCCATGCGATAACTATTTTTGTTCAATATTTGTGTATAACTAGTTGCTTTCCTATGTATTTAGTTAAGCTTTCCAAAATACATTAATGCACAAATCTACAGTTGCACAATTTTGATTAACATTCAAGTAAATCTTATTTAATTGGTTGTGTTACATTGATTTGACTTTTTTTCATCAATCACACGTTATGTTTCTCGTTTGACGTCTTATTAGTTTCATTTCCCCTCTAATTTCATTCTCTATATATCTAGTGAAATACAAGTAGTTTATTTGTCCTTTCCACCTCGTTTCCTTCCCTTGATGATCAAAAGAGGATTCTATGGATCGATAGTTGCCATTTGATTTATTCAATGGATTTTTATGGCAAAAGTGTTCGAAGTTGGTTATGGAGTGTTATGGATAAGTTTTGGACGGGAGTGGAATGATTTTAAGGGTCATTCATGTGGTGTCGAGTTCCGTTTTGATTTGAATTAAAACAATAGATTCTATCTTCCATATGTGAGCGATTATTATGATTCCAATGAATATTATAATTAGATTTTATTAGATTGGTTCGGGAGTGTGTATAGAAGGCTTGAGAATCAAAACTCTATAACATTTGAGGTTGTTACGAAAAGCAAAAGCTATCCATGCGAGAACTATTGTTGTTAAATGTTTTTGTATAACTAGTTTCTTTTCCATGTATGCTTCCATGAATACATTGATGCACCAATCTGTAGTTGCACAATTTTGATTAAAATACAAGTAAATCTTATTTAATCGGTCGGGTTTCCATGATTTGACTTCTTTTTCGTCAATCACATATTATATTTCTTGTTTGACGTCTGATTAGTTTCATTTTCGCTGTAATTTGATTCCCTATTCTTCTCAAGTGAAATACGAGTAGTTTACTGATCCTTTGCACTTCCTTTCCTTCACTTGATAGTTTAAAAGGGTTCTATGGATCGATAGTTGTCAAAGATTGACTCAATGTATTTTTAAGGAAAGAGTGTTCAAAGTTGGTTGTGGAGTGTTGTGGATAAGTTTTGGGCAGGAGTGGTTTGATTTTAAAGGTCATTCGTGTGGTGTCGTGTTCGGTTTTGGTTTCGATTAAAACAATACATACTATGTTCCATGTGGGATTGATTAGAGTGATTCCAATAAATATTATAATTAGATTTAATTTGATTGGTTTGGGAGTGTGTTTACAAGGCTTAAGAATCAAAACTCCATAACGTTTGAGGTTGTCACAAAAATCAAAACCTATCCATGCGAGAACTATTGTTGTTTAATGTTTTTGTATAACTACTTTCTTTCCCATGTATTTAGTTAAACTTCTGTGAATACATTAATGCACCAATCTGTTGTTGCACAATTTTGTTTAAAATACAAGTAAATCTTATTTAATTGGTCGTGTTACCTTTATTAACTTCTTTTTCATCAATCACACATTATGTTTCTCGTTTGCCTGCATCTGATTAGATTCATATCCACTTTTATATGATTCTCTATTCTTCTCTAGTGAAATACAAGTAGTTTTTTGATCCATTGCACCTCCTTTCTTTCCCTTGATGGTCGAAAAGGGGTTCTATGGATCAATAGTTGTCATTAGTATTGACTCAATGCATTTTTTAGCCAAAAGTGTTTGAAGTTGGTTGTTGAGTGTTGTGGATATGTTTTGTCTAGGAGTGGATTGATTTTAATGGTCATTCGTGTGATGTTGTGTTCGTTTTGTTTTGATTTAAAAAATAGATACTATGTTCCATGTGTGATCGATTAGTGTGACTCCAATGAAGATTATAATTAGATTTGATTAGATTGGTTTGGGAGTGTGTTTAGAAGACTTGAGAATCAAAACTCTAGCATTTGAGGTTGTTACGAAAAGCAAAACGCTATCCATGTGATAACTATTTTTGTTCAATATTTGTGTATAACTAGTTGCTTTCCTATGTATTTAGTTAAGCTTTCCAAAATACATTAATGCACAAATCTACAGTTGCACAATTTTGATTAACATTCAAGTAAATCTTATTTAATTGGTTGTGTTACATTGATTTGACTTTTTTTCATCAATCACACGTTATGTTTCTCGTTTGACGTCTTATTAGTTTCATTTCCCCTCTAATTTCATTCTCTATACTTATCTAGTGAAATACAAGTAGTTTATTTGTCCTTTCCACCTCGTTTCCTTCCCTTGATGATCAAAAGAGGATTTTTAAGGAAAGAGTGTTCAAAGTTGGTTGTGGAGTGTTGTGGATAAGTTTTGGGCAGGAGTGGTTTGATTTTAAAGGTCATTCGTGTGGTGTCGTGTTCGGTTTTGGTTTTGATTAAAACAATACATACTATGTTCCATGTGGGATTGATTAGAGTGATTCCAATAAATATTATAATTAGCTTTAATTTGATTGGTTTGGGAGTGTGTTTACAAGGCTTAAGAATCAAAACTCCATAACATTTGAGGTTGTCACAAAAATCAAAAGCTATCCATGCGAGAACTATTGTTGTTTAATTTTTTTGTATAACTACTTTCTTTCCCATGTATTTAGTTAAACTTCTATGAATACATTAATGCACCAATCTGTTGTTGCACAATTTTGATTAAAATACAAATAAATCTTATTTAATTGGTCGTGTTACCTTTATTTAACTTCTTTTTCATCAATCACACATTATGTTTCTCGTTTGCCTGCATCTGATCAGATTCATATCCACTTTATATATTCTCTATTCTTCTCTTGTGAAATACAAGTAGTTTTTTGATCCATTGCACCTCCTTTCCTTCCCTTGATGGTCGAAAAGGGGTTCTATGGATCGATAGTTGTCATTAGTATTAACTCAATGCATTTTTGAGCTAAAAGTGTTTGAAGTTGGTTGTTGAGTGTTGTGGATATGTTTTGGCTAGGAGTGGATTGATTTAAATGGTCATTCGTGTGATGTTGTGTTCTGTTTTTGTTTTGATTTAAAAAATAGATACTATGTTCCATGTGTGATCAATAAGTGTGACTCCAATGAAGGATATAATTAGATTTGATTAGATTGGTTTGGGAGTGTGTTTAGAAGACTTGAGAATCAAAACTCTAGCATTTTAGGTTGTTACGAAAAGCAAAACGCAATCCATGCGATAACTATTTTTGTTAAATATTTGTGTATAACTAGTTGCTTTCCTATGTATTTAGTTAAGCTTTCCAAAATACATTAATGCGCATCTACAGTTGCACAATTTTGATTAACATTCAAGTAAATTTTATTTAATTGGTCGTGTTACATTGATTTGACTTCTTTTTCATCAATCACACATTATGTTTCTCGTTTGACGTCTTATTAGTTTCATTTCCCCTCTAATTTCATTCTCTATACTTATCTAGTGAAATACAAGTAGTTTATTTGTCCTTTCCACCTCGTTTCCTTCCCTTGATGATCAAAAGAGGATTCTATGGATCGATAGTTGCCATTTGGATTTATTCAATGGATTTTTATGGCAAAAGTGTTCGAAGTTGGTTATGGAGTGTTATGGATAAGTTTTGGGCGGGAGTGGAATGATTTTAAGGGTCATTCATGTGGTGTCGAGTTCCGTTTTGATTTGAATTAAAACAATAGATTCTATCTTCCATATGTGAGCGATTATTATGATTCCAATGAATATTATAATCAGATTTTATTAGATTGGTTCGGGAGTGTGTATAGAAGGCTTGAGAATCAAAACTCCATAACATTTGAGGTTGTTACGAAAAGCAAAAGCTATACATGTGAGAACTATTGTTGTTTAATGTTTTTGTATAACTAGTTTCTTTTCCATGTATGCTTCCATGAATACATTGATGCACCAATCTGTAGTTGCACGATTTTGATTAAAATACAAGTATATCTTAACCGGTCGGGTTACCTTGATTTGACTTCTTTTTCATCAATCGCATATTATATTTCTTGTTTGACGTCTGATTAGTTTCATTTTCGCTGTAATTTGATTCTCTATTCTTCTCAAGTGAAATACGAGTAGTTTACTGATCCTTTGCACTTCCTTTCCTTCACTTGATAGTTTAAAAAGGGTTCTATGGATCGATAGTTGTCAAAGATTGACTCAATGTATTTTTAAGGAAAGAGTGTTCAAAGTTGGTTGTGGAGTGTTGTGGATAAGTTTTGGGCAGGAGTGGTTTGATTTTAAAGGTCATTCGTGTGGTGTCGTGTTCGGTTTTGGTTTCGATTAAAACAATACATACTGTGTTCCATGTGGGATTGATTAGAGTGATTCCAATAAATATTATAATTAGATTTAATTTGATTGGTTCGGGAGTGTGTTTACAAGGCTTAAGAATCAAAACTCCATAACATTTGAGGTTGTCATAAAAATCAAAAGCTATCCATGCGAGAACTATTATTGTTTAATGTTTTTGTATAACTACTTTCATTCCAATGTATTTAGTTAAACTTCTGTGAATACATTAATGCACCAATCTGTTGTTGCACAATTTTGATTAAAATACAAGTAAATCTTATTTAATTGGTCATGTTACCTTTATTTAACTTCTTTTTCATCAATCACACATTATATTTCTCGTTTTCCTGCATCTGATTAGTTTCATATCCACTGTTATATGATTCTCTATTCTTCTCTAGTGAAATACAAGTAGTTTTTTGATCCATTGCAGCTCCTTTCCTTCCTTTGATGGTCGAAAAGGGGTTCTATGGATCGATAGTTGTCATTAGTATTGACTCAATGCATTTTTGAGCCAAAAGTGTTTGAAGTTGGTTGTTGAGTGTTGTGGATATGTTTTGGCTAGGAGTGGATTGATTTTAATGGTCATTCGTGTGATGTTGTGTTCCGTTTTTGTTTTGATTTAAAAAATAGATACTATGTTCAATATGTGATCGATTAGTGTGACTCCAATGAAGATTATAATTAGATTTGATTAGATTGGTTTGGGAGTGTGTTTAGAAGACTTGAGAATCAAAATTCTAGCATTTGAGTTTGTTACGAAAAGCAAAACGCTATCAATGCGATAACTATTTTTGTTCAATATTTGTGTATAACTAGTTGCTTTCCTCTGTATTTAGTTAAGCTTTCCAAAATATATTAATGCACAAATCTACAGTTGCACAATTTTGATTAACATTCAAGTAAATCTTATTTAATTGGTTGTGTTACATTGATTTGACTTTTTTTTCATCAATCACATGTTATGTTTCTCGTTTGACGTCTTATTAGTTTCATTTCCCCTCTAATTTCATTCTCTATACTTATCTAGTGAAATACAAGTAGTTTATTTGTCCTTTCCACCTCGTTTCCTTCCCTTGATGATCAAAAGAGGATTCTATGGATCGATAGTTGCCATTTGGATTTATTCAATGGATTTTTATGGCAAAAGTGTTCGAAGTTGGTTATGGAGTGTTATGGATAAGTTTTGGGCGGGAGTGGAATGATTTTAAGGGTCATTCATGTGGTGTCGAGTTCCGTTTTGATTTGAATTAAAACAATAGATTCTATCTTCCATATGTGAGCGATTATTATGATTCCAATGAATATTATAATCAGATTTTATTAGATTGGTTCGGGAGTGTGTATAGAAGGCTTGAGAATCAAAACTCCATAACATTTGAGGTTGTTACGAAAAGCAAAAGCTATACATGTGAGAACTATTGTTGTTTAATGTTTTGTATAACTAGTTTCTTTTCCATGAATACATTGATGCACCAATCTGTAGTTGCACAATTTTGATTAAAATACAAGTAAATCTTATTTAATCGATCGGGTTACCATGATTTGACTTCTTTTTCGTCAATCACATATTATATTTCTTGTTTGACGTCTGATTAGTTTCATTTTCGCTGTAATTTGATTCCTATTCTTCTCAAGTGAAATACGAGTAGTTTACTGATCCTTTGCACTTCCTTTCCTTCACTTGATAGTTTAAAAAGGGTTCTATGGATCGATAGTTGTCAAAGATTGACTCAATGTATTTTTAAGGAAAGAGTGTTCAAAGTTGGTTGTGGAGTGTTGTGGATAAGTTTTGGGCAGGAGTGGTTTGATTTTAAAGGTCATTCGTGTGGTGTCGTGTTCGGTTTTGGTTTCGATTAAAACAATACATACTATGTTCCATGTGGGATTGATTAGAGTGATTCCAATAAATATTATAATTAGATTTAATTCGATTGGTTCGGGAGTGTGTTTACAAGGCTTAAGAATCAAAACTCCATAACATTTGAGGTTGTCACAAAAATCAAAACCTATCCATGCGAGAACTATTGTTGTTTAATGTTTTTGTATAACTACTTTCTTTCCCATGTATTTAGTTAAACTTCTGTGAATACATTAATTCACCAATCTGTTGTTGCACAATTTTGTTTAAAATACAAGTAAATCTTATTTAATTGGTCGTGTTACCTTTATTTAACTTCTTTTTCATCAATCACACATTATATTTCTCGTTTTCCTGCATCTGATTAGTTTCATATCCACTGTTATATGATTCTCTATTCTTCTCTAGTGAAATACAAGTAGTTTTTTGATCCATTGCAGCTCCTTTCCTTCCTTTGATGGTCGAAAAGGGGTTCTATGGATCGATAGTTGTCATTAGTATTGACTCAATGCATTTTTGAGCCAAAAGTGTTTGAAGTTGGTTGTTGAGTGTTGTGGATATGTTTTGGCTAGGAGTGGATTGATTTTAATGGTCATTCGTGTGATGTTGTGTTCCGTTTTTGTTTTGATTTAAAAAATAGATACTATGTTCAATATGTGATCGATTAGTGTGACTCCAATGAAGATTATAATTAGATTTGATTAGATTGGTTTGGGAGTGTGTTTAGAAGACTTGAGAATCAAAACTCTAGCATTTGAGTTTGTTACGAAAAGCAAAACGCTATCAATGCGATAACTATTTTTGTTCAATATTTGTGTATAACTAGTTGCTTTCCTCTGTATTTAGTTAAGCTTTCCAAAATACATTAATGCACAAATCTACAGTTGCACAATTTTGATTAACATTCAAGTAAATCTTATTTAATTGGTTGTGTTACATTGATTTGACTTTTTTTTCATCAATCACATGTTATGTTTCTCGTTTGACGTCTTATTAGTTTCATTTCCCCTCTAATTTCATTCTCTATACTTATCTAGTGAAATACAAGTAGTTTATTTGTCCTTTCCACCTCGTTTCCTTCCCTTGATGATCAAAAGAGGATTCTATGGATCGATAGTTGCCATTTGGATTTATTCAATGGATTTTTATGGCAAAAGTGTTCGAAGTTGGTTATGGAGTGTTATGGATAAGTTTTGGGCGGGAGTGGAATGATTTTAAGGGTCATTCATGTGGTGTCGAGTTCCGTTTTGATTTGAATTAAAACAATAGATTCTATCTTCCATATGTGAGCGATTATTATGATTCCAATGAATATTATAATCAGATTTTATTAGATTGGTTCGGGAGTGTGTATAGAAGGCTTGAGAATCAAAACTCCATAACATTTGAGGTTGTTACGAAAAGCAAAAGCTATACATGTGAGAACTATTGTTGTTTAATGTTTTTGTATAACTAGTTTCTTTTCCATGAATACATTGATGCACCAATCTGTAGTTGCACAATTTTGATTAAAATACAAGTAAATTTATTTAATCGGTCGGGTTACCATGATTTGACTTCTTTTTCGTCAATCACATATTATATTTCTTGTTTGACGTCTGATTAGTTTCATTTTCGCTGTAATTTGATTCCTATTCTTCTCAAGTGAAATACGAGTAGTTTACTGATCCTTTGCACTTCCTTTCCTTCACTTGATAGTTTAAAAAGGGTTCTATGGATCGATAGTTGTCAAAGATTGACTCAATGTATTTTTAAGGAAAGAGTGTTCAAAGTTGGTTGTGGAGTGTTGTGGATAAGTTTTGGGCAGGAGTGGTTTGATTTTAAAGGTCATTCGTGTGGTGTCGTGTTCGGTTTTGGTTTCGATTAAAACAATACATACTATGTTCCATGTGGGATTGATTAGAGTGATTCCAATAAATATTATAATTAGATTTAATTCGATTGGTTCGGGAGTGTGTTTACAAGGCTTAAGAATCAAAACTCCATAACATTTGAGGTTGTCACAAAAATCAAAACCTATCCATGCGAGAACTATTGTTGTTTAATGTTTTTGTATAACTACTTTCTTTCCCATGTATTTAGTTAAACTTCTGTGAATACATTAATTCACCAATCTGTTGTTGCACAATTTTGTTTAAAATACAAGTAAATCTTATTTAATTGGTCGTGTTACCTTTATTTAACTTCTTTTTCATCAATCAGACATTATGTTTCTCGTTTGCCTGCATCTGATTAGATTCATATCCACTTTTATATGATTCTCTATTCTTCTCTAGTGAAATACAAGTAGTTTTTTGATCCATTGCACCTCCTTTCCTTCCTTTGATGGTCGAAAAGGAGTTCTATGGATCGATAGTTGTCATTAGTATTGACTCAATGCATTTTTGAGCCAAAAGTGTTTGAAGTTGGTTGTTGAGTGTTGTGGATATGTTTTGGCTAGGAGTGGATTGATTTTAATGGTCATTCGTGTGATGTTGTGTTCCGTTTTTGTTTTGATTTAAAAAATAGATACTATGTTCAATATGTGATCGATTAGTGTGACTCCAATGAAGATTATAATTAGATTTGATTAGATTGGTTTGGGAGTGTGTTTAGAAGACTTGAGAATCAAAACTCTAGCATTTGAGTTTGTTACGAAAAGCAAAACGCTATCAATGCGATAACTATTTTTGTTCAATATTTGTGTATAACTAGTTGCTTTCCTCTGTATTTAGTTAAGCTTTCCAAAATACATTAATGCACAAATCTACAGTTGCACAATTTTGATTAACATTCAAGTAAATCTTATTTAATTGGTTGTGTTACATTGATTTGACTTTTTTTTCATCAATCACATGTTATGTTTCTCGTTTGACGTCTTATTAGTTTCATTTCCCCTCTAATTTCATTCTCTATACTTATCTAGTGAAATACAAGTAGTTTATTTGTCCTTTCCACCTCGTTTCCTTCCCTTGATGATCAAAAGAGGATTCTATGGATCGATAGTTGCCATTTGGATTTATTCAATGGATTTTTATGGCAAAAGTGTTCGAAGTTGGTTATGGAGTGTTATGGATAAGTTTTGGGCGGGAGTGGAATGATTTTAAGGGTCATTCATGTGGTGTCGAGTTCCGTTTTGATTTGAATTAAAACAATAGATTCTATCTTCCATATGTGAGCGATTATTATGATTCCAATGAATATTATAATCAGATTTTATTAGATTGGTTCGGGAGTGTGTATAGAAGGCTTGAGAATCAAAACTCCATAACATTTGAGGTTGTTACGAAAAGCAAAAGCTATACATGTGAGAACTATTGTTGTTTAATGTTTTTGTATAACTAGTTTCTTTTCCATGAATACATTGATGCACCAATCTGTAGTTGCACAATTTTGATTAAAATACAAGTAAATCTTATTTAATCGATCGGGTTACCATGATTTGACTTCTTTTTCGTCAATCACATATTATATTTCTTGTTTGACGTCTGATTAGTTTCATTTTCGCTGTAATTTGATTCCCTATTCTTCTCAAGTGAAATACGAGTAGTTTACTGATCCTTTGCACTTCCTTTCCTTCACTTGATAGTTTAAAAAGGGTTCTATGGATCGATAGTTGTCAAAGATTGACTCAATGTATTTTTAAGGAAAGAGTGTTCAAAGTTGGTTGTGGAGTGTTGTGGATAAGTTTTGGGCAGGAGTGGTTTGATTTTAAAGGTCATTCGTGTGGTGTCGTGTTCGGTTTTGGTTTCGATTAAAACAATACATACTATGTTCCATGTGGGATTGATTAGAGTGATTCCAATAAATATTATAATTAGATTTAATTCGATTGGTTCGGGAGTGTGTTTACAAGGCTTAAGAATCAAAACTCCATAACATTTGAGGTTGTCACAAAAATCAAAACCTATCCATGCGAGAACTATTGTTGTTTAATGTTTTTGTATAACTACTTTCTTTCCCATGTATTTAGTTAAACTTCTGTGAATACATTAATTCACCAATCTGTTGTTGCACAATTTTGTTTAAAATACAAGTAAATCTTATTTAATTGGTCGTGTTACCTTTATTTAACTTCTTTTTCATCAATCAGACATTATGTTTCTCGTTTGCCTGCATCTGATTAGATTCATATCCACTTTTATATGATTCTCTATTCTTCTCTAGTGAAATACAAGTAGTTTTTTGATCCATTGCACCTCCTTTCCTTCCTTTGATGGTCGAAAAGGAGTTCTATGGATCGATAGTTGTCATTAGTATTGACTCAATGCATTTTTGAGCCAAAAGTGTTTGAAGTTGGTTGTTGAGTGTTGTGGATATGTTTTGGCTAGGAGTGGATTGATTTTAATGGTCATTCGTGTGATGTTGTGTTCCGTTTTTGTTTTGATTTAAAAATAGATACTATGTTCAATATGTGATCGATTAGTGTGACTCCAATGAAGATTATAATTAGATTTGATTAGATTGGTTTGGGAGTGTGTTTAGAAGACTTGAGAATCAAAACTCTAGCATTTGAGGTTGTTACGAAAAGCAAAACGCTATCCATGTGATAACTATTTTTGTTCAATATTTGTGTATAACTAGTTGCTTTCCTATGTATTTAGTTAAGCTTTCCAAAATACATTAATGCACAAATCTACAGTTGCACAATTTTGATTAACATTCAAGTAAATCTTATTTAATTGGTTGTGTTACATTGATTTGACTTTTTTTTCATCAATCACACGTTATGTTTCTCGTTTGACGTCTTATTAGTTTCATTTCCCCTCTAATTTCATTCTCTATACTTATCTAGTGAAATACAAGTAGTTTATTTGTCCTATTCCACCTCGTTTCCTTCCCTTGATGATCAAAAGAGGATTCTATGGATCGATAGTTGCCATTTGGATTTATTCAATGGATTTTTATGGCAAAAGTGTTCGAAGTTGGTTATGGAGTGTTATGGATAAGTTTTGGGCGGGAGTGGAATGATTTTAAGGGTCATTCATGTGATGTCGAGTTCCGTTTTGATTTGAATTAAAACAATAGATTCTATCTTCCATATGTGAGCGATTATTATGATTCCAATGAATATTATAATAAGATTTTATTAGATTGGTTCGGGAGTGTGTATAGAAGGCTTGAGAATCAAAACTCCATAACATTTGAGGTTGTTATGAAAAGCAAAAGCTATACATGTGAGAACTATTGTTGTTTAATGTTTTTGTATAACTAGTTTCTTTTCCATGTATGCTTCCATGAATACATTGATGCACCAATCTGTAGTTGCACAATTTTGATTAAAATACAAGTAAATCTTATTTAATCGGTCGGGTTACCATGATTTAACTTCTTTTTCGTCAATCACATATTATATTTCTTGTTTGACGTCTGATTAGTTTCATTTTCGCTGTAATTTGATTCCCTATTCTTCTCAAGTGAAATACGAGTAGTTTACTGATCCTTTGCACTTCCTTTCCTTCACTTGATAGTTTAAAAAGGGTTCTATGGATCGATAGTTGTCAAAGATTGACTCAATGTATTTTTAAGGAAAGAGTGTTCAAAGTTGGTTGTGGAGTGTTGTGGATAAGTTTTGGGCAGGAGTGGTTTGATTTTAAAGGTCATTCGTGTGGTGTCGTGTTCGGTTTTGGTTTCGATTAAAACAATACATACTATGTTCCATGTGGGATTGATTAGAGTGATTCCAATAAATATTATAATTAGATTTAATTCGATTGGTTCGGGAGTGTGTTTACAAGGCTTAAGAATCAAAACTCCATAACATTTGAGGTTGTCACAAAAATCAAAACCTATCCATGCGAGAACTATTGTTGTTTAATGTTTTTGTATAACTACTTTCTTTCCCATGTATTTAGTTAAACTTCTGTGAATACATTAATTCACCAATCTGTTGTTGCACAATTTTGTTTAAAATACAAGTAAATCTTATTTAATTGGTCGTGTTACCTTTATTTAACTTCTTTTTCATCAATCACACATTATGTTTCTCGTTTGCCTGCATCTGATTAGATTCATATCCACTTTTATATGATTCTCTATTCTTCTCTAGTGAAATACAAGTAGTTTTTTGATCCATTGCACCTCCTTTCCTTCCTTTGATGGTCGAAAAGGAGTTCTATGGATCGATAGTTGTCATTAGTATTGACTCAATGCATTTTTGAGCCAAAAGTGTTTGAAGTTGGTTGTTGAGTGTTGTGGATATGTTTTGGCTAGGAGTGGATTGATTTTAATGGTCATTCGTGTGATGTTGTGTTCCGTTTTTGTTTTGATTTAAAAAATAGATACTATGTTCAATATGTGATCGATTAGTGTGACTCCAATGAAGATTATAATTAGATTTGATTAGATTGGTTTGGGAGTGTGTTTAGAAGACTTGAGAATCAAAACTCTAGCATTTGAGGTTGTTACGAAAAGCAAAACGCTATCCATGTGATAACTATTTTTGTTCAATATTTGTGTATAACTAGTTGCTTTCCTATGTATTTAGTTAAGCTTTCCAAAATACATTAATGCACAAATCTACAGTTGCACAATTTTGATTAACATTCAAGTAAATCTTATTTAATTGGTTGTGTTACATTGATTTGACTTTTTTTTCATCAATCACACGTTATGTTTCTCGTTTGACGTCTTATTAGTTTCATTTCCCCTCTAATTTCATTCTCTATACTTATCTAGTGAAATACAAGTAGTTTATTTGTCCTTTCCACCTCGTTTCCTTCCCTTGATGATCAAAAGAGGATTCTATGGATCGATAGTTGCCATTTGGATTTATTCAATGGATTTTTATGGCAAAAGTGTTCGAAGTTGGTTATGGAGTGTTATGGATAAGTTTTGGGCGGGAGTGGAATGATTTTAAGGGTCATTCATGTGATGTCGAGTTCCGTTTTGATTTGAATTAAAACAATAGATTCTATCTTCCATATGTGAGCGATTATTATGATTCCAATGAATATTATAATAAGATTTTATTAGATTGGTTCGGGAGTGTGTATAGAAGGCTTGAGAATCAAAACTCCATAACATTTGAGGTTGTTATGAAAAGCAAAAGCTATACATGTGAGAACTATTGTTGTTTAATGTTTTTGTATAACTAGTTTCTTTTCCATGTATGCTTCCATGAATACATTGATGCACCAATCGGTAGTTGCACAATTTTGATTAAAATACAAGTAAATCTTATTTAATCGGTCGGATTACCATGATTTAACTTCTTTTTCGTCAATCACATATTATATTTCTTGTTTGACGTCTGATTAGTTTCATTTTCGCTGTAATTTGATTCCTATTCTTCTCAAGTGAAATACGAGTAGTTTACTGATCCTTTGCACTTCCTTTCCTTCACTTGATAGTTTAAAAAGGGTTCTATGGATCGATAGTTGTCAAAGATTGACTCAATGTATTTTTAAGGAAAGAGTGTTCAAAGTTGGTTGTGGAGTGTTGTGGATAAGTTTTGGGCAGGAGTGGTTTGATTTTAAAGGTCATTCGTGTGGTGTCGTGTTCGGTTTGGTTTCGATTAAAACAATACATACTATGTTCCATGTGGGATTGATTAGAGTGATTCCAATAAATATTATAATTAGATTTAATTCGATTGGTTCGGGAGTGTGTTTACAAGGCTTAAGAATCAAAACTCCATAACATTTGAGGTTGTCACAAAAATCAAAACCTATCCATGCGAGAACTATTGTTGTTTAATGTTTTGTATAACTACTTTCTTTCCCATGTATTTAGTTAAACTTCTGTGAATACATTAATTCACCAATCTGTTGTTGCACAATTTTGTTTAAAATACAAGTAAATCTTATTTAATTGGTCGTGTTACCTTTATTTAACTTCTTTTTCATCAATCACACATTATGTTTCTCGTTTGCCTACATCTGATTAGATTCATATCCACTTTTATATGATTCTCTATTCTTCTCTAGTGAAATACAAGTAGTTTTTTGATCCATTGCACCTCCTTTCTTTCCCTTGATGGTCGAAAAGGGGTTCTATGGATCGATAGTTGTCATTAGTATTGACTCAATGCATTTTTTAGCCAAAAGTGTTTGAAGTTGGTTGTTGAGTGTTGTGGATATGTTTTGTCTAGGAGTGGATTGATTTTAATGGTCATTCGTGTGATGTTGTGTTCTGTTTTTGTTTTGATTTAAAAAATAGATACTATGTTCCATGTGTGATCGATTAGTGTGACTCCAATGAAGATTATAATTAGATTTGATTAGATTGGTTTGGGAGTGTGTTTAGAAGACTTGAGAATCAAAACTCTAGCATTTGAGGTTGTTACGAAAAGCAAAACGCTATCCATGCGATAACTATTTTTGTTCAATATTTGTGTATAACTAGTTGCTTTCCTATGTATTTAGTTAAGCTTTCCAAAATACATTAATGCACAAATCTACAGTTGCACAATTTTGATTAACATTCAAGTAAATCTTATTTATTGGTTGTGTTACATTGATTTGACTTTTTTTCATCAATCACACGTTATGTTTCTCGTTTGACGTCTTATTAGTTCATTTCCCCTCTAATTTCATTCTCTGTACTTATCTAGTGAAATACAAGTAGTTTATTTGTCCTTTCCACCTCGTTTCCTTCCCTTGATGATCAAAAGAGGATTCTATGGATCGATAGTTGCCATTTGGATTTATTCAATGGATTTTTATGGCAAAAGTGTTCGAAGTTGGTTATGGAGTGTTATGGATAAGTTGGGCGGGAGTGGAATGATTTTAAGGGTCATTCATGTGGTGTCGAGTTCCGTTTTGATTTGAATTAAAACAATAGATTCTATCTTCCATATGTGAGCGATTATTATGATTCCAATGAATATTATAATCAGATTTTATTAGATTGGTTCGGGAGTGTGTATAGAAGGCTTGAGAATCAAAACTCCATAACATTTGAGGTTGTTACGAAAAGCAAAAGCTATACATGTGAAACTATTGTTGTTTATGTTTTTGTATAACTAGTTTCTTTTCCATGTATGCTTCCATGAATACATTGATGCACCAATCTGTAGTTGCACAATTTTGATTAAAATACAAGTAAATCTTATTTAATCGGTCGGGTTACCATGATTTGATTTTTTTTCGTCAATCACATATTATATTTCTTGTTTGACGTCTGATTAGTTTCATTTTCGCTGTAATTTGATTCCCTATTCTTCTCAAGTGAAATACGAGTAGTTTACTGATCCTTGCACTTCCTTTCCTTCACTTGATAGTTTAAAAAGGGTTCTATGGATCGATAGTTGTCAAAGATTGACTCAATGTATTTTTAAGGAAAGAGTGTTCAAAGTGGTTGTGGAGTGTTGTGGATAAGTTGGGCAGGAGTGGTTTGATTTTAAAGGTCATTCGTGTGGTGTCGTGTTCGGTTTTGGTTTCGATTAAAACAATACATACTATGTTCCATGTGGGATTGATTAGAGTGATTCCAATAAATATTATAATTAGATTTAATTCGATTGGTTCGGGAGTGTGTTTACAAGGCTTAAGAATCAAAACTCCATAACATTGAGGTTGTCACAAAAATCAAAACCTATCCATGCGAGAACTATTTGTTTAATGTTTTGTATAACTACTTTCTTTCCCATGTATTTAGTTAAACTTCTGTGAATACATTAATGCACCAATAGTGTTGCACAATTTTGTTTAAAATACAAGTAAATCTATTTAATTGGTCGTGTTACCTTTATTTAACATCTTTTTCATCAATCACACATTATGTTTCTCGTTGCCTGCATCTGATTAGAATCATATCCACTTTTATATGATTCTCTATTCTTCTCTAGTGAAATACAAGTAGTTTTTTGATCCATTGCACCTCCTTTCTTTCCTTGATGGTCGAAAAGGGGTTCTATGGATCGATAGTTGTCATTAGTATTGACTCAATGCATTTTTTAGCTAAAAGTGTTTGAAGTTGGTTGTGTGTTGTGGATATGTTTGACTAGGAGTGGATTGATTTTAATGGTCATTCGTGTGATGTTGTGTTCTGTTTTTGTTTGATTTAAAAAATAGATACTGTGTTCCATGTGTGATCGATTAGTGTGACTCCAATGAAGATTATATTAGATTTGATTAGATTGGTTTGGAGTGTGTTTAGAAGACTTGAGAATCAAAACTCTAGCATTTGAGGTTGTTACGAAAAGCAAAACGCTATCCATGTGATAACTATTTTGTTCAATATTTGTGTATAACTAGTTGCTTTCCTATGTATTTAGTTAAGCTTTCCCAAATACATTAATGCACAAATCTACAGTTGCACAATTTTGATTAACATTCAAGTAAATCTTATTTAATTGGTTGTGTTACATTGATTTGACTTTTTTTTCATCAATCACACGTTATGTTTCTCGTTTGACGTCTTATTAGTTTCATTTCCCTCTAATTTCATTCTCTATACTTATCTAGTGAAATACAAGTAGTTTATTGCCCTTTCCACCTCGTTTCCTTCCCTTGATGATCAAAAGAGGATTTTTTGTGCGGACAGGGTTTGTTGCACCGCATTTGTAAATGCGGTGAGTAAACATCATCCGCATTGGTTCAACCACATCAAATGCGGCAGTGTTAAAACGAATGCGGATGAATTAATATTCCCTCTCTTGAAATATATTATCCATATAATTTATATACAACACAAGTGTAAATGTTTGGAAACCAATTTCTTGGGCGGGAGTGGAATGATTTTAAGGGTCATTCATGTGATGTCGAGTTCCGTTTTGATTTGAATTAAAACAATAGATTCTATCTTCCATATGTGAGCGATTATTATGATTCCAATGAATATTATAATAAGATTTTATTAGATTGGTTCGGGAGTGTGTATAGAAGGCTTGAGAATCAAAACTCCATAACATTTGAGGTTGTTATGAAAAGCAAAAGCTATACATGTGAGAACTATTGTTGTTTAATGTTTTTGTATAACTAGTTTCTTTTCCATGTATGCTTCCATGAATACATTGATGCACCAATCTGTAGTTGCACAATTTTGATTAAAATACAAGTAAATCTTATTTAATCGTCGGGTTACCATGATTTAACTTCTTTTTCGTCAATCACATATTATATTTCTTGTTTGACGTCTGATTAGTTTCATTTTCGCTGTAATTTGATTCCCTATTCTTCTCAAGTGAAATACGAGTAGTTTACTGATCCTTTGCACTTCCTTTCCTTCACTTGATAGTTTAAAAGGGTTCTATGGATCGATAGTTGTCAAAGTTGACTCAATGTATTTTTAAGGAAAGAGTGTTCAAAGTTGGTTGTGGAGTGTTGTGGATAAGTTTTGGGCAGGAGTGGTTTGATTTTAAAGGTCATTCGTGTGGTGTCGTGTTCGGTTTTGGTTTCGATTAAAACAATACATACTATGTTCCATGTGGATTTGATTAGAGTGATTCCAATAAATATTATAATTAGATTTAATTCGATTGGTTCGGGAGTGTGTTTACAAGGCTTAAGAATCAAAACTCCATAACATTTGAGGTTGTCACAAAAATCAAACCTATCCATGCGAGAACTATTGTTGTTTAATGTTTTTGTATAACTACTTTCTTTCCCATGTATTTAGTTAAACTTCTGTGAATACATTATTCACCAATCTGTTGTTGCACAATTTGTTTAAAATACAAGTAAATCTTATTTAATTGGTCGTGTTACCTTTATTTAACTTCTTTTTCATCAATCAGACATTATGTTTCTCGTTTGCCTGCATCTGATTAGATTCATATCCACTTTTATATGATTCTCTATTCTTCTCTAGTGAAATACAAGTAGTTTTTGATCCATTGCACCTCCTTTCCTTCCTTTGATGGTCGAAAAGGATTCTATGGATCGATAGTTGTCATTAGTATTGACTCAATGCATTTTGAGCCAAAAGTGTTTGAAGTTGGTTGTGAGTGTTGTGGATATGTTTTGGCTAGGAGTGGATTGATTTTAATGGTCATTCGTGTGATGTTGTGTTCCGTTTTTGTTTTGATTTAAAAAATAGATACTATGTTCAATATGTGATCGATTAGTGTGACTCCAATGAAGATTATAATTAGATTTGATTAGATTGGTTTGGGAGTGTGTTTAGAAGACTTGAGAATCAAAACTCTAGCATTTGAGGTTGTTACGAAAAGCAAAACGCTATCCATGTGATAACTATTTTTGTTCAATATTTGTGTATAACTAGTTGCTTTCCTATATTTAGTTAAGCTTTCCAAAATACATTATGCACAAATCTACAGTTGCACAATTTTGATTAACATTCAAGTAAATCTTATTTAATTGGTTGTGTTACATTGATTTGACTTTTTTTTCATCAATCACACGTTATGTTTCTCGTTTGACGTCTTATTAGTTCATTTCCCCTCTAATTTCATTCTCTATACTTATCTAGTGAAATACAAGTAGTTTATTTGTCCTATCCACCTCGTTTCCTTCCCTTGATGATCAAAAGAGGATTCTATGGATCGATAGTTGCCATTTGGATTTATTCAATGGATTTTTATGGCAAAAGTGTTCGAAGTTGGTTATGGAGTGTTATGGATAAGTTTTGGGCGGAGTGGAATGATTTTAAGGGTCATTCATGTGATGTCGAGTTCCGTTTTGATTTGAATTAAAACAATAGATTCTATCTTCCATATGTGAGCGATTATTATGATTCCAATGAATATTATAATAAGATTTTATTAGATTGGTTCGGGAGTGTGTATAGAAGGCTTGAGAATCAAAACTCCATAACATTTGAGGTTGTTATGAAAAGCAAAAGCTATACATGTGAGAACTATTGTTGTTTAATGTTTTTGTATAACTAGTTTCTTTTCCATGTATGCTTCCATGAATACATTGATGCACCAATCTGTAGTTGCACAATTTTGATTAAAATACAAGTAAATCTTATTTAATCGGTCGGGTTACCATGATTTAACTTCTTTTTCGTCAATCACATATTATATTTCTTGTTTGACGTCTGATTAGTTTCATTTTCGCTGTAATTTGATTCCCTATTCTTCTCAAGTGAAATACGAGTAGTTTACTGATCCTTGCACTTCCTTTCCTTCACTTGATAGTTTAAAAAGGGTTCTATGGATCGATAGTTGTCAAAGATTGACTCAATGTATTTTTAAGGAAAGAGTGTTCAAAGTTGGTTGTGGAGTGTTGTGGATAAGTTTTGGGCAGGAGTGGTTTGATTTTAAAGGTCATTCGTGTGGTGTCGTGTTCGGTTTGGTTTCGATTAAAACATACATACTATGTTCCATGTGGGATTGATTAGAGTGATTCCAATAAATATTATAATTAGATTTAATTCGATTGGTTCGGGAGTGTGTTTACAAGGCTTAAGAATCAAAACTCCATAACATTTGAGGTTGTCACAAAAATCAAAACCTATCCATGCGAGAACTATTGTTGTTTAATGTTTTTGTATAACTACTTTCTTTCCCATGTATTTAGTTAAACTTCTGTGAATACATTAATCACCAATCTGTTGTTGCACAATTTTGTTTAAAATACAAGTAAATCTTATTTAATTGGTCGTGTTACCTTTATTTAACTTCTTTTCATCAATCACACATTATGTTTCTCGTTTGCCTACATCTGATTAGATTATATCCACTTTTATATGATTCTCTATTCTTCTCTAGTGAAATACAAGTAGTTTTTTGATCCATTGCACCTCCTTTCTTTCCCTTGATGGTCGAAAAGGGGTTCTATGGATCGATAGTTGTCATTAGTATTGACTCAATGCATTTTTTAGCCAAAAGTGTTTGAAGTTGGGTTGTAGTGTTGTGGATATGTTTGTCTAGGAGTGGATTGATTTTAATGGTCATCGTGTGATGTTGTGTTCTGTTTTTGTTTTGATTTAAAAAATAGATACTAGTTCCATGTGTGATCGATTAGTGTGACTCCAATGAAGATTATAATTAGATTTGATTAGATTGGTTTGGGAGTGTGTTTAGAAGACTTAGAATCAAAACTCTAGCATTTGAGGTTGTTACAAAAAGCAAAACGCTATCCATGCGATAACTATTTTTGTTCAATATTTGTGTATAACTAGTTGCTTTCCTATGTATTTAGTTAAGCTTTCCAAATACATTAATGCACAAATCTACAGTTGCACAATTTTGATTAACATTCAAGTAAATCTTATTTTATTGGTTGTGTTACATTGATTTGACTTTTTTTTCATCAATCACACGTTATGTTTCTCGTTTGACGTCTTATTAGTTTCATTTTCCCTCTAATTTAATTTCATTCTCTGTACTTATCTAGTGAAATACAAGTAGTTTATTTGTCCTTTCCACCTCGTTCCTTCCCTTGATGATCAAAAGAGGATTCTATGGATCGATAGTTGCCATTTGGATTTATTCAATGGATTTTTATGGCAAAAGTGTTCGAAGTTGGTTATGGAGTGTTATGGATAAGTTTTGGGCGGGAGTGGAATGATTTTAAGGGTCATTCATGTGGTGTCGAGTTCCGTTTTGATTTGAATTAAAACAATAGATTCTATCTTCCATATGTGAGCGATTATTATGATTCCAATGAATATTATAATCAGATTTTATTAGATTGGTTCGGGAGTGTGTATAGAAGGCTTGAGAATCAAAATCCATAACATTTGAGGTTGTTACGAAAAGCAAAAGCTATACATGTGAAAAACTATTGTTGTTTATTGTTTTTGTATAACTAGTTTCTTTTCCATGTATGCTTCCATGAATACATTGATGCACCAATCTGTAGTTGCACAATTTTGATTAAAATACAAGTAAATCTTATTTAACGGTCGGGTTACCATGATTTGATTTCTTTTTCGTCAATCACATATTATATTTCTTGTTTGACGTCTGATTAGTTTCATTTCGGTAATTTGATTCCCTATTCTTCTCAAGTGAAATACGAGTAGTTTACTGATCCCTTGCACTTCCTTTCCTTCACTTGATAGTTTAAAAAGGTTTCTATGGATCGATAGTTGTCAAAGATTGACTCATGTATTTTTAAGGAAAGAGTGTTCAAAGTGGTTGTGGAGTGTTGTGGATAAGTTTTGGGCAGGAGTGGTTTGATTTTAAAGTCATTCGTGTGGTGTCGTGTTCGTTTTGGTTTCGATTAAAACAATACATACTATGTTCCATGTGGATTGATTAGAGTGATTCCAATAAATATTATAATTAGATTTAATTCGATTGGTTCGGGAGTGTGTTTTACAAGGCTTAGAATCAAACTCCATACATTTGGTTTGTCACAAAATCAAAACCTATCCATGCGAGAACTATTGTTGTTTAATGTTTTTGTATAACTACTTTCTTTCCATGTATTAGTTAAACTTCTGTGAATACATTAATGCACCATCTGTGTTGCCCAATGTTGTTTAAATACAAGTAAATCTATTTAATTGGTCGTGTTACCTTTATTAACAATCTTTTTCATCAATCACACATTATGTTTTCCGTTTGCCTGCATCTGATTAGAATCATATCCACTTTTATATTCTTCTCTATTCTTCTCTAGTGAAATACAAGTAGTTTTTTGATCCATTGCACCTCCTTTCTTTCCCTTGATGGTCGAAAAGGGGTTCTATGGATCGATAGTTGTCATTAGTATTGACTCATGCATTTTTAGCTAAAAGTGTTTGAAGTTGGTTTTTGAGTGTTGTGGATATGTTTTGACTAGGAGTGGATGATTTTAATGGTCATTCGTGTGATGTTGTGTTCTGTTTTTGTTTTGATTTAAAAAATAGATACTGTGTTCCATGTGTGATCGATTAGTGTGACTCCAATGAAGATTATAATTAGATTTGATTAGATTGGTTGGGAGTGTGTTTAGAAGACTTGAGATCAAAACTCTAGCATTTGAGGTTGTTACGAAAGCAAAACGCTATCCATGTGATAACTATTTTTGTTCAATATTTGTGTATAACTAGTTGCTTTCCTATGTATTTAGTTAAGCTTTCCAAATCATTAATGCACAAATCTACAGTTGCACAATTTTGATTAACTTCAAGTAAATCTTATTTAATTGTTTTGTTTACATTGATTTGACTTTTTTTTCATCAATCACACGTTATGTTTCTCGTTTGACGTCTTATTAGTTTCATTTCCCCTCTAAGTTCATTCTCTATACTTATCTAGTGAAATACAATAGTTTTTTGCCCTTTCCACCTCGTTTCCTTCCCTTGATGATCAAAAGAGGATTTTTTGTGCGGACAGGGTTTGTTCACCCCGCATTTGTAAATGCGGATGAGTAACATCATCCGCATTTGTTCAACACATCAAATGCGGCAGTGTAAAACGAATGCGGATGAATTAATATTCCCTCTCTTTGAAATATATTATCCATATAATTTATATACAACACAAGTGTAAATGTTTGGAAACCCAATTTCCAAATATTCTAAGTGTTAATATTTATTTATATGATCATATCATAAACAAATATCTTGGTTTTTGTCTAGCTCGTTATTGATATGACCCGACTTGGATCATGACATATAGCCACATCATTCAATATGTATGGTGGGCAGATCATTTCCATCATCTCCCACTTGCACAAGATACATAGAGATTGATGCAAGTAGCAAATACCACCTAACAATGGTTTACTACCCCTAATAGCATGACTAAGTGCCATTCAATAACATCATTCCTTTCAAGTCCCTTACTTGACTGATTTAGGTGAATCCAATCATATATCCTTTTGTTTCAGATGTCATTTAATCCAGGGACATAGAATGATCATTCCCTGTTGATTTAACTTTATCAGCCCTTAGACATCATACTCTCAACGAATAAGAGGAACAAATCCCATCTTGTCTATATACGTTTATCACAATCACCTTGTATCACACTGAACATAGCCTTGTGTATTGTCCATTATTTTAGAACAGTGAAGACCTAGATCAAGGTATATATTTTGGTGACTATCAAAACCAATATGTATCTCAGGTCAGAGGACACTATGATATTCGCCTTTACTCAAATTTACTTATGATCAATTATAAAATTCCATGCAGTAACATTTGAGAACGGTGTCATTCCATATTTGTATCCCACAAATATCTATGAACCTTGGTAGCAACCTTTTGCTCTATATTCATACCTATGATATCTACCAATCCATGTTCATAATAGTCTTACATTCATATTTGTTCTCACAAATATAACCGACTACAGACATTTAGAATAATAAACATATTCATGGATGTAAACATGCTAAAAGGAACATAACTCAAAATATCATAATTTATACAAAGAGTTAGTATACATTAGTTCCAAAGTTAAAATACAAAACAGATCAAATCCAACCACTAGAATATTGAAGTCCTAAGGCACAAGTATGATCTCATCTTTGCCCTTTCAAGGAGCTTCGTGAGTGTCCGCAATATTTTGATCTGTGTGAACTTTGCGAATACATATCTTTCCCTTTTCAACTTCATCCCTGATGTAGTTAAATCTCCGCTCAATGTGCCTTGTCTTTTGATGTGCACGGGGTTCCTTGTTTGAGCAATCGCCCACCTTTATCACAAAAGATCTCTAGGGGGTCTTGAATGGTAAAGACTACCCCTAGATCGGCAATGAATTTCTTTAACCATGCAGCTTCTTGAGCTGCCAATGAAGCGTGATGTATTCGCTTCTGAATGTCCTCTCTGCTGAGGTCTTCTAGATGGTAAGCCGACTGATATGACCTCTCCCATCAATCATGATCTTTCCAAAACTTAGATGTAAATGAGTGTCATGGTTAGACACGATGACACGGTATGTGACGGTCATATCTCTTTGATTGTAAGGTCCGTTCCCGCGAGAACAAGACAATCATAGCATTTATTTAAAAAACGTATTGTTATAAAATATTATAGCAGAATTTAATTAACAAAAGGCATTCATGCATATATTATGTTGCAAAATAATACATCGAGTAATTAGAGTTATGAAATAATCATTATTGCATTATAATACAACAAAATCATTAAGCATGAACGGACGCCGTCTTGCCCCGACAAGTAGCCTCCCTAGTGCCATTCTCAACAAAATTACTGCCACTTGAAAATGCATAAAAGTCAGCGTTGCTGAGTGAGCTCTAGTTTTAGAAACATTAAATACCTTGTAGATTTATATATAAAATACCCATTAAAAATGTACATTTCTTTCGTAGCGATCACACATCATACGTACAGTTAGACAACATTCATTATCTTCTTTACCATTCCATCGTCATCATTTTGAACATTCATTTTTATCTTTCACTTTTTCCAGACCAATGTGCTATGCCTCCAATAATGCGCATGAAACTGGTACTGGGCCGAGATCTATAAATAGACCCCTACATGGGTGCACGAAGCTGACTCCAGTACAGGGGCAGCAACAAAGGTCCCCTCAATCTCAATGATGACCCGTGTGCATCCCTTGGGTTAGGTAAACCACACACAGTTGAGCTACAGCCTAATGATTGTGAACCTCTAGTGAATTTGCTTGCAAGACTTTCTTTCATTCTTGATGTTCCACTTTCATTATCATTAATCTTTCCACTTTCTTTAATGAAAATATTACGTAGACGGATAAAATCAAACCACATAAAGTCACATAATAATATAATGATAAGGAGCCAAGAAATAAAATATGAACAAAATAATCAAATAGCAGCATCAAGTCGAACCAGGGTCAACCCTAAAATTCTGATTTCCAAAATTCCCAAAAATTTTAAATGTTTAGGCGTATGGACACTATGCATGCGCATGAGCCCTGCTTAGGTGCATTAACACTATACGGACGCATGAATCTTACACTTAGGCATTTCAGCTTACACTTATGGGCGCAAGAACAGTTCAGGCGCAAGTCCACAATAGGCACCTGAACAAAGGGCTGGGCGCATGAGGTACTGTTTGGGCGCATGAGTCTATACGTAGTATTTTTCAGGCAAAATCTTGGGCGCATGGGCACTATTGGGCGCATGACCCCTTCTTAAAGTTTTCTAAGGCAAATTCAGGGGCATGGGCCTGTTTGGGCGCATGGCCTGTACTTAGCATTTCTAAGTCAAAATCTCAGGCGCATGGGCCCATGACCACCTGTTGTGCATTTTCAGAATCAAACCATCCCAGACCTGCATTTGCACTGTTCTAAGCATAAACTTAACATTCTAAGCAGCCACAACACATAAACAAGCATTGAACATAAGCATATACATACATAAACATACGGGTAGCATAAAACAGTTGTAAAATCCTTTTTAACATGCATTTTCAGCCCCAAACTTGTTTAAAACACATATCAAACGGGTTCTAGAACTCACCTATTGCAGCAAACAAGCAAAACTCCTCCAAACTTGCTTGCACAAGAGTTTAAGCACCTAAAACAAGCCAAAACAAACACCCAAACACAAAGAGCACTTAAATATCGGTTTTAAGGATGAAAACTCCATAAAAACAGAACCAATTAACACGAAAACACTTACCTATGAAGATTTTCAGCCCTTCTTCTTCTTCAAACCGAGAGAACAAAGTTTTAGTCTTCTATTCTTCTTCTCAGTCGAACAACAGCAGGTAATGGTTAAACATGGGCAGCCATACCTTCTTTATATTAAAATATTGACTTTTGTGTACTTTTACACAAAAGCCCCCTCCACTTTTGTTCTTTTCTGTTTTCTTCAAGATACTTTTCTTTTCTTTGATGTGACATGGAAATTTCAGATGTTACAAGTCTACCCCCCTTAAAGAGGTTTTGTCCCCGAAACCTGTCACTCTTCAAACAACTATGGGTAATACAGTCTCATTTCTTCTTCCATCTCCTACGTAGACTCAGAACCCTTCCGGTGTTTCCACTGTACCCGTACAAGTGGAACCACTTTATTCCTCAATCTCTTCTCCTTTCGACCGACGATTGCCACTGGTTGCTCCACATAATTGAGTCGTTCATCCACTTCGATATCATCCAGTGGTACAATCATGTCCTCATTGGCTAAGAACTTTCTCAGATGAGATACATGGAAGGTCGGATGAATTCCACTTAACTCATTAGGAAATTCTAATCGATAGGCCACCTCTCCTACTCGTGTGATGATTCGGAAAGGCCTGACGTATCTCCGGCTCAGCTTACCCTCTTCCTGAACCGGATGATCCCTTTCTAAGGTGAGAACTTCAACATGACTCTATCACCCATGATGAATTCAATCGGTCTACGCCTCTTGTCGGCATACGACTTCTGTCTATCCTTTGCCGCTTTCATAAAGGCTTTGATCTTTTCTAAATTTTTAGTCGTAGCCTCAATCACCTCAATACTTCCCAACTCCTTCTTCCCGGTATCACCCCAACACACGGGCGTCCTACACCTTCTACCGTATAGCATCTCATATGGTGGCATGCCAATGCTGGCATGATAACTGTTGTTGTATGAGAACTCCGCTAATGGTAGGTGATCATCCCAACTCCCTCCAAAGTCGATCACACATGCTCGAAGCATATCCTTGAGCATCTGAATGGTCCTTTCAGATTGACCGTCTGTCTGGGGATGATGAGCCGTGCTGATGTGTAGCCTCGACCCCGTCGCATCATGGATTCTTTTCCAAAACTTCGATGTGAACCGGGTGTCACGGTCCTAGATGATAGACACCGGCACACCATGACATGCTACAATCTCTTTGATGAACAGATCTGCCAGTCTCTCAGATGAGTATGTCTCCCGAATCGGTAGGAAGTGTGCACTCTTTGTCAGACGATCAACTATCACCCATATGGCGTCATATCCCCTTGCTGTGCGGGGTAACTTCGTTATGAAGTCCATGGTGATGTGCTCCCACTTCCACTCTAGTATATCCAAAGGTTGGATCTTCCCGTCTGGCTTCTGGTACTCTGCCTTCACTTGCAAGCAAGTAAGGCACTTACTCACATACTCCACTACATCGCGCTTCATTCTCGACCACCAGTAATCCTTCTTAATATCATGATACATCTTGGTAGCACTAGGATGAATGGAGTATCGAGTCTTATGAGCTTCATCCATAATCCGCCCCGTAAGTCTCCATAACGAGGGATCTACATCCGCCTGAAGCGTGTTCTAACTCCATGGGTATTCTCTCCCAATTCGGTGACCAAACCTCTCATCCTTTTAGAGTTAAGGCATTCTTCCTTCAACGCCTCATTTTGAATTTCTTTGACCTGTGTCATCACGTCAGAGGTCATCACCAACTGAAAAGCTTTCACCCGGATTGCTCGGGTCTCGGGTCTCTCATTTCTGCTCAGGGCATCGGCCACTACATTGGCTTTGCCCGGGTGGTAATGAATTTCATAATCATAATCCTTGATCAACTCTAACCACCTCCTCTACCTCATATTGAGGTCCTTCTGTTCGAAGAAATACTTTAAGCTTTTGTGGTCCGTGAAGATTGTGCACTTTGCCCCGTACAGGTAGTGCCTCAAAATCTTTAGTGCGAAAACCACATCCACTAACTCCAAATCATGGGTGGGATAATTGGCCTCATGGATTTTCAGCTGTCGGGACGCGTAGGCTATTACCCGTCCACGTTGAATCAACACGTAGCCCAGTCCCGAATAAGAGGCATCCGAATATACCACTAAATCTTCACTCCCCTTGGGTAATGTCAAGACAGAAGCTTGAGTTAATCTTGCCTTTAACTCCTCAAAAGCATCCTCCTGTTCTCGACCCCACACAAACTTCACCTCCTTGCGCTTTAATTTGGTTAAAGGTGAGGCTATCTTGGTAAAGTCCTGGATAAACCTTCTGTAGTAGCCCGCCAAACCCAAGAAACTGCGAATCTCGGATGGCATCTTTGGAGACTTCCATTGCATCACCGCCTCAACCTTCGCCGGGTCCACCATAATTCCTTCAGAATTCATCACATGACCTAAAAATTGAACTTCGCGTAACCAAAAAGCACACTTAGAGAATTTAGCATATAGCTTCTCCCTCCTATGTGTCTCCAACACTTTGTGTATATGGCTGGCATATTCTTCTTTGCTCTTTGAATAAATCAGGATATCATCAATAAACACAATCACTGATTTATCTAACATTGGCCGACACACTCGGTTCATCAAATCCATAAAGGCAGCTGGCGTGTTAGTTAGTCCAAAAGACATAACGAGAAACTTGTAATGTCCATAACACGTGCGAAAAGCTGTCTTAGGAATATCTTGCTCCTTCACCTTCAATTGATGGTAGCCAGACCGAAGATCTATCCTTGAGAACCAACTGGCACCTTGGAGCTGGTCGAACAAGTCATCCATCCTGAGCAGGGGATATCGGTTCTTCACCGTTAACTTGTTCAACTCTCGGTAGTCGATACACATTCTCATGCTACCATCCTTCTTTTTAACAAACAAGACCGGAGCACCCCACGGAGAGATGCTCGGTTGGATGGACCCTTTGTCCATCAACTCCTGCAGTTGAACCATAAGTTCCTTCATCTCGGTTGGAGCTAATCGATACGGTGCCTTGGCAACGGGTTGAGCACCGGGTATCAGATCAATCTGAAACTCGATTTCGCGGTCTGGTGGCACATTCTGGGAACACGTCTGGGAAGTCACGCACTACGGGTACTTCAGACGGTTGTGGTACTGACGCATCCACATCCTTCACGTATGCAAGATAGGCACTAAATCCCCGTCTCATGCACTTCTCTGCCACCGCCATCGAAATCACTTTTGGAACCGTAGTGACGTGATCTCCGTAAACCGTCACCGAACTTCCATCGGGCGCAATTAATCGAATCATCTTCTTGCGACACACGAAATTTGCCTCATAGGCTGCTTGCTAACCAATCCATCCCTAGTACTACATCAAATCCGCCTAGGGGCATCACATATAGTTTAGCAGAGAACCTATGGCCTTCTAGTTCTATTTCACTGTTTCCAATCATGTCAGAGATTCTGGTAGACTTACCAACAGCAGTTTCTACGTCAAATGGATCATCAATACTCTACTACTAACAAGCAACTTAGCACAGAAAGCAGCAGAAATGAAACTCCTACTAGCACTAGAATCAAATAATACAGAGGCATAAGTTTGGTTTACTAGGAACATACCTGACACGACGTCGGGGTCTACCCAGGCCTCTTCTCGGGTCATCGTGAAGGCTCTAGCACTTGCCCTCTGTCCTCCTTCTTTAGTCCCCTTCTTGTCCCCAGAGTTCTCAGCTCTTGGCTTCCTGCACTCTTGGCTCCTGTGGCCAGTCCCGCCACAGTTGTAGCACTTCATCATTCTACAATCTATCTCTATATGACCGGACTTCCCATACTTGAAGCACACAGTCACACCCCTCATGCATTCACCAGTGTGCTCCCTACCACATCTGTCGCACTTCTTCATCCCCGAGCTTGACGACACCACCCTACAGTCGTCCACGCTCATCCTCTTATTATTCAGGGTGAAACCACCACGCCCAAATTGTTTCCCTCTCCAGTTCTTGTCACCACCACCAGTTTTCTTCACCTCAACCACTGCCACCTCTCTCTCATCGTAAAGCCTCCCAACCAGGCCCACTACTGACCTAAAAGTGCTTGGTCGGGCAACAATCAAGTGCCTACGGATATCAGCTGGCAATCCCTACACATACCTCTTAATCTTCCTCGACACCGACATCACCTGATCCGGCACCAGCCTCGCCATCTCATTAAAGTTGGTAGTGTACTGCTGGTGGGTCATGGTTCCCGCCTCAAGCTGTAGGAACTCTCTCTCTATCTTGTCCAGTTCCCTGTAAGGACAGAATTCCTCAATCACCATCTTCTCCAACTTTTCCCATCTCATCCTCCTAATGGCCCTGCTGCCCTCGGCTTGGACAATATTGTCCCACTAACACAGAGCCGAGTCAACAAACGAGTGAGTGGTGAATTTCACTTTCTGATACTCTTTGCACTCGCTAATCTCTAACACCGCCTCCATCTCTCTTACCTAGCGGTGAGCAGCGGCAGCATTACCGTTGCCATCGAAAGTAGGGGGTTTGCATCGTTGGAATGCCCCATAACTACATCCCTTTGTGGTTTCCCGCACTTCCACCACCTCTTCATCACTGGAGGCTCCCCTTTTAGCATTCAGCTCCTCCTCATCATCATGATCCCTCTGATTCTCCCTCCTTCCAGCTGTAGTTCTCCTCTCCTCCTTCTCTTTCCTCTCGTCTTCCCTTATAGCCCGCATCACTTCAGTCATGAAAGACGGTAGGATCGTCTGCATAAGTTGGTGAACCTCCTCAACCACTACCTCTTTCACTGAGGCCCTCAGATTGGCACTCTCATCACCGCCCTCCGGGTGATGAAGCCTAGGCCCAGCAAGAGCCGTCTCTGCAGTCTTAGTCTTATCTTTGCGGCCCGTGGCCTACCACTACGACCACCCCTTGCTCCACCTCTAGAAGCCTTAGACGATCTTCCTCTGGCCATCCTCTAACACTATAATATTCAAACACCAACACAGTCATTCAAGGTAATAGCTCAGTTTATGTCAAGTATAGTAAGACCCTAATTACAGTGGCAAGTTGTGATTAGCCACTTACTTTACTCATCATCCCCCGAGCATTTCCTATCCTGACTACATTAGTATTCAAATCTACTAAAGGCGCATAAATCAAATAGTACACACACATAATACCGGTTAACATTAAGAAAAGAAATATCTGATGGCACGTAGCTACTCGGGCTGGCATCCCTCCATTCGATCCCATTCTCAGTTTAAGTTTAGGTTTGTGGAAAATATTTACCCATTTCTCTTAAACTTTGGCTCTGATACCAACTTGTAAGGACCTGTTCCCGGAGACCTAACAGTTGGACAATCATAACATTATTATATTAAACAATACGAATTTTATAAAATATTACAGTGGAATTTAATTAACAAAAGGCATTCATGCATATAATTAATGCTGCAAAATAATACATCAGAGTAATTTAGAGTTACGAAATAATCAATTAGTTGCATTATAATACAACAAATCATTAAGCATGAACGGACGCCAGTCTTGCCCCGACGAGTAGCCTCCCCGAGTGCCATTCTCAGCAAAATTACCTGCCAGCTGAAAATGCATAAAAGTCAGCGTTGCTGAATGAGCTCTTGTATTAGAAACATTAAAATACCTTGTAAGACTTATACACAAAAATACCCATTAAAATAATGTACATTTCTTTCGTACGCGATCACACATCATACGTACAGTTAGACAACATTCATTATCTTCATTTACCATTTCCATCATCATTCATTTCGAACTTTCATTTTTATCTTTTACTTTATACCAGACCAATGTGTTATGCCCCCAAAAAATGCACATGAAACTGGTACTAGGCCGAGGTCTATAAATAGACCCCTACCTGGGTGCACGAAGCTGACTCCAGTATCGGGGCAGCAACAAAGGTCCCCTTAATCTCAATGATTGACCCTATGTGCATCCCTCGGGTTAGCTAAACCACACACAGTTGAGCTAACAACCTAATGGTTGTGAACCTCCAGTGAATTTGCTTGCAAGACTTTCTTTCGTTCTTTATGTTCCACTTTTCTTTATCATTAATCTTTCCACTTTCTTTAATGATAATACTTTACGTATACAGATAAAATCACACCACGTAAAGTCACATAATAATATAATGATAAGGAGCACAAGAACAACCCAAAATATGAATAAAATAATCAATAGCCGCAGGGTCACACCCTAAAATTCTGATTTCCCAAAATTCTCGAAAATTTCAAAGTGTTTAGGCGTATGGACACTATGCAGGCGCATGAGCCCTGCTTAGGCGTATTAACACTATACGGACGCATGAATCTTAGACTTAGGCATTTTAGCTTACACTTCTGGCCGCATGAACTGTTCAGGCGCATGTCCAACACTTAGGCGCCTGAACAAAAGGGCTGGGCGCACGAGGTACTGTTTGGGCACGTGAGTCTATACTTAGTATTTTCAGGCAAAATCTTGGACGTTTGGGCACTATTGGGGCGCGTGACCCCTTCTTAAAAGTTTTCTAAGGAAAATTCCAGGCGCATGGGCCCTGTTTGGGCGCATGGCCTGTACCTATGCATTTCTAAGTCAAAATCTCATGCGCATGGGCCCTGTTTGGGCGCATGACCACCTTTTGTGCAATTTTCAGAATCAAAACCATCCCAGACCTGCATTTGCACCTGTTCTAAGCATAAACTTCACATTCTAAGCAGCCACAACACATAAATAAGCATAGAACATAAGCATATACATACATAAACATACGGGTAGCATAAACAGTTGTAAAATCCTTTTTAACATGCATTTTCAGCCCCAAACTTGTTTAAAACACATATAAAACGGGGTCTAGAACTCACCTATTGCAGCAAACATGCAAAACTCCTCCAAACTTGCTTGCACAAGAGTTCAAACACCTAAAACAAGCCAAAACAAACACCCAAACACAAAGAGCACTTAAATATCGGTTTTAAGGATGAAAACACCATAAAAACCGAACCAATTAACACGAAAACACTTTCCTATGAAGATTTTCAGCCCTTTCTTCTTCTTCAAACCGAGAGAACAAAGTTTCAGTCTTTTTTCTTCTTCTCTGTCGAACAACAGCAGGTAATGGTTAAACATGGGCGGCCATACCTTCTTTATATTAAAATATTGACTTTTGTATACTTTTACACAAAAGCCCCTTCCACTTTTGCTCTTTTCTGTTTCTTCAAGATACTTTTCTTTTCTTTGATGTGACATGGAAATTTCGGGTGTTACATTGATGAAAAGATCTGCCAACCTCTCAGATGAATACGTCTAGCGGATCGGTAGAAAGTGAGCACCCTTCGTCAGACGGTCAACTATCACCCATATGGCAGCGTATCCCCTTGCCGTACACGGTAACTTCGTAATGAATTCCATGGTGACGTGCTCCCACTTCTACTCGGGTATATCCAAGGGTTGGATCTTTCCGTATGGCTTCTGGTGCTCCGCCTTCACTTGTAAACACGTAAGGCACTTACTCACATACCACACCACATCACGCTTCATTCCCGGCCACCAGTAATCTTTCTTCATATCATGATACATCTTTGTAACACCAAGATGAATTGAGTATCGAGTCTTGTGAGCCTCATCCATGATCTTCTCACGTAGACCCCCATAACGAGGAATCCACATCCGCCCCGATCGAGTACGGACACCAAGAGTGTTCTCCCCCAACTCGGCGACTAGACCTTTCATCCTTTCGTAGTTAATCTGATCTTCTTTCAGCGCTTCACCCTGAAATTCCTTAATCTACTTCATCACATCAGAGGTCATAACTAACTGATAAGCTTTCACTGAATTGGCTCGGGTTTCTCATTTCGGCTAAGGGCATTCGCCACCACGTTGGCCTTGCCCAGATGGTAATGGATCTCATAATCATAGTCTTTGATCAACTCTAACCATCTCCTCTGCCTCATGTTGAGATCCTTCTGCTCGAAGAAGTACTTCAAACTTTTGTGATCAGTGAAGAGTGAAGATGGTGCACTTCGTCCCGTACAGGTAGTGCCTCCAAATCTTCAATGCAAAGACCATAGCCGCTAACTCCAAGTCATGGGTAGGGTAGTTAGCCTCATGGATCTTCAACTATTGGGATGCATAGGCTATAACCCTTCCCCGTTGCATCAGTACGTAACCCAATCCTGAATAAGAAGCATCTGAATAGACCACCAAGTCTTCATTCCCTTAGGGTAACGTCAAGACAGGAGCCTGAATCAATCTTGTCTTTAATTCTTTGAAAGCATTCTCCTGTGCTTGACCCCATACGAACTTCACATCCTTGCGGGTTAATTTGGTCAATGGTGAAGCTATCTTGGAGAAGTCTTGGATGAACCTTCTGTAGTAGTCCGTCAACCCCAAGAAACTGCCGATCTCGGACGGCGTCTTTGGAGTCTTCCATTGCATAACCGCTTCCACCTTTGTCGGGTCCACCATAATCCCTTCAGAATTAACCACATGACCCAAAACCTAAACTTCCCGCAACCAGAAAGCACATTTGGAGAACTTAGCATATAGCTTCTCTCTTCTAAGCATCTCCAATACCTCGCGAATGTGACTGGCGTGGTCTTCTTCACTCTTCGAATAAATCAGGATATCATCGATAAACACAATCACTGACTGGCGTGCTCTTCTTCACTCTTTGAATAAATCAGGATATCATCGATAAACACAATCACTGATTTATCCAACATCGGCTGACACACCCGATTCATCATCCATAAAAGCAGCTGGCGCGTTGGTTAAACCGAAAGACATAACGAGGAATTTGTAATGCCCATATCGTGTTCTAAACGTGGTCTTTGGGATATCCCGTTCTTTAACTTTTAGCATCAGATAACCAGATTGGAGGTCTATTCTTGAGAACCAGCTAGCGCCTTGGAGCTGATCAAACGAGTCATCAATCCTCGGTAGTGGGTACCGGTTCTTCACCGTCAACTTGTTCAACTCACGGTAGTCAATGCACATCCTCATGCTACTATCCTTCTTCTTTAGAAACAAGACAGGAGCACCCCAGGGAGAGATACTCGGTCGAATGAACCCCTTATCTAATAACTCTTGCAACTGGGTCATCAATTCCTTCATCTCGGAGGGAGTGAGATGATATGGCGCTTTTGCAACAGGTTGGGCACCGAGTATCAGATCAATCTGGAACTCGATCTTGCGGTCAGGTGGTACCCCTGACAGTTGAGGCACGGTAGCATCTACATCCTTCACATATACCAGGTAAGCACCACACCCTCGTCTCATAAACTTCTCTGCCATGATCATCGAGATTACTCACGGTGTAATGCACTCCTTGTCTCCATGTACCGTAACCCAACAGCCATCGGGCGCAGTCAAACAAATCGTCTTCTTTCGGCACAAGATGTTCGCTTCATAGGCCGGCAACTAATCCATCCCTAACACCATATCAAAACCTCCTAGGGCATCACATACAATCTAGCAGGAAACTTACGACCGTCCAACTCTACAAGGCAATTGTCTATCACATCAGTCACTTGGGTAGACTTTCCTATTGTTGTCTCTACATAGAAGGGCACGTCTATCTTCTTATTCCTAGCATGCATTTCACGAAAAAAGGTAGCAGATACAAAACTTCTACTAGCACCCGGATCAAAGAGCACGGAAGCATACAATTAGCTTACCAAAAACATACCTAAAACTACTTCAGGGTCCACTCTGGCTTCTTCTCGGGTCATGTTGAATGCCCTTGCCTTGGCTTTGGTGCTCTCACTTCTCCCTTTCTCACCCATAGTCTAGGTCCCTGATTCTCTGCTCCACCCTTCTTGCAATCTTGGCCTGAGTGGCCTACCTCCCCACACTAATAACATCGCGGTACCCTGCACTCTCTAGCATAGTGGCCTTCGCCTCTACACTTAAAACACCAATTCGTCCCCACTCTACACTCACCCATGTGAACCTTCCCACACTTCTTACATTCCCTCCTATTATTCCCCTTACTCAATCCTGAGCAGTGATCGTCAATCCTCATCTTCTTTTCCCCGATCCTATAGTGGTCACCCCTAAATCTCTTCCTATTACTATTCCTGTTCCATCTCTTCTCAACCTTCCTTTGAATTTGCACTGGATCCCTCTCATCATACAACCTTCTGGCCAAATCTACTGCAGACCTGAAAGTGCTCAGTCTAGCAGCTATCATGTTCCTCCTGATATCCACGGGCAGAACCTGCATGTACCTCTTAATCTTCTTGGACTCTGGGGTTACTAGATCCGACACAAGTCTTGCAAGTTCATTGAACTTGGAGGTATACTCTTGATGAGTCATGTTTCCAGCCTCCAAATACAAGAACTCCTTCTCAATTTTGTCCAACTCTCGATGTGGACAATACTCCTCCAGTACCAGTTCCTTCAAATCCAACCACCTCATCCTTGCAACAGCATATTTCCCCTAGGCTTGGACAGTGTTGTCCCACTAGCATAATGCTGAGTCAACGAAAGAATGGGAGGCAAACTTCACCTTTTGATCCTCCTGGCACTAGATGTCTAGGACTGCCTCCATCTCTCGAACCCAATGATGAGCAGTAGTAGCATTGCCGTTACCGTCAAAGGACAGGGGTTTGCACCTCTGAAACGCCCCATAGGTGCACCCCTTAGTGGCCCCCTTCTCCTCCTTGCTATCATCATCATGAATTACCACCTTTGGACCAGATGGCTCTTCATCAGGTTTCTCCTTCTCCCCTACATCCTTTGTCTTTTCACCATCCTTTACAGCCCTCAACACCTCGGTCACCACTGAAGGTAACACGTTTTGCATGACGTTGTAGACTTCGTCAGCAATAGCTTCCTTTACCGTAGACTTGAGGGTCGCTGATCCTTCACCCTTTTGGTGGCTATGGAGGTCTGTGTCCTCATGAGTCATCTCAGGATCCTTAGCCTTACTCCTGGTGACATGTGGCCCAGTAGTACGCCTGCCACGAGCACCTCCTCGGGTTTCCTTCCTAGATTTTCTACTCGCCATAAGATCTACTTCCTACAAGATTCAAACACTAATAAGGTCATTCAAGGTAATAGCTCAGATTATGTCAAGTATAGTAAGTCCCTAATTACAATGGCCAGTTGTGATTAGCCACTTACTTTACTCTTCATCCCCTAAGCATTCCTTATCTAGGCTACATTAGTGTCCAAATCTGCTAAGCACATAAATCAAATAGCACACGCATGTAATACAGATTAACTTATGAAAAATTACCTGATGGCACGTAGCTACTTGGGCTGGCATCCCTTCATTTGGTCCCATTTTCAGTTTAAGTTTAGGTTTTGAAAAAGAATTTACCCAATTCTCTTAAACTTTGGCTCTGATACCAACTTGTAAGGCCCGATTCCTGGAAACCCCATAGTTGGTCATTCATAGCACTTTTCATAACAAAACACATCTAGATTCATCAAAACAAGAGAACTTTGCAGAGGAATAATTTAATAAAAACCATAACATTCAGTATCCATTACTTTTGCCAAGAAATACATTGTTGTTGCAAGTTATAAAAAGAACATCTAGTTGCATTTCAAAACAAAAATAACTTTTCATCGTGTCATGGATGCAAGTCTTTATTTGCCAGGTAGCTTCAACCTCGTGCCATCCCTAGCAACACCATTACCTGCCAACTGATATGCATATAAAAGTCAGCGTTGCTGAGTGGGTTCTAGTCTAATAATATAGAAAAAAATACACTTTTGTAAACGTCACTTTGTGATCATTCCTCAATATACATAATCAATCATTAAGAGATATTTCTTTCTTTCATTATCTTTCTCTTTCATTAACTAGGATTGCACAAAGCAAGAGCCTATATTGTTGGTTGGCAACAGATGCCGAACCCCTGTCGGCAAACGTTTATCATGGTAGCTAACCCATCAACAGTTGACCCACACTGCTAGGCTCATAACCCTGCTCATGAGTATGGGTCCCATTCATCATACATTGGTCAATCATAAGGATTAGACCCCAAATGTGCATCCTCATGGGCTATACAGCCGCACATCAGTTGAGCTAACGATAAGAAGGTCGTGCACCTCCATTCATTGTGCTTGCAAGGCTTTTCATTCATCGTAAGGGCCTGGGGGTAACATTCATTAGGTTACACTGTCTCTTTTATTTCTTTGTGACCAATTGGTTAGGAATAATACTTTGAAAATGTTCATTGTTTTTAATAATCAGATACCATGAAACATAATAAATATCATCCATAACCGCAGGCCATAAGAAGAGAAATAAACATATGAAACATTAAACAAGCATAATCTTTCCTTATTCATCAATACTTAATGCTTAGATTCTATTCCCAAAATTCCAGAGTAATTCTAAGTCCCCAAAGAAATACGGATGGAACAAGTGTAGATAAACAGCTAATGCGAGTGAAAGTCTTAAGAAAATATCCTGTCCAAACAAATGCTGGTAGAACAAATACGGATGAGCATACACAAATGTGGATGAATACTTAGTATACGCGGATGAACACCTGGCAAATGCGGATGAACACTTTGCAATTGCGGATGAAGACTTAGCAAACGCGGATGAAGACTTAGCAAATGCAGATGAACAAAAGACTTAACTGTTAAATGCGGATGAACACAAAAACTAACCTGCAATGCTACTTATGCCATTACCAGTTCCCAATCATC
The DNA here is from genome assembly GCA_025506505.1 of Flaveria sonorensis. Taxonomy (NCBI): domain Eukaryota; kingdom Viridiplantae; phylum Streptophyta; class Magnoliopsida; order Asterales; family Asteraceae; genus Flaveria; species Flaveria sonorensis. The sequence goes on from CM046426.1 coordinate 28,270,954, forward strand.
ATTCTAACATGAACACAGCTTAAATCCATTGGTCTAACACTTAGAACATCATAAACATTAAACGATCAACAAGAGAATCACATAACATAACTATATCATCATAATCGTCCGTAACATACATGAAAAACCCATAACTTGCTTCGAAAACATCAGTTGAATATGCATACCAGCAACAAATAAGCAGAAAACATTTAAAAGAGGGGATCTAGAACTCACCTCTACTGCTTTCGATAAAACTCCTCCAAACCCGACAGCAGCCTGGAGTTCTAACACCTAAACACATAAAAACACACAACCAAGCACATAGAAACACTTAAGAATCGGTCCAGAAGCTGAAAACACAACTGAAACCGAACAAAAACACAAGAAACCTCACCTCTAGGAGAATTTAACTTCTCATGCACAAAACCCTGTTGAAGTTTCTGTTCTTCCTCTTGCAGCCGAATTCAGTTGGTGAAATGGGGTGTGGGTGACCATGCTTCTTTTTAAATTCCATAATGGGCAAGTTTGCCACTTGCATGACTTTAACCCCTTGACTTAGAATATTTCACCTTTCTTTCTTTTTCTTTTCTTTTGCTGAAATTTTCCAGGTGTTACATTTCATCAATCACACATTACGATTCTCGTTTGACATCTTATTAGTTTCATTTCCCTTCTAATTTGATTTTGTATTCTTATCTAGTGAAATAAGAGTAGTTTATTGGTCCTTTCCACCTTGTTTCCATCCCTTGATGGTCGAAAGAGGATTATATGGATCGATAGTTGACTTTGGATTTAATCAATGGATTTTTTAGGCAACTGTGTTCGAAGTTGGTTATGGATTGTTGTGGATAAGTTTTGGGTAGGAGTGGATTCATTTTAAAGGTCATTCATGTAGTGTCGTGTTCGTTTTTGGTTTCGGTTAGAATGATAGATACTATATTCCATGTGTGATCGATTAGTGTGATTCCAATAAATATTATAATCAGATTTGATTAGATTGGTGGGGGAGTGTGTTTAGAAGGCTTGAGAATCAAAACATTATAGCATTTGAGGTTGTTACAAAAAGCAAAAGCTATCCATGCGAGAACTATTTTTGTTTAATGTTTTTGTATAACTAGTTTCTTTCCCATGTATTTAGTTACGCTTCCATGAATACATTCATGCACCAATCTGTAGTTGCATAATTTTGATTAAAATACAAGTAAATCTTATTTAATTGGTCGTGTTACCTTGATTTAACTTCTTTTTCATCAATCACATATTACATTTCTCATTTGACATCTGATTAGTTTCATCTCCACTGTTAAATGATTCTCTATTCTTCTCTAGTGAAATACAAGAAGTTTATTGATCCTTTTATAACACCCTGAATTTTCATTTTAAAGAAGAGGAATGGAAAGTAAATAGAAAGAAAGGAAAACAAGCTCAAAGTGGAGGGACCAAAGTGTAAAAAGGACAAAACTTTAATATTTTATTATATAAATGGGTATGGCCGCCTATTTTGGGTTCTTCAACCTGCTTCTCGGTTGAAAAAGGAAGAAGAAGAAGAAGCTTTTAGTTTTAGAGAGAGAAAGAGGAAGAAGAAGCTTCGGTTTCAGCTGGGTTTTGAGTTCTAACCTGAAGTTCTTGGTGTTTGGTGCTTGTTTTTGGAGTTTTAGTGTTTAAACCATAGGGGAGCTTCAGATCCGAAGTGAAGTGCTCAAGGCTTTTCAAGGTGAGTTTCTAGAACCCCTCTTTTACTGATTTTTAAAGTTTTGGGGCTGTTATGCATACTAAGCAAACATTTTTAAAAAGGAACCAAATGTTTGTGCTTGTTGTTGTTCGAATGGTGTTCTGTGGTTTTAGCTTTGATGATGTTATAGAGGTTAAAATTGGTGTTAGCATGTTTTAAGGGCCTTAGAATGTTATATTTGTGTTTGGGTTAGTTAGAATGATTATTGGGTGTTTTGGGTAGTTAGAAATATGTTCAGAATGTTCCCATACGCCTAACTGATATGTGGCTAAGTGTCCTGATGCACCCAAGGTCATGTGCCCAAACAGTACCCTCATGCGCCCAAAATGTTGCTTAGATGACTAAGTGTTGCTCATTCACCCAAGTGACCTCATGCGCCCAAGGTCATGCGCCCAAATAGTGGACACGCACCTAAACAGTGGTTCATGCACCCAGAATAAGTGTTGATGCTACTAAGTATTGGTCATGCGCCCAAATAGTGCCCATGCGCCCAAGTGTTGAGGCGCCCGCATAGTGGTAATGCGCCTAGGCAGTGCTCATGCGCCTGCATAGTTGTAATACGCCCAGACTGTTTTATACTTAGAATTTTATTGTTGATGCGCCTAGAATGTTTTAATGTGCCTCGTTTTAGATTTAGGGTTTTCTAAGGGCTTTAAGAGGTGGTTGTTTGAGATAGGTTCTTTGGTGATGTGTTGGCTTATGCTTAATGTATGTATGATGTTGTGATGTTGTTTTGTGTGTGTGTGTGATGTGTTATCTTTCTTCGTTAAACAGTTTTCTAAATGTATGTATTATGTTATATTATACGGTATGTATGATGTTATGACTTTACGTGGTATGATGTATGAATGAACGTAAAGTATTATGTAACGAAGTGAAAGATAACGATAATGAAAAGTGGAAAATAATGAATGAATGAAAGTCTTGCAAGCAATGAATGAGGTGAGCGACCATGTTGTCGCAACAGACTCGTAAGGGGTTTAATCCAAGAGATTGACCCGAAGGGTGTCATGATGCTCGCCCCGGTACTGTGTCGGTCTTCGAACATGAGTCGGGGGTGTTGCAAACAGAGACGGAGTCCTTGTCACGTACCCTGGTACTATGTCGATCTTCGGACATGAGTCGGGGGTTTGTTTACAGGCCCTGGCATAGTATCGATCTTCGAACATGAGTCGGGGGTATTGCATGAAACAGGATCCAGATAGAAGTGAAAGATAATGATAAAAGTTCAAAACGTACAAAATGAACGATGATAAAGATAATAATAAATATTACCAATGTGTACGTATGATGTGTGATCGTGTACGATTGAGAAGGTTATGTTTTAACGTAAGTAAAGTATTTTATTTATAAAACTAGAACTCACTCAGCGTACTGACTTTTTGTATGCATGATAGTTGGCAGGTATTTTGTTGAAGCTGAGGAGTTACAGGCATGGATGCATATGCTACTGGGAACGTTTTGAGGCTGGCATCCGCATTTTGATATGATATTGTATTTTGAGATGTTAACGATTTATGTAATGAGATAATATGTTTTAATTATTAATGAAAAGTTTTAAATTACGATGCAAAATTAATATATGTTTTAAATATTTTATGCGATGACTGTCCTGCTGTGAGGTCTCCGGGATCGGGGCCTTACAAGTTGGTATCAGAGCTAAAGTTTAAGAGAATTGGGTAAATATTTTCAAAAACCTAATCTTAAACTGAGAATGGGACGAAAGAAAAGGGATGCCAGTCCTAGTAGCTACATGCCTGTAGGTAAAAGTTTTACGTAAAAGGTTTTATGTAAGTTAATGTTAACCGGTATTATGTGCGCATGTTATGTGGCTTGTGTGCTTTTGTGTAGATTTAGATACCGATGTAGTTAGGATAGGAAATGCTTGGGGAATGAAGAGTAAAGTAAGTGGCTAATCACAACTGGCCACTGTGATTAAGGACTTACTATATTCGACATAATCCAAGCTATTAACTTGATTGACAGTGTTGGTGTTTGAATCTTGTAGTGTTTTTAGATGGCTGGTGGTAGGTCTTCGAAGGCTTCCCGAGGCGAAGTGCGTGGTGGATGTGGTGCTGGAACACGTGCCACAAGGAGAGGGGTTAGGGCTGCTGAAATGATCCCTGTAGATCCCGAGGTTCTTCAGCACGAGGGCGTTGATGAGAGAGCCAATCTGAGAGCCTAAGTGAAGGAGGCGGTGGTTGAGGTGGTTCATGAGGTCATGCAGATGATTCTGCCGTCTGTAGTGACCAAAGTTATTTGTGCTGTGAGGGATGACGAGAAGAAGGAGAAGAAGGAGAGGAGGAGAACCGCACGGCAAGGAGGTAAAGCTGGAGGTTCTGGGGATATGGAGCAACCCGATGCTGACATGGTTGTCTCCAGTGGTGATGATGAGGAGGAGGAAGCTGTGGAGGAGATTGCGAAGGGATGCAGCTATGGAGCATTCCAAAGGTGTAGGCCTCCAATGTTTGATGGAAATGGGAGTGCTACTGCTGCACAAAGTTGGGTGAGAGAGATGGAAGCGGTACTTAAGATTAGCGAGTGCCGCGAGGATCAGAAGGTGAAGTTTGCTACCCACTCATTTATGGATTCAGCCTTATGCTGGTGGGACAACATTATCCAGACTGAGGGAACCAGAGCAATCGGGAGGATGAGGTGGAAGGATCTGAAAAGCTTGGTGGTCCAGGAGTTTTGCCCTCACAGGGAGCTCGACAAAGTTGAGAGGGAGTTTCTGCAGCTAGAGGCGGGAATGATGACACACCAACAGTACACCACAAAGTTCAACGAGATGGCAAGGCTTGTGCCAGATCAGGTGACGCCTGTGTCACAAAAGATCAAAAGGTATATTCAAGGTCTGTCGGCAGATATCCGCAGACACCTGGTCGCTATCCGGCCAAGCACGTTTAAGTCGGTGGTTGATTTGGCAGGGAGGCTGTACGACGAGCGAGAGGCGGTGGCGATAATGGATGAAGAGGATTAGCGGAGCTATTATAGGAATGGGAGTGGAAGATGGGATGATGATGGTGAATTTGTGGCTGGAGGTAAGATGATGAGTTTCGATAATCGGAAGAGGATGACTGAGAGGGAAGATGTATGCAAGAAGTGTGGTAGAGGCCACGCGGGGGAGTGCAGATAGGGATCGAGCATCTGCTTCCAGTGTGGAAGAGAGGGCCACAGGGCAAGGGGTTGTCACATGGCTAGATGTTACGACTATGGCGAGCCTGGACATATGAGCAGAGACTGTAAGAAGTCGAGGGCACAGAGCTCCGGTGCAAGGAAAGATGGCAGAGGATGAAGGTCAGAGCATTCGCTATGACCAAGAGGAGGCTAGAGCGGACTCCGACACGACATCAGGTACATTTCTAGTAAATTAAATTTGTGCATATGTGTTATGATTGTGGTGCTAGTAGTGGTTTAATTCCTGCTGCCTTCTGTGATAAGTTGCATGTTAGGAGTAGGAAGATCGATGAGCTTTTGATGTAGAAATTGCTATTGGTAAGTCCACTAGGTTACCGGATGCCCTAGAAGTTGCGCGATAGAATTGAGAGAGCACGTGTTTCCTGCTAAACTGTTCAGGGCAGACGTAGGTGGATAGACGTACACCTTCGGGTGAATTGGCTAGCAGCCTATGAGGCAAACACCGAGTGTTGCAAAAAGGTGGTTTGAACAACCGCGCCCGAAAGGAGTTCGGTGCCGATCTGCGGTGATGAAATAATGATGAAGCCCTTGTTTTGGAAAAGGAGGTCACACGATTTAGAAAGCAAGTAAAGTTAATACGGAGGTATAAAGGACCAATCTGAATTGCTGCTCAGGTAAGAGAAGTGGCATGTCGACTGGGGCTACCCGACGTGTTAAGTGGAGTCATCCGATATTCCATGTATCTCGTCTAAGAAAGTGCTCAATCGATGAGGATGTGATCATGCCGCTAGAGGATACTGAGATTGATGAAAGATTCAGCTACGTGGAGCAACTAGTGGTCATTTCTGATAGAAGGGAAAGAAGGGCTAAGTCGAAGGATGGTTCCACCTGTGCGAGTACAGTGGAGCCCAGAAGGGAACTAAGCCTGCATGTAAGATCAAGATGGAGATGAGACAGCTTTACCCGCAGCTGTTCGAGTGGACTTGTAACACCCCGAATATTCATTTAAAAAAAGAGGAATGGAAAGTAAATAGAAAGAAAGGAAAACAAGCTCAAAGTGGAGTGGCCAAAGTGTAAAAAGGACAAAACTTTAATATTTTATTATATAAATGGGTATGGCCACCCATTTGGGTTCTTCAACCTGCTTCTCGGCTGAAAAAGGAAGAAGAAGAATAAGCTTTCAGTTTTAGAGAGAGAAAGAGGAAGAAGAAGCTTTGGTTTCAGCTGGGTTTTGAGTTCTAACCCAAAGTTCTTGGTGTTTGGTGCTTGTTTTCGGAGTTTTAGTGTTGAAACCGTGGGGGAGCTTCAGATCCAAAGTGAAGTGCTAAAGGCTGTTCAAGGTGAGTTTCTAGAACCCCTCTTTTACTGATTTTTAAAGTTTTGGGGCTGTTATGCATACGAAGCAAACATTTTTAAAAAGGAACCGAATGTTTATGCTTGTTGTTGTTCGAATGGTGTTCTGTGATTTTAGCTACGATGATGTTATAGAGGTTAGAATTGTTGTTAGCATGTTTTAAGGGCCTTAGAATGCTAGATCTATGTTTGGGTAGTGTTAGAATCATTATCTGGGGTTTTGGGTAGTTAGAAATATGTTCAGAATGTTCCCATGCTCCTAACTGATATGTGGCTAAGTGTCCTGATGTGCCCAGGGTGATGCGCCCAGGATCATGCGCCCAAACAGTACCCTCATGCGCCCAGAATGTTGCTTAGATGACTAAGTGTTGCTCATGCGCCCAAGTGACCTCATGCCCCTAAGGTCATGCGCCCAAACAGTGGACATGCACCTGACCAGTGGTTCATGCACCCAGAATAAGTGTTGATATGCCTAAGTACTGGTCATGCGCCCAAATAGTGCCCATGCGCCCAGAGTTGCCCATGCGCCCAAGTGTTGAGGCGCCTGCATAGTGGTAATGCGCCTAGGCAGTGCTCATGCGCCTGCATAGTTGTAATGCGCCCGCATAGTTGTAATGCGCCCAGACTGTTTTATACTTTGAATTTTATTACTGATGCGCCTAGAATGTTTTAATGTGCCTCGTTTTAGACGTAGGGTTTTCTAAGGGCTTTAAGAGGTGGTTGTTTGAGATAGGTTCCTTGGTGATGTGTTGGCTTATGCTTGATGTATGTATGATGTTGTGATGTGGTTTTGTGTGTGTGTGTGATGTGTTATCTTTCTTCGTTAAACAGTTTTCAAAACTTATGTATTATGTTATATTATATGGTATGTATGATGTTATGACTCTACGTGGTATGATGTAAGAATGAACGTAAAGTATTATGTAACGAAGTGAAAGATAACGATAATGAAAAGTGGAAAGTAATGAATGAATGAAAGGCTTGCAAGCAATGAATAAGGTGAGCGACCATGTTGTCGCAACAGACTCGTAAGGGGTTTAATCCATGAGATTGACTCGAAGGATGTCATGATGCTCGCCCCGGTACTGTGTCGGTCTTCGAACATGAGTCGGGGGTGTTGCAAACAGAGACTGGGTCCTAGTCGCGTACCCCGGTACTGTGTTGGTCTTCGGACATAAGTGGGGGGTTTGTTTACAGGCCCCGGCACAGTATTGGTCTTCGGACATGAGTCGGGGGTATTGCATGAGACAGGATCCAGATAGAAGTGAAAGATAATGATAAAACTTCGAAACGTACGAAATGAACGATGATGAAGATAATAATAAATATTACCAATGTGTATGTATGATGTGTGATCGCGTACGATTGCTAAAGTTATGTTTTAACAAAAGTAAAGTATTTTATTTATAAAACTAGAACTCACTCAGCGTCACTGACTTTTTATATGCATGAAAGTTGGCAGGTATTTTGTTGAAGCTGAGGAGTTGCAGGCATGGATGCATACGCTACTGGGAACGTTTTGAAGCTGGCATCCGCATTTTGATATGATATTGTATTTTGAAATGTTAACGATTTATGTAATGAGATACTATGTTTTAATTATTAATGAAAAGTTTCAAATTCCGCTGCAAAATTAATGTATGTTTTAAATATTTTATTCGATGACGGTCCAGCTGTGAGGTCTCTGGGATCGGGGCCGTACACCTTTGCACTTCCTTTCCTTCCCGTGATGGTCGAAAAAGGGTTCTATTGATCGATAGTTGTCATTAGGATTGATTCAATGCATTTTTTAGCCAAAAGTGTATGAAGTTGGTTGTGGATTGTTGTGGATATGTTTTGGACAGGAGTGGATTGATTTTAATGGTCATTCGTGTGGTGTCGTGTTCGGTTTTAGTGTTGATTTAAAAAATAGATACTATGTTCCATGTGTGATCGATTAGTGTCATTCCAATGAAGATTAGAATCAGATTTGATTAGATTATTGATCCTTTGCCCTTCCTTTGGGTCAATAGTTGTCATTTGGATTGATTCAAGGGATTTTTGAGGTATGATTATTCGAAGTTGGTTATGGAGTGTTGTGGATATGTTTTGGGTAGGAGTGGAATGATTTTGAGCGTCATTCTCCTATGCTGTCGTGTTTGGTTTTGGTTTCGATTTAAACAATAGATGCTAGGTTCCATGTGTGATCGATTAGTGTGATTCCAATAAAGATTATAATCAAATCTAATCTGATTATAATCTTCATTGGAATCTCACTAATCTATCACACATGGAGCATAGTATCTTTTAATTAAATCAAAACCAAAACCAAAACCAAAACCAAAACCAAAACCAAACATTACACCACACGAATGATGCTTAAAATCAATCAACTCCTACCAAAAACTTATCCACAACACTCCACAACCAACTTCGAACATTCGCTATGACTTAAACACGAGAGCTTCGACGTTGCCAATTTAAACGTCGATACACAGATGCCTTTTTTGACCATCAAAGGAGGTATACGAAGTGCAAGGGACCAAAAACTACTCTTATGTCACTAGAGAATAATAGAGAATCAACTTATAGTGGTAATGAAACTAATCTGACGTCAGATAATGTGTTATTGATTAAAAAGAAATCAAATCAAGGTAACCGATAAATTAAATAAGATTTACTTGTTTTTAATCAAAATTGTGCAATGACAGATTGGTGCGTCAATGTATTCATGAAAGGTTAACTAAATACATGGGAAAGGAACTACTTATACAAAAACATTAAATAACAATAGTTCTCACATGGATAGCTTTTGCTTTTTGTAACAAGCTCAAATGCTATGGAGTTTTGATTGTCAAGCCCTCTTAACACACTCCTAAACCAATCTTATCTAATTTGATTATAATCTTCATTGCAATCAGACTAACCGATCACACATGGAACATAGTATCTATTGTTTAGATCGAAACAAAAACCGAACACGACACCTTACGAATGACACTTAAAATCAATCCACACCTACCCAAAATCTATCCATAACACTCCACAACCAATTTTGAACACTCTAACCTCAAAAATCCCTTGAATCAATCCAAATGACAACTATCGATCCACAGAATCCTTTTTCGACCATCAAGGGAAGAAAACAAATTGCAAGGGGCCAATAAACTACTCGTATTTCACTAGAGAAGAATAAAGAATCATATTACAGTGGAAATGAAGCTAATCAGACATCAAACGAGAAACATTATGTGTGATTGATTAAAAAGAAATCAAGTCTTGGTAACACGACCAATTAAATAAAATTCACTTGTTTTTTAATCATAATTGTGCAACAACAGATTGGTGCATCACTATATTCACGAAAACTTAACTAAATACATAGGAAAGGAACTAGTTATACAAAAACATTAAACAACAATACTTCTCACAAGGATAGCTTTTGCATTTCGTAACAACCTCAAATGATTCTCATGCCTTCTAAACATACTCCCTAACTAATATAATCAAATCTGATTATAAGCCTCATTGGAATCACACTAAGCGATCACACATGGAACATAGTATCTATTGTTTAAATCGAAACTAAAACAGAAAACGTCACCACACGAATAACGCTTAAAATCATTCCACTCCTACCCAAAACTTATCCAAATCACTCCACAACCAACTTCGAACACTATTACCTTTAAAATCCCTTGAATCAGTCCAAATGACAACAATTGATCGATAAAATCCTTTTTCGACCATCAAGAGAAGTATACAAAGTGCAAGGGACCAATAAACTACTCTTATGCCACTAGTGAAGAATAGAGAATCAAATTACAATGGGAATGAAACTAATCAAATGTCAAACGAGAAACATAATGTGTGATTGATTAAAAAAATCAAATCAAGGTAACACGACCAATTAAATAAGATTTACTTTTTTTAATCAAAATTGTGCAACGACAGATTGGTGCATCAATGTATTCACAAAAGCGTAACTAAATACATGGGAAAGGAACTATTTATACAAAAACATTAAACAACAATAGTTTTTGCATGGATGTATTCGAACACTCTTACCTCAAAAATCCCTTGAATCAATCCAAATGACAACTATTCATCCAAAGAATCCTTTTTCAACCATCAAGGGAAGGAAACGAAGTGCAAGGGACCAATAAACTTGTGACAACCTATTGGGCCTGATAATTTTTCTTCAAAACGACCCAAAGCAGTGCTTTAAACGTGATCAAAGCCCAATAAACGACTAGCCCAATTGTGGCCTAGTAAGAAATCTAAAACCCAAAAGTAGTATTACTAGAATGTAAATAAAACATTTTGTTAACCGAGAAATTTATTCTATGAATTAACAACCGCCTAACAAAATATTTGCATGCCAAACTATTTAACGTAACACTACAGGCCGATATCCGGCAAACAACGGAAACCCAGCATGGTTAATAAATAGTGAAGCAATAACGTGTGAATATATTTTAAATTATGAATGGAAACAAAATCAAAGGACTCATGCGAATTAAACAAACACTAATGACAATAGCTATAACTACACAATTTTGGTTAACATCTGGCAGATGTCAATGAACGCGCAACAATCAAAAATGTCAATAAGCACAAAGTATTTATTTTAGAATTATAAATTTATGACTAATCTCACATTTATTTATTTATTTATTATTTTGACGATCGAACACTAAATCGCGAATGAAAATCAAATCCGGAAAATAACTTAAATACGAGAGCTTCGACGTTGCCAATTTAAACGTCACCCGATAGTTAATATAAAAATCTTCACGCACGTTTGTATACGAAATGAAATTACTAAAACTAACGTAAAAGACGGAGACCCGGGACGACACGTGACTCGGTCGAGGACAGTGTCGAGAGGACACTGCGCAGAAAGACAGTGTGGAAAAACCTGGGTATAAAAACCCACACTTAGTTCCTTTTCTTCATTTCCACACACACTAAAAACACACATTTAGAGAGAGAGAGATGGAGGAGAGCCGATCGGTGGAGGCTAAGGCCACAGGCGGCGGCCGGCCACCGTGCAAGTGCGGCGGTGCAACAGCGGCGGCGGCGCCGGCCGGCGACGGTGGAAGCGTCTGGACCACCTTGTTGGGTAGATCCAGACCTCGTGAGTTCGATGGTGGTGGTGGCTCGAGTGTACGCATGGTGGTGGCGGTGTTAGTCAACCCTGAAGATCCTCCGGCGTGATTCCAGCGACTCTCCGGCGAAGGCTTCTTGCTCTGATCTACACATGCATGTGCTTCTCGGACCCCGATCTACAAGGTACATGTTTCATTTTGGTGGCAACGGTGGCGGCCACCAATGGTGGCCGAGAGGGTGTGTCGTGGGTAGGCTAATCGTGATGGTAGATGGCACAGATTACGGTGACCGGTCGGCGGCGCAAACACCCATCGAACGCCGACATTCGCAGTGGTGGTTCTGTGGTGCAGGTTGCGGCTGGTGGCCCCGTTGGTATAGGGCTGCGGATTGTGGTATGGGGGTCGTGGTTGGCGGTTGGTGGTGGTTGTGATGGCAGTGGTGATGGCAGCCGTGGATGGTAGTTATGGCTGTCGGTTTAGGTGGGCAACTACGGTGATGGTTGTGGTAAGTGGAGAGTTTGGTGGTGATGGTGGTGTTGACTGTCGATTGTTGATGATGATGGCGATGATGGTTGGTACCGATGGTGTGCGGTGGTTTGTGGTGGTCTCGGGTGGTGTTTGGGTACAAGCGGGCCAAATGGTTGTGTTTGGATTTGGAATTGGAAGCGTTTGGACTTTGGTCAACACTAGTCAAACAGTGTGATCTAGCGGGAAGGTAACCATGAGGATTATGCACTCCACATAGGAAGCTCACGGTATTTGTATAGATTATGCATGCAAGTGAATCCAGGTGAGTCTCATGACCCCCTTTTTACTTTACAACTTTTAGGGTGAAATACATACTCTTGGTTTTAACTTTGTAATGATGCAACACTACCTGCTCTTGTCCCCGAACGTGAGCATAATCATTAACTCTTATGAGTTTTAGTGTTCCCTTTTTACTACTTTTTTGGGATGAAACATGCTATGTTCGAACTAAAAATTATTTGTGTACTATTATGCGATGCTATTATATGTTGTGGCTAATGTTAGAACCTGCACCTACTTGTATCACAATCATTAATTCTTGTGTGAACCGCTTGTCTTATATGGGTAGATCTACTTGGGGAATCCCCCACTCACAGTGCCTTCCGTCATAATCGGAAGGGTACCACACTGAGATCCTACGGGTTGGTTGTGTCATATGAAAGGTTTTATAAGATACTATGGTGTACCACTCAGCAGATATGGTACACTCTTTGAGGCTTAGTTTCCCCCTGTGGGATAACCGACATAACACAAGTTTAGAAGAGGCTAACCGAGGCTGAGTGCAGGGTTGATTGTGACCCCACAACAGTGATACCTATGTTTTAAATTTAACTTATCGATTATAAAGAGTCCTTTCGTTTTTAAGCATTAAGCACTTGAACTCACCAACATTATGTCGACACGTTTTGAGTATGTATTTCAGGTGATTGTCTAACTACATTAGGGGGAGTCTTAATTAGACTCCCCAAGCATTGGAATAGAGAACCTATGAACACAACTGACCTCCCCTTTAGAAGAGCCACCCTAGAAGGGTTGTTCAAGAATCTAGACAAGCCAAACAAGTTAGCCACTTGATGAATGGATGTTAGGGATTCTATGGATGATGCCTATGATCTAGTTAGACTCATGTTGGGTTGTAATACAATGTAAATATTTTATTATTATTCATGTAAACCAATGGCTCATGTTGTTGCATACATAGTTTCCTTTGTGTTTGTTGATATTCAGTCATCACGACCAGACCCGGACGGACGGGGTGTGACAAAACTACTCGTATTTCACAAGAGAAGAATATAGAATCTAATTACAGTGGAAATGAAACTAATCAGACTTCAAATAAGTAACGTAATGTGTGATTGAATAAAAAGAAGTCAAAACAAGGTAACATGACCAATTAAATAAGATTTACTTGTATTTTAATCAAAATTGTGCAACTACGGATTAATGTTTCAATGTATTCACGAAAGCTTAACTAAATACATAGGAAAGAAACTAGTTAAACAAAAACATTAAACAACAATAGTTCTCGAATGGATAGATTTTGCTTTTCGTTATAACCTCAATTGCTATGGAGTTTTGATTCTCAAGGCTTCTAAACACACACCCGAACTAATCTAATCAAATCTGATTATAATCTTCATTGGAATCACACTAATCTAACACATGTGGAACATAGTATCTTTTCTTTATGTCAAAACCAAAACCAAACATGACACCACACGAATGTTGCTTAAAATCAATCCACTCCTACCAAAAACTTATCCACAACACTCCACAACCAACTTCGAACATTCTTGCCTCAAAAGTCCATTGAATCAATCCAAATGACAACCATCGATCTACAGATGCCTTTTTCGACCATCAAGGGAGGTATACGAAGTGCAAGGGACCAATAAACTACTCTTATGTCACTAGAAAAGAATAGAGAATCAAATTACAATGGTAATGAAACTAATCAGACGTCACGTAATGTATTATTGATTAAAAGAAGTCAAATCAAGGTAACACGACCAATTAAATAAGATCATCTTGTTTTTTAATAACAATTGTGCTACGATAGATTAGTGCGTCAATGTATTCACGAAAGCTTAACAAAATACATTAGAAAGAAACTACTTATACAAAAACATTAAACAACAATAGTTCTCCCATGGATAGCTTTTGCATTTCGTAACAACCTCAAATGATATGGAGTTTTGATTCTTAAGCCTTCTAAACATAGTCCCTAACCAATATAATCAAATCTGATTATAAGCTTCATTGGAATCACACTAATCGATCACACATGGAACATAGTATCTATTGTTTAAATCGAAACCAAAACCAAATACGACACCATATGAATGACGCTTAAAATCATACCAATCCTACCCAAAACTCATCCACACCACTCAACAACCAACTTCAAACACTCTTACCTCAAAAGTTCCTTAAATCAATCAAAATGACAACTATCGATTGATAGAATCCTTTTTTGACCATCAAGGTAAGGAAACGAAGTGCAAGGGGCCAATAAACTACTCGTATTTCACTAGAGAAGAATAGATAATCATATTAAAGTGGAAATAAAACTAATTAGATGTCTTATGAGAAATGTAATGTGTGATGGTTTAAAAAGAAGTCAAATCAAGGTAACATGACCAATTATATAAGATTTACATGTATTTTAATAATAATTGTCCAGCTACAGATTGGTGCTTCAATGTATTCATGAAAGCTTAACTAAATACATGGGAAACAAATTAGTTAGACAAAAACATTAAACAATGATAGTTCTCGCATGGATAGCCTTTTCTTTTCATAACAACCTCAAATGCTATGGGGTTTTGATTCTTAAGCGTTCCAAACACACACCCGAACCAATCTAATCAAATCTGATTATAATCTTCATTGGAATCACACTAATCGATCACACATGGAACACAATATCTTTTCTTTAAATCGAAACCAAAAACCAAACATGACACCACACGAATGATGCTTAAAACCAATCCACTCCTACCAAAAACTTATCCACAACACTCGACAACCAACTTCGAACACTCTTGCCTCAAAAATACATTGAATCAATAAATAATGACAACTATCTATCCACAGAATCCTTTTTCGACCATCAAGGGAGGTATACAAAGTGCAAGGGACTAATAGACTTTTCTTATGTCACTAGAGAAGAATAGAGAATCAAATTATAGTGGAAATAACTAATTGATCAGACAAGAAACATGGTATCTAATGTTTAAATAAAAAAAAAACCGTACATGACACCACATGAAAGACGGTTAAAATCAATCCACTCCAACTCAAAACTTATCCAACACACTCCACAACCAACTTTGAACACTCTTACCTCAAAAATCCCTTGAATCAATCCAAATGACAACTATCGATCCATAGAATCCTTTTTCGACCATCAAGGGAAGGAAACGAAGTGCAAGGGGCCAATAAACTACTCGTTTTTTACTAAAGAAGATTAGAGAATCAAATTACAATGGAAATGAAACTTATCAGACGTCAAACGAGAAACGTAATGTGTGATTGATTAAAAAGAAATCAAATCAAGGTAACACGACCAATTAAATAATATTTACTTGTATTTTAATAATAATTGTCCAACTATAGATTGGTGCTTCAATGTATTAACGAAAGCCTAACTAAATACATGGGAAATGATTAGTTATACAAAAAATTAAACAATGATAGTTCTTGCATGGATAGCATTTTCTCTTCGTAACAACCTCAAATGCTTTGGAGTTTTGATTCTCAAGCCTTCTAAACACACTCCCGAACTAATCTAATCAAATCATATTATAATCTTCCTTGGACTCACACTAATCTATCACACATCAAACACAGTATCTATTATTTAAATCGAAACTAAAACTGAACACGACACCACACGATTGACGGTTAAAATCAATCCACTCCAACCCAAAACTTATCCAACACACTCCACAACCAAGTTCAAACACTCTTACCTAAAAAATCCCTTGAATCAATCCAAATGACAACTATCGATCCGTAGAATCCTTTTTTGACCATCAAGGGAAGGAAACAAAGTGCAAAAGGACAATAAACTACTCGTATTTCACTAGAGAAGATTTGAGAATCAAATTACAATGGAAATGAAACTTATCAGACGTCAAATAAGAAACGTAATGTGTGATTGATTAAAAAGAAGTCAAATCAAGATAACACGACCAATTAAATAAGGTTTACTTGTATTTTAATCAAAATTGTGCAACCACAGATTTATGCTTTAATGTATTCACTAAAGCTTAACTAAATACATAGGAAATGAATTAGTTATATAAAAACATTAAACAATGATAGTTCTCGCACGGATAGCATTTTCTTTTCATAACTACCTCAAATGCTTTGGAGTTTTGATTCTCAAGCCTTCTAAACACACTCTCGAACCAATCTGATAATAAATTTCTTTGGAATTATACAAATCGATCACATATGGAACATAGTATATTTTATTTAAATTGAAACCAAAACCAAATACGACACCACACGAATGACACGTATAATAAATCCACTCCTACCCAAAACTTAACCACAACACTCCGCAACTAACTTCGAACACGCTTACCTCAAAAATCCATTGAATCAATCCAAATGACAACTATCGATCCATAGAATCCTTTTTCGACCACTAAGGGAAGGAAACGAAGTGCATGGGGCCAACAAACTACTCGTATTTCATTAGAGAAGAATATAGAATCATATTATAATGGAATTGAAACTCTTTAGATGTCAAATGAGAAACGTAATATATGATTGATTAAAAAGAAGTCAAATCAAGGTAACACGACCAATTAAATAAGATTTACTTGTATTTTAATAAAAATTCTCCAACTACAGATTGGTGCTTCAATGTATTCACGAAATATTAATAAATACCTGCGAAAGAAACTAGTTATACAAAAACATTAAACAACAATAGTTCTCGAATGATGGCTTTTGCTTTTTGTAAAACCTCAAATGCTATAGACTTTTGATTCTCAAACCTTCTAAACACAATCCCGAACCAATGTAATCAAATCTGATTATAATCGTCATTGGAATCACTATAATCAATTACACTTGGAACATATTATCTATTATTTAAATTGGATGCAAAACCAAACACGACACCGCACGAATGACGCTTAAATTCAATCTACTCCTACACAAAACTTGTCCACAACACTCTACAAGCAACTTCGAACACTCTCGCCTTAAAAATCCATTGAATCAATCCAAATGACAACTATCGATCCACAGAATCTTTTTTCAACCATCAAGGGAAGGAAACGAAGTATAATGGGCCAATAAAATACTTGAATTTCACTAGAGCAGAATAGAGAATCAAATTACAGTGGAAATGAAACTAATCAGACATTAAACGAGAAACGTAATGTGTGATTCATTAAAAGGAAGTCAAATCAAGTTAACATGATCAATTAAATAAGATTTACTTGTATTTTAATCAAAATTGTGCAACTACAGATTGGTGCTTCAATGTATTCATGAAAGCTTAACTATATGGGAAAGGAACTAGTTATACAAAAACATAAAACAACAATAGTTCTCGCATGGATAGCTTTTGCTTTTCATAACAACCTCAAATGCTATGGAGTTTTGATTCTCAAGCCTTTTAAACACACTCCCGAATTAATCTGATCAATTCTGATTATAATCTTCATTGGAATCACACTAATCGAGCACACATGGCACATAGTATCTATGTAACGCTCGAAATTTTGTCACATAAAATAAAAGAAAAGAAAGTATCTTGAAGGAAACTAAAAGAAGCCAAAGATGAGGGGTGTTTTGTGTAAAAGTACATAAAAGTCAAAAGGTGCACTTTATATGGGCATGGCCGCCCATATCACCCCTGCTGATGCTGTGTTCGACTGAAACAAAAGAAGAAGAAGAAATCAAAGTTCTCTCGGTTCTAGAGAGAGAAAGGGGCTGTTTTTGATCTTGGTATGTATTTCTATGCATAATTGGCTCGGTTTATGTTGGTTTTTGACCATTAAACTGATTTATATGTGTTTTATGTGTTCGGTTGTTTGTCTTTACTTGTTTTAGGTGTTTGAACTCTTGTGCACACGAGTTTGGAGGAGTTTTGCTTGTTTGCTGCACTAGGTGAGTTCTAGACCCCGGTTTTTATGTGTTTTAAACTTCTTGGGGCTGAAAATGCATGTTTAAAAGGTTTTGCAGCTGTTTTATGCTTTACCGTATGTATATGGGTGATTATGTTTATGCTTTATGGTGGTTTATGTGCTGTTGATGCTTAGGATGTTGAGTATAAGCTTCCAACAGATAGATAAGCATGATTGGTTAGGGGGTGTTGGTGTTTTCATGGTTGTATTCCTGCTCTAGATGTTAAGAATGTTAGATCTATGATAAGGATGTGTTAGATCGAGGATTGGGGACTGAATAATTGCATAAGTGCATTTGCAGGTCGGTTAGTTCATCCGCATTTAAGAGCTGAACATACACTTAAAGTACTTTGCTCATGCGCATTTGTTGTATATTCATCCGCATTTGTAGTTGCTCATGCGCCTAAGTGTTCTTCCGCATTTCTTTTGTTCATGCGCATTTGTTTCAGTCATTCGCATTTGTTCTACTAGCATTTAGTTGGACACTTGGAATAATCTCTCAAGACTTTCATCCACATTAGTTATTGTTCATCCGCATTAGTTATTGTTCATCCGCATTAGTCTCTGTTCATCCGCATTTGTCTAAGGACTTAGGATTTTTCAAAATCTTGGGAAGTAGAATGTAACGGGTAAGTTCTGGAATGTTTTGCTGGTTCATGTCTGTTGTGGTGATGCATGTTGTGGGCTGTTGTTGATGCTTTATACTATGTATAATGTGACTTTACGTGGTGTGTCTATATTCGTATGCGTAAAGTATTATCGTAAAGAAAGTGAAAGATTAATGTTAATAAAGAAGAGGAACATAAGAAATGAATGAAAAGTCTTGCAAGCAATGAATGGAGGTACGCGACCATGTTGTCGTTACAGACTCGGATAGAGAGCAATCTTTGAGATTGACTCGGATAGAGAGCAATCTTTGAGATTGACTCGAAGGGGGTCTGATCCTTGAGATCTACCCGAAAGATGTCGTGATGCTTGCCCCGGTACTATGTCGGTTTTCGAACATGAGTCAGGGGTGTTGCAAACAGAGATGGGGTCCTTGTCATGTACCCCGGCATAGTATCAGTCTTCGGACATGAGTCGGGGGTATTGCATGAGACAGGATCCAGATAGAAGTGAAAGATAATAATAAAAGTACGAAACGTACGAAAAGAAGGAATGAATGAACGATGATGAAGATAATAATAAATATTATCAACGTGTACGTATGATGTGTGATCACGTACGATTGTGAAGGTTATATTTTAAAGAAAGTAAAGTATTTTATTTATAAAACTAGAACTCGCTCAGCAACGCTGACTTTTATGCATTTTCAGTTGGCAGGTAATTGTTGCCGAGGATGGCACGCGGGGGAAGCTACTCGGCAGGGCAAGACTGGCATCCATTCATCTTTAATGATCTTGTTGTTTTGTAATGCAACGAAACAGGGTCTTTTGTAATTCAAGAAAACAATGATGTATTACTTAACAACGGTAATTATTAATAGAATGAATGGATTTTATTAACCTAATTCCGCTGCAATATTTTATGAAATGTGTGATATTTAATGTAATAATGCTATGAGCGACCAACTGTGAGGCCTCCGGGAACGGGGCCTTACAATCTATTATTTAAAATGAAACCAAAACAAACACGACACCACATAAATAACGCTTTAAATCAATCCATTCCTACCCAAACCTTATCCACAACGCTCCACAACCAACTACAAACATAATTTCCTAAAAAATCCATTAAATCAATCCAAATGACAACTCTCAATCCAAAGAATCCTTTTTTGACCATCAAGGGAGGTATACGAAGTGCAAGGGACCAATAAACTACTTTTATTTCACTAGAGAAGAATAAAGAATCAAATTACAGTGTAAATGAAACTAATAAGACGTCAAACGAGAAACATAGTGTGTGATTGATTAAAAAGAAGTCAAATCAAGGTAACACAACCAATTAAATAAGACTTAATTGTATTTTATTCAAAATTGTGCAACTACAGATTGGTGCATAAATGTATTCACAAAAGCTAAACTAAATACATGGGAAAAGAACTAGTTATACAAAAACATTAAACAACAATAGTTCTCGCATGGATAGCTTTTGCTTTTCGTAACAACCTCAAATGATATGGAGTTTTGATTCTCAAGCCTTCTAAATACACTCATGAACCAATCTAATCAAATCTGATTATAATCATCCTTAGAATCATACTAATCTATCACACACGAAACATAGCATATATTGTTTAAATCGAAACAAAACCCGAACACGACACCACACGAATGACGCTTAAAATCAATCCATTCTTACCCAAAACTTATCCACAATACTCCTCAACCAACTTCAAACACTCTTCCCTCAAAAATCCCTTGATTCAATCCAAATGACAACTACCAATCCACAAAATCCTTTTTCAACCATCAAGTGAAAGAAACGAAGTGCAAGGGGCTAATAAACTACTCGTATTTCACTAGAGAAGAATAGAAAATCATATTATAGTGGAAACGAAACTAATCAGACGAAAAATAAGAACCGTAATGCGTGATTGATTAAAAAGAAGTCAAATAAAGGTAACCTAACCAATTAAATAAAATTCACTTGTATCTTAGTTAAAATTGTCCAACTACAGATTGGTATATCAATGTATTCACGAATGCTTAAAATAAATCCACTCCTACCCAAAACTTATCCACAACACTCAGCAACGAAGTTCGAACACTCTTGCCTAAAATATCCATTGAATCAATCCAAATGACAACTATCGATTCACATAATACTTTTTCGACCATCAAGTGAAGGAAACAAAGTGCAAGGGGCCAATAAACTATTTGTATTTCACTAGAGAAAAACATAAAATTAAATTACAGTGGAAATGAAACTAATCAGACGTCAAATGATAAACGTAATGTGCGATTGATTAAAAACAAGTCAAATCAAGGTAACACGATCAATTAAATAAGATTTACTTGTATTTCAATCAAAATTGTGCAACTACAGATTGGTGCTTCAATGTATTCACGAAAACTTAACTAAATACATCAGAAAGAACTAGTTATACAAAAACATTAAACAATAACAGTTCTCAAATGGATAGCTTTTGCTTTTCGTAACAACCTCAAATGCTTTGGAGTTTTGATTCTTAAGCCCTCTAAACACACTCCGGAACCAATCTAATCAAATCTGATTTCAATCTTCTTTCGAATCAAACTAATCGAACACACATGGAACACACCCGGAACCATAACCGAACACGACACCACATGAATGACGCTTAAAATCAATCCACTCCTAGCCAAAACTTATCCACAACACTCCGCAACGAACTTCTAACACTCTTGCCTCAAAAATCCATTGAATCCATCCAAATGACAACTATCGATCCACATAATACTTTTTCAACCATCAAGTTAAGGAAACGAAGTGCAAGGGGACAATAAACTACTCATATTCCATTAGAGAAGAACACAAAATCAAATTACAGTGGAAATGAAACTAATCAGACGTCAAACGAGAAATGTATTGTCTGATTGATTAAAAAGAAGTCAAATCTGGGTAACATGATCAATTAAATAAGATTTACTTGTATTTCAATCAAAGTTGTGCAACTACAGATTGGTGCTTCAATGTATTCACGAAAGCTTAACTAAATACATCAGAAAGAAACTAGTTATACCAAAACATTAAACAACAATAGTTCTCAAATGGATAGCTTTTGCTTTTCGTAACAACCTCAAATGCTATGGAGTTTTGATTCTTAAGCCTTCTAAACACACTCCCAAACCAATCTAATCAAATCTGATTATAATCTTCCTTGGAATCATACTAATCGATTACACATGGAACGTAGTATCTATTGTTTAAATCAAAACCAAAACCGAACACGACACCACACGAATGACGCTTAAAATCAATCCACTCCTACCTAAAACTTATCCACAATACTCGACAATGAACTTTGAACACTCTTGCCTCAAAATTCAATTGAATCAATCCAAATGACAACTTTCGACCCATAGAATACTTTTTGGACCATCAAGTGAAGGAAACGAAGTGCAAGGAGCCAAAAAACTACTTGTATTTCACTAGAGAAGAACAGAGAATCAAACTACAGTGAAAATGAAACTAATCAGACAGCAAATGAGAAACATAATATGTAATTGATAAAAAAGAAGTCAAATCAAGGTAACACAACTTGTATTTTAATCAAAATTGTACAACAACAGATTGGTGCATCAATGTATTCATGAAAGCTTAACTAAATATGTCACACCCGGGCCCAGAAGAGGGTGGGACGTCGCAATTAGCAACATACATGGCAGCGAAAACAAAACCACACAAGAGTACACAAGGAGAAAAATCACAATGGCATTACATTACTTAAATTTTGTCTGGGTTAACACAGTCAAACCCAAAAGTAAAAATGACCCATTACATAAGTATCCATAAAGTCTCAACAAATTCAAATGTCTCAAATGTTTTAAAATTCCTATTAAAGCCAAGGGGGGTAGTCATGGTGCTAATCCATCCTTAGAGTCTCCATAAAATCCAAGCCCATCAAGGATTACCTTAAACATGCTCAAAAAGATTTTTATGTCAACTAAAAAGTTGGTGAGTTCAGTGCTTAAAGTTTCAAAAACAAAATGGCACTTTAGAATCCATAAGTAAAATTTAAAATCATAAGTATCACTGTTGTGGGGTCACAATCAACCCTGCACTCAGCCCCGGCTAGCCTCTTCTAAACTTGTGTTATGCCAGTTATCCCATAAGGGAAACTGAGCCTCAAAGAGTGTACCATACCTGCTGAGTGGTACACCATAGTATCTTATAAAACCTGTCACATGACACAAATGACCCCGCAGGATCTCAGTGTGGTACCCTTTCGGTTATGATGGAAGGCACTGTGCGTGGGGGATTCCCTAAGTAGATCTACCCATATAAAACAAGCGGTTCACACAAGAATTAATGATTATGATACAAGTAGGTGCAGGTTCTAACATTAGCCACAACATATAATAGCATCGCATAATACTACACAAATAATTTTCAGTTCGAACATAGCATGTTTCATCCCAAAATAGTAGTAAAAAGGGGACACTAAAACTCACCTTATGCAGATCAAAGATTCTTCAGACATAGAAAAGATTCAAGCCCTAGCACCCTATGATCAAGATACAAGTAGTAAGCAAATGCTCTTAGGCTATTGGAAGTGTACCTAATTGTATTTTATGGTCGTATGTTCACGTGGCTTCACTTCTTAAAAGTTTGTGTCAAAAAGTTTTCTTTTTAGGAAAGTTTGGATTTTTAGCATATGAAAGACATGTTTTGATTCTTATAAGTTGGTTTGCATAATAATAAGTCCAATAATAGTTTCTGGTCACATAGCTACTGAAATATGGTCGATTTTGTTGGAATTGGTCTGCCCAAGACACATATTATAATTGATGTGGCTAGTACATTATGATCCAAGTCGGGTCATACCCAATAACAAGCTAGACAAACACCATAATAATTATTGTAAGATATGATCTAACAATTAAATATTAACACTTATGATATTTAGAAAATGGGTTTCTAAATATTTGCACTTGAGGAATAAATAAATTATATGGATAATTTATTTATACAAATTATCTTATGATATTATTTAAGTTGGTTAAATAATATGTATATGATAATGGTTATGACATATTGCATGTAACCAATATCATGTCTATATGATACATGTTTTAATTAAACTTGTATCTAATTAACATGTTGTTTATTTTGTTTTAAAGTGTTTAAAACAATTAAAAGGTGACTAGAAAGGGGCGGCCGAAATTAGAGAGGGAAAACCCCATCCCTTTTGAATTTTGTTTGTATTAAATATTCTTGGAACACCCCCCTTTCAACCACCCAACCACTCTACATGCAAAAGCTCTCTAACCAAAACACTCCTCCTTCTCTCCTCTCTCAAACTCATGGCTGGAACAAGGAGGAACAAGAAGAATTCTTCTTATGTAGTGCAAGTGTCAAAATCCTAGCAAACAAGGTGTTGTGTTAGTAGCTTGGGGTATACAAGCTTGAGGCCTTCTCCATTAAAGGCAAGCCATTCAAGAGCATCATTTTCTTCATCTTTTATCCATATCATATCAGATTGTTCTTGGAAAGGTAGTATTCTAAGAACACCCTATGGTTGTTTATGTTTTGATAGCATTTCTTTTCACATATATGATCCTTTGTTCTTGGGTTTGCTTTCTTGATTATAAAATGGTTTATTTTCAGAACATAAAACAAGTTTTAATCTCTTACATCCTCTGCATTTTGTTGTTTAAATGGTTAAACATCTTTGATAAAACTTGTTAGAAACCCAACAATGGCATCTAGAGCCGGTTATGTGGAAAACTTGCTTCAAAAGTCCAAGAAAAGTTAGTTTTGTTGGACTTTCTCAACCCTTTAGGGGCTAATTTGTTTTGGATGTATGAATCCCTTATCTTTCAAGTTTTATTTTATATGCTTTAGAACAAACCTTGAAAGATTAATATCAAATCGTTGATTATTTTGTTTGGACAAAACCCTAAAGTTTTGTTTTATGTTGGCAGAAACTTTAAGGGTTAAAAAAGGGAGTTCATGGTTGTTCTTGGATGTTGTATTTGATACATATTTTGGTGCATAACATAGCCTTGACCTAATGTGTTTTGGATTTGGATGAATGTGTTTTGTCATGTTTGGTTTTATTCATTAAAGGGTTGTAATAATAGTTTTTGTGTTTGTAATTTTGGGTTGTAATTTATTTATTCATTGGTTATGTAATAAATAGATTAGGTGCATTTCTTTTATTAGAAAAATTGTATCAGGATATGATTTTTGTAAAAGAAGATGCACAAGTTGGAGACTCAAGGGAAGATACAAAGGAAGAACTCAAAAGACATGGACACTTGAAACATTTGGATGCAGATTCGAGTGGGAGTTCTTGGACATTTTTTAATGTGTTATTATTAACCCTTAAGAATGACCTAATGACAACACTTGTGATGTCAAACAAGTGTGGTCACCTTAGTGGCTATGGTTATGCACTTGTGATTGAATGGTTGTGCTTGTTTGGTTGTTTATTTTATGTTGGTTGTTTGATATATGGATATGCATAACAAACAAATTAATAAACATAACAAGCTGAAATAAAATGGTTCTTTATCATCAAGTGGTTAATAAAAGGTTATTAAAAGGATTAATGATTTTAAATAAAAGGGGTTTTATTAAAAGAACCATAGGGTACCATGTATTTAAGAGCATGCAAATACAAGGTACATAGAGTTTTCTAAACTAGAATTATGAAAACTTAAATTCCTTTTGAAAACAAGTTTAACACCATCCTTTTACACAACACTTGAGTCACTTGGAAACTCTTAATGGGATAAAGGTCACCTAACCATTTTGAGGGAACTTGTGATTTGAGGTGGGAATGTCATATTTGTGGGATAAAGATCACCTAACCACTTATATTGGTAGACTCACATATGTGTGTAAGTAGGGTGACCTGATTTGCAAACCATGTTAAATGGATCACCTACAATGTGGTTTACAAAAGGTGTTGATGGGATAAACATGCCGACTATACATATGATGTTTAAGTCGATCCCATGCCTCTAGAAGTTGCAAAGGGTTGCAATTGTCAAACGTTGACTACCTTGTTAATTTTAATAATGGGATAAAGGTCACCTAACCACTATTTAAATGTAATGTTGGATTCTAGAATTTTAATTTGTGTATGACACATAAAAGGGTATTAATAATTAAAATGATAATATCGAAAATACTAAAATTGAACTTTGTTAAATTTTGTAGATGGCCACCAACAACAATGAAAATAATGATATTCCGTCCGCTCATACCCTATCACTAAGAACCATTCTCCAAAAGGAGCGTCTAAACCATAACAATTTTATTAATTGGTTTCGAAACTTGAGAATTGTTCTCAAGCAAGAGAAACGGTAATATATCTTAGACGATCCGATTCCCGATGAACCCAATGAGGAAGATGAAGAGGCCTACATGAATTGGGTGAAATACACTGAGGACTCGGTCTAAGTGTCTTGCCTCATGTTGGCAAGTATGACCCCGGATCTCCAAAACGAGTACAAACATCACGGAGCATACGACATGATAACCCAGTTGAAGGAAACGTTCCAACAACAAACAAGGGTAGAACGCTTCGAAACGGTTCGAGCACTTCATGCATGTCGTATGGATGATACCCAATCGGTCTCGTCTTATGTACTTAAGATGAAGAGCCACATAGACCGCCTCGAAAGGCTGAATTGTCTCGTCTCGAAAGAGTTGGCTATGGATTTGATCCTCAACTCTTTGTCAAAAAGGTTTGACAATTTTGTTATGAATTATAACATGAACGGTTGGGACAAGAACATAACTGAGCTTCACTCTATGCTCAAAACAGCCGAGGCAGCCATGGGTAAAAGGGGTTTACCCGTTCTCACCATCAATGAAGGTGGGAACAAGAAGAAGCCTCACCCCAAGGCAAGTTTTGCCAAAGGTAAAGGGTACGTTGGGGGAAAGGGAAAGAGAGTGGTAAAAGTGCCACCACCAAAACCAGCGGAGAAGAAGCAAAAGGTTGCTTCGGATGACCCATGCTTTAAGTGTGGGGAGATAGGACATTGGGCAAGAAATTGTCCTGTTCATCTCAAAGAGTTGAAAGCTAAGAGGGATGTCGGGCAGACCTCAGGTACAATTTTCATGATTCATATTGATCTTAATATAATATCCTCTAACACATGGGTATTGGATACCGAATGTGGGACTCATATTTGCAATTTGTTGCAGGGGTTCAAAAGAAGTAAAGACTTCAAGAAAGGGGATGTTAGCCTCTACATGGGCAATGGGGCAAAAGTTCAAGTTGAAGCCCGAGGGGACTACATCTTAAAGCTTCCAAATGGTTTGGAAGCAATTTTGAACAATGTTTTGTATGCTCCTAGTTTGACTAGGAACATTATTTCAGTTGCCCAATTAAGACAATATGGTTATGTTTTGACGTTTATTGAAAATGAAATTCATGTTTCTTTAAATGACATCTTTTATTTTAAAGCTACTCCTATTAATGGTATTTATGAATTGGTTCGTGAAAACACATTATATGATAGCTAGTTGTACCAAACTAGTACCAAGAAGCTCAAATTGGATTTGAGTGACACCTATCTTTGGCATTGTTGTCTTGGTCATATAAACAAGAAGCGCATACAAACACTTCAAAAGAATGGTCTTTTAAAAGCAAGTGAATATGATTCATTTGATGTATGTGAATCTTGTTTACAAGGCAAAATGACCAAGGCACCTTTTAGTGGCAAAATCGAAAGGGCAAAAGATTTATTAGGTATCATACATTCGGATGTATGTGGTCCTTTTAAGCCAATGACTAGGTACAATGAAAGATACTTCATTACCTTCACCGGCGACTATAGTCGGTATGGGTATGTGTACTTGTTAAGACACAAAGATGAAGCTATTGAAATGTTCAAAACCTTCCAAAATGAAGTAGAAAATCAACTCAACAAATCAATAAAAATTCTCCGCACCGATAGAGGAGGTGAATACCTAAGTGATGCTTTTAGAAATCATCTTAGAAGTTGTGGGATTGTCTCACAACTATCTCCACCTGGAACACCACAACACAATGGTGTGTCCGAGAGGAGAAATCGAACTCTATTGGATATGGTTCGATCTATGATGGCTAGAAGCTCATTGCCTCTATTATTTTGGGGTTTTGCTTTGCTCTCTGCAGCCTGTATTTTGAATATGGCCCCAACCAAGAAAGTGGAAAAGACACCTTTTGAAATATGGCATGAAAGGGTTCCATCTCTATCATATTTAAAGGTGTGGGGATGTGAGGCTTATGTAAAGACTCCTACCTCAAACAAGTTAGAAAGTCATTCCACTAAGTGTATCTTTATTGGATATCCTAGAGATTTTATGGGATATTATTTCTATGATCCATTTGAACAAAAGGAGTTTGTTGCCAAGAAGGGTGAATTCTTGGAAGCCAAGTTCCTTATGGAAGGAGCTAGCAGTAGAACAGTGGATCTTGAGGAGGATCAAGAACCACAACCCGATACACGTTTGGTTGACACTAGCACTCAACATGAGAATGTTGAGGATGATCAAATGGTTGATCAATACACACAAAACGTTCGCAAATCTGGTAGAACTAGTAATCCACCTGAAAGATATGGATTTTTCATAGATGGATGCTATGTGGTAGATTCCGATGAACCAATCACATACCATGATGCAGTGTCCAATATGGATTGTGACAAATGGCTTGAAGCCATGAACGTTGAAATGCAATCCATGTATGACAACCAAGTGTGGGACTTGGTTGTACCACCTCTTAACTCCAAGATAGTTGGAAGTAAGTGGGTTTTCAAGAAGAAAACCGATATGCATGGAAACTTTGATACTTATAAATCTAGACTTGTAGCAAAAGGTTTCACTCAAACTCAAGGGGTTGATTATGATGAGACGTTCTCGCCGGTTGCAATGCTAAAGTCTATTAGGATATTATTTGCCATAGCTGCTTATTATGATTATGAGATTTGGCAAATGGATGTCAAAACCGCTTTTTTGAATGGATATCTTGAGGAAGATGTCTATATGGTTCAGTCTGAAGGTTTTGTTGACCCAAAACATCCTAACAAAGTATGCAAGTTAAAGAAATCAATCTATGGATTGAAGCAAGTATCAAGAAGTTGGAATCACCATTTTGATGAAGAGGTAAAAAAATTTGGGTTCATCAAAAATGCTGATGAGGCTTGTATGTATAAGAAAGCTAGTGGGAGCATCATCACTTTCCTAGTATTGTATGTCGATGACATCCTACTATTTGAAAATGACATTCCAACCTTGGAAGGTGTAAAAACCTGGCTTGGAAGCTGTTTTTCCATTATGGATCTTGGTGAAGCCACCTATATTTTGGGAATAAAGATCTATAGGGATAGATCAAGGCGGTTGATAGGTTTAAATCAAAGTGCATACATTGATAAGATCTTGAAAAGGTTCAAGATGGAAAACTCTAAGAAAGGTATGGTACGTATTCAAAGAGGAACGATATTGAGTACGACTCAATGTCCAAGCTCAAAGGATGAGCAAGATAAAATGAAGGGAATCCCGTATACGTCTGCTATAGGATCCATCATGTATGCAATGATATGCACTAGGCCGAACGTGTCATGCGCTTTGAGCATGACAAGCCGATACCAGCAAAATCCTGGAAATAGTCATTGGATGGCTGTTAAGAACATACTTAAGTACCTAAGGAGGACTAAAGATATGTTCCTAATCTATGGATCTGGTGAGGAGGAACTCGTGATAAAAGGTTACACGGATGCAAGTTTCCAAACTGATCGTGATGATTCACGATCACAATCGGGATATATTTTCGTCTTAAATGGAGGAGCAGTCTCTTGGAAGAGCTCTAAACAAGATGTGGTGGCATTATCAACTACAGAGTCAGAATACATCGCCGCTTCATTAGCAGCTCAAGAAGCTGCATGGTTGAAGAAATTCATTGCCGATCTAGGGGTGGTCCCTTCTATTCAGGACCCCCTAGAAATTCTTTGTGATAACGAGGGTGCGATTGCTCAAATCAAGGAACCCCGTGCACATCAAAAGACTAGGCACATTGAGCGGAGATTCAATTGCATAAGGGATGAAGTTGAAAAGGGAAAAATATGTATTCGCAAAGTTCACACGGATCAGAACATTGCGGATCCACTCACGAAGCTCCTTGAAAAGGCAAAGCATGAAGGTCATACTTGTGCCATGGGACTTAGATATTCTAGTGACTGGATTTGATCTTGTAATTTTGTATTTGGATATTGGAACCTTTTATTACTTGAATAAATTATTTGGTTATAATGCTTCAACTAATGTTCCAATTTTGCATGCTTAATCCATGAGTAAATCATTTACTCTAAACGTCCGTAGTCGTTCATACTTGTGGGAACAAGTATGAGGGTAAGACTATACGAACTTGGATTGGTGGATATTCATATGGATGAATATAGAGCAAAGGGTTGCTGCCAAAGTTCATAGATATTTGTGGGATACAAAAATTGGACTGACCCGCATCTCAAATATTACTCCATGGAATCTTCTTGATTGATCTTAAGTAAATTTGAGTAAAGGCGAATATCATTTGGTATCCTCTGACTAGAGATACATATTGGGTCTTGATATTCACCGAGTATTATATTTTGACTTAGTTCTTCGCTGTTCTGAAACATGGCAGTACATAAGACTAAATTCAGGTATAGTACGAGGTGATTGTGAGAGACGTATGTAGTCAAGATGGGATTTGTCCCTCTTATACGTTGAGAGCAAGATGTCTAAGGCCTGCTAAAGTTAAATCAATGGAGAATGATCACTCTGTGTCTCTAGGATTTAACATGACATCCGTGGCAAAAGGATAAATGATTGATTCACCTAAATCATTACAAGTAAGGTACTTGAAGGGAATAATGTTATTGAATGGCACCTCGTCATATGTATCAGGGGTAGTAAACCGTTGTTAGGCGATATTTACTACTTGCATCAATTTTCTATGTATCTTGTGCAAGTGGGAGATTGTTGGAATTGGTCTGCCCAAGACACATATTATAATTGATGTGGCTAGTACATTATGATCCAAGTCGGGTCATACCCAATAACAAGCTAGACAAACACCATAATATTTATTATAAGATATGATCTAACAATTAAATATTAACACTTATGATATTTAGAAAATGGGTTTCTAAATATTTGCACTTGAGGAATAAATAAATTATATGGATAATTTATTTATACAAATTATCTTATGATATTATTTAAGTTGGTTAAATAATATGTATATGATAATGGTTATGCCATATTGCATGTAACCAATATCATGTCTATATGGTACATGTTTTAATTAAACTTGTATCTAATTAACATGTTGTTTATTTTGTTTTAAAGTGTTTAAAACAATTAAAAGGTGACTAGAAAGGGGCGGCCAAAATTAGAGAGGGAAAACCCCATCCCTTTTGAATTTTGTTTGTATTAAATGTTCTTGGAACACCCCCCTTTCAACCACCCAACCACTCTACATGCAAAAGCTCTCTAACCAAAACACTCCTCCTTCTCTCCTCTCTCAAACTCATGGCTGGAATAAGGAGGAACAAGAAGAATTCTTCTTGTGTAGTGCAAGTATCAAAATCCTAGCAAACAAGGTGTTGTGTTAGTAGCTTGGGGTATACAAGCTTGAGACCTTCTCCATTGAAGGCAAGCCATTCAAGAGCATCATTTTCTTCATATTTTATCCATATCATATCAGATTGTTCTTGGAAAGATAGTATTCTAAGAACACCCTATGGTTGTTTACGTTTTGATAGCATTTCTTTTCACATATATGATCCTTTGTTCTTGGGTTTGCTTTCTTGATTATAAAATGGTTTATTTTCAGAACATAAAACAAGTTTTAATCTCTTATATCCGCTGCGTTTTGTTGTTTAAATGGTTAAATATCTTTGATAAAACTTGTTAGAAACCCAACAGATTTTTCAGAATTTACACTTTAGCCCCTCAAGTTTCCAAAATTACAAATTTTTACCCCGAAGTTGTTTCTTTCTAATTTTGACACATTATGGCCCTTAAAAGTATCTAAGGGTCCTTAAATTACTTTTAAATCAGTCTTAGAAAGAGTTTTGGGGTCCTTTGCACAAAAATCTTGTTTCCAATATTTAATCCGTTAAAACCCGTTTTTACCCGAAATCGACACTTTAACCTATTCTCTTCAAATCTTTCAACAAAATATGGGTTTGAGGTCTTCAACTTACAGAAATATTATGGTTCCCTAGGTTTTTAGGCTCGTTAAATAATTCTTAGAATCTCATCCAAAAATCTCCCGGTTAGGCTCGTTTAAGTTAAATAAGTTCATAGAATTAGCATGTTGACCCAAAAATTAACCTAAGTCCGGTTTTAGCCACTGATTTAAAGTCATAGGGCCTGAAAATTTTGTTTCTAACAAGTTGTCAAGTATTTTGGCCATTTAAGGTACCCTTATCACCTATTCGGGTCTCTAAATATGCTTCTAATGCCCATAATGCCATACCAAAACATTCAACCCAATATAATGATAGATAAACATCATCAAACAATCTGAAAAATTCAGATTTACCCCACAGATTCAACAATATAAACTAACAAAGTCAAGGCTGGGGTACAAATCACTTATTTACATATATGTAATATGAAATCTCGGGTTTTAAACACCCATTAACATTCTGAATCGGTAAGTCTAGACCATAAAATGTTTATAGGATAATTTAAACAGTTTTTAGGTATCAATATGGAGGTTAGATTCGGAACAGTGAGTGGAATGGTCCTGAAAACCCATGAAAGAGGGGGTTTCCGGGTAGATTCCTGGCAATAACACAAGGTAAATGAGTATGATGTACCTTTCGAGATGCTGTAAGTCACACTAATGTAACAACTGGGTCGCGAGTTTTCTGCCCTTGGAACAAGGAAAAGAAAAGTAAAGAGAAACAACAATGAAAGTTTTGTAAGGGTACAAGAAAGTTTACCCACAAGTTAACCTGTGTTTAGAGTGATTCAAGAGGTGCGAGAATGGTTGTTCTGAGAGTTTGAGGCTTGGAGTCCTTGTTCCCTACTTGGTTATAGCTTGAGGAGTTCTTGGTTCCTAGTTGTGATGATTTGCCAAGAGAGAGACAGAGAGACTTCAAGAGGTTGTGAACGAGTGAAATGAAGTGGTGCATGCGGTTTGAAAGAAGAGGTGGAGTGTGGGTTTGGGTTAGTGAGAACCAAGGTGAAGAGGGGTTGGCTGGAGGGGTGGCCGAATGCATGGTAACAGCCCATGCATTGGTCAGTTTGGAGGTGCGCAGACCAGGTCAAATGCTTCTAGAAGGGTTCGGACATTTTAAGATGCTATGTGGCAAAAACGCCCGAACAGTGCTCATGCGCCCACTTTTAGGGCGCCTGAACAGTTGTCATGCGCCTAAACAAGGGTGATGCGCCTAACTGCTGAATGCGCCTGAACAGTCGTCATGCGCCTAAACAGTGGCGATGCGCCTAACTGCCAAATGCGCCTGACCAGTTGTCATGCACCTAAACAGTTCTGAGGCGCCTAGGGGAAATTTTCATACGGAAGACTTGGATTTAAATTTTATGTACAATTATCAAGGGATAATGTCAATTAAGTGAATTTTCTAGCCTCGGGAACAAGTTCTAGGCTTAAACATGTTATACAAAAGTCAACCAAAGCTACATAATTTATAGAAACCGATTAATCACAAAGAAAAGGAGATACATTTACGAAATGAGATGATGTAAACAATACAATGTTAAACCACATTTAGGTTCTGGGAGTTGGACCTAGGAGTCAGTTGTTACATTCACCCACCGTTTGGGAAATTTCATCCCGAAATTTTAGCTTCAATTAGATTCTGAATGTGTGGGCTTAAAGAGGTGTGGATACTCTTTCCTCATCACATCTTCTTGTTCCCATGTGAATATGGGTCCTCGCCTAGAGTTCCATCTTACTTTCACTTTGGGTATAAGACTTCGTCTGAGTTTCGGGACTAGTCGGTCAGTGATCTCTATGGGCTCTTCCACAAACTTCAACTCGTTAGTGATTTTTGCATCTTTCAATGGGATTCCAAGGCCTTGTCAATGAAACACTTCTTCAAGTTCGACACATGAAAAGTGTCATATACGTAGCTCAGCTCTGGGGGTAGCCTTAACTAGTACGCTACCGGTCCAACTCTCGATAATATTTCAAATGGTCCAATGTATCTTGGACTTAATTTTCCCTTCTTGCCGAATCTTACGGTTCCTTTCCATGGTACCACTTTTAGCATCACTCTATCACCCACTTGAAATATTAGTGGCTTCCGCCTTCTATCGGCGTACTTCTTTTGGTGATCTCGGGCTGCTCTTAATCGTTTCTTAATCCTGAACACTTTGTCTGTGTTTTCCATTACAATATCAGGCCCCATTATTTGGCTATCACCAATCTCACTCCAACTCAAGGGCGATCGACACTTTCTACCATATAGGGCTTCGTATGGCGCTGCTTTTATACTTGCGTGATAACTATTATTATAGGAAAACTCCGCCAGAGGAAGGTGATTATCCCAACTTCCCCCGAAAACGAGTACGCAAGCTCTCAACATGTCCTCTAACGTTTGAATGGTTCTTTCACTTTGCCAATCAGTTTGAGGATGGTATGCGGTGCTTAAATCAAGCCGTGTCCCCAAACCCTGTTGGAGAGACTTCCAGAATCGTGAAGTGAAACGACTATCATGGTTTGAGATAATCGATAGGGGCACTCCATGTCTTGTTACAATCTCATCGATGTATAGTCGTGCTAGTTTCGGTAAATCGTAATCTTCCTGTATGGGTAGGAAGTGAGCTGATTTGGTCAGCCTATCTACTATCACCCAGATTGCATCATGCCCTCGAGAGGTTCTTGGCAACTTTGTAACAAAATCCATCGTAATGTTATCCCATTTCCATTTGGGGATTTCAGGTTGTTGTAAGGTTCCTGATGGTTTTTGGTTTTCAGCTTTTACCATTGCACACGTCAGACATTTCCCCACATAAGTGGCAATGGATTTCTTTAATCCGGGCCACCAGAAGAGGGTCTTCAAGTCTTGATACATTTTATCACTTCCCGGATGAACCTAATATCTAGATTTGTGGGTTTCATCTTGGACTATCTCTCTAATTCCTCTGTGTTTCGGTACCCAAGTCCTTCCCTCATGCTTATATAATCCGTCATTACTCACTTCTAAACGTTTCTCCATTCCCGATAACATCTCCTCAGCTAGCTTGTCCTCATTCAGGGCTTCCCTTTGTGCTTCTTTTAATCTAGCAGTAAGACTGGTATACACGCTCATTCTTAATGCACGAACGCGAAGGGGTTTTTCCCTTTCCTTTCTACTCAATGCATCCGCCACCACATTGGCCTTGCCTGGATGGTAACGAATCTCACATTCATAATCGCTTAACAATTCTACCCACCTTCTTTGTCGCATATTTAACATCTTCTGTTCTAGAATGTGTTGCAAACTTTTATGATCAGTGTAAATGACGCATTGGTACCGTAGAGGTAGTGTCTCCATATTTTGAGCGCAAACACCATGGCACCTAGTTCTAGATCGTGAGTAGTATAGTTTCTCTCATGCTCGTTCAACAATCTGGACGCGTAAGAAATCACCTTGTCTCACTGCATCAATACACACCCCATCCCCTAACGTGAGGCGTCGCAATAAACTACGAAATCCTCAACGCCTTCCAGTAGGGCAAGGATAGGTGCACTACACAGCTTCTCCTTGAGTATCTCAAATGCCTCATTCTGTTCCTTTTCCCATATGAAGGTTGTATTCTTTTTGGTTAGAGATGGCTGCACAATTCGCGAGAAATCTTTGATAAACCTCTGGTAGTACCCAGCTAAACCAAGAAATTGCTTTATTTATGTAGGGGTTTCAGGAATCTTCCAATTTTTAATGGCTTCTACTTTTGTTGGATCCACTTAGATACCTTCTTTGTTCACCACATGTCCTAGAAACTGGATTTCGCGCATCCAAAATCACATTTGGAGAACTTTTAATATAACTGCTCATTTTTTAGCAACTCAAGAATCAGTCTAAGGTGCTTCTCATGCTCTTCCTTGCTACACCAGTATATCAAAATATCATCAATAAACACAATCATGAACTTGTCTAGATACGGCTGACATACTCGGTTCATGAGGTCCATAAATGCCGCATGTGCATTAGTCAATCCAAAGGGCATGACTAAGTACTCATAGTGTCCGTACCTAGTTCTAAAGGCTGTCTTGGGTATGTCTTCTTCCCTTATCTTTAGCTGAGGGTATCCCGATCTTAAGTCTATCTTGGAGAAATAGCTGGCTCCCTGTAGTTGATCGAACAAGTCATCGATTCTTGGGAGAGGATAGCAATTCTTGATTGTAAGCTTGTTCAAATCACAATAGTCAATACACATTCGCAGGGTCTCGTCCTTCTTCTTAACGAATAATACCGGTGCACCCCACGGAGAAACACTTGGCCGAATGAAACCCTTATCTAGTAATTCCTGGATTTGCACCATTAGCTCCTTCATCTCTGGTGGAGAGAGTCGGTAGGGTGCCTTGGCCACTGGTGCGGCACCAGGCACTAGGTCTATTTGGAATTCGACCAGTCTGGTCGGAGGGAGTCCCGGTAGGTCCTCGGGAAAAACTTTCGGGTATTCAGCCACCACCTGTTAATCTTCGATTTTCTTTTCCTCTTTTGCTTTCATAACGTAGACTATAAAAGCTGAGCATCCCTTGCGGAGGCTCTTGGTAGCCTTCAAGTGGGAAATCATAGGGCATTACGTGTCATTTCTGTCACCGTGGATTGTTAGCGTGCTTCTATCAGTTAAAGGTACCCTAAGCAAGCGCTCACCACATACAATTACAGCCTTATATTTTGCTAACCAATCCATTCCCACAACTACATCAAATCCCCCTAAAGTGATAGGCATCAAGTCTATTTCAAACGGAATACCCTCTAGTTCTATCGTGCAATCTTTGATAATTTCATTGGTTTCTATTATCTTACCATCGACTAATTCTACCGTGTAAGCATCAGTTAGGGTACAGACTTCCGAGTCAATTAAATGTCTAAAGGTAGTAGAAAGAAAACTACCAATCTCTCCAGTATCAAACAAAACAGTAGCAGGGTGGTTATTAATGAGGAACGTACCATTTACCACGTCGGGATCTTTGCGAGCACCATTGGGGTCCATCATGAATGCTTTCCCTTTAGGCTTGTTAGGCCTAGTGTCCTTATCCCTTGCTAACTTGGGACACTTGTTCCGTATGTCTCCTGGATCCCCACACTCATAGCATTGCTTCCCGGGCTCATAGGTACAATCTTTAATCAGGTGACCGGTTCGCTTGCACCTGAAACAAGGCATCGGGCTGCATTTCCCTTGGTGGTGTAGCTTGCACTTGTTGCAGAAGGGGCTTGTACCTAAGTACAGTTTTCGTGCTCTTGCCCCCTGATCCTCGCACCTTGTCCCTTATCCAGTCCTTCTACTTGATCTGCCGCTACTGCTCATCCCTCTTTTAACTTCGAACCACTTTCTCTTCTCGCCCGTCACCTTCTTCTTGTCTTCAGCTCTCCCTTGTTCCGTCCAGCCAGCTCTAATCATGTCATCAGTCAGGCTACTAGTAAGAACAACTGCCGCTTAGAGGGTTATAGGCCTGGCAGATCGGACCATGCCCTGAACTCTAGGGTGCAGTCCCCAGATGAAACGGGCTACACCTTTTGATTCGGGTGTCACCAAGTGGGGCACTAGTCGGGACAGAGCCGAGAACTGGTTGATGTACTTAGTGTAATTTGGGCCTTTCATTTCCAAGCTCAGGAATTCAGCTTCCAGCTTCTCTAATTGATTTTTTGGGCAGTACTTACTGGTCATCAACTCTCTAAACTTTGACCAACTCATGGGGCCGGCAGCATTTCTGCCTCGTGGCTGAACGATGGTCTTCCACCATTCCAAGGCTGGCCCTTTCAGAGATTGGGAGGCGAACCTGACCATGTTATCAGTTTTTCACTCGCTAATATCCAATACGGCCTCGATCTCGTCTAACCATCGGTAAGTATCAATCACACCCTCGTGCCGTAGAAATCTTTTGGTTTGCACGCCATAAAAGTTTTGTAAGAACGCCCGGTTCTTATTCCCTCAGCATCCTCGGCGTTACCTTCATTGTTTCCCGGTCCTTCATTTCCGGTTGTATTTTCCCAGTCGGCGTTTATTTGAGCAATGATGGTGGGGATAGCATTGGCGATTTGCTGGGCCACCAGATTGGCGATCCTTTCATCATTGGCATTTTTTCATGGGTGGTCCTTGGTGGAGTAGGTGGTCGATTTCTACCCTGGTTCCCGATGCGCCCAGCACCCTTATTCCTTCCCCCACGCATTCCACGTACAGGCGGCATTCTGGTGTTAACATAGATAAACTCATTTAGTGTCTTATAAGATTTGTTTCAAGTATCTCGTTACATTGATTAGACTCCTAAAGGTCGCTTTACCAAACACATGAGGGTCCCCAATATTTTATAAATCGTACATAGTTTCAAACAATTTTCATAAGGTTAATTAATATTTAAAAGAGGCAATCAAATTAGTTTCTTAGAATATACTATTGTACATTCTAATTAGGCAACCTGCAACAGATAAGATAATATCATAAAAGAAAATTCAAACATAGATAAATATAGCATCATCAAGTAAAATGCAAATAGTCTCATACAATTTGGAAGGTACCATCACCCCCAGAATAATAATCATAGTATCTGAAATAGATAAGTAGTCTCTTAAAAATAGTAGCATCTTTAAATAATCAGGCATCAACCCATCATTACTACCATCTCTTCTTCAACCACCCAAACCAGGCCGACCCCTTCTTCTTCTGCTCTTGTTCCAAGCGTTGGAAAACCTGGGACGCCATCAACGCCTGGAACTGGGCGGACTGTGAGGTCAGCGTGGCGTGCTGCAGGGTCAGCTTGTGGCGCTGGATGGTCCGAAGTATCTCGCACAGTGTGGGGTCAGAAGGACCAAAATTGCTAGTTCGACGGCTGGATTGGGAGTAGGGGTCTCCAGCTAAGACACTCGGGCCGTCGTACAAGCTACGCCTGGGCGGTATCCAATACTCGTCCTGTGGTTGGCATCTGGGCGGTCCCATCATCGAAGGTACCAGTGCGGGAGCCGTCGCATGAGGAGGTGGAGGAGGCGGCATCCTAAACGAAACAGAAGCTCCCGGTCGAGTACTCTTGCGCGGCCGGGTGATGACTTGTGCACCCCCGTTCCCGATAGGCGGGATAGGCGAATGTGCAGGTGTAGTGACATGGGGTGAGTGGGAGCGTGTCCCTCCTGGGATGTCGGGGAAGACTCCTCCGATGGCTCCGTGGCATCGGATGTCACCAATATCCATCATGGATGGCTGCATCTCCTCAGGTACTCCTCATACTGCGATGGGGATGTACTCCTCATAATCAGGCATCAACCCATCATTACTACCATCTCTTCTTCAACCACCCAAACCAGGCCGACCCCTTCTTCTTCTGCTCTTGTTCCAAGCGTTGGAAAACCTGGGACGCCATCAACGCCTGGAACTGGGCGGACTGTGAGGTCAGCGTGGCGTGCTGCAGGGTCAGCTTGTGGCGCTGGATGGTCCGAAGTATCTCGCACAGTGTGGGGTCAGAAGGACCAAAATTGCTAGTTCGACGGCTGGATTGGGAGTAGGGGTCTCCAGCTAAGACACTCGGGCCGTCGTACAAGCTACGCCTGGGCGGTATCCAATACTCGTCCTGTGGTTGGCATCTGGGCGGTCCCATCATCGAAGGTACCGGTGCGGGAGCCGTCGCATGAGGAGGTGGAGGAGGCGGCATCCTAAATGAAACAGAAGCTCCCGGTCGAGTACTCTTGCGCGGCCGGGTGATGACTTGTGCACCCCTGTTCCCGATAGGCGGGAGGCGAATGTGCAGGTGTAGTGACATGGGGTGAGTGGGAGCGTGTCCCTCCTGGGATGTCGGGGAAGACTCCTCCGATGGCTCCGTGGCATCGGATGTCACCAATATCCATCATGGATGGCTGCATCTCCTCAGGTACTCCTCATACTGCGATGGGGATGTTGCCCTCCTGAGTCTTCCTACTGGGGAGGTCTTATCAACAGGGAATGCAGGTGCTTTACCGTTGTTTGCCATGATTCTCGAGTTCCTGTAAAATCATCATGAGGAATTTGGTTTCTCATAGCTCGTGATAGTAGTAATGATAGTATCTCATAATAATGGTTACAGCAGTAATGATGGTAGTAGTTTCTATAATCGGTAATAACACACGTTACAACAGGCACAAAGATAAAGTTTAGACCACACAAAAGCATTTTCTATTTAGGAGAAAGATTTTATCACTAATTAGGGAATCCGTCGGAATTCACGCGTTCGATAAATTCATGATTACGTTGATCAAGTGTAATCATCAATTTACCCGACCCACTCATCCTAACACATTCCAAAACAAGGACAGTCCTAGGGCATCAGGGTTGTAGCCTAGGGTCTACTAAGGTATTCCCGACTTCTCTACAACCTGCGGCTCTAATACCAATCTGTCACACCCCGGGCCCAGAACAGGGTGGGACGTCGCAGATTAGCAACATATATGGCAGCGGAAACAAAACCACACAAGAGCACACAAGGAGAGAAATCACAATGGCATTACATTACTTAAATTTTGTCCGGGTTAACACAGTCAAACCCAAAAGTAAAAATGACCCATTACATAAGTATCCATAATAGTCTCAACAAATTCAAATGTCTCAAATGTTTTAAAAAGTCCTATTAATGCTAGGGGTTAGTCAGGGTGCTAAGCCATCCTTAGAGTCTCCATAAAATCCAAGCCAATCAAGGATTACCTGAAACATGCTCAAAAAGATTTTTGTGTCAACTAAAAAATTGGTGAGTTTAGTGCTAAAATGGCTCTTTAGAATCCATAAGTAAAATTCAAAATCATAAGTATCACTGTTGTGGGGTCACAATCAACCCTGCACTCAGCCCCGGCTAGCCTCTTCTAAACTTGTGTTATGCCGGTTATCCCATCCGGGAAACTGAGCCTCAAAGAGTGTACCATACCTGCTGAGTGGTACACCATAGTATATTATAAAACCTATCACATGACACAAACGACCCCGCAGGATCTCAGTGTGGTACCCTTCCGGTTATGACGAAAGGCACTGTGCGTGGGGGATTCCCCAAGTAGATCTACCCATATAAAATAAGCGGTTCACACAAGAATTAATGATTGTGATACAAGTAGGTGCAGGTTCTAACATTAGCCACAACATATAATAGCATCGCATAATAGTACACAAATAATTTTCAGTTCGAACATAGCATGTTTCATCCCAAAATAGTAGTATAAAGGGGACACTATAACTCACCTTATGCAGATCAAAGATTCTTCAGATACAAAAAAGATTCAAGCCCTAGCACCCTATGATCAAGATACAAATAGTAAGCAAATGCTCTTAGGCTATTGGAATTGTACCTAATTGTATTTTATGATCGTATGTTCACGTGGCTTCGCTTCTTAAAAGTTTGTGTCAAAAAGTTTCCTCTTTAGGAAAGTTTGGATTTTTGGCATGTGAAAGACATGTTTTGATTCTTATAAGTTGGTTTGCATAATAATAAGTCCAATAATAGTTTCTGGTCACATAGCTACTGAAATATGGTCGATTTTTCAGAATTTACACTTTAGCCCCTCAAGTTTCCAAAATTACAAAATTTTACCCCGAAGTTGGTTCTTTCTAATTTTGACACATTATGGCCCTTAAAAGTATCTAAAGGCCCTTAAATTACTTTTAAATCAGTCTTAGAAAGAGTTTTGGGGTCCTTTGCACAAAAATCGTGTTTCCAACATTTAATCTGTTAAAACCCGTTTTTACCCGAAATCAACACTTTAACCTATTCTCTTCAAATCTTTCATCAAAATATGAGTTTGAGGTCGTCAACTTACTAAAATATTATGGTTCCCTTGGTTTTTAGGCTCGTTAAATAATTCTTAGAATCTCATCCAAAAATCTCCCGGTTAGGCTCGTTTAATCTAAATAAGTTCATAGAATTAGCATGTTGACCTAAAAATTCACCTAAGTCCGGTTTTAGCCACTGATTTAAAGTCATAGGGACTGAAAATTTTGTTTCTAACAAGTTGTCAAGTATTTTGGCCATTTAAGGTACCCTTATCACCTATTCGGGTCTCTAAATATGCTTCTAATGCCCATAATGCCATACCAAAACATTCAACCCAATATAATGACAGATAAACATCATCAAACAATCTGAAAAATTCATATTTACCCCACGGATTCAAAAATATAAACTAACAAAGTCAAGGCTGGGGTACAAAGCACTCATTTACACATATGTAATATGAAATCTCGGGTTTTAAACACCCATTAACATTCTGAAATCGGTAAGTCCAGACCATAAAATGTTTATAGGATAATTTAAACCGGTTTTTAGATATCAATATGGAGGTTAGATTCAGAACAGTGAGTGGAATGGTCCTGAAAACCCATGAAAGAGGGGGTTTCCGGGTAGATTCCTGGCAATAACACAAGGTAAATGAGTATGATGTACCTTTCGAGATGCTGTAAGTCACACTAATGTAACGACTGGTTCGTGGGTTTTCTGCCCTTGGAACAAGGAAATAAGATTCAAGGGAGAGAAAAGTAGAGAGAAACAACAACGAAAGTTTTGTTCGGGTACAAGAAAGCTTACCCACAAGTTAACCCATGTTTAGAGTGATTCAAGAGGTGCGAGAATGGTTGTTCTGAGAGTTTGAGGCTTGGACTCCTTGTTCCCTGCTTGGTTGTAGCTTAAGGTGTTCTCGGTCCCTAGTTGTGATGATTTGCCGAGAGAGAGAGAGAGAGACTTCGAGAGGTTGTGAACGAGTGAAATGAAGTGGTGCATCTGGTTTGAAAGAAGAGGTGGAGTGTGGGTTTGGGTTAGTGAGAATCGAGGTGAAGAGGGGTTGGCTGGAGGGGTGGCCGAATGCATGGTAACAGCCCATGCATTGGTCAGTTTGGAGGTGCGCAGACCAGGTCAAAGGCTTCTAGAAGGGTTCGGACATTTTAAAATGCTCTGTGGCAAAAACGCCCGAACAGTGCTCATGCGCCCACTTTCAGGGCGCCTGAACAGTTGTCATGCGCCTAAACAAGGGTGATGCGCGTAACTGTCGAATGCGCCTGAACAGTCGTCATGCGCCTAAAAAGTGGCGATGCGCCTAACTACCAAATACGCCTAACCAGTTGTCAGGCGCCTAAATAGTTCTGAGGTGCCTAGGGGAAATTTTCATAAGGAAAACTTGGATTTAAATTTTATGTACAATTACCAAGGAATAATGTCAATTAACTGAATTTTCTAGCCTCGGGAACAAGTTCTAGGCTTAAACATGTTATACAAAAGTCAACCAAAGCTACATAAATTATAGAAATTGATTAATCACAAAGAAAAGGAGATACATTTACGAAATGAGATGATGTAAACAATACAATGTTAAACCACATTTAGGTTCTGGGAGTTGGACCTAGGAGTCAGTTGTTACAAAATACATGGAAAGAAGCTAGTTATACAAAAACATTAAACAACAATAGTTCTCACATGGATAGCTTTTGCTTTTTGTAACAACCTCAAATGCTGGAGTTTTAATTCTCAAGCCTTCTAAACACACTCCCGAACCAATATAATCAAATCTGATTATAATCTTCCTTGGAATCACACAAATCGATCGCATATGGAACATAGTATCTATTGTATAAATCGAAACCAAAACTGAAGATGACACCACATGAATGAATCTAATCAGTCATCAAACGAGAAACGTAATGTGTGATTGATTAAAGGAAATCAAATCTAGGTGACGCAACCAATTAAATAAGATTTCCTTTTTTTAATCAAAATTATGCAACTACAGATTGGTGGTTGAATGTATTCACAAAAGCATAACTAAATACATGGGAAAGAAACTAGTTATACAAAAACATTAAACAACAATAGTTCTTAAATGGATAGTTTTTTGCTTTTCGTAACAACCTCAAATGCTATGGAGTTTTGATTCTTAAGCCTTCTAAACAAACTCCCAAACCAATCTAATCAAATTTGATTATAATCTTCCTTGGAATCACACTAATCGATCATACATGGAACATAGTATCTTTTGTTTAAATCAAAACCAATACCGAACACGACACCACACGAATGACGCTTAAAATCAACAACACTCGACAACAAACTTCAAACATTCTTGCCTCAAGAATCCATTAATTCAATCCAAATGATAATAATCGATCCATAGAGTACTTTTTGGACCATCAAGTGAAGGAAAAGAAGTGGAAGGGGCCATAAACTATTCGTATTTTAC
Source organism: Flaveria sonorensis (assembly GCA_025506505.1). Classification (NCBI taxonomy): domain Eukaryota; kingdom Viridiplantae; phylum Streptophyta; class Magnoliopsida; order Asterales; family Asteraceae; genus Flaveria; species Flaveria sonorensis. Next base: position 28,314,911 of record CM046426.1, read on the forward strand.
TTTAGAAGAATAGAGAATCAAATTACAGTCAAAATGAAACTAATCAGACATGAAACGAGAAAATGTAATGTTTGATTGATTAAAAAGAAGTTAAATCAAGGTAACACAACCAATTAAATAAGATTTACTTGTATTTTAATCAAAATTATTCAACTACAGATTAGTGAATCAATGTTTTCACTAAAGATTAACTAAATACATGGGTTAGTAACTAGTTAAACAAAAACATTAAACAACAACAATTCTCGCAAAGATAGCTTTTGCTTTTCGTATCAACCTAAAATACTATGGAGTTTTGATTCTCAAGCCTTCTAAACACACTCCCAAACCAATCTAATCAAATCTGATAATAATCTTCCTTGGAATCATAATAATCTATCACACATGGAACATAGTATCTATTGTTTAAATCAAAACCAAAACCGAACACGACACCACACGAATGACACTTAAAATCAATCCACTCCTACCCAAAACTTATCCACAACTCACCACAACGAACTTCAAACACTCTTGCCTCAAAAATCCCTTAAATCAATCCAAATGAACTCTATCAATCCACATAATCCTTTTTCCACCGTCAAGGGAGGTATACGAAGTGCAAGGGACCAGTAAACTACTCTTATGTCACTAGAGAAGAACAAACAATCAAATTATAGTGGAAATGAAACTAAATAGACATCAAACGAGAAACTTAATGTGTGAGTGATTAAAAGAAAATCAAATCAAGGTAACACAACCAAATTAAATAAGAATTCCTTTTTTAATCAAAATTATGCAACTACAGATTGGTGCATCAATGTATTCACGAAAGCTTAACAAAATACATGGAAAAGGAAATAGTTTTACAATAACATTAAACAACAACAGTTCTCACATGGATTGCTTTTGCTTTTCGTAACAACCTCAAATGCAATGGAGTTTTGCTCCTCAAGCCTTTTAATCTTCATTGGAATCACACTAATCGATCACCCATGGAACATTGTATCTATTATTTAAATTGAAACCAAAACCGAACACGACACCACAAGACTGACGCTTAAAATTAATCCATTCCTACGCAAACCTTATCCACAACAACCCACATCCAACTTCAAACACTCTTGCCTAAAAAATCCACATAATCAAATGGCAACTATCAATCCAAAGAATCTTTTTTCGACCTTCAAGGGAGGTATACGCAGTGCAAGGGACCAATAAACTACTTTTATTTTAGTAGAGAATAATAGAGAATCAAATTATAGTGGAATGAAACTAATCAGATATTAAACAAGAAACATAATGTTTAATTGATTAAAAGAAGTCAAATCAAGGTAACACAACCAACTAAATAAGATTTACTTGTAAAAAAATCAAAATTGTGCAACTACGCATTGGTGCATTAATATATTCACAAAAGCTTAACTAAATAATTGGGAAAGGAGCTAGTTATACAAAAATATTAAACAATAATAATTCCTGCATAGATAGCTTTTGCTTTTTGTAACAACCTTAAATGCTATAGAGTGTTGATTCTCAAGCCTTCTAAACACACCCCAGAACCAATCTAATCAAATATGATTATAATTTTCCTTGAAATCATAATAATCTATTGATTAAATCAAAACCAAAACCGAACACGACACCACACGAATGACGCTTAAAATCAATCCACTCCTACCCAGAACTTATCCACAACACACCACAACGAACTTTGAACACTCTTCACTTAAAAATCCATTGAATCAATCCAATTGACAACTATAGATCCACAGAATCCTTTTTCAACCATCAAGTGAAGGAAATGTAATGCAAGGGGCCAAAAAACTACTCGTATAGAGAATCATATTATAGTGGAAATGAAACTAATCAGATATCAAATGAGAAGCGTAATATGTGATTGATTACAAAGAAGTCAAATCAAGGTAACCTGACCAATTAAATAAGATTTACTTGTATTTTAATAAAAATTGTCCAACTACAGATTGGTGTATCAATGCATTCACGAATGCTTAAAATCAGTACACTCCCACCCCAAACTTATCCACCAAACGCCAAAACTAAATTCGAACACTCTTGCCATAAAAATCCATTGAATCAATCCAAATGACAACTATCGATCCACAGAATACTTTTTCGACCATCAAGGTAAGGAAACGAAGTGCATGAGGCCAATAAACTACTCGTATTTCACTAGAGAATAATACAGAATCATATTACAGTGGAAAGGAAACTGATCAGACGTCAAGTGAGAAATATAATGTGTGATTGATTTAAAAGAAGTCAAGCCAAGGTAACACGACAAATTAAATAAGATTTACTTGTATTATATTAAAAATTGTCAAACTACAGATTGGTGATTCATTGTATTCATGAAAGATTAAATAAATACTTAGGAAAGAAACTAGTTATATAAAAAACATTTAACAACAATAGTTCTCGAATGGATAGCTTTTGCTTTTCGTAACAACCTCACATGATATGTAGTTTTGATTCTCTAGCCTTCTAAACACACTCCCAAACCAATCTAATAAAATTTGGTTATAATCTTTATTATAATCATACTAATCGATCACACATGGAACATAATATCAATTGTTTAAATCAAAACCAAAACCGAAGATGACGTTACACGAATAACCATTAAAGTCAATCAATTCCTTCCTAAAACTTATCCACAACACTCCACAACCAATTTCAAACACTCTTGCCTAAAAAATCCATTGAATCAATCCAAATGACAACTACCGATCCATAAAGTCCTTTTTTGACCATCAAGGGAAGGAAACGAGATGCAAAGGACCAATAGACTACTCGTATTTCACTAGAGAAGAATGAAGAATCAAATTACGGTGTAAATGAAACTAATCAGACGTCAAATGATAAAACGTAATTTGTGATTGATTAAAAAAAGTCAAATCAAGTAACATGATCAATTAAATTAGATTTACTTGTATTTTAATTAAAATTTTGCAACTACAGATTGATGCTTCAATGTATTCACGCAAGCTTAACCAAATACATGGGAAAGAAACTAGTTATACAAAAACAATAAACAATAATAGTTCTTAAATGGATAGCTTTTGCTTTTCGTAACAACCTTAAATGCTATGGAGTTTTGATTCTTTAGCCTTAACCAATCTAATCAAATCTAATTATAATCTTTCTTTGAATCAAACTAACCGATCACACATGGAACATAGTATCTATTGTTTAAATCAAAAACAAAACTGAACACAAAACCACATGAATGATGCTTAAAATCAATCCACTCTTACCAAAAACCTATCAACAACACTCTGTAATGAATTTCAAACACTTTTGCCTCAAAAATCCATTGAATCAATCCAAATGACAACTATCTATCCACAAAATACTATTTCGACCATCAAGTGAAGGAACCAAAGTGCAAGGGGCCAAAAAACTACTCGTATTTCACTAGAGAAGAACAGAGAATGAAATTATAGTGGAAATGAAACTAATCAGACGTTAAACAATAAGCATAATGTGTGACTGATTAAAAGGAAGGCAAATCAAGGTAACATGACCAATTAGATAAGATATATATTTATTTTAATCAAAATTCTACAACTACAGAATGGTGCATTAATGTATTCTTCAAAGCTTAACTAAATACATAGGAAAGTAACTAGTTATACAAAAATATTAAACAACAATACTTCTTACATGGATAACTTTTGCTTTTCGTAACAACCTCAAATGCTAAGGAGCTTTGATTCTTAAGCCTTCTAAACACACTCCCAAACCAATCTAATCAAATCTGATTATAATCTTCCTTGGAATCACACTAATCGATCACAGATGGAACATAGTATCTATTGTTTAAATTGAAATCAAAACCGAACATGACACCACATGAATGACGCTTAAAATCAATCCACTCCAACCCATTACTTATCCACAACACTCCGCAACCAACTTCGAATACTCTTACGTCCAAAATCCATTGAATCAATCCATATGACAACTATCGATCCATAGAGTCCTTTTTCAACCATCAAGGGAATGAAACAATATGCAAAGGACCAATAAACTACTAGTATTTCACTAGAGAAGAATAGAGAATCAAATTACAGTGTAAATGAAACTAATCAGACTAATAAGAAACATAATGTGTGATTGATTAAAAAGAAGTCAAATGAAGGTAACCTGATCAATTAAACTAGATTTACTTGTATTTTAATCAAAATTGTGCAACTATAGATTGGTGGTTCAATGTATTCACAAAAGCTTAACTAAATACATGGGAAAGAAACTAGTTATACAAAAACATTAAACAACAATAGTTCTCAAAAGGATAGCTTTTGCTTTTCGTAACAACATCAAATGCTATGGGGTTTTGATTCTCAAGCCTTCTAAACACACTCCCGAATAAATCTAATCAAATCTCATTATAATCTTCGTTGGAATCACACTAATTGATCACACATGGAACATAGTATCTGTTGTTTAAAAATCGAACACGACACCACACGAATGACACTTAAAATCAATCCATTCCTACCTAAACCTTATCCACAATACTCCACAACTAACTTCAAACATTCTTGCCTAAGAAATCCATTAAGACAATCCAAATGACAACTATCAATCCAAAGAATCATTTTTCGACCATCAAGGGAGGAATACGAAGTACAAGGGACCAATAAACTGCTTTTATTTCACTAGAGAAGAATAGAGAATCAATTTAGAGTGGAAATGAAACTAATCTGATGTCAAATGAGAAACATAATATGTGATTATTAAAAAGATGTAAAATTAAGGTGCCACAACCAACTAAATAAGATTTACTTGTATTTTAATCAAAATTGTGCAACTACAGATTGGTGCATGAATGTATTCATGAAAGCTTAACTAGATACATGGGAGAAGAACTAGTTATACAAAATCATTAAACAACAATAGTTCTCGCATGTATAGCTTTTGCTTTTCGTAAAAGCCTCAAATTCTATGGAGTTTTGATTCTCAAGCCTTCTAAACACACTCCCGAACCAATCTAATTAAATCTGATTATAATATTCATTGGAATCATAGTAATCGATCACACATAGAACATAGAATCTATTGTTTTAATTCAAACCGAAACTGAACTCGACACAACTCGGATTGATGAAGTAGAATCTCTACTAAGTTCATAAGTAATATAATAAGTTAATGAAAGCACAATAACACAAGAATGGGTTTTCAAGATACTTGTATGTATTACTTCTCAACTCAGTATTACAAGACTCTTGCAAGCATTGTTACTAAGTTAAATATAGAAACTATATATATATTACTATCTACAGCTGGTTATACTTGGAAAACTAGCTAGAATTTACAACTAGACAAATACTACATTGCTAGAAGTAAAGCATCTAAGATAAAATAATATCCTAGATTAGGTAGACATGACATGTCCATAACTTACCTTTTGTCACCAACTAAGAATGGCAACTGTACTAAGTTGAGAATGGTGAACAGTGGATTTGGCCAACTACATGGGCATGGGAAAGCACCATGCAGTGTATCAGAGTTGCAGCAGGCTGTAAGACAGACCATACTTATGTCCATTGGTTCATAGTTGGTTCTTCCAAAGGTATATGGCTTTGGAAGAATAAATTCGTCCGAGGTCATTTTGGCTTCTGAAGAAACAACTTCTTCTAAACTTCTGCAAGTCTTCAAGACTTTATTCTTAGGAAGACTTTGTCTTTGGATCTTCTAAGTTGTATACTTCGGAAGGAGAACAACTTGGTCTCGGAAGACTGAGTTCTTCCTTCGAAAGTTCTTCATACTTTGATCTTCGGAAGATCTTTGACTTAGCTTTGGAAGAGAAGCTTTTTCTTCGGAAGATCTTTGACTTAGCTTTAGAAGAGCAGCTTTGTCTTTGGAAGATCTTTGACTTAGCTTCGAAAGAGCAGCTTTGTCTTTGGAAGACCACTTCATTTAGCACTTCAAAGTTCTTATAAGTGTTGTTTTGGTTGCACCAGCCTTATATGATCCAACAAACTTCCTCTAGGCTGATGCTACCAAAACTTTACTTCTTCCTACTCCTCAAGGTCTTCAATACCAGGGAAAGCATATATTTGTCTCTCTCTTTGTTCTTCCTTGATGCAATGGTGAGGAGTTTGTACAAGTCATTCGTTGATAGTAGATCTAATCTATTGCTCTGGATGATATGTACCCTTTGTTGTGTCCCTCTGAAGAGAGTTAGTTGATGGGAATTATAGTCATATTCCCATCTAACTATGGGTTCAGAAGTCGGCCCCTCAACCATATGTAGGAATATTCTTCCTTTTCTGGTTGCTCCTTCTTCTTCTTCCTTTACTCTTCTTTTTAACTCTTCTTTAGTTTTGGCTTTTGTTGTAAGCTCATTAACATAAAGACTACTCAGATGGTTCCTTATGTGAGCAGCAATCTGAGAGTTAGAGGGATTGGAGAATGGTCTCTCTGCTAACTCAACAATATCAAATCTGCTAGAGTGTAGCAGAGCTGATGTGTTAAGTCTGGTTACTTGACCATTCTCCCTTTGTACAACAAAGGTGTGTGTAGCTTCATCGAACCTTCACTGGACAATTGGGCTTCTATGATTGAGAGGATTAGTTGGCAACTTGTCCCCTTTTCTTGTGTCTAGCAGAGTCACCAGTCTCCTTCTTAACTTCTTCTATTCTTTTCTAAGTTCATCAGAATTGGTGGCAAGAAGTTAAAGAGCTTGGTCCAGTGTTCCCCTTGACAGATCAAGAAATGCATCTCTTATGAGGGAACAGGAAGAGCCATCAATATATTTCAGTTTAAATAACTCTTCCTCATAAGAGATGTCACTCAAGGTAGTGCAGTTTGTGAGCTTTCCTTTCATTTCCTTGAACTCTTCTAAGGTTAGGGGCTTGGAAGGTTTAGAGGTTGGTTTGGGTTGAGATTGGGTTTTGGGTTGTGTTTTGGGTTTTAGGATAGGTGGTGGTGGTGGTTGTTGAGAAGCAGGGTGTGAAGGTGTGGTTGATGGTATTGGTTTAGGGGTGTAATGTTCAGTTATTGGCTTAGTTTTGATAGGGAAGGGAAAAGGTGTGGGCATAGGTTGTGATTTGGGTGCTGGTTTGGGTTTGGGAGTTGGTTTAGGTGCCTTCCTCTGAACAATTTGCATTAGAGGTACCTCTTTCCTTCTTCCTAAGCGAATGTTAGCCTTGATGTCGCTGATATGTCGCTGTAAGGTCTTCAAAGACATGGGACCCACCTGCTTGCCAATGAATTAGTGAGCTTTAATGTAGGCTTTCATCCATTCCTTATCACCCTCAGTCTTGGCTGTAGCAAGTTTTGCCTCTCCCTCCATCTTCTTCTTTTCCTTCAACTTTTCCCTAGCAGCCTTCTTCCTCTCCTTGTCAATCTAATCTTGTTCTTTATGGAAAAGGAACAAGATCGTGTCATAGTCATGAGGAGCTAGCTCCTTCTGAGAATATAGCCTCTTGTACAGAGAAAAGCTATCCTCTCCTTCCTCTCCTCTACATTCTTTCTCCTCTTCTCCTCCTCCATGGCCAACCTTGCAGCCTCCTCCTTTTCCTTTTGTAGCAAGGTTGCCTTCTCCAGCTTCACAAGCTCATCAAATGGGAGGAGACGCATTTCTTCATTGTCTACTCCCAGGCTGATGAGCCTATCTATAACCTCTACTCTTCTCTAAATATTCATACTTTCTTGAGCAACTGTTGCTGCTTTGCTGCTTGCAGCTAGTAGCTTCCTAGTATCAAGTCTTCCTTTCTTCTTCAGCTTCTCCAACCTTTCCTCCTCCAGAAGCTCTTCAGCGGTGAGCTTCCTTTTCCTTTTAGGATCAAAGGAAGATTCAGCCTTTGGAGACTCAGGCTTGGAGGATTCAGGTTAGGGAGAGGGGGTTTGAACTTATGGTGCATGGGAGATTAGAGTTGTAAGAAAGTCCTCACTGTTGATCTTAGAAGCCAGGTCAAGAATGGCCTCTGTGATAAGCAGGTCATCGGACAAGGAAGATAGTTTAATTATTCCTTTCGCAGCTTGTATTTCTGCTTCGAAAGTAATTGGAATTGCATTACCTGTCCCTCTTAAGTTGGTTGCTGGGCCATTAGTCTGTATCTCCCCTTCAAAGTTAATCTTAGTTTCAATAGAGACCTTAGGTTAACCAACTTCCTCCTCAGAGGTAGGTGGTGCACTCAACCTTTGAAGCTCTTCAGCTCCAACATAGGCAATGGCAACATTAGGGGAGGGTTGTTCAAGTAAGGAGCTTATTAGAAACTTGGTTAAAAATCTGTTAAGGTCAATAAGCATCCTTGGGTCCACTTGAATAGTAATAGGAGGGGGTTGAGGAAAGATAGATGTAGGGTGTTGTTGTATGGGATAGAAAGAAGAAATAGCATCAAGGGAAGTAATGGCAAGGTTAGGTTCCACTTGAGTTGATATCTGCTTCAAAGAGTGAGCAGATATCTCCTCATCATGCCTTTGTTTCTGTACATTCTCCCCCTTTTTGGTAGCATCATCTTGAGAAGTAGATGAGCTGAAGGAAGAACTTAAAGAAACCAGAATTGGTACATGCCTAACAGACTTCTCAATTTGTTTCTCAGCTAGTTGAGCCTTGAGATTTTCAATCTCAAGTTGCTGAGTGGCAGACCTCTATTCTAAAGTCTTAACCTTTAATTCAAGGTTTGAGACTTTAGAAGACTTTAGAAAGTAGGTCTCTGATAGTGAGTTGCAGACTACCCTCATCTTCTTTTGAAGAATCATCTGGAGATAAGATAACATACCTAGTATGTTCATCCTCATCACCAGTAGTGGTTTCTTGGCGCCCTGGATACCCTTGCATACTAATGTATCTTTTAGAGGCATCAATTGGCAAGGTTGCCATAGATTCAGTCTCACTGTTGTTACCACTGTCCTGAGAGGCTAGTGAAACACTCTCAGTAGTGGCAGCTAAATCTACATGAGTCACCTCCACACCAGGTGGACTCACCTTAGTTTGGTCTAGCTGACGTGGGCTAGATATCAGAGGTTCCCTGGCACTTAATTGATCTTGAGAGTGGTGAGGGAGATCAACATCATGGCCCTGATGGAATAAGATATCCTTATCAGGTCGGGTTAAAGGGTCAAGAAAGGATAGGGAGGTTATATCAAATGACTCGGGATGTTGGTCAGCACCTAATGACTCTTCTGCAATAGCAGTTGAGCCAATGATGTGGCTATCCCTTTTTGGCTACTTAAGGGAGTGTTGAAACTCACCCTGAGGGCTTAAGGCTTTGGTAGTGGGCTTGTCAGGTTGACACTGAGGAGACTCAACACTAACATTGAGGTCAATGGTGGAGGATGGTTGGACCTCTGGCTGAGTGGGAGCCCTAAATTCCACTCTAGCCTTGTTGGACTATTTGAAGATGATATTTTCCAAAACCTAACTGCCGAATCTCATGATGATTACCAAAACCAACACAGTGAAGCCATACTGAAAATATGATCAAAACAAAGAAAATTGACCAAAGTCAAACTTGGTCAACCGTGGTCAAAGCCAACAGTCATATCAGCGGTCGTCTCGAATGACGTCAACCACCCTGCAGTCACGCATCAGCAACAGAGAATTTATCAGACTTAGAAGAATATTTGTGTAATCAATAAGGCTTAAATGTAATTTTGTTCATTTATGTAAAGAGTATAAATAGACTAAGTGTATTCATTTTATACGCTAAGCATTGCTAGTCGAGTGAGAGAAACAATTAGGTTGAGTGTGTATGAGAGAGAATTTTCTAACAAACTCCCTATGTGATGTCCTAGCATCATTATCCATATGAATAAATGAAATATTTATGAATATGTGTTCTTGATTATTCATCATTCATTCATCATCATACATTAAATCTTGCAACAGATCATCACTTGAAATCATCAACAGGTCTGTGAGATTCCGCATCACAAATCTGATAAACGGTAACAATACGATTGCAATATTCGATCCTACGATTATCGAATTTCCACAGTTGGTATCAGAGCCTTGGCTCCTTGTTCTTCAAATTTTTCTCAAAAATTTGAACCACAAGTTTGATCTGTAAATTGTTGTTGTTTTTTGATGAAATCAAGCTACCATTAGCTTAGATTTGTTATTTCGTGAAGATCTACAGGTTTTCACATCAATTGAAGTTCATTTGAGCCATTAATTTAAAGATTTAAGCAAACTTGTTCTTCAAGTCTTCAAATGCTCATGAACATGAAATTTTGATTTTGTTGTTGTTTGATCAAATTTAAGCTTCTAATAGCTTTAGTTTGTGATAACTAACACATCTGCAAAGTTTCATATCAATTGAACATCCATAACTCTGGAATTTGAAGATTTTTGAAACTTTTGTGTTCTTGAGAAAAGTTCACTGTTCTTGAGAAAAAATCATCAAAAATCACGAATCTGATGTTGTTTTGCTGAAATTAATAATGGTTTTAGCTTAGAAACATCAAATCTAAGGTTCGTTTATCATTTTCAATAACCAAATCATCCAATTTTGAACATTGATTCTTATATGTGGGTTTTTGTTCTTCATTGTGTTCTTCATGTGTTCATCATCTAAATCCAAGTTTAAGTGATGATCATATGAAATTGATTGTTGTTTTAGCTTAGAATCACTTATCTATAGCTATTTTAACATTTGGTTTTATCAAATTCCATCAGAAACCCAAGAATCAAAAGTTTGTTCATTCAAGAACGTGAAGTTTGATTTTTTCAAAGTCAAACTATTTTTAAATCTCAAAATTCAGCAAAATTTATGATTTAATCCAGATTTTGATTCGTTTGTTTATCATTCTATCATCTAGAGCTGATGTACTAATTTCACAGCTGACAAACACTTCAAACATTCATCTTTGACCAAGTCTGTAACAACCAAAAATTTCAATAAAAAGAAAGGAAAAAGAAAAGTATCTTGAAGAAAAGAAAAAGGAGCACAAGTGGAGGGGGCCAAACTATAAAAAGTACAAAACACTATTATTTTATGTTTAAATGGGAATGGTCGCCCATGCATCTGCCTTTTACACCATTTGCTTTCGGCTGGACAAGAAGAAGAAAGAAGAGCAGAGTTTTCTCTTGGTTTCAAGGAAGTTGAAGCTGTGTTTTGCTCTGATAAGTGTTTCTTTGTGTTTTTGGTTCGGTTTTGTTGGGTGTTCGACCTTAGAACCGATATTTATGTGTTCTCGGTGCTCGGTTGTGTGTGTTTTGTTGTGTTTTAGGTGTTTGAGCTCTTTGAGCCCTCAAGTTCGGTGGAGTTTTACTTGAACGCTGCAATTGGTGAGTTCTAAATCCCCGGTTTTGTGTGTTTTTTTTTAAACTTTTTGGGGCTGAAAAATGCATGTTAAAATGTTTTTTAATAGTTTATGTATGAACCCGTATGTATGATTGAATGTTTATGTTTTATGGTTGTAAGGTGGTTTTTGATGTTTAGAATGCTAGATTTAAGTTGTAAACATGTTAGAATGCAGATTTGGTCTAAAATGATTTAGAGATATGCATAACCGTTGGCCATGCACCCAAATAGTACCCATACGCCTGAAAATTTGACTTAGAAAACCCAAGTGTAGTTCATGTGCCCAAATAGTATCCATGCGCCTAAGACGTTTTTGCCAAATATTCTAAGTGCCAAGCTCATGCGCCCAAATAGTAGTCATGCGCCTAGAAAATTTCCAGGCGCCCAAGTGTTAGTCATGGGCCTGAACAGTACCTCATGCACCCAGGATTGGTTCCCAGGTGCCTAAGTGTTGGCCCATGCGCCCATATAGTGTTCATGCGCCTAGGACACTTAGAAAAAATTCTGAAATTTTGGGAAAATAGAAATTTTAGGGTTTGACCCTGGATTGATTTGATGGTTGTATTTGTTTGTTCCTTGCATGTTTATGGTTCTTGTGTTCCATATTACGTATTATTGTGTGGCTTATACATGGTGTGTTTATACTCGTATACATAAAGTATTATCTTAAATAACCGGAAAGATTAATGATAAAGAAAAGTTGAACATAAAGAACGAATGAAAAGTCTTGCAAGCAAATTGAAAGGAGGTTCACAGCCACGGGTTGTCAGCTCAATTGTGTGTGGGTTAGCTACCCCATGAGGATGCATGCAGGGTCAATCATTGAGATTGACGGGACCCTTGTGCTTGCCCCAGGTAACTGGGTTAGCTTCGTGCATAATGTTCGGGGTCTATTTATAAACCTCAGGCCCAGTACCAGCTTCATGCATAATGTTCGGGGTATTGCACATTGGTCTGGATGAAAGTGAAAGGCAATAAAGAAAGTACGAAATGAATGATGAAGGCAATATTGAATATTATCTTGTTGTACGTATGATGTGTGATCACGTATGGAAGAAGGGTTTTTATGTTAAAGGAAGTATTTCAAGAAAATGATATTTTATATATTTAAGTAAAGTATTTTAATATTTTAAAGGTAAAACTCACTTAGCAACACTGACTTTTATGCATTTTCAGTTAGCAGGTAATTGTTGCTGAGGATGGCATGCGGGGGAGAGCTACTTGGCGGGCAAGACTGGCATCCATTTGTGCATGATAATTATGTTGTTTTGTAATGCAACTAAACGTTTCTTTTGTAACTCCTATTATACATTGATGTATTATTTGGCAACATTAAATATTAATGCAATGAATGGTTTTTGGTAATCTAATCCACTGCAATGTTTTGATTTAATGTACGTAATTTTATGTAAATAATGCTGTGGTTGACCAACTGTGAGGTTTCCGGGTACGGGGCCTTACAAGTTGGTATCAGAGCCAAAGTTTAAGAAATGGGTAAATTATTTTAAAAACCTAAACTTAAACTGAGAATGGGACCGAATGGAGGGATGCCAGCCCAAGTAGCTACGTGCCATCAGGTATTTCTTTTCTTAAATATTAACCGGTATTATGTGTGTGTGCTATCTGATTTATGTGCTCTTAGTAGATTTGGATACTAATATTGTCAGGATAGGAAATGCTTGGGGATGAAGAGTAAAGTAAGTGGCTAATCACAACTGGCCAATGTAATTAGGGACTTACTATACTTGACATAAACTGAGCTATTACCTTGAATGACCGTGTTGGTGTTTGAATCTTATAGTGTTTAGAGGATGGCTGGCGGTAGATCGTCGAAAGCTTCCCGAGGTGGAGCACGGGGTGGCCGTGATGCTGGACCACGTGTTATGAAGAACAAGAAGAAGACTGCTGAGACGGCCCCTGCAGGGCCCGAGCTTCATCATCTGGAGGGCGGTGATGAGAGTGCTAACTTGAGAAGTAAAGAAGGCAGTCATGAAGGAAGTGCATCAGGTCATGCAGACAATCCTGCCGTCTGTGGTGACCGAGGTCATCCGTGCGATGAGAGAGGATGAGAAAAAGGAGAAGGAGGAGGAGAGAAAGAAAACTGCTGGAAGAAGGAGGGATGATAGAGATCATGGTGAATGGGAGCAACTAAACTCTGAGATGGCAACCTCCAGTGATGAGGAGGAGGTGGTAGTGCGGGATACCGCGAAAGGGTGCAGCTATGGGGCTTTCCAACGATGCAAACCCCAACTTTTGATGGTAATGGTAATGCTGCTGCTGCTCACCGCTGGGTGAGAGAAATGGAGGCGGTGCTAGAGATTAGTGAGTGTTGGGAGGACCAAAAGGTGAAGTTCGCCACTCACTTATTTGTAGACTCGGCTTTATGTTGGTGGGACAGTATTGTCCAAGCTGAGGGCAGCAGGGCCATCGAAAAGATAAGGTGGGAAGAACTGAAGAAGATGGTGATTGAGGAATTCTATCCTCACCGAGAGCTCGACAAGATAGAGAGAGAGTTCCTACAGCTAGAGGTGGGAACCATGACCCGTCAGCAATACACCACCAACTTCAACGAGATGGCAAGGCTAGTGCCAGACCAGGTTATACCGTTGTCTAGAAAGATCAAGAGGTACATACAGGGTTTGCTAGCAGATATCCGCAGGCACATGATCGCCGCCTGACCGAGTATGTTTAAGTCGGTGGTCAATCTGGCAGGAAGGCTTTATGATGAGAGAGAAGAAGTGGCGGTGGTGGAGGTGAGCAAGAAGAGTGATGGTGACAGAAACTGGAATGGAAAGTGGTTTGTACGTGGTGGTTTCACTCTAAACAACAAGAGGATGAGGGTGGATGACCGAAGGGTGGTGTCATCAAGCACGGGGATGAAGAAGTGTGGCAAATGTGGGAAGGAGCACTCTGGAGAGTGTAAGTGGGGATCAAATGTATGCTTCAAGTGTGGGAAGCCTGGTCATATTGCAAGGGATTGTAGGGTGTTAAGGTGCTATAACTGTGGTGAAGAAGGTCATGTGAGTAGGGATTGCAAGAAGCCAAGGGCGGAGAGTTCTGGGGCGAAGAAGAGGACAAGAATCAAGGACAAAGGGTAAGCGCTAGAGCATTCATAATGGCCCGGGAGGAGGCCAGGGTGGACCCTGATGTCGTGTCAGGTATGTTTCTAGTAAACCAAACTTGTGCCTCTGTATTATTTGATTCTGGTGCTAGTAGGAGTTTCATTTCTGTTGCTTTCTGTGCTAAGTTGTCTGTTAGTAGTAGAAGTATTGATGAGCCCTTTGATGTAGAAACTGCTATTGGTAAGTCTACCAGAATTTTTAAAATGATAGAGGATTGTGACATAGAACTAGAAGGCCATAGGTTCTCTGCTAAACTATTTATGATGCCCCTAGGCAGAATTGATGTAGTTCTAGGGATGGATTGGTTAGCAGCCTATGAGGCGAATATTGTGTCTCTCAAGAAGATGATTTGGTTAACTGTGTCCGATGGAAGTTCGGTAACGGTCTATGGTGACCGAGTTATTATGGTCCCGAAGGTGATTTCGATGGTGGTGGCCGAAAAGTGCATGAAACGGGGATGTAGTGCCTACCTGTCTTATGTGAAGGACGTGGATGCGTCAGTACCCCAATTATCCGACATACCAGTTGTGCGTGACTTTCCAGACGTGTTCCCAAAGATTTACCAGGTGTGCCACCGGACAGCGAAATCGAATTTTAGATCGATTGATACCTGGTGCTCAGCCCGTTGCCAAAGCACCATATCGATTGGCTCCATCCTAGATGAAGGAACTGATGGTGCAGCTACAGGAGTTGTTGGACAAAGGGTTCATCCGACCAAGTATCTCTCCCTCAGGTGCTCCGGTCTTGTTTGTAAAGAAGAAAGACGGTAGTATGAGGATGTGCATTGACTTACATGAGTTAAACAAGTTAACGGTAAAGAACCAATATCCACTACCTAGAATTGATGACTTGTTTGACCAGCTCCAAGTGTCAGTTGGTTCTCAAGAATAGACCTCTGATTTGGTTACCATCAGTTGAAGGTGAAGGAGAAAGATATTCCTAAGACAGCTTTTCGCATGCGTTATGGACACTACGAGTTTCTTGTTATGTCTTTTGGTCTAACTAACACGCCAGCTGCTTTTATGGATTTGATGAACCGAGTGTGTCGGCCAATGGTGGATAAATCAGTGATTGTGTTCATTGATGATATCCTGATTTATTCGAAGAGCGAAGAAGAACATGCCGGCCATATATGTGAAGTACTGGAGACGCTTAGAAGAGAGAAACTATATGCTAAGTTCTATAAGTGCACTTTCTGGTTGTGTGAAGTTTAATTTTTGGGTCACGTGGTAAATTCTTAAGGAATCATGGTGGACCCGGCAAAGGTTGAGGCAGTGATACAATGGACGTCTCCAAAGACGCCATCTGAGATTCGTAGTTTCTTGGGTTTGGCAGGCTACTACAGAAGATTTATCCAAGACTTTTCTAAGATAGCCTCACCATTGACCAAGTTGACCCTCAAGGACGTAAAGTTTCTATGGGGTCTGGAACAGGAGAACACTTTTGAAGAATTAAAGGTGAGATTGACTCAAGCTCCTGTCTTGATGTTTTCCGAAGGGAACGAAGACTTAGTGGTCTATTCAGATGCTTCATATTCGGGATAGGGTTGCGTGCTAATACAGAGGGGAAGAGTGATAGCCTATGCGTCCCGACAGTTGAAAATCGACGAGGCTAATTACCCTACTCATGACTTGGAGTTAGCGGTCGTGGTCTTCGCGTTGAAGATTTTGAGGCACTACTTGTATGGGACGAAGTGCACTATCTTCACAGATCATAAGAGTTTGAAATACTTCTTTGAGCAGAAGGACCTCAATATGAGGCAAAGGAGGTGGCTGGAATTGATCAAGGATTATGATTGTGAGATCCACTATCATCCGGGCAAAGCCAACGTAGTGGCAGATGCCCTTAGCCGAAAAGAGAGAACCGAGCCAATCCGAATGAAAGCTTACCAGTTGATTATGACCTCCGATGTGATGACATAGATCAAGGAGTTTCAAGATGAGGCATTGAAAGAAGATCGCCTTAACTATGAAAGGATGACAGGTCTACTCACGGAGTTGGGTGAAAATACTCATGGAGTTAGAACCCGCTTTGGGCTAATGTGGATCCCTCGTTATGGAGGCTTACGGGGGCGAATCATGGATGAAGCTCATAAGACACGATACTCCATTCATCCCGGTGCTACCAAGATGTATCATGATATGAAGAAAGATTACTGGTGGCCGAGTATGAAGCGTGATGTGGCGGAGTATGTGAGTAAGTGCCTTACTTGCTTACAAGTAAAGGCAGAGCATCAGAAGCCATACGAGAAGATCCAACCTTTGGATATACCCGAGTGGAAATGGGAGCACATCACCATGGACTTCATTATGAAGCTACCATGTACGGCAAGGGGGTACAATGCCATATGGGTGATAGTTGACCATCTGACGAAAAGCGCTCACTTTTTGCCGATCTGTGAGACGTATTCATCCGAGAGGTTGGCGGTTCTATTCATTAAGGAGATTGTAGCTCGTCATGGTGTACCGTGTTTATTGTGTCGAACCATGACACTCGGTTTACATCAAAGTTTTGGAAGAGGTTTCATGATGCAATGGGCACTAGGTTGCTTATCAGTATGGCTTACCATCCCTAGACAGATGGTATGTCCGAGAGGATGATCCATACACTTGGGATATGCTTCGTGCATGCGTGATCGACTTTGGAGGAAGTTGGGATGAACACTTACCATTAGCTGAATTCTCATATAACAACAGTTATCATGCCAGCATTGGCATGCCACCATATGAGATGCTATATGGTAGAAGGTGTAGAACGCCCGTGTGTTGGGGAGACATCGGGAAGAAAGAGCTATGTAGTATTGAGGTGATTGAGGCTACGACTGAGAAATTGGAGAAGATTAAGGCCTTCATGAAGGCGGTGAAAGATAGGCAAAAGTTGTATGCCGACAAGAGACGTAGACCGATTGAATTCAATGTGGGAGATAGAGTCATGTTAAAGGTCTCGCCTTTGAAAGGAATCATCCGGTTTAGAAGGCGGGGTAAGCTCAGTTCGAGGTACATAGGACCCTTCCGAATTGTCGCACGAGTAGGAGTGGTGTCCTATCGATTGGAGCTACCTGATGAGTTAAGTGGAATTCATCCAACATTCCATGTATCTCATCTGAGAAAATGCCTAGCTGATGAAGACATGATTGTACCACTAGAAGACATTGAAGTGGATGAATGGCTCAACCACCAGCAACCAGTGGTAATCATTGACTGAAAAGAGAAGAGGTTACGAAATAAAGTGGTTCCACTGGTGCGAGTGCTATGGAAGCACAGGAAGGGATCTGAGTCTACGTGGGAGACTGAGGTAGTGATGAGACAGCATTACCCATAACTGTTCGAAGAATAATAGGTTTCAGAGACGAAACTCTATAAGGGGGGTGGACTTGTAACACCCAAAAATTTTAATAAAATGAAAGGAAAAAGAAAAGTATCTTGAAGGAAAGGAAAAGGAGCACAAGTGGAGGAGGCCAAAGTGTAAAAAGTACAAAACACTATTATTTTATGTTTAAATGGGTATGGTCACCCATGCATCTTTCTTTTACACCATTTGCTTTCGGCTGGACAAGAAGAAGAAAGAAGAGCAGAGTTTTCTCTCGGTTTCAAGGAAGTTGAAGCTGTGTTTTGCTCTGGTAAGTGTTTCTTTGTGTTTTTGGTTCTGTTTTGTTGGGTTTTCGACCTTAGAACCAATATTTATGTGTTCTCGATGATTGGTTGTGTGTGTTTTGTTGTGTTTTAGGTGTTTGAACTCTTTGAGCCCTCATGTTCGGTGGAGTTTTACTTGAAGGCTGCAATTGGTGAGTTCTAGATCCCCGGTTTTGTATTTTTTTTAACTTTTTGGGGCTGAAAAATGCATGTTAAAATGTTTTTTAATGGTTTATGTTTGAACCCGTATGTATGTATGATTGAATGTTTATGTTTTATGGTTGTAAGGTGGTTTTTGATGTTTAGAATGCTAGATTTAAGTTGTAAAATGTTAGAATGCAGATTGGATCTAAAATGATTTAGAGATATGCATAACCGTTGGCCATGCGCCCAAATAGTACCCATACGCCTGAAAATTTGACTTAGAAAATTCAAGTGTAGTTCATGTGCCCAAATAGTATCCATGCGCCTAAGACGTTTTTGCCAAATATTCTAAGTTCCAAGCTCATGCGCCCAAATAGTAGTCATGCGCCCAGAAAATTTCCAGGCGCCTAAGTGTTAGTCATGCGCCTGAACAGTACCTCATGCACCCAGGATTGGTTCCTAGGCGCCTAAGTGTTGGCCCGTGCGCTCATATAGTGTTCATGCGCCTAGGACACTTAGAACAATTTCTAAAATTTTGGGAAAATAGAAATTTTAGGGTTTGACCCTGGATTGATTTGATGATTGTATTTGTTTATTCTTGCATGTTTATGGCATGTTCTTGTGTTTCATATTACGTATTATTGTGTGGCTTATACGTGGTGTGTTTATACTCGTATGCGTAAAGTATTATCTTAAATAACCGGAAAGATTAATGATAATGAAAAGTGGAACATAAAGAACGAACGAAAAGTCTTGCAAGCAAAATGAAAGGAGGTTCACAGCCACGGGTTGTCAGCTCAACTGCGTGCGGGTTGCCTACCCTATGAGGATGCATGCAGGGTCAATCATTGAGATTGACGGGACCCTTGTGCTTGCCCCAGGTAACTGGGTCAGCTTCGTCCATAATTTTCGGGGTCTATTTATAGACCTCAGGCCCAGTACCAGCTTCGTGCATAATGTTCGGGGTATTGCACATTGGTATGGATGAAAGTGAAAGGTAATAAAGGAAGTACGAAATGAATGATGAAGGCAATATTGAATATTATCTTGTTGTACGTATGATGTGTGATCACATATGGAAGAAGGGTTTTTATGTTAAAGGAAGTATTTCAAGAAAATGATGTTTTATATATTTAAGTAAAGTATTTTAATATTTTAAAGCTAGAACTCACTCAGCAATGCTGACTTTTATGCATTTTCAGTTACCAGGTAATTGTTGCTGAGGATGGCACGCGGGGGAGAGCTACTTGGCGGGAAAGACTGGCATCCATTCATGCATAATAATTATGTTGTTTTGTAATGCAACTAAACATTTCTTTTGTAACTCCTATTATACAATGATGTATTATTTGGTAACATTAAATGTTAATGCAATGAATGGTTTTTGGTAATCTAATCCTCTGCAATGTTTTGATTAAATGGACGTAATTTTATGTAAATAATGTTGTGGTTGACCAACTGTGAGGTTTTCGAGTACAGGGCCTTGCAAAGTCTTCACAGTTGATGTGTTAAATTCCACGGCAGATAAAGACCATCAGTCATCAAGTTTTCTAAAGTGTTCACAGCTGATGAACAAAACTTTCCACAGCTGATGTGTTAAGTTTCATAGCTCACACATTGGTCCACAGCGGACGTTCATCTGTCCACAACGAACGTTCATACATTCACAGCGGACGTTGAGCACACAACTTTGTGCGCTGTACCCATAACGGACGAGAAATCATCACTCACAGCAGACAAGTAAACACATCCACAGCGAAAAGTAAGAAATCTCATAGCGGACATAGAAACAAACAAATTCATCCACAGCGGACTTGAATCAAACTCCCACAGCAGACGAGTTGAATCTGGTATACACAATACGTCCAAAGGTGCAACAACCGACTCCTAGGTCCGCCTTCAAAAACTTAAATAAATCTGGCATTATTTCATTTTCATTATTTTATCATGTTTATGTATCTTCTTTCTCCTATGATTAATTGTTTGTGAGATTTAGTTCCTTGGATGATTCTATTAGGACTTGCTTTAGTCAAGAAACTATTTTCCCGAGGCTAGAAAATTCACTATTTGGCTATTTACACTGATATTTATACAAAAATGAAATCCAGGTCTTCCGCATGTACTTTTCTCTTACGTGCATGAGAACTGTTCAGGCGCATGAGAACTTTTCAGGCGTATGAGAACTGTTCAGGCGTATTAGAACTGTGCGGGCGCATTCAGCAGTGGGCGCATTACCACTGCTGAGGCGCATGAGCACAGTTAGGGCATTTTGGCAATGGGCGTTTGAGCACTATACGGATGCAATAGCACTATTCGGCCCGAAAATTTTTCTATCTTCCGAACACTTAGCATTCTGAATTTTTTTTCAGAATCCATCTAGAAGACTTTTGACCAAGTTGTGCACCACCCATATTACCCAATGCATGGGATTATCACCATGCATTCGGCCACCCCACTCACCAACCACACCTCCCCTTGAATTTCCCAAACCGACTTACACACTCCACCCCCATATTTTTTCTCTCTTTCTTTCTTAGTTGTACACACTCCATCTTACTCCCTTTCTCTCTCTTTCTCGAAAACTCTCTGCTCTCCTTTCTCTCTGCGATTTCTTCACCATCTTCATCAGAAAAATCCGAAGACTTCTTCAAAGCATACATCAAACACGGAACATCTAGTGTGTAAGCATTCTTGTACCCGAACAAAATCTATTTCTTGAGTTTCTTTATTTTCTTCCATAAATCCCAATATTCTTGTTTCAAAAATAGAACCTTGTGGTCATATCACTGTTCTTGAGAGACTCATGGCTTCACAAAAAGGTACATTCTCTTAAAGGCTCG
Organism: Flaveria sonorensis; assembly: GCA_025506505.1. Taxonomy (NCBI): domain Eukaryota; kingdom Viridiplantae; phylum Streptophyta; class Magnoliopsida; order Asterales; family Asteraceae; genus Flaveria; species Flaveria sonorensis. Next base: position 28,335,910 of record CM046426.1, read on the forward strand.
CATTTCATGTGTTGGTTCACATGAATGTACCCGAAAACCCTCTTTTCATGGAATTTAATACCTATTTAACCACTTGTCTTGAACAACCCCCTTATTCTGTGCTTAGAACTTGCTTAAAAACATCTTATGAACAATATAATAATCTGTACTTAAGGTTACAGAAAGATTTAAAGATGTTTAAACTCGAGCTTTATTAGTTACACATGTGTAATGGTGTTGAAACACCTTAATCATAACCTTGTCGATTAAAATTTGTAAGATTCGCTAGGTTATTGTATTTTCCAGTTATTTGAGGATGCTAAACTTACAAAATTATAGAAATGGGTGGATTGGTATGGTATAATGGACATTAGGAGCTTATTTAGTGACCCGAATAGGTGATGAAACTCTCGAAATGGTCAAAAACTTAATGAGAGGCAAGTATTGAAATTTTCAGAACTTAAAACATGTATTATATTTCTAAAAACCAAACTTGGTGAATTTTTGGGTTAATATGTAATTTCTATGAAATTATTCTGCTGAAATACGCCAAACCGGGGATTTTTGGATAAATTTCTAAAAATGGTGTAACAAGCTTAACACCTATAAATCCATGTTATTTTAGTATGTTAGAAGACCTCAATATGATATTTTGGTGGAAGGTTGAAAGAAAGCAACTTTTGGGTCAAAATTGTAAATTTTGAAACTTGAGGGACCAAAGTGTAAATTTCGTAAATAAAACTAAATTTCAGTAATCTTATGACTAGAAAACTCTTGTTAAACTTATTATAATATAAACAAACTTATAAGAGTCATATAACTTGTCATCCATATCAAAAACCCTAACCTTCCTAAAAAGGAAACTTTTTGACACAAACTTTTAAGAAACGAAGCCACGTGAACATACGACCATAAAATACATTTAGATACACTTCCAATAGCCTAAGAGCCTTATCTTACTACTTGTATCTTGATCATAGGGTGCTAGGGTTTGAATCTTTTCTGTGTCTGAAGAATCTTTGATCTGTATAAGGTGAGTTTTAGTGTTCCCTTTTTACTACTATTTTGGGATGAAACATTCCATGTTTGAACTAAAAGTTATTAGTGTACTATTATGTGATGCTATTATATGTTGTGGCTAATGTTAGAACCTGCACCTACTTGTATCACAATTATTAATTCTTGTGTGAATCGCTTGTTTTGTATGGGTAGATCTACTCGGGGAATCCCCACGCACAGTGATACTTATGATTTTAAATTTTACTTATGGATTCTAAAGAGCCATTTTGTTTTTGAAACTTTAAGCACTGAACTCACTAACTTTTTAGTTGACACAAAAATCTTTTTAAGCATGTTTCAGGTAATCCTTGATAGGCTTGGATTTCATGGAGACTCTAAGGATGGCTTAGCACCCTCACTACCCCCCTAGCATTAATGGGACTTTTTAAAACATTTGAGACATTTGAATTTGTTGAGACTATTATGGATACTTATGTAATGGGTCATTTTTACTTTTGGGTTTGACTGTGTTAACCCGAACAAAATTTAAGTAATGTAATGCCATTGTGATTTCTCTCCTTGTGTGCTATTGTGTGGTTTTGTTTCCGCTGCCATATATGTTGCTAATCTGCGACGTCCCATCCTGTTTTGGGCCCGGGGTGTGACAGATTGGTATCAGAGCCGCAGGTTGTAGAGAAGTCGGGAATACCTTAGTAGACCCTAGGCTACAACCCTGATGCCCTAGGACTGTCCTTGTTTTGGAATGTGTTAGGATGAGTGGGTCGGGTAAATTGATGATTACACTTGATCAACGTAATCATGAATTTATCGGACGCGTGAATTCTGGCGTGATTCCCTAATTAGTGATAAATCTTTCTCCTAGATAGAAAATGCTTTTGTGTGGTCTAAACTTTATCTTTGTGCCTGTTTGTAACCTGTGTTATTACCGATTATAGAAACTACTACCATCATTACTGCTGTAACCATTATTATGAGATACTATCATTACTACTGTCATGAGCTATGAGAAACCAAATTACTCATGATGATTTTACAGGAACTCGAGAATCATGGCAAACAACGGTAAAGCGCCTGTATTTCCTGTTGATGAGACTGCCCCAGTAGGAAGACTCAGGAGGGAAACATCCCCATCGTAGTATGAGGAGTTCCTGAGGAGATGCAGCCATCCAGGATGGATATCGGTGACATCCGACGACACGGAGCCATCAGAGGAATCTTCCCCGACATCCCAGGAGAGGAGCCAGACACACTCCCACTCACCTCATGTCACTGCACCTGCACATTCGCCTATCCCGCCTATCGGAAACTGGGGCGTGCGAGTCATCACCCCGCCGCGCAAGAGTACTCGACCTGGAGCTTCTGTTTCATTTAGGATGCTGCCTCCTCCACCTCCTCATGCGACGGCTCCCGCACCGGTACCTCCGATGATGGGACCGCCCAGACGCCAACCACAGGATGAGTACTGGATACCTCCCAGGTGTCGCTTGTATGACGGCCTGAGTGTTTTAGCTGGAGATCCCTACTCCACACTGAGTGAGATACTTCGGACCATCCAGCACCACAAGCTGACCCTGCAGCACACCACGCAGACCTCACAGTCCACCCAGTTCCAGGCATTGATGGCGTCCCAGGGTGTCCAACGCTTGGAACAAGAGCAGAAGAAGAAGGGGTCGGGCTGGTTTGGGTGGTTGAAGAAGAGATGGCAGTAATGATGGGTTGATGCCTGATTATCTAAAGATGCTACTATTTTTAAGAGACTACTTATCTATTTCAGATACTATGATTATTATTTTGGGGGTGATGGTACCTTCCAAATTGTATGAGACTATTCACATTTTACTTGATGATGCTATATTTATCTATGTTTGAATTTTCTTTTATGATATTATCTTATCTATTGCAGGATACCTAATTAGAATGTACAATAGTATATTCTAAGAAACTAATTTGATTGCCTCTTCAAAATGTTAATTAACCTCATGAAAATTGTTTGAAACTATGTATGATTTATAAAATATTGGGGACCCTCATGTTTGGTGAAGTGACCTTTGGGAGTCGAATCAATGTAACAAGATACTTGAAACAAATCTTATAAGACACTAAATGAGTTTATCTATGTTGACACTAGAATGCCGCCTGTACGTGGAATGTGTGGGAGAAGGAATAGGGGTGCTGGGCGCATCGGGAACCAAGGTAGAAATCGACCACCTACTCCACCAAGGACCACCCATGAAGAAAATGCCAATGATGAAAGGATTGCCAATCTGGTGGCCCAGAAAATCACCAATGCTATCCCCACCAACATAGCTCAAATAAGCGTAGACAGGGAAAATACAACCGGAAATGAAGGACCTGGAAACAATGAAGGTAACGCCAAAGATGTTGAGGAAATAAGAACCGGGTGTTCTTACAAAACTTTTATGGCGTGCAAACCAAAAGATTTCTATGGCACCGAGGGTGCGATTTGATACTTACCGATGGTTAGACGAGATCGAGGCCGTACTGGATATCAGCGAGTGCAAAACTGAGCACATGGTCAGGTTCGCCTCCCAATCTCTGAAAGGGCCAGTCTTGGAGTGGTGGAAGACCATCGTTCAGCCATGAGGGCCGTATGAAATGGTCGGAGTTTAGAGAATTGATGACCAGCAAGTACTGCCCATAAATCAACTGGAGAAGCTGGAAGCTGAATTTCTGAGCTTGGAAATCAAAGGCTCAAATTATACTGAGTACATCAACCGGTTCTCGGCTCTGTCCCGAGTAGTACCCCACTTGGTGACACCCGAATCAAAAGGTGTAGCCCATTTCATCTGGGGACTTCACCTTAGAGTTTGGGGCATGGTTCGATCTTCCAGGCCTACAACCCCCAAGCGGCAGTTGATCTTAGTAGTAGCCTGACTGACGACATGATTAGAGTGGGCTGGACGGAACATGGGAGAGCTGAAGACAAGAAGAAGGTGACGAGCGGGAAGAGAACGTGGTTCGAAGTTAAAAGGGGGATGAGCAGTAGCGATAGCTCAAGCAAAAAGGCTGGCGAAGGGATAACGCGTGAGGATCCGGGGGCAAGAGCACGAAAACTGTACTTTGGTACAAGCCCCTTCTGCAACAAGTGCAAGCTACACCACCAAGGGGAATGCAACCCGATGCCTTGTTTCAGGTGCAAGCGAACCGGTCACCTGATTAAAGATTGTACGTATGAGCCTGGGAAGCAATGCTATGTGTGCGGGGATCCAGGACACATGCGGAACAAGTGTCCCAAATTAGCAAGGGATAAGGACGCCAGGCCTAACAAGCCCAAAGGAAGAGCGTTCGTAATGGATCCAGATGGTGCTCGTAAAGATCCTGACGTGGTTAACGGTACGTTTCTCATCAATAACCATCCTGCTACCATTTTATTTGATACTGGAGCAACAAGTAGTTTTGTTTCTACTGCCCTTAGGCCTTTAATTGATTTGGAAGCTCGTACCCTAACTGATGCATACACTGTAGAATTAGCTGACGACAAGATAATAGAAACCAATGAAGTCATCAAAGACTGCACGATAGAATTAAAAGGTAATCCATTTAAAATAGACTTGATGCCTATAACGTTAGGAGGTTTTGATGTAATCGTGGGAATGGATTGGTTAGCTAAAAATAAGGCTGAAATCGTGTGTGATGAGCATTTGCTTAGAATACCCCTAAGTAATGGAAGTACACTAATGGTTCACGGTGATAGAAGCAACACGCTATACCCCATGATATCCCACCTGAAGGCTACCAAGAGTCTCCATAAGGGATACTCCGCTTTCATAGTCTACGTGATGAAAGCGAGAGAAGAAAAGAAAATTGACGATATACCGGTGGTGTCTGAGTACCCAGAAGTATTTCCTAAGGATCTACCAGGACTCCCTCCAACTAGGCAGGTCGAATTCCAGATAGATCTAGTGCCTGGTGCTGCACTAGTGGCAAAGGCACCTTACCGACTCGCTCCACCCGAGATGAAGGAGCTAATGGTACAAATGCAGGAATTGCTGGATAATGGATTCATTCGACCAAGTGTTTCTCCGTGGGGCGCACTAGTACTATTTGTTAAAAAGAAGGATGGAACCCTACGAATGTGTATTGACTATCGTGATTTGAACAAGCTTACAATCAAGAATCGCTATCCTCTCCTAAGAATCGATGACTTGTTCGATCAATTACAGGGAGCCAGCTATTTCTCTAAGATAGATCTAAGACCGGGATACCATCAACTGAAAATAAGGGAAGAAGACATACCCAAGACAGCCTTCAGGACTAGGTATGGACACTATGAGTACTTAGTCATGCCCTTTGGACTGACTAATGTACCTGCGGCATTTATGGACCTCATGAACTGAGTATGTCGGCCGTATCTAGACAAGTTCGTGATTAAGTTTATTGATGATATTTTGATCTACTCCCGTTGCAAGGAAGAGCATGAGAAGCACCTTAGACTGATTCTTGAGTTGCTCAATAATGAGCAGTTATATGCAAAGTTCTCCAAATGTGAGTTTTGGATGTGCGAAATCTAGTTTCTAGGACATGTGGTGAACAAAGAAGGTATCCAAGAGGATCCAACAAAAATAGAAGCCATTAAAAACTGGAAGATCCCTGAAACTCCTACCAAGATAAGGTAATTTCTTGGCTTGGCTGGATACTATCAGAGGTTCATCAAGGATTTCTCGCGAATTGTGCAGCCATTAACTGCTCTAACCAAAAAGAATGTAACCTTTGCATGGGGAAAGGATCAGAATGGAGCATTCGAATTACTCAAAGAGAAGCTGTGCAGTGCACCTATCCTTGCCCTACCTGAAGGCGTTGAGGACTTTTGTAGTTTATTACGACGCCTCGCGTCGGGGGCTGGGGTGTGTATTGATGTAGCGAGACAAGGTGATTGCTTACGCGTCTAGATTGTTAAATGAGCATGAGAGAAACTACACTACTCATGATCTAGAACTGGGTGCCATGGTGTTTACGCTCAAAATATAGAGACCCTACCTCTACGGTACCAAATGCGTCATTTACACTGATCATAAAAGTTTGCAACACATTCTGGAACAGAAGATGTTAAAATATGCGACAAAGAAGGTGGGTAGAATTGTTGAACGATTATGAATGTGAGATTCGTTACCATCCCGGCAAGGCCAATGTGGTGGCGGATGCATTGAGTAGAAAAGAAAGGGAAAAACCCCTTCGCGTTCGTGCCTTAAGAATGAGCGTGTATACCAGCCTTACCGCTAGATTAAAGGAAGCACAAAGGGAAGCCCTGAATGAGGAGGACAAGCTAGCTGAGGAGATGTTAACGGGAATAGAAAAACGTTTAGAAGTGAGTAATGACGGACTCTATAAGCATGAGGGAAGGACTTGGGTACCGAAACACAGAGGAATTAGAGAGATAGTCCTAGCATGAGGGAAGGACTTGGGTACCGAAAAACCATCAGGAACCTTACAACAGCCCGAAATCCCCGAATGTAAATGGGATAACATTACGATGGATTTTGTTACAAAGTTACCAAGAACCTTTCGAGGGCATGATGCTATTTGGGTAATAGTGGATAGGCTTACTAAATAAGCTCACTTCCTACCTATTCAAGAAGATTACGGCTTACCGAAGCTAGCGCGACTATACATCGATGAAATAGTAACAAGACATGGAGTGCCACTATCGATTATCTCAGACCGTGATAGTCGCTTCACTTCATGGTTCTAGAAATCTCTCCAACAGGCTTTGGGGACACGTCTTGACATAAGCACTGCATACCACCCTCAAACTGAGGGACAAAGTGAAAGAACCATTCAAACCCTGGAAGGCATGCTAAGAGCTTGCGCGATCGACTTAGGATAACCACCTTCCTCTCGTGGAATTCTCCTACAATAATAGTTACCACACAAGTATAAATGCAGCCCCGTATGAAGCTTTATATGGTAGAAAATGCCGATCACCATTAAGCTGGAATGAGATTGGTGATAGCCAAATAATGGGACTTGATATCGTAATGGAAACCACCGATAAGGTATTCAAGATTAAGGAACGGCTGAGAGCAGCAAGAGACCGTCAAAAGAAATACGTGGATAGACGACGAAAGCCCCTGGAATTTCAAGTGGGTGATAAAGTGATGCTAAAAGTCGCACCGTGGAAGGGCACAGTTAGATTTGGCAAGAAAAGCAAGCTATGCCCAAGATACATTGGACCATTCAAAATTTTATCAAGAATTGGCCCGGTAGCATACCAATTAAGACTACCCCAAGAGTTGAGCTATGTACATGACACCTTCCATGTGTCTAACTTGAAGAAGTGTCTTGTAGACAAGGCCTTGGAATTGCCACTGAAGGGTGCCAAAATCACTAACGAATTGAAATTCGTGGAAGAGCCCATAGAGATTACCGACCGACTGGTCCAGAAACTTAGATGAAGTCATATACCCAAGGTAAAAGTGAGATGGAACTCTAGGCGAGGACCCGAATTCACGTGGGAAAGAGAAGATGTGATAAGAAAGGAGTACCCACAACTCTTTAAACCAACTCGTCCAGAAAATAATCAAAACTAAAATTTCGGGACGAAATTTCCCAAACGGTGGGAGAATGTAACAACCGACTCCTAGGTCCGCCTTCAAAAACTTAAATTAATCTGGCATTGTTTCATTTTCATATTTTATCATGTTTATGTATCTTCTTTCTCCTGTGATTAATTGTTTGTGAGATTTAGTTCCTTGGATGATTCTATTAGGACTTGCTTTAGTAAAGAAACTATTTTCCCGAGGCTAGAAAATTCACTTAATTGGCTATTTACCCTGATATTCATACAAAAATGAAATCCAGGTCTTCCGCACGTATTTTTCTCTTAGGCGCATGAGAACTGTTCAGGCGCATGACAACTGTTCAGGCGCATGAGAACTGTTCAGGCGCATTAGAACTATGCGGGCGCATTCGGTAGTGGGTGCATTACCACTGCTGAGGTGCATGAGCACTGTTCGAGCATTTTGGCAGTGGGCGTTTGAGCACTATACGGACGCATTAGCACTGTTCGGCCCGAAAATTATTCTATCTTCTGAAAACTTAGCATTCTGAATTTTTTTTTCAGAATCCTTCTAGAAGACTTTTAACCAGGTTGTGCACCACCCATATTACCCAATGCATGGGATTATCACCATGCATTTGGCCGCCCCACTCACCAACCACACCTCCCCTCGAATTTCCCAAACCGACTTACACACTCCACCCCCATATTTTTTCTCTCTTTCTTTCTTAGTTGTACACACTCCATCTTACTCCCTTTCTCTCTCTTTCTAGAAAACTCTTTGCTCTCCTTTCTCTTTGCGATTTCTTCACCATCTTCATCAGAAAAAATCTGAAGACTTCTTCAAAGCATACATCAAACACGGAACATCTAGTGTGTAAGCATTCTTGTACCCGAACAAAATCTATTTCTTGAGTTTCTTTATTTTCTTCCATAAATCCCAATATTCTTGTTTCAAAAACAGAACCTTGAGGTCATATCACTATTCTTGAGAGACTCACGGCTTCACAAAAAGGTACTAGTCTTGAACAACCCCCTCATTTTGTGCTTAAAACCTGCTTAAAAACATCTTATGAACAATATAATAATCTGGACTTAAGGTTACAGAAAGATTTAAAGATGTTTAAACTCGAGCTTTATTAGTTACGCATGTGTAATGGTGTTGAAACACCTTAATCATAACCTTGTCGATTAAAATTCGTAAGATTCATGAGGTTATTGTATTTTCCAGTTATTTGAGGATGCTAAACTTACAAAATTACAGAAATGGGTGGATTGGTATGGTATAATGGACATTAGGAGCTTATTTAGTGACCCGAATAGGTGATGAAACTCTCAAAATGGTCAAAAACTTAATGAGAGGCAAGTATTGAAATTTCCAGAACTTAAAACATGTATTAAATTCCTAAAAACCGAACTTGGTGAATTTTTGGGTTAATATGTAATTTCTATGAAATTATTCTGCTAAAATACGCCTAACCGGGGAATTTTTGGATAAATTCCTAAAAATGGTGTAACAAGCTTAAGACCTATAAATCCATGTTATTTCAGTAAGTTAGAAGACCTCAATATGATATTTTGGTGAAAGGTTGAAAGAAAGCAAACTTTTGGGTCAAAATTGTAAATTTTGAAACCTAAGGGACCAAAGTGTAAATTGCATAAATAAAACTAAATTTCAGTAATCTTATGACTAGAAAACTCTTGTTAAACTTATGATAATATAAGCAAACTTATAAGAGTCATATAACTTGTCATCCATATCAAAAACCCTAACTTTCCTAAAAAGAAAACTTTTTGACACAAACTTTTAAGAAACGAAGCCACGTGAACATACGACCATAAAATACATTTAGATACACTTCCAATAGCCTAATAGCCTTAGCTTACTATTTGTATCTTGATCATAAGGTGCTAGGGCTTGAATCTTTTCTGTGTCTGAAGAATCTTTGATCTGCATAAGGTGAGTTTTAGTGTTCCCTTTTTAATACTATTTTGGGATGAAACATGCCATGTTTGAACTAAAAGTTATTTGTGTACTATTATGTGATGTTATTATATGTTGCGGCTAATGTTAGAACCTTCACCTACTTGTATCACAATTATTAATTCTTGTGTGAACAACTTGTTTTGTATGGGTAGATCTACTTGGGGAATCCCCACGCACAGTGCCGTCCGTCATAACCGGAAGGGTACCACACTAAGATCATGCGAGGTTGTTTGTGTCATATGACAGGTTTTATAAGATACTATGGTGTACCACTTGGCAGGTATGGTACACTGTTTGAGGTTCAGTTTCCCCTATGGGATAACCGGCATAACACAAGTTTAAAAGAGGCTAGTCGCGGCTGAGTGCAGGGTTGATTGTGACCCCACAACAGCGACACTTATGATTTTAAATTTTACTTATGGATTCTAAAGAGCCATTTTGTTTTTGAAACTTTAAGCACTGAACTCACCAACTTTTTAGTTGACATAAAATCTTTTTGAGCATGTTTCAGGTAACCTTTGATGAAGCATGGATTGTAATGGACACTTAATGGATGGCTTAGTACCGTGACTACGAATGGCATTACTTGATTTTGAAAATATTTTTAGACACTCAGAATTGTTGTGTAATAAATTTGGATAATTTACTATGGGTGTGGATTTGAGGTTTGGCCGAGACTTTCATAGCCCAAATATGTTGTTTTAATGTAATGCCATGTGATTTCCCTTCTTGTATGCTCTTGAGTGGTTAGTTTCCACTACCATGTGTTTTGATAATCTACGACGTCCCACCCTCCTTGGGCCCGGGGTGTGACAACAGGGGACAGGTAAAAAGGGAAGTTTGAGTTCAACATCACAGTGGACACACACATACACGTCTGTCCACAGCGGACTCTGTCCTTACATCTGTCCACAGTGGACAAGTAAAGAATAAGAGCACACAGTCCTCACAGCCGTTCACAGCAGACACGTAAATACAGGTCCATAACGGACGAGTAAAACAGATCCACAACAGATAAGAAAGTTCACAGCAGACAAGTAAATACAGGTCCACAGCGGACAAGTAAATACAGGTCTGCAGTGAATGAGTAAAACAGATCAACAGCAGACAAGAAAGTTCACAGCGGACAAGTAAAACAGGTCCACAACAGACAAGAAAGTCCACAATAGACAAGAAAGTCCACAACAGACGTTTACCACACAAACTTAGTCCACAGCGGATGAGTAAAACCGGTCCATAGCGGACATTGTCCATACATCTATCCACAACGGACATACATTTCGGTCCAAACCGGACGAGCAAACACAACATCTACAGTGGACATTCATATGTCCACAACGGATGTGTAAGAAAACTCCACAGCATACGTGTAAGTAACTCCACAGCGGACGTTCATTTGTTCACAGCAGACGTTCATTTGTCCACAGCGGACGTTCATCTGTCCACAGCAGACGTTCATCTATCCACAGCGAAAGTTCATACATCCACAGCGGATGTTGAACACACAACTTTGTGCACTGTACCCACAGCGGACGAGTAAGAAAATCCACAGCAGACATAGATTCATCAATACACACAATTCATTCTCTCCTCAACGGACATAGAAATTTAATTTTGACTTTCTTCTTTGTCTTGACCGACATATATCCTCACAGCAGAAGATTGTTCTCAGAAGAATTTTTGAGTTCGAAAGATTTTAATTTTGAACAAATAATTCTCTTTGTTCTTCGGAAGAGTTGAGTTATTTTCAATCAAGTCACAAAATCATTTAAATTTTAATTGAGACGATCCAAATATTGTTACTTTTAAATTAAGCTAGATTTATCTTAGTTCAGCTTAACTAAATTGTAATTGAACTGAGTTAACTCTTTAATTAGGTTGATCTAATTAAATTGAGTTTTGACGTTCTTTGGATTCAATTAATGTTTTAAAATTTGATTTTGTTTGAAAACCAAAAACAATTGCTAAATAATTTTTGTTTTTAAACAAAACGGAAAATTTAACATCATTCACTAACATTCGTGTTTCAAGAAACCGAGCTATCTTTCTTACTGCAGTTAGAAAGAGGTTTCAAGAATTCAAACAAAAGAAATCAAGCTGCAACCAACCAAACAACAACAGCAAATCAAACAAAAGCTACAACCAACCAAACAATAACAGCAAATCAAACAAAAGCTACAACCAACCAAACAACAGCAGCAAATCAAACAAAAGCTGTAGCCAACCAAACAACAATAGCAAATCAAACAAAAGTTGCAATCAACCAAACAACAACAGCATATCAAACAATAACAACAATTCATTGTTTGACAAGACAAACATTTAGTTGTACATCAGTCTCATTAAGAAAGAACTGATGCACTTACATTTATGTGATGTTGCAAACTCAAACAACACATTGTCTAATGATTTGATCAAATGCAGGTCAGAGATGGAACACTCTCAAATCAAGCACAAATCAAGACACTGAATCAACAAAACATCAGTTTAGCTCAAGAGATGAACAAGTTGCAAGACAAAATGGTTCAACAACAAATCAAACTTGAAGAGTTAGCTGCTGAGCTTGCAAAAGCCACAAATATCAACAACACAAACATTCCTCCATTGCCTGAAATTCCTGAAGACAGAAAGATCAATCTATGCTCATTAGCATGCATAGATGAAGTACAAGCATATCGAAAATATTGCAACAATCTAGCATACATGATAAAGCAGGAAAGAGCTTCACATGTAGAGGAACTACAAACTTCTGCAAATCAAATCAGTTCACTAGAGAAAGAAGTTGATAACTTGCTTAAAGAAAACCACAAGCTGAATGCTCACACAACTGAACTCTCTGTGAAGTTAACAGACACAAAGGCTGAAGTTGAAGCCAAAATATCAGAAGCAAGTACAACCAAAACAATCAATAACTTAAAATATTACATTGAGTGTCTAAATCAAGCAATCAATACAGAAAAGGCTATAAATGCAGAATTGAAGATACAACACAAAGCCTTTGAAGATAAATTCAATTCTCTGCTGAAGGATGTAGATAAACTCCTTGGAGAAAGATTTAGTCTTCAAGCTCAAGTTACAAGCCTCACTGAGTCTCTAATAAAGACAAAAGCAGATCATGCATCAACAGAAGTTGAAGTTGAGAATTTAAAGCTAACTGCTAGCAAGTTGAAAGAACTACTTAATGCACAAAGAGATCAAAAGAAGAGTGCTGGAACTACATACCATGTTGTTCCTCCTCCTTACAATGATAACTACATAGAAATGCCAACTTCCATAACAAGTCCAGTCAAAGAAGATTCAAATATGCATGATCATCATCCAATAGTCAAACCATCCACTATCACTCAAATCACTTCTCCTGAAACAACATCAAAGCTGTACCTCAAACCTGAATCACCAAAGATTGAAACCTTTCATTCTTGTGATGGTCAAGATGGAGAGCCTACAAGTGATGACAGTGATGAAGAAACCAACCAACCAAACAAAGCAACATTGACATGTACTAACCATTTCATTGAAGAAATCAATCCAAAACAAACACAACCACAAAAATCCAAAGCAGCAAAGCCTGACAACAAACAAAAGGCTATGGTTCTCTATGAGAAATTCAAACCATGTGGATTTCTTGAACCAAAATTCATAAAGGCCGAACTGAAGGCAAAGATTAAGATGGAGTTAAAGAACAAGCAGAAGCCTGAGGTACATGAAATCAAAGAATAGGTCAAGAGGAAGAAAACCAGATCTAAAAGAAAGAAGAAAAATCAGACCAAGTCTTCTACAACTGATTCTAACCAACCATCAACCTCAAAAGCTACATTAGAAACTCCAAAACAACAACTAATTCTCTACAAGACATGCAATTTAGATTCACACAACACGTCTGAGTGTAAAAACACTAAGAGTGATACATATATATGTCCTCACAAGAGAAAGCAACAAAAACTACCAAGACAAAAGGCTGTGAAGTTCCAAACAAATCAAACTTCATCATCCAAGCCTAAGGGAAGAAGATCTAGACCTACTCCTTACTGCTTAAATTATGACATGGAGAATCATACCACTTCAAAGTGTTCATACAACAACTCTCCAACATCACAACACAGAAGAGGTCAAAGATCTTATCATCCATCAGAGTCGTACTCATCGAGATTGGAGCATGAGTACTACAACAGACGTCATAGCTACTTTTCTCCTCGAACACATCGGCATGGGTATAATTTTAAACATTATGATACTCATGATTATTGGGCACCAAGACATTATCCTAGGTCATACACACAACATAAGTATGACAAATATAGGAATAATACTTGACATAATGGCTATCATAGAAGATCACATCCATCAAATTATTATATTCATGATTATAATTCTTATGATGAATATGATCACATGTCCAGAAGAAACAAACATGATCAAGTACAAACATCCTTTGCTACACCTCCATAAAACTTTCAAAAGAAAAATAGATTTTTTAAACCAACCAAAAGATCTTCAAAAGCCAAACAAACTCCTTTTGTTAAACAAACTAAAGTTGAGTCAGTTGGAAATGTTGGAGAAAGAAATCAATTTCAGGAGGTGAGTCTGATACATCATCAGATAAAGCAAAATCATCCACATACCAACAAGTCATATATAAAGATGCTAATGGACAGCTTAGGACAGTGATGGCCTGGGTTGAAATATCTAACTAATTTGCTAGTGTGATAGGGACAGTTATGGAGGCCTGCCAACCCAAGAAAAGTTTGCAGTGGCTGATCCCTTCCCATTACAGGAATGTTCTTCCTGCTCATGATGTTTATGATGCAACTGAGCCAAATGGAGTAGGAATTAACCATGATTCAATGCAGGACATCAATCATTCACAGAAACTATGATGGCAATACAAGAAACAATCGATGTTTAATTCCATCTGCTTAGTCTGTTTACATTACTACATGGACTAACTGTTGATGATCTCTATTAATTTGATAACACATATGCCATTTATTTAATTTCTCATAATCAGAAAAACCTAAAAAGAAATTAGAAAATCAAGAAAAGTCTAAAAATATTACTATTATGTAATTATTTTTGAATCTTCTTGCATTTACATGAGAAATGATAGTACACTCATTTACTATCTTATGCATCTATTTTTTAGATCAATAAAGACTGACAAGACTCTGTTTGATATGTCAGTAGGCTCAGCTTGGATTCAAGATAAGCATTTTTATGATGAACTAAATCAATATGCATTGTGGACCAAAACCATCTTAGGGTATTGGTAAGCAATGACTTTTCCAAGTGTTTGCTTGTGTGGCCACCTAAACACACCATGCGAAAATGGTTTATAAATTTCACATTGATAAAAGCATTTATTTCTCCTTTGTTGTATGTAAATACAGACCTGGAGTAAACATAAGGACAAATTCTGTTGTGCTGAGCACAGACCTAGTTGACCTTGCACTAAAAATCCTAATATGTATCAAAGCTAAAAGAATCCCAATGAGGATCAACTTCCAAAGTGAAGTGTAAAAGAATCTCAATGTGGATCAAATCCAAAAAGAATCCCAAAGTGGATCATATCATGAGAATTTATACTCTAAGTAGCATGGTTCAAGTTGTCATGAAGGGCCACCTTACGTTTCATGAGGAGGGTTATTCTTCCATATTTCTAAGTGTGGGGTACTTAATTAAAATATCTAATCAAACCTAAACATGATAAATATCACAAAGTATTAAAAATAGATCCTTGCATGAGTTTAAGTGGACAAACATACTTACAATCAACTTTGTTCTTTGTCTATGTCTATTCCAACTTTAAATTCTTAGATGTAGAGGATTTTAGATTTGTATGATCTCATTGCAGTTGAAGGATTCATGCTTGAAAATATCATAATTTGAAAAAATCTAAAATCATTTTTAGTATTTTTCTTAGTTTTGGCAGATTTACATGTGTTATTGATTTAGAAGTTAAACTTCCATGCAATACCTCTACCGAGAGGATTTAGACTTTTGCAGGTGATGAATTGCACAACATGCCTAAACTTCTCATTTAGTTCAAGATGTTAAGTGAACACTCCTGCTTCCTTCAAAGATCTCCTGCCAGTTGCTGAGAACTTTTTTCTCTAACCGAGAGATCCATGAATCAGGATCCTGATGCATATAGATACAAATGGTCCACTGGGAGCAATAATTTCCAGGAACATTTGGAACATTTTGTTTCTGAGCAGAAGAGCCGTTTTCAAGTACCGTTCGATCGATTACGTATTAATCCGTATTCGATTGATTGGTCTGAGGTTATCGACAAAAAAGATTTGTCTAAGCCACTTCGTTTCTTTTTGTCCAAGTTGCTTCTTTTTTTGTCTAACTCACTTCCTTTTTTGTTTGTCAGTTTCGGGAATATCCCCATTCATAGGTCTGAGATCTACATCTATGAATTGAAAGGTCCGAACGATCCACAGTTTTTAGAATCAATAGGTCTTCAAATCGTTCATTTGAAAAAATTGAAACCCTTCTTATTGGATGATCATGAGACTTGTCAAAAATCGAAATTCTTGATCAATGGAAGAACAATATCACCATTTTTGTTCAATAAGATACCAAAGTGGATGATTGACTCATTCCATACTAGAAATAATCGTAGGAAATCCTTTGATAACACGGATTCCTATTTCTCAATGATATTCCACGATCAATACAATTGGCTAATTCCCGTGAAATCATTTCATAGAAGTTCATTGAGATCTTCTTTTTATAAAGGAAATCAACATCGATTCTTGAATAATCCACATCACTTCTGCTTCTATTGTAATAAAAGATTCCCCTTTTATGTGGAAAATACCCATATCAATCATTATGATTTTACGTATGGACAATTCCTCAATATCTTGTTCATTCGCAACAAAATATTTTCTTTGTGCGTCGTTAAAAAAAATGCTTTTTGGGGGAGAGATACTATTTCAGCAATCGAGTCACAGGTATCTAACATATTCATACCTAAGGCTTTTCCACAAAGTGGTGACGAAACGTATAACTTGTACAAATCTTTCCATTTTACAAGTCGATCCAATCGATTCGTTCGTAGAGCTATTTACTCGATCACAGACATTTCTGGAACACCTCTAACAGAGGGACAAATAGTCAATTTTGAAAGAACTTATTGTCAACCTCTTTCAGATATGAATCTATCTGATTCAGAAGGGAAGAACTTGTATCAGTATCTCAATTTCAATTCAAACATGGGTTTGATTCACACTCCATGTTCTGAGAAATATTTACAATCCGAAAAGAGGAAAAAACAGAGTCTTTGTCTAAAGAAATGCGTTGAGAAAGAGCAGATGTATAGAACTTTTCAACAAGATAGTGCTTATTCAACTCTCTCAAAATGGAATCTATTCCAAACATATATGCCATAGTTCCTTACTTCGATAGGGTACAGATATTTAAAGTTTTTATTTTTAGATACTTTTTCAGACCTATTGCCGATACTAAGTAGCAGCCAAAAATTTGTATCCATTTTTCATGATAAGAATCCTCCTCTTGGTGTTTCATACATAAAAGTTCCTCACCCTCTAAAGCTTTTGTTGAGGGAGAGTATATGTCAAGTCTGAAGAATGTTTGATACTTCTCCTTCACTTCTGAAGTTGAGATAAAGCTGTTGATATTACTACCTGTGCAATCCACATTGTTTGCAAATGGGTGTATTTACAAGTCTTCAAAATGAGACTAGAAGATCAAGCTGATGAAGCATCCATCAAGTGCCGAAACAAAGTCTGTATGTGCCGAAACAAAGTCTTTTCCTTAATGCCTTTTTCTGAAGCTTCTAAGAAGATGCTACCAAAAAGGGGGAGAAGACTGCACTTCAAAACTGCACATCAATCAACATCCAAGGTTTTGATAATCATGAGGTTTTGGCAGTTTCATATTAGGGAGAGTATTATGGACTATTTGAAGATGATACTTTCCAAAACCTAAGTTTCGAATCTTATGATGATTACCAAAACCGACACGGTGAAGCCATACTGAAAATTTGATTAAAACGAAGAAAATTGACCAAAGTCAAACTTGGTCAATCGTGGTCAAAGTCAACAGTCAACATCAGCGGTCGTCCCGAATGACGTCAGCCACCCGGTAGTCACGCATCAGCAATAGAGAATTTATTAGACTTAGAAGAATATTTATGTAATCAATAGGGCTCAAATGTAATTTTATTTATTTATGTAAAGAGTATAAATAGACTAAGTATAGTCATTTTATACGCTAAGCATTGCTAGTCGAGTGAGAGAAACAATTAGGTTGAGTGTGTGTGAGAGAAAATTTTCTCACAAACTCCCTTTGTAATCTCCTAGCATCATCATCCATATGAATGATTGAAATATTTATGAATATGTGTTCTTGATTGTTTATCATTCATTCATCATCATACATTAAATCTTGCAATAGATCTTCACTTGAAATCATCAATAGGTCTATGAGATTCCGCATCATAGATCTGATAAACGGTAACAATACGATTGCAATATTCGATCCTACGATTATCGAATTTCCACAAGCCTTTTTGGTTTGAACAAAGGGGACATGACCAATCAGAGTAGATTGACCAAGGGTTTGTTTGGGGCATCTTTTATAGGTAATTTTGATTTGGTGGGAAGAAGTAGATGGCATTGTAGTGGTGGTGTCTGGTGTGAGTTCATCACCTGCTAGGTCTGCAGGGATGTCACCAAGAGCCATTGGCTCAAGCACACCTAGAAGAAGATCAGTAATCCTTCCAGTGAAGTTGGTGGACACCTTCTTTAGAGTCTTGAAGATGCCAGGCCTCATGTGAGGGACCAGTTGAGCATTTGCACATTATAGTTTGTCCTGGTCCAGCTCACAGTTGATTATGTGCTGAATGAACCGGGGATACATATAAAATTGATCCCGAGTGAGATTACCTCATAGATTGTTTAGCATAAATCTTGAGTAGTTGAATCGTAAGCCCTTTACCAACATATGGACTAGGTTGCCCAGATCATATAGGATTTGATCCCATCCCCCTGACTTGTTGGATAGGCAGTGTAGGACGATGTGCAGCAAAAACATCCAATTGTAGGAGATATTTAACTTGTAGATTGTGGATTTGCTCATATCTCCGCCATATCCTATCTGAGTGTAAGTATTCTCCAACTCAGACTTGCGTAATTCAGTGGGGGCATCCTCATCATGGAGTTCCAAATGCTCCCTGATGGTCGTTTCACTTATAATGATCTCCTATCCGCAGACCCTTGATCGAATAATCCTTTCATCATTTAGGGTTTCACAATGAGTATTGGCCAAGAAATCTGCCAAATGGTTTGAGTAGATGGTAGGGTTTACGGTAATGGCTGTGAAGTAGGCGGACTGTGACAGAAATTGGACAATAGGGGCAAAATCGACATCTTTTGAAGAATCAAGGATGGCGACTTGGTTATGTTGGGGATTCAAGGCCATTGTTCAGAGAGTACTATTTGATTGGGGAAATTGAGAGTGAGTGACGAAGAAGATGAAAATTTTGGGCTTTGGTAAAGAAAGTAAAGAAAGTAGAGAAAGAGAGTCGAAAGTTTTTAAATGGGTGGTAAAAAGCCAAACTGATAAGGTAGGAAGATGGGTGAAAGGATGGTTTAGGTTTTGATTTGACTGGGGTGGCAAGGTAAACCATTTAAAATATTCCGACAATCATCGATAAAATCTTACTTTTTACAGAGTAGGGCTCAAAGATTTCCATTACACAGTAAAGGTTTTCTTCAGAGGGTAAAATTGCTTCCGAGAGAAACACTTGTGTTTCTCAATATTGTCTTCCGAAGCCATTTTTACTTCCTAAGGAAAATCATGTCTCAATCACAAATTTGCTTTCGAGAGTAAAATCTTCTTCCGAGAAAAAAGTTAATAAGCTTCGGAAGTGAATTTGATGTATGATTGAATGTTCTTCCTAGGCTAAAAGCTCTTCAGAAGAGAATACTTATGCAGAGGAATTTGCCTTCAGAAGATTGATAAAGATCTCTTTTGAGGATAAATCTCTCTTTGAAAGAATTCATACTTAGAAATTTTGAAGAAAACCTTTTAATAACAGGGCTTAGATTGTATTTAGACAACATAGACAAGACACATTTTTTAAAAGGTTTTCAAAAGAAAAGGGCTTGTCAATATTAATCATCCCAATAGCTGTGATTAAATATTTAAATATTTGTTCATCAAAGGCTTTTGTGAACAAGTCAGCATATTGTTCATTTGAATTGACTTTGACTAGCTTGATTAGATTTTTCTCATGAATATCTCAAATGAAATGATACCTGATGTCAATGTGTTTTGTCTTCGAGTGCTTTATTGGATTTTCTGTGATAGAAATGGCACTCTTGTTATCTATGTGGATAGGAGTCTCCATGAAGTTAAAACCATAATCCAGCATCTGATTCTGAATCCAAAGCAATTGAGCACAGCAGCTTGCCGCAACAATATACTCAGCTTCAGCAGTTGATGTGGATACACAATGCCAGGAGATGATCCTTCCACCAAGAAATTAACATCCTTCTGATGTGGATTTCTTGTTGATATTGCAGCTACCATAATCACTGTTAGTATCCATAGAGGTTAAAATCCTTATTCTTAGGATACCAAAGACCTAATTTAGGAGCTCCTTTTAAGACATCTAAGAATTCTTTTGGCAGCAATTAGGTGAGACACCTTTGGAGCAGCCTGATATCTTGCATAGATGCAAGTTGCAAACATGATATCAGGTCTACTTGCAGTAAGATACATCAGAGATCCAATAATTTCCCTGTACTGATGCTGATCAATATCCTCCCCCCGGAATCAGGACAAAGATTGTGATTTCTGGGTATAGGTGTCTTGGCTGGCTTACAATCTTTCATCTCAAATCTTTCTAAGATGTCCTTGACATACTTAGATTGATTGATGAAGAGCCCTTCTTCCAGAGCTTCACTTGAATTCCAAGGAAGAAGTCCATCTTTCCCATAAAACTCATCTCAAACTTCTTCCTCACGATGCTTTCAAAGTCCTTGCACATTTGGTCATTTGAGGAACCAAGTATGATGTCATCAACATAGACTTGTACAAGTAGCATGTCTTTCTCAGACTTTCTTATGAACAACATTTTGTCCATTGTGCCTCTAGTATAGCATTCTTGAGAAGAAACTTAGATAGTGTCTCATACCATAGCCTAAGAGCCTGATACAACCCATAAAGAGCTTTATCAAGTTTGCACACATAGTTGGGGTGCTATGGGTCTTCAAATCTAGGTGGCTGGCACACATAGACTTCTCTGTCGATATCCCCATACAGAAATGTAGATTTGGCATCAAGTTGATAGACTGTAAAGTTCCATACCTTTTGTGTAATCTAAGAACTTTGCAGTCTATCAACTTGATGCAAATTTAACATCTGTGTAATCTATGCCTTCCTCCTGTGTGTATCCTTGAACAACAAGTCTTGCTTTGTTCTTGATGATCAAACCTCTATCATCTCTTTTGTTTCTGAACACCCACTTAGTGCCAATAAGGACTTGGCCAGGTGGCAATGGACACAAGTTCCATACCTTTTGCCTCTTGATTTGAAGCAACTCCTCTTGCGTTGCTTCTATCTAGTTGTTGTCCTTAAGGGCTTCTTCCACCTTCTTTGGTTCCATCTGAGAGAGAAAGCATGAGTACAAGCAGACTTTCCTATTATAGGTCTGACTTCTTGTTTTCATACCTTTTGAGACATCCCCAATGATGTTTTCAGCTAGATGAGTGTTGTGTATCCTGAGCCTAGGAATCACATCTAGTTGCATAGATAGATCCAGGTTTGAGAAGTTTTGCTTAGAATTTTGAACACCATGACCAGCTGATGTCTCACACTCATTCAATGAGGATTGATTCAATGAATATGTGACAACATCAATGGTATTTTACTGAGAAGTAGCATCAACAATTGCCTGTTCCTCCAGATCATTGTCTTCATCAGCTTGGTGTTGAGTACTTGAGTTGTCAGCTGTTGAGTTATGAGTCTCAGTAGGTTGACAACTTGTTGAAGCTCCATTGTTTCCTAAGATATTCAAGCTTTTAGGACTTTCAGTTGAAGGAGCTTGATCTTTATTTCTTCTTGGAGAACTTGGAATAAGTCTTGGTAACTCAAACATTTGATCTTCATAGGGGTCACTTTGAGTTCCTGTTCCAGCTGAAATATTCTCACAAGATGGTTTAGAATAGTTTGGAAACATTTCTAAATTGAAGATATAATCAGGACCATTGCCCTTAACACAAGTAGTGTGCTCATTAACAACAATGTTGGATGATTCCTCAAATTGTTGATTTTTGATATTACACACTATATGCAATAGAGGTTGAGGAATATACAACAAAGATAGTATCATCCGACTTTTCAGCAAATTTTGCTAAATTGTCCTTTGCTTTAAGTATGGTGCACCTGCTGCCAAAGGACCTAAGAGAGCCAATGAATGATGGCCTCTTGTTCCATAGCTCATACGGTGTGACACCCTACATAAATCCCACATCGGCTGCAGACAGGAGAGATTCCTGGTTCATAAGAATGTCTGGTCTCTAATATCATCAACGCGTTTTGGCTGTGGATGAGAGGATAACTCCACAGTTAAGCGTGCTCAGATGGTAGCAATCCAGGGATGGGTGACATCCCTGGGAAGTTTTCACCTAGGCAACCAAAAGCAAATCCGTGAGTTCCACGTGGGCAAAGCAGACAATATTGGTGGTGTGAGAGACCGGGTGTTACAGAATGGTATCAGAGCCACTCCTATGCCGTTCGTTTTGTGGGACATACCTCACCAAGGATGGTGACTTCTCGGGCTCATCGAGGACAATGAGTCCATAGGGGGGATGATTATGACACCCTACATAAATCCCACATCGACTGTGGATAAGAGAGATTCCTAGTTCATAAGGAATGTCTGGTCTCTAATATTACCAATGCATTTTGGGCGCATTGGCTGTGGATGAGAGGAGAACTCCATAGTTAAGCATGCTAAGATGGTAGAAATCTAAGGATGGGACCTCCCTAGGAAGTTGTCACCTAGGCAACCAAAAGCAAATCCGTGAGCTTCATGTGGGCAAAGCGGACAATATTGGTGGTGTCAGAGACCGAGTGTTACATAGGGTTTGTAGCAAAAAGTTTGTAGCACCAAAAAGAAACTTCTCTCCCCTAATTTTTATGTCTACTATTCTATTTATAGGCAGTTACAATGCCTATACAAAATGACTAAACTACCCTAACAACTATACATCAGAATACTAGTCTAAGTACAAAATAATGATCTGCATTTGTATTGTACATTTGCATTAGTTAATGCGGATGTATTGGTCTTCGTCTGCATTTCTTCTGTTGAGCATCCGCATTAAGTATGTCATCTGCATTGACTAACGCGGAAGAACAAATACTTAACAACATTTGATTTTGCTTATCTGAATTAGTAAATGCGAATGAACAAATACTCAGCCGTATTTGTTCTTGCTCATCCGCATTAGTAAATGCGGATGAACAAATACTTAACCGTATTTGTTCTTGCTCATCCGCATTGACAAATGCGGGCAACCGATACTTGTCTTTTTCTTCTGTTTTCTTCACCTGCATTAATTCTTTGACTTGTAGTTTCTTCCAACCAGAACAACCTTCAACCACCTCTTAAATTGGCATGTATGATTTCAGGGTCCAACAGTCTCTCAGCTAACTTGCCCTTGAGATTGGTGTTATCAAGTTGCTAGTCCATGACCCTCTTTTGTAAGGTAGTCACCTAAGATTCCAAGTGACTGACCTTTGAGACTAAATAGGTGCATGTTTTAGTCAGTTGTTGCACCTTTAGTTTAAGACTCCCCTTATGTTCATTTGAAGAATCACTAGGGGATGAGAGAATAGGGCCAAGGTCTTCTTCCTCATCACCAGCTTCAGGTTCTTCGCTGCTGGTTTTCCCCTACAAACTGACAGCTTCAAAAGAAGTGTCAATAGGCTAGGTTGCCATGGTTGAGGTTTGAATGATGTAATCACTTTCAAAAGTGAGAGCCTCTTCCATACGGGCCTCCTGGACAGGTTCAGGGAGGTCGACCTCAGTTGTGGGTGGATGATATGGGCTAGACATGGGTGATTCAAGAGCACTCATATCTCTTTGAGCAGGGGTGGAGAAGAGAGGCTCATGGTACTCACTGAATCCCATGTTTTCATCATCATAGAATTCAAGGTTAGGTATGGGTTGGTTGAGGTCAAGCGGCTAGGGATGGTAACTTTCCGCTGAAGGTTGATCACTAGAGTTTTGAGACTCTGAGTGAAGGATTAAGGCTGGTGTTGGTGTAGTGAGCTCATCAGGCTGAGCATGAGGAATCTCAACACTAATCATAGAAAGAATAGGAGTGGTTTTCTCCTCAGGAGAAGTGGGAGCTCTAGTATCCACTTCTTCCTGCATGGTTGGTGATTTGGGGGCCTGCACAACCTGAGTAGCTTGTGTAGGGGTTCGTTTTGATTTTCTTTGGTAGGTGATGATGGTTTGTGGCTATGTGGGTGGTGCAGATGTGGAAGGTGTGGGTTCAATATTAGCTTGTGTTGCTAAGTTGTCACCTTGAGTAATGAGCTCTAACATTTTTGGGCTTCATCTGTCCCAAATTAAGAACATTTGGATTTCTACCCCTGAGAAGCCAACAGTTGGCTTTCTTATTTCTTGAAGATGTCGGGCTTCATCTGTCCCAAATTTAGAACATTACCTGTTCCCCTTAACTGTGAGTTCAATTCACAGTTAAAAAGGTACTGGACATATCTAGGGAACACGTAATATTCTAAGGAGTCCAGGTTTGCAAGTAAATTAGTATAAACAAATTGTGAGTACCTGAACTTGACCCCTTATACCAATCCATGGACTATATAGGAAAGGTCTTCAGGAATTTGATCCCAACCTCCATGTTTGTTTGATAGACAGTGAATGATAACATGGAAGAGGTAATTCTATTAGGATGAGACCTTCCCTTTCTTGAAGGTTCTTACAAAGTAATCACCCTCATAGTCCATCTGCCTAAAGGACCGGTTCACAGCAGATTTTGGGAAGGACAATTCTCCTTCTTCACCAACCAGCCTTAGATTAGTACGAATGGTGGCTGGAGTGATAAAAATTGTCCTCCCCTGCACTGTGGCATACAGTGCCTTCTCCCAATCCATAATGACCTCTTGGCAGGTCCTCCAAAACTCTAAAAGCTGATCATCATATAGTGGAGGATTTATGGTGAGGGTGGTAAAGTAGGTGGATAAAGCCAAGAAACGAAAAATGTCTGAGAAGCCAGAATCATTCTCAGACACTAACAGAGCAACCTAAATACATTGTCTGTGTAGTTGCATGGAGAAATCAGGCTGGTTACATGATTAGGGTTGCCTATTTTGAGTAGCTTTGAGATGAAGGTAAGAACAAGGATAGTTTATGGGTGAATTTAGGGTTTGAATCTTTGTGGATGAAGGAGAATAGTGAAAGAGGGGGAACCGTCATACGAATATATATGGTATGGATTTTGAGACAAAGTTAATGCAAAAGTATAAACTTTGAAATCCGAATGTCGGTCCCACCTCTGAAAAAGTGCCCAAAAAGTTTGTTTTCTTGGAAGTCTAAATCTTCTGAAAGTAATTTGTCTTCATAAGGTTTTAGAAAAAAACTATTTAGAGTAAGTTTACTTCTTAGATAAATTTTGCTTCAGAAGATATCAAATACCAGAAATCTTATTCATAAGAGAGAGTAAGAGTTCAGAGACTTAATTGCTTTCGGATGAAAATAGTCCTTCAATACACATAGTACTTGGTGAGAAAAATAAGCTTCAAAAGATATATCAGGATTTCTTCTGAAGGTTAATTTCTCAGAAGTAGTTATTTGTTTTGAAGACATAATTTTCTTCCGAAGACAACTTGATGTCTTCCGAAAGAAAGTTTATTAAAATTCTCATAATTCTAAGGGATATCATTTTGAAAGGTTTCTTTCAAAGTAAACTGGGCTTATATGGTGATGATATAGACAACTTAAGACACACATATCATTAAAAATAATCTTGAGTTTAGTTTAAAGCAAATCTACTCAAAGTTAATCATACCAATAGCTGATACAAGATTCTTAAATCTCTGCTCATCAAAAGCTTTATGAACAGATCAACATATTGTTCATTTATGTTAACTTTAACTAGTTTATCAATAACTTTTCAAAATTATCTCTAATTAAATGATACCTGATGTTGATGTGCTTTGTCTTTGAGTGTTGCACATGATTCTCTATAATAGAGATAACACTGTTGTTGTCTATGTGGATGGGAGTCTCCTTAAAGTTGAATCCATAATCTAGCATCTGATTCTGAATCCAAAGCACTTGAGCACGGCAGCTTGCAACAGCAATGTATTCAGCTTCAGCAGTTGATGTAAACACATAGGATTGTTTCTTGCATTACCATGAGACTATCCTTCCACCAAGAAATTGACATCCCCCAGATGTAGACTTAGCAGTCATATTGCAGCCATCATAGTCACTATCTGTATAGGCATACAGATTAAAGTCAGAATTCTTTGGATACCAAAGGCCCAATTTGGGAGCACCCTTGAGATATCTGATAATTCTCTTGACAGCAACCAGTTGTGAAATCCTGGGGTTGGCTTGATATCTTGCATAAATACATGTAGCAAACATGATATCAGGCCTGCTAGCTGTGAGGTTCATAAGAGATCCAATCATAGCCCTGTATAATGTTCATCAATACACTCCTCCTCAAGATCTGGTCCTACGGAGTGATTTCTGGCTATTGGTGTCTTAGCAACCTTGCACTCAGTCATGTGAAACCTGACAAGTATGTCTTGCGAATACTTTGACTGGTTTATGAAGATTCTATTGTCAACCTGTTTCACTTGAATTCCTAGAAAGAAATTGAGTTCCCTCATAGCACTCATTTCAAATCTATTTTCATCAGCTTCTCAAAGTCGTTTCAATACTTCGGATTAGTTATCTCAAAGATAATGTCATCTACATAAACTTGAACCAACATCAAGTCATTTTTTGATGAAGAGTGTTCCATCAATAATACCCCTCTTGTATCCATGCTGATAGAGATACTGTGATAGTGTCTCATACCACTTCCTTGGAGCCTGATGCAACCCATAAAGAGCTTTGTAAAGCTTGTAGACATAATCAAGATGATTGAGTCTACAAAGCTAGGTGGTTGTTTGACATACACCTCTTCATCATTCACCCCATATAGAAAAGCACACTTGACATCAAGTTGGTAGACCTTGAAATCCTTGGATGCAGCAAAAGCATGAATATCCTAACAACTACAAGTCTTGCTACAAGAGCAAAAACAACTATGTAATCAATCCCTTCTTCTTGTGTGTATCTTTGAACAACTAGTCTTGCCTTGTTTTTGATGACAAATCCTCTACCATCCTTCTTGTTCCTAAATACTCATTTGGTACCTATGGTAGTCTTCCCCTTAGGAAGAGGACATAGATTCCAAACCTTTTGTCTCTTGAATTAAAGCAGCTTCTCCTGTATTGCTTCAACCCAACTTTCATCCTTCAAAGCCTCTTCAATCTTCTTAGGCTCTATCTAGGACAAGAAACAAGAGTGAAGACAAACATTTTTGTTATGAGTTTGTCCTTTTATTCTTACCCCAGTCTTAACATCTCCAATGATGTTTGTGTTAGGATGGGACTTATGGATTCTCAGTTGAGGAATCACAGCAAGTTGTTTGGACAGATCTAAGTTGGTAAAATTCAGATCTGGTGCTTGACTATTATCCACCACATCAACACACTTCTCAAGAGAAACTTGATCCAATAAGTGTGTCACATCATTGATGTTGTCCTCTATGGAGTGGTTATCAGCATCAAGAAACTCCGGATCAATTTCACCACCTCCATCTCCTCCTA
Organism: Flaveria sonorensis; assembly: GCA_025506505.1. Lineage (NCBI taxonomy): Eukaryota > Viridiplantae > Streptophyta > Magnoliopsida > Asterales > Asteraceae > Flaveria > Flaveria sonorensis. Next base: position 28,363,311 of record CM046426.1, read on the forward strand.
TATTGGAAATGCCTTCATCTAAGTTCTATGCCTCTATGCTAGAAATTATAGGCACCTCAGATGTGTCAGCTAAAGAATTTTTCATGGTTGTGCTGACTGGATTTCCAACTACAAGGCTAGTTACCACTGGAGCTGAAGCAGTTTGAACATTTGTTCTTCTCAGCTCAAATTTTGGATCAGATCCTGTTGATAATATACCTGTAGATCCTAAAACATGCTCACAGGATTTGTTAAAACAGTTGGTAACTAAATCAAGATCAAATAGCCAATCAGGACCAGAACCTTTCACACTGGGTGTGTGCTCATTGAAGGTCACATTGGTTGACTCCTCAACTACTTTGGTTCTAAGATTGTATACTCTATAAGCCTTGGCTTGGGAGGAGTATCCAATGAAATGCCCATCATGTGATTTCTCATCTAATTTGTCTATTTGATCCTTGGTATTCAAGATGGTGCAAGGACATCCAAATGACCTGAGGAAACCAAAGAAAGGTTTCCTTTTGTTCCACATTTCATAAGGAGTCTTACCATGAGTCTTGACTACTAAAAATCTATTTTGCACATAGCAGGCAGTGTTAACTACCTTTGCCCAGAAGGTGATAGGCAGTTTGGAGTCAGAAAACATGGTTCTTGCAGCTTCAATAAGTGTCCTGTTTCTCCTCTCAGCAACACCATTTTGCTGAGGAGTACTGGGAGCATTATATTGTCTTGTAATACCCTTTTCATCATAAAACGTATCTAGGATTTGGTTTTAAATTTGGTTCATTGATCATATCTTATGATTCTGACCCTATGATCACATTAATTCTTAATTTCTAGAATGAAACTCTTCAAGATCTCATAGGTCTCATCCTTAGTTCTAAGAAAGAAGACCCAAGTGTATCTTATAAAGTCATATATGATAACCAAGCAATAAGAGGTCCTTCCTAAACTCATTACACTGGTGGGGCAAAATAGATCCATATGTAATAAGTGTAGAGGTGTAGTGATGCAGTTCATTTCCTTTGGCTTGTGAGATACCTTGTGTTGCTTCCCTTTCAAACATGCAACAGAATGATCATCACTTGTAAACTCTTTCTTTGGCATTCTTGTTACCAAATCATTCTTAATTAATGTGTTCTTGTTTTTAAAGTTTACATGGTACATTCTTTTATGCCAAAGGAAGGACTCATCACTATTGGCTTTAGATAGAAAGCAAGAAACTTCTCTTGAAGAGGATGTTTCCTGCAAGTCCATCTTGTACATGTTCCCTCTCCTGGGGGCTCTGAGCAAGAAATGCTCTTGAGAAATGATCACCCTGGTCTTGAGAACAATGCACTCATGCTCAGTAAAGAGCATGTTATGTCTCCAATCACAAAATTGGTATACACTCAGAAGATTGTACCCAAGCTCCTTAACAAAATTTACCTTCTTAATACTAAGCTTACCATTTGTGACCCTGCCCCTTCCAATAATGTAACCACCAGATTCTCCTTCAAAAGCAACTGGCCAATCTATTCTTTCAAAGTTTTGAAGCAAAGAGCCATTACCTGTCATGTGCTTGGAACAGCCACTGTCAATAATCCATATATTCACTTTGGTCTTGAGCTGTTCCTCTACATAAAGAGATGGTTAGTTACATTTGGGAACCCAAGCCTTGTTGGTCTTGGGCTTGTCAAAGTGAAAAAGAAGATAATGAAACAGTAATTGATCCTATATGCAAGTTTTAAGGATCATTTGATGTTGTTGATGAAGAACTTTTAGTCACATGGCCTTCCTTTATCTTCCACACCATCTTTGGAAGATTAGAATTGGCCTTCAATACTTCAGAAGTTTTTGTGACTTTGGAAGTTTTGGAGACCGAACCTTTGGAAACTTTTGCATCCACTACGGCAGACTTGAGTGCTTCGGAAGCATTCCTCTCTTCCGAGACCAAATTTTCTTCTGAAGGTAACTTTTCACTTATCACTTTGAAGCTTCCAAAAGGAAGAGATTTTCCTTACGAAGCTATTTTCTTCTTCTTCTTCTCAGAAGTTTTCTTCTTGTTTATATGGATAGTACTTTTGGGATTGTAGATGCAATCCTTGGCAAAGTGAGAAGTACTACCACACATGATGCATTCAGTTGGCATACTTTTAAGACTCTTCTTTTGAGTGGATGGCTGAGCTAGATCACTTTCCACTTCCTTCTTCATCTTTTCAGATGATGCAGTAGGCTTCTTGGGATGATGCTTGCTCTTGGAACTAGGTGGTTCAAGCTGTGCAGCAGTGGTACACACCTTATCAGCCTTCCTCTCTTGATCAGGATGATTTGGATATGAGCTAGGATTCCTGGTACTAGAATCCATAGTTGAGTCTTCAGCCTTTACCACTTCAAATCTAGTAGAGATAAAAACTTGCTTTTGCTTGGAGTTGAAAGAGGACTTAATCTCTTGGGCTTTCTTGGATTTTCTTTTAGTAGCCCTGATCAAGTTCTCCCTTGCAGACTTGGTCATCCTTGATTCATTCTTCTCTTTAGGAGAATGGTGTCCCTTCTTAGGATAACCCTTGTCACTCACCTCAGGTTCATCCTTCACCATCTCCTCTTCATCTTCATCCTTCTCTTGTATAGGATCAATAGAGGGTAGCTCATCTTGACAAGTTCTACACCTTGGATATCTAACAGAAAGGAGTATGTGTGGAGGAGATATCTCACTTGATCCTAGTCCTTTCCTATTCTGATAACAAACTTTTGCATGCAAGGATGAGGATATTATGTTCTTGAAGGTTTCCTTTTCAAGAACACATTTTTCCGCCTTGGCTTTGCTGATCACAAGCTCAGCCTGGCATTTAGTAAATTTAGTAATGAGATCTTTGATGTGATTCTTGTAATTTGTATGCTTATGCTTAAGAGTTGAAATAGTTTTCTCTAAATTTTCTATTTTATGTTTATAGTCATTTTCATCTCTTTTAAAATCAGCTTTTAAAATGTTCATGGACTCAAGGTCAGATCTCACTTCCAAATTATAGGACCTATACATGTTAACTTCAGCAATGCATTCAGGGACAGAGATGTTTCAATACCTTAGCTTCTTCATGATCAGCCATCAGTGCTTGGTTTGGAGACGCATCTTCCACCTGAAAGCTCCAGTCAAAACCTTCTTCTTCAACAGCAACAGTAGCATGTTTTTGGGTAGGCTTGGCTTCTCAGTTCTTGGAGCTACATCAGTGTAGTTTGGCCTGGGCTGTGCTTGGCCACTATTTGTCCTTGGTGCCTTGCACTCTCTAGCAAAGTGGCCCATCTAGTTATAAATGTAACACTTCATTTTGCTTTTGTCTAGTCCAAACTTTCCACTGGCCGTATTGCTAGGAAACTTTCTCCCTATCCTCTTATAGAATTTCTTGGCCCTATGAGTGAGAAGAGCCATCTGCTAGAATATCTCCATATACTCCAGATCATCTGGATGGATACAGTCCAAGTCTTCATGGGTGAAGAGAAAGTTGCCACAACTTTCATCAGTAGACACAAAGGTTTGTGCAGAGCTTGTCTCTTAGAATAGGCTTCCTTAGATGTAGCTCTCCCTTGGTATCTCGAGGAAGGTGATGAAAGGACCCTTTTGTGAGTTTTCAGGGAAGCATATAAGATGATGTTTTGGTTCTATGCTATCCCTTTGAACCATATGAAGGGTTGAACTCTGCTGATTATTGGAAGAGCTGCTCGATAGATTTTGCATGTTCATCTCCATTTGGTAGCCACTGAGGATGCCATATAGCTCTGTGAGAGTAAGGGTAGAGAGGTTCTTAATTCTCTTGATGACCACACAATAATGAGTCCATTGTCTGGGAAGAGAGAACATGCACTTCCTCACTATGTCCTTATTCACAAGTTTTACTCCAACATCAGTCAGAGTGTCCACAATCTTAACATACCTGAAGTATTGTTGAGTCATGGTTTCACATGTCTTATAGGTGAAGTTCTCAAACTGCTACTTCAAGAGGTCTTTCTTATTCTCTTTAGCTTCCTCAGACCCATCATACATGAGCTTCAGTGCATCCCAAAGTTGCTTAGCAGTCTTGCACTTCTTAAAGCCCTTGTATATGGAGTTTGGAATAGTAGTTTGGAGAGCAATCATGGCTTTCTGATCTATGTCAATCTTCTTCTAGTCTTTTTTAGAATAGTCAGCCATTTCTTTTGGTATCATCCCACCTCCAGCAGTGGCTGAAAAGGTACTTGGATGTGAGGTCCTTCGACAACAGATCTCCACATCATGCTGTCTTGAGACTTGATGAACCCTTCCATACGTTGAAACCAAGTATCAAAGTCATCAAGAATGTTCAGTGGAGACTTTCTCATAGTATCGGTTTTAATATCAGCTTTAGCAAGAGCTGCCATTTGAGTTGTTAAGTGTTCTATGAAACTGAAGTGATCAAAGATGGTGAGATCTTACAATCAAGAGCCTGGAAAGCTCCGATACCAATTGCAGAACCACTAAAGGCTGGTCAATACAATAGTTTCACAAGGTGGAGAGATATCAAACACTTAGCAGATTAAATAAGGAACTGATTAGATGATACAAAGAACACAAGTAAAAGAACAAGAACAAGAACACTCAAATAAAGTTTTCAAGAATGATGTATATTGCTCTCAAGTTCTTACAAATGTTACAAAGCATATATGAGGATACAAGTACTTGAGACACTTTATACTACTTCCTACAGCCGGCCATACTTTGAAGGCTAGCTGGATACACTAATCTAGACAACAAGATCAATGTAAAGTCAAAAGGCAGATTGCCTTTTGACTAGTGACTATAACATGTCATAGCTCATATCCTAATCTATTACAAAAAGGATAAAAGGTAGAAAAGTAGAAAGTTACAAACCAATGATCATAATCTACGGTTAACAAAAGCATGGACCGTCTTCAGAGTGGCAGCGGAAAGTTGTTAAGCTTTTGTCAAAAGGTGATCAGAGAAAGCATGCCTTCTCTGACTTTGGTAGAAATCAGTCTTTGGCTTCAGAAGACTTTGTCTCTAAAGCTTCAGAAGACTTCATCTTTGGCATTAGAAGATTTTGTTATTTGGCTTCGGAAGATTTTACACTTAGCTTATTTCCTTTGAGTGATGTAAAACATCCAAACTAACTTTACTATGTACTTCATGCATGCATCCTGGGAGCTCTTTGGATGCTTTGGTTGCATCAGCCTTTAAGTGTAAACCTTACAGAATTGCAAAGTGTTATTAACTCTCCCACCTTGTGAAACTGTTGCATTGATCATAACCGGTCATGCGGGTTCTATGGATCGATACTTGTCATTTGGATTGATTCAATGGATTTTTAAGGCAAGAGTGTTCGAATTTGGTTGTGGACTATTGTGGATATGTTTTAGGCAGGAGTGGAATGATTTCTATGATCATTCGTGTGGTGTTGTGTTTGGTTTTGGTTTCGATTTAAACAATAGATACTATGTTCCATGTGTGATCCATTAGTGTGATTCCAATGAAGATTAAAATCAGATTTGATTAGATTGGTTACGGAGTTTGTAAGCAGGCTTAAGAATCAAAACACCATAGCAATTGAGTTTGTTATGAGAAGCAAAAGCTATCCATGAGAGAACTATTATTGTTTAATGTGTTTGTATAACTAGATTCTTTCCCATGTATTTAGTTAGGCTTTCATGAATACATTAATGCACCAATCTATAGTTGCATAATTTTGATTAAAATACAACTAAATCTTATTTAATTGGTCGGGTTACCTTGATTTGACTTCTTTTTCATCAATCACACATTACATTTCTCTTTTAACATCTGATTACTTACATTTCCATTGTAATTTGATTCTCTATTCTTCTCTAGTGAAATACGAGTAGTTTATTGATCCTTTGCACCTCCTTTCCTTCCTTGATGGTCGAAAAAGGGTTCTATGGATTGATAGTTTTCATTTGGATTGATTCAATGGATTTTTAAGGCACGAGTTTTTGAAGTTGGTTGTGGAGTGTTGGGGATAAGTTTTGAGAAGGAGTGGATTGATTTAAGGGTAATTTGTATGGTGTCGTGTTTGGTTTTGTTTCGATTTAAATAATAGATACTATGTTCCATGTGTGATCCATTTGTGTGAATCTAATAAAGATTACAATTAGATTTGATTAGATGGGTTCTGGAGTGTATTTAAAAGGCTTGAGAATCAAAACTCCATAGCATTTGAGGTTGTTACAAAAACCAAAAGCTATCCATGCGAGAACTATTGATTTTTAATATTTTTGTATAACGAGTTGCTTTCCCATGTATTTAGTTTAGCTTTCTTGAATACATTGATGCACCAATCTGCAGTTGCATAATTTTGATTAACATACAAGTAAATCTTATTTAATTGGCCGTGTAACCTTGATTTGACTTCTTTTTCATTAATCACACATTACGTTTCTCGTTTGATGATTAGTTTCATTTCCATTGTAATTTGATTCTCTATTCTTCTCTAGTGAAATACGAGTATTTTATTGGTCTGTTGCACCTTATTTCCTTCGCTTGATGGTTGAAAGAGGATTCTATGGACCAATAGTTGTCATTTGGATTTACTCAATGGATTATTATGGCAAGAGTGTTCAAGTTGCTTGAGGAGTGTTGTGGATAAGTTTATGGGAGAAGTGGATTGATTTTAAAGGTCATTCGTGTGGTGTCATGTTTGGTTTTAGTTTCGATTAAGATAATAGATACTATGTTCCATGCCCGATCGATTAGTGTGATTCCATTGAATATTATAATCAGATTTGATTAGATTGGTTCAGGAGTGTGTTTAAAAGGATTAAGAATTAAAACTCCATAGTATTTGGGGTTGTTACGAGAAGCAAAAGCTATCCATTCAACAACTGTTCGACCGAAGAAGAAGAAGAAGACCTGCTTGAAGGTGAGTTTTTCGTGTGTTTTTGCTCGGTTTCAACTGGATTTTCAGCTTCTGGACTGGGTTTTATGTGTTTCTATATGTTTAGTTGCTTCTTTTCATGTGTATAGGTGTTTGAACTCCTTGTGCTCTTGAGTTTGGTGGAGTTTTACTCAAAGGCTGTAATAGGTGAGTTCTAGATCCCTGATTTTTATGTTTTGAACTTGTTTTGGGGCTGAAAATGCATGTAACTAACTTTTTATAAATTTCAGTATGTCTATGTCTCTGTTTATGCGGGTGGGTGTATGTTTGGGTATGCTTGTTTATGTTTCATGCTTATATGCTCGTTTTAAGTGCTTAGTATGTTAGTTATGGGTTAAAAACATGTTAAAATGATAATTTGGGTCTGAAATAGTGTAAGTTCAAATTGGACACTGCCCATGCGCCCAACATAGTTCTCATGCGCCTAGAAATTTTGCCCATAAACCTAAGTGTTATCCAGGTGCCCAAACAGTATCTCATGCGCCCACTGCTCATACGCCTAAGTGTTCATGCGCCTAAGTCTATCCCATGCGCCCACTACTCATACGCCTAAGTGCTCATGCGCCTAAGTAAGGCTCATGCGCCCAAGCAGTGTTCCTGCGCCTAAGTCTTTCCCATGCGCCCACTGCTCATGCACGCCTAAGTGAGGTTCATACGCCCAAGTAGTGCCTAATGCCTTAGAAAATTTTCTGGAATTTTGGGAAATAGAAATTTATGATTAAGCCCTGGGATGTTTTGGTGGTTATGTTTGTTGGTGTTATGCATGTTTGTGGCCTGTTGTTTATGTTCCCTATTACGTATTATTACGTGACTTTACGTGGTGTGTTTATGCTCGTATATGTAAAGTATTATCATAATGAAGCGAAAGATTAATGATAATGAAAAGTGGAACCTAAAGAATGAATGAAAGTCTTGCAAGCAAAATTTTATAGAGGTTCACAACTCATTGAGAGTTGTTAACTCAACTGTGTGTTATATAGCATGCGATTCGGCTAACCCATGAGGGTTCACACACAGGAGGGTTAGTCTTTGTGACTGATCGAGACGTACGAAAACAGGATCCTTGTCGCTTGACCCTAAAAGGTAGTTGCTTCGGGCACGATGATGGGGCATAGCATATGACAGATATAGATAAAAGTGAAAGATAATAATGAAAGAAAGTGCGAAAACGAACGATTATGAACAATGGTGGAAGATAATAAATGAATATTATCTAGTTGTATGTATGATGTATGATCACAGACAAAAGTAAAGGAAGTGTTTTTCGGTAAAAGTAAAGTATTTTATTTATAAAACTAGAACTCACTTAGCAACGCTGACTTTTATGCATTTTCAGTTGGCAGGTAATTCGTTGCTGAGGATGGCATGAGGGTAAAGCTACTTGGCGGGCAAAGACTGACGTCCATGTATAATAATATTGTTGTTTTGTAATACAACTAAATGATTCTTTTGTAACCCTAAAAATACAATGATGTATTATTTGGCAACATCATATATTAATGCATGAATGGTTTTTGGATAAATCAGTTCGCTGCAACGATTTTATGAAATGTATTGTATTTTTATATGATTAATGCTGTGATTGACCGACTGTGGGGTCTTCGGGAACGGGGCTTTACAATAACTAGTTTCTTTCCCATGTATTTAGTTAAGCTTTCATGAATACATTAAACCAATCTATAGATGCACAACTTTGATTAAAATACAAGTAAATCTTATTTAATTGGTCAGGTTAGGTTGATTTGACTTGTTTTCATCAATCACACATTACGTTTCTCGTTTGACATCTGATTAGTTTTGTTTTCACTGTAATTTTATTCTCTATTCTTCTCTAGTGAAATAAGAGTAGTTTATTGATCCTTTTGCACCTCCTTTCGCTCCCTTGATTGTCAAAAACGGGTTCTATAGATCGATAGTTGTCATTTGGATTGATTCAATGGATTTTTAAGTCAAGAGTGTTTGAAGTTAGTTGTGGAATGTTGTTGATAAGTTTTGGGCAGGAGTGGATTGATTTTAAGGGTCTTTCGTCTGGTTTCGTGTTTAGTTTTGTTTCTATTTAAACAATAGATACTATGTTCCATGTCTGATCCATTAGTGTGATTCCAATGAAGATTATAATCAGATTTGATTAGACTGGTTCGGGAGTGTATTTGAAAGGATTGAGAATCAAAACTTCATAGCATTTGAAAAGCAAAAGCTATCCATACGAGAACTATTGTTATTTAATATTTTGGTATAACTAGATACTTTCCCATGTATTTAGTAAAGTTTTCCGAAATACATTGATGCAACAATCTGTAGTTGCACAATTTTGATTAAAATTCAAGTAAATCTTATTTAATTGGTCGTGTTACCATGATTTGACTTCTTTTTCATCAACCGCACATTACGTATCTCGTTTGACACACAATTAGTTTCATTTCAACTCTAATTTGATTCTCTATTATTCTCCTATGAAATACGAGTAGTTTATTGATCCTTTGCACCTCCTTTCGTTCCCTTGATGGTCGAAAACGGGTTCTATAGATCGATAGTTGTCATTTGGATTGATTCAATGAATTTTAAGGCAAGAGTGTTCGAAGTTGGTTGTGGAGTGTTGTAGATAAATTTTGGGCAGGAGTGCATTGATTTAAAGGGTCATTCGTCTAGTGTCGTGTTTGGTTTTGTTTCGATTTAATCAATAGATACTATGTTCCATGTCCGATCCATTAGTGTGATTCCAATAAAGATTATAATCAGATTTGATTAGATTGGTTCAGGAGTGTATTTGAAAGGTTTGATAATCAAAACTCCATTGAAATTGAGGTTGTTACAAAAAGCAAAAGCTATCCATATGAGAACTATTGTTGTTTAATATTTTTGTATAACTAGATGCTTTCCCATGTATTTAGTTAAGTTTTCCTAAATACATTGATGCAACACTCTATAGTTGCACAATTTTGATGGTAATTCAAGTAAATCTTATTTAATTGGTCGTGTTACCTTGATTTGACTTATTTTTCATCAATCACACATTACATATCTCGTTTGACGTACGATTAGTTTCATTCCACTACAATTTGATTCTCTATTCTTCTCCTATGAAATATGAATAGTTTATTGGTCCTTTGCACCTTGTTTCCTTCCCTTGATGGTTTAAGGAGGATTCTATCACCTTGTTTCCTTCCCTTGATGGTCTAAGGAGGATTCTATGGATCGATAATTGTCATTTGGATTGATTCAATGGACTTTTGTAGCAAAAGTGTTTGAAGTTAGCTGTGGAGTGTTATGGATAAGTTTAGTGGATTGATTTTAAGGGTCATTCATGTGGTGTTGTGTTCGGTTTTGGTCTCGATTAAGACAATAGATACTATGCTCCATATGTGATCGATTAGTGTGATTCAATGAATATTATAATCAAATTTGATTTGATTGGTTTGGGAGTGTGTTTAGAAATCTTAAGAATCAAAACTCCATAGCATTTGAGGCTGCTACAAAAAGCAAAAGCTATCCATACGAGAACTATTGTTATTTAATATTTTTGTATAACTAGTTGCTTTCCCATGTAAATCTGCAATTGCACAGTTTTGATTAACATACATGTAAATCTTATTTAATTGGTCGAGTTACCTTGATTTGACTTCTTTATTATCAATCACACACGTTTCTCATTTGACGTCTGATTAGTTCCATTTCCAACTGTAATTTGTTTCTCTTTTCATCTATTGAGAAATAAGAGTAGTTTATTGATCCTTTGCACCTCCTTTCCTTCCCTTGATGGTCGAAAAAGGTTTCTATAGATCGATAGTTGTCATTTGTATTGATTAAATGGATTTTTAAGGCAAGAGTGTTCGAAGTTAGTTGTGGAGTGTTGTTGATAAGTTTTGAGCAGGAGTGATTGATTTTAAGGGTCTTTCGTCTGGTGTCGTGTTTGGTTTTGTTTCTATTTAAACAATAGATACTATGTTCCATGTCTGATCCATTAGTGTGATTCCAATGAAGATTATAATTAGATTTGATTAGACTGGTTTGGGAGTGTATTTGAAAGGCTTGAGAATCAAAACTTCATAGCATTTGAGGTTGTTACAAAAAGCAAAATCTATCCATACGAGAACTATTGTTGTTTAATATTTTTGTATAACTAGTTGCTTTCCCATGTATTTAGTTAAGCTTTCCTGAATACATTGATGCAACAATCTTCAGTTGCACAATTTTGATTAAAATTCAAGTGAATCTTATTTAATTGGTCGTGTTACCTGGATTTGACTTCTTTTTCATCAATCACTCATTACGTATCTCGTTTGACGTACGATTAGTTTCATTTCAACTCTAATTTGATTCTCTATTATTCTCCTATGAAATACGAGTAGTTTATTGGTCCTTTGCACCTTGTTTCCTTCCCTTGATGGTCTAAAGACGATTCTATGGATCGATAATTGTCTTTTGGATTTATTCAATGGATTTTTGTGGCAAAAGTGTTTGAAGTTGGTTGTGGAGTGTTGTGGATAAATTTTTGGCAGAAGTGGATTGATTTTAAGGGTCTTTTATGGGGTGTCATGTTCGGTTTTGGTTTCAATTAAGACAAGAGATACTATGTTCCATGTGCAATCGATTAGTGTGATTCGAATGAATCTAATCAAATTTGATTAGATTGGTTCGGGAGTGTGCTTAGAAGGCTTGAGAATCAAAACTCCATAGAAATTGAGGTTGCTACAAAATGCAAAAGCTATCCATACGAGAACTATTGTTATTTAATATTTTTGTATAACTAGTTGCTTTCCCATGTATTTAGTTTAGCTTTCCTGAATACATTGATGCACCAATATGCAGTTGCACAATTTTAATTAACATACAAGTAAATCTTATTTAATTGGCCATGTAACCTTGATTTGACTTCTTTTCATTAATCACACACTACGTCTCTTGTTTGATATTTGATTAGTTTCATTTCCACTCTAATTTGATTCTTTATTCTTCTCTAGTGAAATACAAGTAGTTTATTGGTCATTTGCACCTCCTTTCCTTCCCTTGATTTTTGGGCAGCAGTGGAATGATTTCAAGAATCATTAGTGTGGTGTCGTGTTCGGTTTTGGTTTCGATTTAGACAATAGATACTATATTCCATGTGTGATCCATTTGTGTGATTCCAATGAAGATTATAATCAGATTTAATTAGATTGGTTTGGGAGTGTGTTTAGAAGGCTTTAGAATTAAAACTCCATAGCATTTGAGGTTGTTACAAAAACCAAAAGCTATCCATGCGAGAACTTGTAGGAACCTCTGAAGTTAAGAGGCTGATGCAACCAAAAGATACCAAAACAATCAAGTCTTCCAACATGCACTTTCAGAACAAAGGTGAATTAGCTTCGGAAGTTTTACACACTCAAGAAAAATGCTAAGTGTAAAATCTTCCGAAGCCAAAGTTAAGAAGAAACTGCTGCGGAAGCTTTACACTTAACTTGGAAAATATTCTAAGTGTAAAGTCTTCCAAAGCCAAAGACTCAACTCTTCAGAAAGTAAAAGATGAAGTCTCCCGAAGCTCTCAAGACAAAGTCTTCCAAAGCTGTTTAAAGACAAGACTGATTTTCTTCTGAAGAGAGAGAAAAGATACCTTTTCCATCAACTTTATCATAAAGCAACCTACTTTCCGTTGCATGCTCTGGTAGTTCACCTGCTATCACTAGTTGGTGAAACTTCCATACTTTATGATAAAGTAGATAAGGTCTTCGCCTGCAAGTTTCTGTTTTTGTTCCTTCTTGGCTTTTTGTAATAGGAAAGTCAGTGAGCTATGGCATGTCATAGTCACTAGTCAAAAGGCAATTTGCCTTTTGACTTTAGGCTGATCTTGTTGTCTAGATTAGTCACTTCCAACTGTCTTTTTGCATATTAATGGTTGTAGGATGTAGTATAAGTAGTCTTCGGTTCTTGTAGTCATATATACTTGTACAACACTTGTAATAGAACTAGAGAAGCAATATACAACTTCCTTGAAAACTTTATCTTGTGCTCTTGTTCTTGTTTTACTTGTGTTTATCTTGTATCTTCAGTAAAGGTTCAAAGTTCCCTATTTGAATTGTTAAGTGATCTTAAGATCCTCCTAAGTGTGTTAACTAAGTGCAAGCTTAAATACCCTTTAACGGTCTTGCATTTGGTATCAGAGCATTCCAGGCTCTTGATTGTAAGATCTCACCAACTTCAAATCCTCTTAGTTACACACATCACTTAACTCTTCAAATGGCAGCTATCTTCAAAGCTGATATGGAAACTGGAACTATGACAAAGTCCCCATTGATCACTCTTGAGGATTTTGACACTTGGTGTCAAAGAATGGAAGGCTTTATCAAGTCTCAAGATTCCAGGATGTGGGAGTCTGTTGTCAATGGACCTCATGTACCATGCACCTCTTCAGCTGCTGCTGGTGGTGGCATGATACCAAAGGAGTGGGCTGACTTTTCTGATGAAGACTGGAAAAGAATTGACAATGATCAGAAAGCCATAACAGCCCTCCAAACTGCTCTTCCAAACTCCATCTACAGTGGTTTCAAGCAGTGCAAGACCGCTAAACAGCTATGGGATGCACTGAAACTGATGTATGAGGGTTCAAATGAAGCCAAGAAGAACAAGAAGGATCTCCTGAAGCAGCAGTTTGAAAATTTCACCTTCAAGACAGGTAAAACCATGACTTAACAATACTTTAGGTATGTTGAGATTGTGGATACTCTAGCTGATGTTGGGGTAACTATTGAGAACAAGGATATTGTTAGGAAGTTCATGTCCTCTCTTCCAAGACAATGGACACACTACTGTGTGGTTATTAAGAGGACTAAAAACCTCAAGACCCTTACTCTCACTTAGTTATATGGGATACTCAGTGGATACCAGATGGAGATGAATATGCAAAATTCATCTGGTAGCTCTAACACTCACCAAAGTTTAGCCCTTCATGTGGTTGAAAGGGATAGCAGAGAACCACAACATCATCTCATCTGCTACCCTGAAACCTCACAAAAGGGTCCTTTCATCACCTTCCCAGAGACACCCATAGAGAGCTACATCCAAGGAAGTCCTTTCCAAGAGGCAAGTTCTTCTCAAGCTTTTGTCTCCACTGATGAAGGTTCAGGTAACTTTCTTTTCACTCTTGAAGACCTGGACTGTATCCATCCAGATGATCTGGAGTACATGGAGATAGTCCAGCAAATGGCTCTTCTCACTCACAGAGCCCAGAAGTTCTACAAGAGGACTGGGAGAAGGTTTCCTAGCAATGCTGCCAGTGGCAAGTTTGGGCTGGACAAGAGCAAAGTCAAGTGTTACAACTGTAACCAGATGGGACACTTTGCTAGAGAATGAAAGGCACCTAAGTCAAATGGTGGCCAAGCTTCATCCAGGCCAAACTACACTGAAGGAGGGAACCAGAATGAGAAGCGAAGATAGCAAGCTGCAGTTGCTGTTGAAGAAGGAGGCTTTGACTGGAGCTTTCAAGCTGAAGATGCATCTCCAAACCAAGCACTCATGGCTGATCATGATGAAGCCAAGGTACTTGAACATCTTTGCTCTCCTGAATGTATTGCTAAAGTAAATAGATACAGGTCCTACAACTTGGAAATGAGATCTGATATTGAGTCTTTAAATATTTTAAAAGCTGATTTTAAAAGAGAAGAAAATGAATATAAACTTAAGATAGAAGATCTAGAGAAAATAGTTTCAACTCTTAAACATGAGTAGACAAACTACAGGACTCAAATTAAGGATCTCATTACCAAGTTGACTGAATGCCAGGCTGAGCTTGTGATCAGCAAAGCCAGGGCAGAAAAATGTGTTCTTGAAGAAGAGACCTTCAAGAACATGATATCCTCATCTCTGCATGCAAAAGTGAGTTATCAGAATAGCAGGGACTGGGATCTAGTGAGATAGCTCCTCCACACACTCTACTATCAGTCAGATCTCCTAGGTGTGGAACTGGTCAAGATGAGCTACCATCCATAGACCCCAGTGATAAAGAGGATGAAGAGGAGAAGGTGAGGGATGACTCTAAGATGAGTGAAGAGAGTCAATCCAAAAAGGGTCACCATGCTCCTAAGGAGGAAAAAGAAGCTGGTTTGAGCAAAACCAAGAGAAAGAACTTGATCAGAAGAGCACAGAGAAGATCCAGAAAAGCTCAAGAGATCAAGACCACCTTTGATCCCAAACAAAAACAAGTATTTATCTCTGCAAGGTTCAAGGTGATGAAAGCTAAAGATCCAGTCAAGAATTCTAGTACCAAGAGTTCTACTTCAACTTCAACTCATTCCAGCAACAACAAGAAGACTGATCAGCTATGTGACACTGCTGCACAGCCTGAACCATCCATTTCAAAGAGCAAACTTCACCGTAAGAAGCCTTCTACATCATCTGAAAAGGTGGAGAAAGAAAAGGAAAGTGTTTAAGCTCAGTCTTCTTTGGGAAAGAAGACTCTCAAAAGGAAAGATTTAGATTGTGTTATGTGTGGTAGTACTTCACATATGGCTAAGGATTGTCAATACAATCCCAAGAGTACTATCCACATGATTAAGAAGAAAACTTCTGAGAAGAAGAAGAAACAAACAGCTTCGGAAGGAAAATCTGTTTCCTTCGGAAGCTCCAAAATAAAGAAGAAGGCAAGTAGGAAATTGGCTTCGGAAGAAAAGTTGGTCTCGGAAGAAAGGAATGCTTCCGAAGTACTGAAGCTTGCTGCAGTAAAAGCAAGATCTTCCGAAGGATCCGTCTCCAAAGCTTCCGAAGCTGCAAAAGCTTTCGAAGTACTGAAGGTCAAGCCCAATCTTCCAAAGGTGGTGTGGAAGATGAAGGAAGACCTTGAGACTGAAAGCTCCTCTTCAGCAACAGCAAATGATCCTCAAAGCCTGAAAATAGGATCACTTACTGTTTCATTGCCTTCATCTGAATTTTATAAGCCCAAGACCAATGAGGCTTGGGTTTCCAAATGTAACTAAATCATCTCTTTTGTGCAGGGATAGCCAAAGGCAAACTGAAATATGTGGATCATTGATAGTGGGTGCTCCAGGCACATGACAGGCAATGAGTCCCTACTTCAAAACTTTGAAAGAATTGATGAAGGACTAGTTGCTTTTGGAGGAGATGTAGGAGGTTACATCATTGATAGGGGCATGGTCTCAATTGGTAAGCTCAGTATTGAGAAGATAAATTTTGTCAAGGAGCTTGGATACAATCTTTTGAGTGTGTCCTAATTTTGTGACCAAAAACATCACATTCTCTTTACTGAGCATGAGTGCATTGTTCTCAAGCCCGGGGTTGACATTCCTCAAGAGCATATTTTGCTCAGAGCCCCCAGGAAAGGGAACATGTACAAGATGGACTTGCAGGAAACATCTCCCTCTGGAGAGATTTCTTGCTTTCTATCTAAAGCAAATAGTGATGAGTCTTTCCTTTGGCATAAAAGAATGTACCATGTAAACTTTAAGAACATGAATAAATTGATTAAGAATGATTTGGTAACTAGAATGACAAAGAAAGAGTTTACAAGTGATGACCATTGTGTTGCATGCCTGAAGGGGAAGCAACACAAAGTGTCTCACAAGCCAAAAGAAAATGAACTCTATCACTACTCCCCTACACTTGTTACATATGGATCTGTTTGGCCCTGCCAGTATAATGAGTTTAGGAAGGACCTCATACTGTTTGGTGATCACAGATGATTTCACAAGATTCACTTGGGTGTTTTTCCTTAGAACTAAGGATGAAACTCCTGAAATCTTAAAGAATTTCATTATGAAAATTGAGAATCAATCTGATCACAAGGTCAAAATCATAAGATGTGATCAAGGAAACGAATTCAAAAACCAAATCCTTGATACATTTTGTGATGAAAAGTGTATTTCAAGACAATACAGTGCTCCCAGGACTCCTCAGCAAAATGGTTTTACTGAAAGGAGAAACAGAACACTTATTGAAGCTGCAAGAACCATGTTGTCTGACTCTAAACCGCCCATCACCTTCTAGGCAGAGGCTGTCAACACAGCTTGCTATGTGCAAAACAGAGTTTTGGTAGTTAAGACACATGGTAAGACTCCTTATGAACTGTGGCACAAAAGAAGACCATTCATTGGTTTTCTCAGAACATTTGGATGTCCTTGCACCATCTTGAATACCAAAGATCAAATAGCCAAGTTTGCTAAGAAATCAGATGATGGACACTTTGTTGGGTACTCTTCTCAAGCTAAGGCTTATAGAGTATACAATCTTAGAACTAGAATCATTGAGGAGTCAGCCAACATGACTTTCAATGAACACACATCCTGTGTAAAAGGTTCTGGTCTGGATTGGCTGTTTGATCTTGACTTAGTTACCAACGGTTTTAACAAATCTTGTGAGAATGTTTCAGGATCTACAGATAACAGGTCAACAGAAGATCCTGATCCAAAATTTGAGCTGAGAAGACCAAACAAGAAGACTACTTCAGCTCCAGTGGTGACTAACCCTACAATTGAAGCTCCCATCAGTACTAGCATGACAAATACTACTGATTCAAATGAATTGCCTTCAAATTCTAGCTCAGAGACTCAGAATTCAGGAGAAGGAACTTCAAATGCAGGAGGAGGAACTGGAGGTGGTGATAGTGATCAAGAATTTCTTGATAGCGATAACCACTCCATTGAAGACAACATGAATGATGTCACTTCAAATGTGGGAGGAGGAACTGGAGGTGGTGATAGTGATCAAGAATTTCTTGATAGCGATAACCACTCCATTGAAAACAACATGAATGATGTCACATACTCATTGGATCAAGTTTCTCTTGATAAGTGTGCTGATGTGGTGGGAGACACCTTATTGCCAGATCAGAATTTCTCAAATTTAGACCTGTCTAACCAACTTGCTGTGATCCCCCAACTTCGGATCCACAAGTCACATCCCACCACAAATATCATTGGAAATGTTGACTCAGGGGTAAGAACAAGAGGACAAGCTCATGACAGCCTTGTTTGTCTACATTCTTGTTTCTTATCCTAGATAGAGCCGAAGAAGGTTGATGAGGCTTTGAAGGATGGAAGCTGGATTAAAGCTTGTAACGCCTGAAAACTTGGTCAAATAAAAAGAAAAGAAAGTATTTTGAGGAAAATAAAAAGAAGGGGCAAAGATGAGGGGTGTAAAGTGTAAATAGTACAACAAAAAGTCAAAATTTTCACTTTTAAGGCATGGTCGCCCATGCCAAGCTTGTTCTGCTGCTGTGTTCGACCAAGAAAAGAAAGAAGAGCTGAAAACTCTTGATTATCTCGGTTTGTTGAGGAAGAACGCTGCATTCTTCGAAGGTTAGTGTGTTTATATGTTAATTGGTTTGGTTTCTTTGTGGTTTCACCCTTAGAAACCGATTATTAAGTGTTTTTGGTGTTTTGGTGCTTGTTTATGCTTGTTTTTAGGTGTTTGAACTCGTGTACAAGCAGGTTCGGAGGAGTTTTGCTTGTTTGCTACACTAGGTGAGTTCTAGACCCCGATTTCTATGTGTTTTAAACTGTTTTGGGGCTGAAAATGCATGGTTAAAATGTTTTACAACTGAAATATGTTACCCGTATGTATATGTATGTTTATACTTGTGTTCTTTGGTTGGTTAGGTGTTATTGATGCTTAGAATAGTATGTTTAAGCTTAGGACAGGTGATGAAACAGGTTTGAACTGATTCTGAAATGTAGAAATGCATAACAGGTAATCATGCGCCCAAACAGGGCCCATGCGCCTGGGATTTTAGTGAAAATATGCCTAAGTGCAGGCCATGCGCCCAAACAGGGCCCGTGCGCTTGTAAATTTCCTTAGAAAATCCTAAGTAGGGGTTCGTGCGCCCCAATAGTGCCCATGCGCCCAAAACTTTTGCCTGATAAGCCAGGTATAACCTCATGCGCCTGAATAGTGTCATGCGCCCAAGATTTTTCTCTAGTGACTAAGTGTAGTCTCATGCGCCAAAAAGGCTCATATGCCCAGAATGTAAGCAAAATGCCTAAGTGTAGGATTCATGCGCCTGAATAGTGTTAATGCGTCTAAGCAGGGCTCATGTGCTTGCATAGTGCCCATACGCCTATGACACTTGGAATATTTTCTGGAATTTTGGGGAAATCAGAATTTTAGGGATTGACCCTGGTTTGACTTGATGCTATTATCTGATTATTTTATTTAGGTTTTGGGTTGTTCTTGTGTTCCCTATTATACTATTATGTGACTTTACGTGGTGTGGTTTTACTCTTATTCGTAAAGTATTATCTTTAAGAAGTGAAAAGATTAATGAAAGTGGAACATAAAGAACGTAAGAAAGTCTTGCAAGCAAATTCACAGGAGGTTCACAACCACTAGGTTGTTAGCTCAACTGTGTGCGGTTTAGCTAACCTGTTGGATGCACACAGGGGCAATCGTTGAGAT
Organism: Flaveria sonorensis; assembly: GCA_025506505.1. Classification (NCBI taxonomy): domain Eukaryota; kingdom Viridiplantae; phylum Streptophyta; class Magnoliopsida; order Asterales; family Asteraceae; genus Flaveria; species Flaveria sonorensis. Next base: position 28,382,567 of record CM046426.1, read on the forward strand.
TGAGGGGACCATTGTCGTTGCCCCGGTACTGGAGTCAGCTTTGTGCACCACGGATGGGGTCTATTATTAGACCTCAGGCCCAGTACCAGGTTTATGCGCATTATATGGGGGGTATAGCGCTTTGGTCCATATCAAAGTGAAAGATTAAAAGTAAGGGTTCAAGTGAACGACCATGGAAATGGTGAAGACAGATATTAATGTTGATAATGAATAATATTTGAATGTCTGTATGACGTATGATCACATACTAAAGAGTAAACAGTATTTTAAGGAGTATTTTTCCTATACAAAACTCATAAAGTATTTTCACTATCTTAAAACTAGAACTCACTCAGCAACGCTGACTTTTATGCATTTTCAGTTGGCAGGTAATTTTGCTGAGGATGGCACTCGGGGAGGCTACTCGTCGGGGCTAGACTGGCATCCGTTCACGCATACTAATACTGTTGTTTCATAATGCAATTAATATGATCTTTTGTAAGTATTAACAATTAACAATGTATTGCTTATCAACAGTATTTATTAATGAAGTGAATGGCTTTTGATATTAATTCCGCTGCACTGGTTTAAGAACTATGAAATGTTTTATATATATTGTGCTATGATTGACCAACTGTGAGGTCTCCGGGAACGGGGCCTTACAAGTTGGTATCAGAGCCAAAGTTTAAGGAAAATAGGTAAATATTTTCAAAAACCTAAACTTAAACTGAGAATGGGACGCATGGAGGGATGTCAGCCAGAGTAGCTATGTACCATCAGGTAATTCTTTTTTATAATGTTAATCGATATTATGTGCGCATGCTATTTGATTTATGTGCTCTTAGTAGATTTGAATACTAATGTAGTCAGGACAGGAAATGCTCGGGGGATGAAGAGTAAAGTAAGTGGCTAATCACAACTGGCCACTGTAATTAGGGACTTACTATACTTAACATAAACTGAGCTATTACCTTGAATGACTGTGTTAGTGTTTGAATCTTATAGTGGTTAGAGGATGGCAGGAGGAAGATCATCTAAGGCTTCTCAAGGTGGAACACGGGGTGGTCGTGCTGGTAGGCCACGTAGTGCAAGGAACAAGACCAAGACCGCAGAGACGGCTCCTGCTGAGCCTGAGCTTCATCACCCAGAGGGGGTGGATGAGAGTGCTAACTTGAGAGCCTCGGTGAAGGAGGCAGTGGTGGAGGAGGTTCACCAAGTCATGCAGACAATGCTACCGTTTGCCGTGACTGAAGTGATCCGAGCTGTGAGGGAGGATGAACGAAAGGAGAAGGAAGAGGAGAGGAGAACGACTGCTGGTAGGAGAGGTGATGTGAGGGATCACGATGAGGAGGAGGAGCTAAATGCTGGAGGGGGAGCCTCTAGTGATGATGAAGAAGTGGTGGTGCGGGAAACCACAAGGGGATGCAGCTATGGGGCAATCCAACGATGTAGACCCCCCACCTTCGATGGCAATGGTGATGCTACTGCTACTCACCATTTGGTGAGGGAGATAGAGGCGGTATTGGAGTTTAGTGAGTGTTGAGAGGACCAGAAGGTGAAGTTTGCCACTCACTCTTTTGTCGACACGACGCTGTGTTGGTGGGACAACCTTGTCCAGGCCGAGGGCAACCGGGTCATTGGAAGGATGAGGTGGGGAGAACTTAAAAAGTTGGTGATCGAGGAGTTCTGTCCTCATCAGGAACTTGACAAGATCGTGAGAGAGTTCCTACAGCTGGAGACGGGCACTATGACTCACCAGCAATACACCACCAAATTCAATGAGATGGCTCGGTTGGTGCCCGATCAGGTTAGGCCAGCAACGAGGAAGATTAAGCGGTATATTCAGGGGTTGCCAGCTGACATTCGCAGGTACTTGATTACTGCCCGGCCAAGCACTTTCAGGTCGGCAGTGGATCTGGCGGGAATGTTGTATGATGAAAGGGAAATACTGATGGTGAAGGTGAAGAAAACAGATGGTGGTGGTAACAACTGGAGAGGAAAGGGATTCGGGTATGGTGGTTTCACCCCAAACAACAAGAAGCCAAGGGTGGATGACCGGCGAGTGTTTACGACAGGCCTGGGAATAAAGAGGTGTGGTAAGTTTGGAAAGGAGCATAGCGGGGAATGCCATTTGGGATTGAACGTCTGCTTCAAGTGTGGGAAGCTTGGCCATATAGCAAAAGATTATGGGGTACAGAAGTGCTTCAACTGTGGTAGAACTGGCCACAGAAACCACGAGTGCAGGAAGCCGAGAGCTGAGAGCTCTGGGAGCAAGAAGGTGGCCGAAGAAGGAGGACAGAGGGCAAGTGCTAGAGCCTTCACGATGACCAGAGAGAAAGCCCGGGTAGACCCCGAAGTCGTGTCAGGTATGTTTCTAGTAAACCAAACTTGTGCCTCTGTATTATTTGATTCTGGTGCTAGTAGGAGTTTCATATCTGCTACTTTCTGTGCTAAGTTGCCTGTTAGTAGTAGGAATGTTGACGAACCATTCGATGTAGAAACTGCTATTGGTAAGTCTACCAGAATCTCTGATATTATAGAAAACTATGACATAGAACTAGAAGGCCATAGGTTCTCTGCTAAACTCTACGTGATGCCCCTAGGCGGATTTGATGTAGTACTAGGGATGGACCGGTTAGCAACCTATGAGGCAAACATCGTGTGTCGCAAGAAGATGATTCGATTAGTTGCGCCCGATGGGAGTTCGGTAGCGGTTTTTGGTGATCGCGTTACAACGGTTCCAAGGGTGATTTCGATGGCGGTGGCAGAGAAGTGCATGAGACATGGTTGTAGTGCCTACCTGGCATACGTAAAGGATGTGGACGTGTCGATACCACAATTGTCTGAGGTGCCAGTGGTGTGTGACTTCCCGGACGTGTTCCCAGAAGATTTACCAGGAGTGCCACCGGATCGCGAGATCGAGTTTCAGATTGATCTGATACCCGGTGCTCAGCCTGTTGCCAAAGCACCGTATCGGTTAGCTCCGTCTGAGATGAAAGAGCTGATGGATCACCTGTAGGAGTTGATGGACAAGGGGTTCATTCGACCAAGCATCTCCCCCTGGGGTGCTCCGGTCTTGTTTGTGAAGAAGAAAGACGGTAGTATGAGGATGTGCATAGACTACCAGGAGCTAAACAAGTTAACGGTGAAGAACCGATATCCTTTACCAAGAATAGATGACTTGTTCGACCAGCTCCAAGGTGCCAATTGGTTCTCAAGGATAGACCTCCGATCTGGCTTCCATCAACTAAAGGTAAAAGAACAAGATATTCCTAAGACAGTGTTTCGCACGCGTTATGGACATTATGAGTTCCTCGTTATGTCTTTCGGTTTAACTAACGCGCCAGCTGCCTTTATGGATTTGATGAATCGAGTATGCAGGCCGATGCTAGATAAATCAGTGATTGTGTTTATTGATGATATCCTGATTTATTCAAAGAGCGAGGAAGAACATGTCGGTCACATACGCGAGGTGCTGGAGGCACTTAGAAGGGAGAAGCTTTATGCTAAATTCTCTAAGTGCGCTTTTTGGTTGCGCGAAGTTCAATTTTTGGGTCACGTGGTGAATTCTGAAGGAATCATGGTGGACCCAGCGAAGGTTGAGGTGGTGGGCAATGGAAGTCTCCAAAGACGCCATCCTAGATTCGCAGTTTCTTGGGTTTGGCTGGCTACTACAGAAGATTTATCCAGGACTTTTCCAAGATAGCCTCACCTTTGACCAAATTGACATGCAAGGATCTGAAGTATGTATGGGGACGGGAACAGGAGGATGCGTTTGAGGAGTTAAAGGCAAGATTAACTCAAGCCCCTGCCTTAATATTGCCCAAAGGGAATGAAGACTTAGTGGTGTATTCGGATGCCTCCTATTTGGGACTGGGTTGTGTGTTAATGCAACATGGGAGAGTAATAGCCTACGCGTCCCGACAACTAAAAACCCACGAGGTCAATTATCCCACGCATGATTGGAGCTTTCAGCTGTGGTCTTCGCCTTAAAGATTTGGAGGCACTACCTGTACGGGGTGAAATGCACAATCTTCACGGACCACAAGTATTTCTTTGAGCAAAAGGATCTCAACATGAGGCAGAGGAGGTGGTTGGAATTAATCAAGGACTATGACTACGAGATCTATTACCACCCGGGCAAGGCCAACGTAGTGGCCGACACCCTTAGCCAAAAAGAAAGACCCAAGCTGATTCGGGTGAAGGCGTATCAGTTGGTGATGACCTCTGACGTGATGACACAGGTCAAAGAATTTCAAAATGAGGCATTGAAAGAAGATCGCCTCAACTCCGAACGAATGAGAGGTTTAGTCACAGAGTTGGGAAAAAACACCCACGGAGTTAAGACTCGTTTTGGACGGATGTGGATTCCTCGGTATGGGGATCTACGTGGGCGAATTATGGACGAAGCTCATAAGACTCGATACTCCATTCATCCTGGTGCTACCAAGATGTATCAAGACATGAGGAAGGACTACTGGTGGCTGGGTATGAAACACGACATGACGGAGTATGTGAGTAAATGCCTTACTTGCTTGCAAGTGAAGGCAGAACACCAGAAGCCATACAGGAAGATCCAACCCTTGGATATACCCGAATGGAAGTGGGAGCACATCACCATGGACTTCATAATGAAGTTACCCCGTACTGCGAGGGGGTACGATACCATCTGGGTGATAGTTGATCGATTGACAAAGAGTGCTCACTTCCTACCGATCCGCTAGACGTATTCATCCGAGAGATTGGCGGATCTGTTCATCAAAGAGATCGTAGCTCGTCATGGCGTGTCAGTGTCAATCGTGTCAGATCGTGACACCCGGTTCACATCGAAGTTTTGGAAGAGATTCCATGATACCATGGGGACGAGACTATACATTAGCATGGCTTACCATCCTCAGATAGATGGTCAGTCTGAGCGGACGATTCAGACGCTCGAGGATATGCTCCGAGCATGTGTGATCGACTTTGGAGGGAGTTGGGATGATCACCTACCGTTAGCAGATTTCTCGTACAACAACAGCTACCATGCCATCATTGGTATACCACCATACGAGATGCTATATGGTAGGAGGTATAGAACGCCCGTATGTTGGGGTGACATCGGGCAGAAAGAATTAGAAAGCATCGAGGTGATCGAGGCGACCTAAAAGCTGGAAAAGATCAAAGCCTTTATGAAGGCAGCCAAAGATAGGCAGAAGTCGTATGCCGATAAGAGGCGTAGACCAATCGAGTTCAATATGGGTGATAAAGTCATGTTGAAGGTCTCGCCTTGGAAAAGGATCATCCGGTTCAGGAAGAGAGGCAAGCTGAGCCCTAGATACATTGGACCTTTCCGAATCGTTGCACGAGTGGGAGAGGTGGCCTATCGACTAGAATTTCCTGATGAGTTAAGTGGAATTCATCCGACATTCCATGTATCTCATCCGAGGAAGTGCTTAGCTGATAAAGATATGATTATACCACTGGAAGATATCAAAGTGGATGAGAAGCTCAACTATGTGGAGCAGCCAGTTGCAATCGTCGATCGAAAGGAGAAAAGGTTGAGGAATAAAGTGGTTCCACTTGTGCGGGTGCAGTGGAAACACCGAAGGGGTTCGGAGTCTATGTGGGAGACCGAAGAAGAGATAAGACAGCATTACCCACAATTCTTCGAAGAGTGACAGGTTTCGGGGACGAAACCTCTTTAAGGGGGTACACTTGTAACACCCGAAAACTTGGTCAAATAAAAAGAAAAGAAAGTATTTTGAGGAAAATAAAAAGAAGGGGCAAAGATGAGAGGTGTAAAGTGTAAATAGTACACCAAAAAGTCAAAAGTTTCACTTTTAAGGCATGGTCGCCCATGCCAAGCTTGTTCTGCTGCTGTGTTCGACCAAGAAAAGAAGGAAGAACTGAAAACTCTTGATTTCTCTTTTTGTTAAGGAAGAAGGCTGCATTCTTCGAAGGTTAGTGTGTTTATATGTTAATTGGTTCGGTTTCTTTGTGGTTTCACCCTTAGAAACCAATTATTAAGTGTTTTTGGTGTTTTGGTGCTTGTTTATGCTTGTTTTTAGGTGTTTGAACTCGTGTACAAGCAGGTTCGGAGGAGTTTTGCTTGTTTGCTACACTAGGTGAGTTCTAGACCCCGATTTCTATGTGTTTTAAACTATTTTGGGGCTGAAAATGCATGGTTAAAATGTTTTACAACTAAAATATGTTACCCGTATGTATATGTATGTTTATACTTGTGTTCTTTAGTTGGTTAGATGTTATTGATGCTTAGAATAGTATGTTTAAGCTTAGGACAGGTGATGAAACAAGTTTGAACTGATTCTGAAATGTAGAAATGCACAACAGGTAATCATGCGCCCAAACAGGGCCCATGCGCCTGGGATTTTAGTGAAAATATGCCTAAGTGCAGGCCATGCGCCCAAACAGGGCCCGTGCGCCTGTAAATTTCCTTAGAAAATCCTAAGTGAGGGTTCGTGCGCCCCAATAGTGCCCATGAGCCCAAAACTTTTGCCTGATAAGCCAGGTATAACCTCATGCGCCTGAATAGTGTCATGCGCCCAAGATTTTTCTCTAGTGACTAAGTGTAGTCTCATGCGCCTGAAAGGCTCATACGCCCAGAATGTAAGCAAAATGCCTAAGTGTAGGATTCATGTGCCTAAATAGTTTTAATGCGCCTAAGCAGGGCTCATGTGCCTGCATAGTGCCCATGAACCTATGACACTTAGAATATTTTCTGGAATTTCAGGGAAATCAGAATTTTAGGGATTGACCCTGCTTTGACTTGATGCTATTATGTGATTATTTTATTTATGTTTTGGGCTGTTCTTGTGTTCCCTATTATATTATTATGTGACTTTACGTAGTGTGGTTTTACTCTTATTCGTAAAGAATTATCTTTAAGAAGTGAAAAGATTAATGAAATTGGAACATAAAGAACGTAAGAAAGTCTTGCAAGGAAATTCACAGGACGTTCACAACCACTAGGTTGTTAGCTCAACTGTGTGCGGTTTAGCTAACCTGTTGGATGCATACAGGGTCAATCGTTGAGATTGAGAGGACCATTGTCGTTGCCCCGGTACTGGAGTTAGCTTTGTGCACCACGGATGGGGTCTATTATTAGACCTCAGGCCCAGTACCATGTTTATGCGCATTATATGGGGGTATAGCGCTTTGGTCCATATCGAAGTGAAAGATTAAAAGTAAGGGTTTAAGTAACCGACCATGGAAATGGTGAAGAAAGATATTAATGTTGATAAAGAATAATATTTGAATGTATGTATGATGTATGATCACATACTAAAGAGTAAACAGTATTTAAAGGAGTATTTTTCCTATACAAAACTCATAAAGTATTTTCACTATTTTAAAACTAGAACTCACTTAGCAACTCTGACTTTTATGCATTTTCAATTGGCAGGTAATTTTGCTGAGGATGGCACTCGGGGAGGCTACTTGTCGGGGCTAGGCTGGCATCCGTTCACGCATACTAATACTGTTGTTTCGTAATGCAATTAATATGATCTTTTGTAACTATTAACAATTAACAATGTATTGCTTATCAACCGTATTTATTAATGAAGTGAGTGGCTTTTGATATTAATTCTGTTGTACTGGTTTAAGAACTTTGAAATATTTTATATATATTGTGCTATGATTGACCAACTGTGAGGTCTTCGGGAACGAGGCCTTACAATTGAAGCTAGGCAAGATGAGCTGCTTCAAATCAGAAGACATAAGGTTTGGAACTTATGTCCTCTTCCTCAAGGGAAGAGTGTCATAGGAACCAAATGGGTATTCGGGAATAAGAAAGATGATAGAGGGATCATCATCAAGAACAAGGCTAGACTGGTTGTCCAAGGATACACTCAAGAAGAAGGGAATGATTACACTGATGTCTTTGCTCCAGTTGCAAGACTTGAAGCTGTAAGAATATTTTTGGCTTATGCTGCATCCAAGAATTTCAAGGTCTACCAACTTGATGTGAAGTATGCCTTTCCCTATGGGATGATTGATGAAGAAGTTTACGTTAAACAACCACTTGGCTTTGCAAACCCAGATCATCCTGATTATGTCTGCAAGCTTGATAAAGCCCTTTATGGACTGTATCAAGCTCCAAGAAAATGGTATGAGAAACTATCAACATATCTCTGTCTACATGGATACAAAAGAGGTACTATTGATGGGACTCTCTTCATCAAAGAAACAGGAAATGATACATTGGTAGTTCAGATATATGTAGATGACATCATCTTTGGTTCAACTAATCCAAAGCTCTGCAAAGACTTTGAGATGCTAATGAAAAATAGATTTGAGATGAGTGCCATAGGGGAACTCAATTTCTTTCTAGGAATTCAAGTGAAGCATGTTGAAGATGGCATCTTCATCAGTCAGTCAAAGTATGTACAGTACATACTTACAAGATTCAAGATGACTGACTATAAGGTTGCAAAGACACCCATAGCCAGAAACCACTCCCTTGGTTCTGACTAACATCATTTTTGGTTCAACTAATCCAAAGCTCTGCAAAGACTTTGAATTTTCTTAATGACTTAATCAATATTATTTCTTAAAACTGTGTGTCCTAGGTTGTCTATTAGATCATTTCACAAGCCTAGTTCTCTTTGGCAGAAAAATGAACTTTTAAAATGATATCTCTTAGAATGATAAAAATTTACCTTCGGAAGAAGCAAAAGTTGTCTTCGGAAGAACTTTATGTCTAAATCGTTTAAACAGCTTATCCGAGATCTACCTTCGGAAGAAATTCTTGAAGTATCTTTCGAAGCTTAAATTTTGGTATAAGTACTTAAAAGCATTTTAGGAACAAATTTCTTTTGAAAGCAATTTAGTCTCGGAAGACTCATTTATTTCTTCCGAAGACAAAATTTTCAAAACTCTTTGAAATATCTTTCGAAGCAAAATTGCTTTCGGAAGCTTTGATTGCAAAGCTTTCGAAACCAAAATTGCCTTCGGAAGTCTTTACCACTTCCAAGAAAACTAACTTTTTGGGCGCCTTTTTCAGAAGTAGGACCCACTTGTGATTTCAAAGTTTATCCTTTTGTCATAACTTTGTCTGAAATCCAGAGTATATCTTTTCAAACAGTTCTATTTCATCTCACTTCTCTCATTGTTCTTTAACCTAAAATTACCCCCAAATTTCATCTTCTTCTTTCCTTCACTACAAAGCTTCTTCAAATGGCCAATCCCTTATTTCACCATGCACCTACACAGGCAACACAATCAAGTTGCTCTGTTAAACTCTAAGAAGGATCCAAGCTTCTCAGACGTGTGTAGGTATCTTTCTTTGTCTCACTACTTCACCTCCCTTACAATCGATCCTCCTCTCTATGAGGATCAGTTGCTTGAGTTCTAGCGGACCTGTCAAGAGGTCACCATGGACCGGGAGAAGGCACTGTCTACCACAGTGCAGGGAGGATGGTTTTCATCACTCCAGCCATTATAAACACCAATTTGCAGCTAGATGATGAAGCAGGTGAGCTGTCCTTTCCAAAAGCTGCTGTCAATCAATCCTTTGTGCAGATGGGCTACGAAGGTGACTTTTCGGTCAAGACCTTCAGGAAGGGGAAGGTCTCATTCCAATGGAAATACCTCCTCCATGTCATCATACATAGCTTATCCAACAAACATGGAGGATGGGACCAGATTCCAGAAGACCTCTCCTTTATTGTCCATGGGATGGTTCAAGGGATCAAATTCAGGTACTCTCAGTTTGTATTTACAAATTTACTAGCGAATTTGGATTCCTTAGAATATTACATGTTCCCCCGGTATGTTCAACACATTCTCAACTATGAATTGGGACCACAGTTGAGGGGAACAGGTAATGTTCTTAAACTTGCACATATGAGGCCTGACATTTTCAAGATATTGAAAAAGCCAACTGTTGGGTTCTCATGGGTAGAAATAGCCCTTGTCCTGAAAATGTTTGAGCTCATTGCTCAAGGTGACATCCTAGCTGCACCATCTAGTGATGAACCAACACCCTCCACCTCTCAACCACCATCAAGGCCAACAATCACCCTCATCTATACTAGAAATTCCAAAAGAATCCCTGCACTTGCTATTGAGCATATGCAGGCCCCCATATCACAACCCATACAGGAGGAAGTAGAATCTAGAGCTCCCACTTCCCTTGAGGAGCAGACCACTCCTATCTTTCAGACAATCAGTGTTGAGGTTCCTCATGCTCAGCCTGATGAGCTCAAAACTCCACAAACAGCCTTAAGCCATCACTCTGAGTCTCAACACTCTAGTGATCAACCTTCAGGGGAAAGCTACCATCCCCAGCCTCTTGATCTCAACCGCCCCATACCTAGCCTTGACTTCTACTCTGATGAAGATTTAGGTTTTAGTGAGTACCATGAATCTCTCCTCTCTATCCACACTCAAGGAGAGATAAGTGCTCATGTTTCACCCATTTCTAGCCCACATCAGACACCCCAAACTGAGTTGGATCTTCCTGTGATTGTCCAGGAGACCCATGTGGAAGAGGCTCTCACTGTTGCTAGTGATAACATCTTTAAGACCTCAACCACGGCAACCCAGCCTCTTGACACTATCACTGAGCAGGGGAAATCCAGCAGCCAAGAACCCATGCTGGTGGTGAAGGAGCAGACCTTAGTTCACCTCCTTCATCCCCCAATGATTCTTCAACTGAAGATGAGGGGAGTATGAAACTCAGGGTGCACCAACTTGAAGACATCTGCACCCAATTGGTTTCAAAGATAGCTCACCTTGAATCACAGGTGACTATCTTGCAAAGGAGGGTCCATGACCAGCAACTTGAGATCACCGATCTCAGGGGCCAATTAGCTGAGAGACCCATAGGAAAAACTCATCTAGGTCCATAAGAACCTATGGACGTTATGGATCACTTCCCCAGCTCACCTATGCATGAGGGTGATGCTACCAAAAAGGGGGAGGAGGTTCTGACAGCCACAAAACCTGGAGTTCTTCCTCAAGTATGGACATACAGGACTCACCATCCTATCTTATAGTTGTCCATGCTCAGCAACCTCCTCTAAACAGTGATCTGGAATTGCTCATTCAACAACTGTTTGAAGAGGGAGTATCAAAAGCAATGTCTGCCCCATCTGAGAACCTAATCTGGGGTTGGGGGTATGACACTGATATGAAAGCTCTTGTGATCTCTAAAGCTCAGGGTCAACAAGAAATTCTCAACATCTCCACCCTGAGTTACTATGAGAGTATAAATCTGGTAGATCTGGCACTTGTCAACCCAAGCAATAATAGACAAGCTGTCAGACTAGCCAATCAAATTCAAGAATGGGTGCTGGCAGAATTCAAAAGGAGAATAGCATCATATAGACAGAGGATAGCAGTTGAAGCCTTTGGTCAACTGGATGTTGAGGTACACCCCAAGATTAGCTTCGAAGGGAAAGCCTTGACTGAAGGCCCAGAGGCTGAGACTGTGAACCTTGAGACAAGATCTCCTCCAGCACCCCATACCCTCAGTGAGGCACCAGCTGGTGATGGTGCTTCACAACCTCTCTCTGGCCAGAGCTTGACTGTTGAATCAAGCAATGAAGGCCACCTCAAGCTGAGTCATCAAGATCTGCAATTGACAAAGGCAAAAGGAAGATGACTCCTGAAGAGATTGAAGAAGAAAAGAGAGAGAAGAAGATGAAGCTGAGGGGAGAGAGTTCAAGTGGTTCCCCAAGATTCATGCAAGCTGCAATTCTAGTTGCCCCTGTACCAAACACTTAAGAAGATGAATTAAGGGCAGCCAGACTCAACTATCTGGGGACCAGGAACTTCAACATAAATGAACTCATCTCTCTCCCCTTAGAGGAGTTAAATGAACTGGCGGACATTGAATTGTCAAAGGAGAGGAAGGAAGCAGAGGATGCAGCCTTGACCCTCAAACACAAGGAAGAAATAAGGAGAAAAAGGCTTTACAATAACATTCCTGTCCTCTCCCCAGTTCAAGAAAGTCCTGAGTTAGAGACTGTGGCTACTGAACAACCTCAAGTAGTTGATGAAGAAGAAAGATTGAAATTGATCAACTACCTGAGTGCCACAGGTCTCTATCAGGCACATGCACTCCTTCCCTTACCTTATGATTATATATTATTTGAATACAATAAGCAGCTACAAGAACAAGCCAAGAAAGAAAAGTAAGCTGCTAGGAAGAGGCAAAGGGAAGAAGCTGCAAAATCAAGAGCCATCATCCAAAAAAGTCAAAAAAAGTCTGCAGATAAACAGGGGATGATGACCTTCTTGAAGCTGTAGGGTTCTCCGGAAGGAGGCGTGGTCCCATGTCTCTATCCACAATGGATGAGCACATAAGGGTGATCAAGCAGAAGATAAAAAGGAGAGAGCTTATGGACCTTCATTCATTATCAAGTCAAGCTCAACCTGAAGTTGAGGTAAAGGTGGAACCTACAGAGACAACACCACCTGCACCTGAAGCTGCACTACAGCCAACTTCATCTTCTAACCGATAGCAAGGTTCTCCTCCCTCTCCTTCTGAAACTGGGAGAGAGGAGATCCTAACTGAGAGGGAATCCACTGAAGAACCTGGTACTGAAGACCAACCCTCTCAGTTAAAATAATCAGGGAGGAAAAAGAGGATGGCCAAAAGAAGATCATCTTCAAAGAAGAAAAAAAGAAAGGCATCCTCCTCCCAACCTCAGGATGAGTCAGAACATCCTGAGGATGCATGCTCTCTACCAACTCCTATCATTGTAGAGCCTCTCTCTGTTGGAAGACAAATTCTATCCTGGGCTTTTGCTGAAGATCCAGACAGATGGTATGTCACTAGAGATCAGGGAGAGCATCATATCTACTTCACAAGTGACATGCTTGAACTCCCTCTGCATGATCTCTATGACATGAGAAGGTACTTCATGAGTCTGAAGAATCCAGATCTGCTGATCAAGAAAGGAATTCTAAAGATCCTCATGTGGACTATTCCAGTCTGAAGAACCTCTTTGTTTTGGTAGCATTAGCCTAGGGGGAGTTTGTAGGAACCTCTAAAGTTAAGAGGCTGATGCAACCAAAAGATACCAAAACAACCAAGTCTTCCAACATGCACTTGGAACAAAGGTGAATTAGCTTCGGAAGTTTTACACACTCAAGAAAAATGCTAAGTGTAAAATCTTCCGAAGCCAAAGTTCAGAAGAAACTGCTGCGGAAGCTTTACACTTAACTTGGAAAATATTCTAAGTGTAAAGTCTTCTGAAGCCAAAGATTCAACTCTTCCAAAAGTAAAAGATGAAGTCTTTCGAAGCTCTCAAGACAAAGTCTTCCAAAGCTGTTTAAAGACAAGACTGATTTTCTTCTGAAGAGAGAGAAAAGATACCTTTTCCATCAACTTTATCATAAAGCAACCTACTTTCCGTTGCATGCTCTGGTAGTTCACCTGCTATCACTAGTTGGTGAAACTTCCATACTTTATGATAAAGTAGATAAGGTCTTCGCCTGCAAGTTTCTGTTTTTGTTCCTTCTTGGCTTTTTGTAATAGGAAAGTCAGTGAGCTATGGCATGTCATAGTCACTAGTCAAAAGGCAATTTGCCTTTTGACTTTAGGCTGATCTTGTTGTCTAGATTAGTCACTTCCAATTGTCTTTTTGCATATTAATGGTTGTAGGATGTAGTATAAGTAGTCTTCGGTTCTTGTAGTCATATATACTTGTACAACACTTGTAATAGAACTAGAGAAGCAATATACAACTTCCTTGAAAACTTTATCTTGTGCTCTTGTTCTTGTTTTACTTATGTTTATCTTGTATCTTCAGTAAAGGTTCAAAGTTCCCTATTTGAATTGTTAAGTGATCTTAAGATCTTCCTAAGTGTGTTAACTAAGTGCAAGCTTAAGTACCCTTTAACAGTCCTGTAGAACTATTGGTTTTTAATATTTTTGTATAACTAGTTGCTTTCCCATGTATTTAGTTATGCTTTCCTGAATACAATGATACACCAATCTACAGTTGCACAATTTTGATTAACATTCAAGGAAATCTTATTTGATTGGCCGTGTAACCTTGATTTGACTTCTATGTTATCAATCACATACTACTTTTCTTGTTTGACATCTGATTAGTTCTATTTTCACTGTAATTTGATTTTCTATTTTTCTCTAGTGAAATAAATGTAGTTTATTGATCCTTTGCACCTCCTTTCCTTCCCTTGATGGTCGTAAAAGGGTTCTATAGATCGATAGTTGTCATTTGGATTGATTCAATGGATTTTTAAAAGAAGAGTGTTCGAAGTTCAAAGTGGAGTGTTATGGATAAGTTTTGGGTAGGAGTGGATTGATTTTAAGGGTCATTCGTCTAGTGTCATGTTTGGTATTGTTTCCATTTAAACAATAGATACTATGTTCCATGTCAGATCCATTAGTATGATTCCAGTGAAGATTATAATCAGATTTGATTAGATTGGTTCGGGACTGTATGTGAATGGCTTGAGAATCAAAGCACCATAGCATTTGAGGTTGTTACAAAAAGCAAAAGCTATCCATACGAGAACTATTGTTGGCTAATATTTTTGTATTTCAGTTGCTTTCCAAGGTATTTAGTTAAGCTTTCCTGAATACATTGATGCAACAATTTGCAGTTACACAATTTTGATTAAAAATCAAGTAAATTTTTTTAATTGCTCTTGTTACCTTGATTTGACTTCTTTTTCATCATTCACACATTACGTATCTCGTTTGACGTCTGATTAGTTTCATTTCCACTCTAATTTGATTCTCTATTCATCTCCTGTGAAATACGAGTAGTTTATTGGTCCTTTGCACCTTGTTTCCTTCCCTTGATGGTCTAAAGAGGATTCTATGGATCGGTAATTATCATTCGGATTGATTCGATGGATTTTTGTGGCAAAACAATTCGAAGTTGGTTTTGAAGTGCTGTGGGTAAGTTTATGGCAGGAGTGGATTGATTTTAAAGGTCATTCGTGTGGTGTCGTGTTCGGTTTTGGTTTTGATTAAGATAATAGATACTATGTTCCATGTGTGATTAGTTAGTGTGATTCCAATGAATATTATAATCAAATTTGATTAGATTTGTTTAGGAGTGCGTTTAGAAGGCTTGAGAATCAAAACTCCATAACATTTGAAGTTGTTACGAAAAGCAAAAGCTACCCATGCAAGAACTACTATTGTTTACTATATTTGTATAGCAAGTTTCTTTCCCATGTATTTAGTTAAGCTTTCGTGAATACATTGATACACCAATCTGTAGTTGCATAATTTTGATTCAAATACAAGTAAACCTTATTTAATTGGCCGGGTTCCCTTGATTTGGCTTTTTTTTCATCAATCACATACCTCGTTTCTCGTTTGACATCTGATTTGTTTCATTTCCATTGTAATTTGATTCTTTATTCTTTTTCTAGTGAAATATAAGTAGTTTATTGATCTTTTGCACCTCCTTTCCTTCCCTTGATGGTCAAAAAAGGGTTCTATGAATCGATAGTTGTCATTTGGATTGATAAATGGATTTTTTAGGCAAGGGTGTCCGAACTTGGTAAGATAACTTTTGGGTTGGAGTGGATTGATTTAAAGGGTCAATCATGTGGCGTCTAGTTCGGTTTTGGTGTCGATTTAAACAATATATATTTTGTTCCATGTGTGATCGATTAGTGTGATTCCAATGAAGATTATAATCAGATTTGAATAGATTTGTTTGGGAGTGTGTTTAAAGGCTTGAGAATCAAAACTCCATAGCATTTGAGGTTGTTACAAAAAGTAAAAGCTATCCATGCGAGAACTATTGTTGTTTATTGTTTTTGGATAACTAGTTTCTTTACCATTTATTTCGTTAAGCTTTTGTGAATACATTGATGCACCAATCTACAGTTGTACAATTTTGATTAACATTCAAGTAAGTCTTATTTAATTGGTAGTGTTACCTTGATTTGAATTCTTTTTCATCAATCACACATTATGTTTTTTTTTTACGTCTGATTTATTTCATTTCCACTCTAATTTGATTCTCTATTCTTCTTTAGGGAAATACAAGTAGTTTATTGGTCTTTTGCTCCTCGTTTCCTTCCCTACATGGTTGAAAGAGGATTCTATGGATTGATAGTTATCATTTGGATTGATTCAATGCTTTTTTATGGCAAGAGTGATCAAAGTTGCTTGTGGGGTGTTGTGGATATGTTTATGGGTGGAGTGGATTGATTTTAAGGGTCATTCGTGTGGTGTCGTCTTTGGTTTTGATTTCGATTAAGACAATAGATACTATGTTCCAAGCGTGATCGATTAGTGTGATTACAATGAATATTATAATCATAGTTGATTTGATTGGTTTGGGAGGGTGTTTAAAAGGAGTGAGAATTCAAACTCCTTAGGATTTGAGGTTGTTACGAAAAGCAAAAGCTATCCATGTGAGAACTTTTGTTGTTTAATATTTTTGTATAACTAGTTGCTTTCCCATGTATTTAGTTAAGCTTTCTTGAATACATTGATGCAACAATCTACAGTTACACAATTTTAATTAAAATTCAAGTAAATCTTATTTAAATTTGGTAGTGTTACCTTGATTAGACTTCTTTTTCATTAATCACATATTACGTTTCTTTGTTTGATGTCAGATTAGTTTCATTTTCACTATAATTTGATTCTCTATTCTTCTCATGTGAAATACGAGTCATTTATTGGTCCTTTGCACCTTGTTTACTTCCCTTGTTGGTCAAAAGAGGATTCTATGGATTGCTAATTGTCATTGGGATTGATTCAATAGATTTTTGTGCAAAACTATTCAAAGTTGGTTGTGGAGTGTTGTGGGTAAGTTTATGGAAGGAGTCGATTGATTTTAAGGTGCATTCATGTGGTGTCGTGTTCGGTTTTGGTTTCGATTAAGACAATATATACTATTTCCATGTATGATCGATTAGTGTGATTCCAATGAATATTATAATCAAATTTGATTAGATTTGTTTAGGAGTGTGTTTAGAAGGCTTGAGAATCATAACTCCATAGCATTGAGATTGTTACAAAAAGCAAAAGCTATCCAATCAAGAACTACTATTGCTTAATATATTTGTATAACTAGTTTTTTTCCCATGTATTTAGTTAAGCATTCATGAATACATTGATACACCAATCTGTAGTTGCGTAATTCTGATTCAAATACAAGTAAACCTTATTTAATTGGCCGGGTTCCCTTGATTTGACTTCTTTTTCATCAATCACACACTTCGTTTCTCGTTTGACATCTGATTTGTTTCATTTCCACTGTAATTTGATTCTCTATTCTTCTCTAGTGAAATATAAGTAGTTTATTGATTTTTACACCTCCTTTCCTTCTGTTGATGGTAGAAGAAGGGTTCTAGAATCGATAGTTGTCATTTGGATTGATCAATGGATTTTTTAGTCAAGGGTGTTTGAAGTTGGCTATTGATAATTTTTGGGTTGGAGTGGATTGATTTTAAGGGTAAATCATGTGGTGTCGTGTTTGGTTTTAGTTTTGATTAAAACAATTTATACTTTGTCCCATGTGTGATCGATTAGTGTGATTCCAATTAAGATTATAATTAGATTCGAATAGATTGGTTTGGGAGTGTGTTTAGAAGGCTTGAGAATCAAAACTCCATAGCATTTGAGGTTGTTACAAAAAGCAAAAGCTATCCATACGAGAACTATTGTTGTTTAATGTTTTTGGATAACTAGTTTCTTTCCCATGTATTTAGCTAAGCTTTCGTGAATACATTGATGCACCAATCTATAGTTGTACAATTTTGATTAACATTCAATTAAGTCATATTTAATTGGTCATGTTACCTTGATTTGAATTCTTTTTCATCAATCACACATCATGTTTTTTTTTGTTTGACGTCTGATTTCATTTACACTCTAATTTGACTCTCTATTCTTCTTTAGGGAAATACAAATAGTTTATTGGTATTTTGCACCTTGTTTCCTTCCCTTCATGGTTGAAAGAGGATTCTATGGATTGATAGTTATCATTTGGATTGATTCAATGCTTCTTTTATGGCAAGAGCAATCGAAGTTGCTTGTGTAGTGTTGTGGATATGTTTATGGCTGGAGTGGATTGATTTTCAAGGTCATTCATCAAGTGTCGTGTTCGGTTTTGATTTCAATTAAGACAATAGATACTATGTTTCATGCGTGATCGATTAGTGTGATTACAATCAATATTATAATCATAGTTGTTTTGATTGGTTTGGGAGGGTGTTTAAAAGGAGTGAGAATTTAATATCCATAGCATTTGAGGTTGTTACAAAAAGCAAAATCTATCCATGCGAGAACTATTGTTGTTTAATATTTTGTATAACTAGTTGCTTTCCCATGTATCTAGTTAAGCATTCTTGAATACATTGATGCAACAATCTACAGTTACATAATTTTAATTAAAATTCAACTAAATCTTATTTAATTGGTCGTGTTACCTTGATTGGACTTCTTTTTTATCAATCACACATTGCGTTTCTCATTTTATGTCTGATTAGTTTCATTTCCACTCAAATTTGATTCTCTATTCTTCTACTGTGAAATACGAGTCATTTATTGGTCCTTTGCACCATGTTTCCTTCCCTTGTTGGTCTAAGGATGTCACACCCTCAAAATCCACGTGCGGGGTTTTACCGCGAGGCGTGTGACATACCAGGATCTCAGTCATTAGTTACTCAGAACGACACTATATGCCACATTTAAAATAAAACCAACCAAAGTTCAAACTTTAAAACCATGCTGAAGCGTTTTGTAAATAAGACAAACCCAAAATATAAAAATGCATATATGGCAAAACATGCGCCAACCCAAACATTTAAACACTCGTAAATAGACACCAACAAACATGTCTTTAAAATAGAGTCTTAAATGCATGCTGGACCCGTGTGGTGCTCCTAATGGCAAGCAGAGTTAACAACCTGAGAATAGCATACTAAAATGTCAACACAATGGTTGGTGAGTTCAAGAGTTTGCGTTTATCATAAACAATAACATTTTCATAACATAAGAAGTGCATTGAAATAGATACCTAGTCTATATTCACAAGTAATAACCATAGTGATTTCGCGATCGAAGCTGACTGTGTTGCGTTTGTTGCCTCCCGTCATGACTTACCAGGTCATGACGATATTCGTGTCTATGACATTATTGCACCCGTTTGACCTCGAGTCGCACAGGTGGGGCTTGTCAGACCCAGTAGTACTACCCAAGATTTCCCGCTAGTTACCATTATTAACAATCCGAAAGTGTGAGGACTTTCAAGGTATTAAGCACTATGTTAAAACATACACAGCTTATAATAATAAAATAGCGTTTGAGTACAAGTATGCTACCTCCCCCAAGAAGAAGAAGGTTTATAAAAATAGAGGGGCATGAACTCACCTGGTGTGTAAAGATAATGACTAAAGAGAACTGGTGATAGGTGCAAAGACAACCCTTCAAAGGTTACCTAGAACACGAGAGTACATAAGTACGTGTACACAGGATATTGAAACCCTAAGTGCTTTACAAACCAAAGAACTCAAAGTTTTAGAAAACAAGACACATTTGACCCAGTTGACCCGTTTGACCCGTTGGTGACATTATAGGTGAAATTCCATTCAAAAAAACATAACAGCCTATCATACATGATTAACATACAAACTGATTACATATAACACTTCATTAACCACATGTACTAATTAGATCATCATACTGCCAGATATCATACAAGTCATGCGAATCTCAAACAATTATCATGCTCAACATAACTACAACACAACCAAAGCACCATACGTAGAATCAAATCATGCACAGCATGCCATGTGAAGCCACTCACGACTTCACACCCTAAACCCTACCAATCCTACTAAGTAGGGGCCTCAGATTCACACGCGTGTATGATGACCATCAACATACTATTCAATAGAATTCACATTAATCAAGATATTCAACCATGATCAACTACAAACCAAACAATAGTTCTATCATAACCTATATGACCCATATCCATGTAATTCCCACAAACAGGCCAAATCAGATAACTAACCAACTAAACATTCATACAACCTAAACAATACATTCTACCACCTTAGAAATCATCCATGAACATGCTAACATGATCCTAATGTCCCAAACATGTTTAAATCCTCATAATCAAGATTTTGTGCAAATAAAGTTTTCCTTTTGGGAAAGCTCATCCCAAAGACTATCAAACATCCAAGACATTCATGGATTCATCAATAATATACCAATTCAAACTCATGATAGCATCTAGACATGATCAACAACATCTAATTACCACAATTCATCAACCTTCATAGCCAAAAGTTACTATCTTTAGTAAGACATGAACTACAACACTCATTCTTGGATTTCTAGCATTCAAATCAACAATCTAACATCCCATTATCATCACAAACACATTAACAACATCAATTCATCATCCAATCACCAACATCATGCAATAAAGTTACTATTAATAGTAACGTATGAACAACGCAACAAAATCAAAGCTTTGTTGCATAATCAACGTTAACTAGCATCAATATAACCTAACTAACATCATAACATCAACAAACATCAAAGAATTCGACATCCATAACAATTTTCAAACCCAAGTTCTCGGCCATGTACAAAACACATCAAAAGAACACAAAATCTAACCTTTAAATCATGTAATGACTTGCAATTGATGATTCTAACTTGTTGTGACCCTTGAAATCGATCAAATTCGAATGGTGTAGGCTTGTTCTTGCTGAATTCGTGATGGTGAGGGTGTGGGAATGAGGGTCGCGGCCGAATGGGTGGAATTAGGGTTGGGTTTTGTGTTTTGTTTAATTATTTAGTAATAATTACCCTTTTAACCCTCATAGTTTGTATTTTATAAAGATTAGGCTTTTAAATACTCTTTTAACATGTTTTTAACTAGAATAATAAGCATATAAACTAACAATGACAATTATATAATCTTTATTAGATACAAAACATACGGATTAAACACACATGTTTCCACGTTACGCGATAAAATTCACCATTAATACTTAAATCGCATAATCACAACCAATAACCAACATTATTAGTTAAATAATTATCTGTTTATCATTATTAATTATTATTAAGTCACCAACGTTCAATGACAACTAGTGTGTGCTCCCGACACGTGTATGCAAGACTTAATGGAACTAACGGAGTTTGGTAATGGAAAATTACCGAATGTCACATTATCCCCATGTTGAAAGAATTTTCGTCCCGAAAATTGCATTACATGGTGAGGTGTTCCATCACTGGTCTACTGCATTGGCACAAAGTAATCGAAATCGAGTGAGTTTTGGATGAGTTGTCACATCATCCCCATGTTGAAAGAAATTTCGTCCCGAAATTTAATCAGTACCTTCGCCGGCTGGCATCGTCTTTTCGAATAGCTGAGGATACTTAAGCTTCATTTGGTCTTCACGTTCCCACGTGAATTCTGGTCCACGTCTCGAGTTCCAACGAACTTTGACGATGGGTATCTTGCTTTGCTTAAGTGTTTTCACCTCACGATCCATCACCTCGACAGGTTCCTCAATGAAGCGTAACTGTCCGTCTACTTGAACTTCTTCCAGCGGTACGACCATCGTTTCATCCGTTAAACATTTCTTTAGATTTGAAACATGGAATACATCATGGATTCCACTCAATGAATCAGGTAAGGCTAGTCGATAGGCCACTGGACCAATTCTTTCCACTATCTCAAATGGTCCAACGTATCTCGGATTTAGCTTTCCTCGCTTACCAAACCGAACTACGCCTTTCCATGGTGAGACCTTTAATAAAACCTTGTCACCAATCTGAAACTCTAAGGGTTTCTGTCACTTGTCAGCATAGCTTTTCTGTCTATCTCGCGCTACAGCCATGCGGTTTCTTATCTGGACAATCTTCTCAGTTGTCTCGTGCACTAACTCAGGACCCGTTAATTGACTATCACCAATTTCAGCCCAGCACACTGGTGATCTACATTTTCTCCCATACAATGCTTCGAAAGGTGCCGCCTTTATGCTAGTGTGATAACTGTTGTTGTAAGAAAATTCCACCAATGGTAGGTGAACTTCCCAGTTATTCCCGAAGTCAATCACACAAGCACGTAACATGTCCTCCAAAGTCTGTATAGTATGCTCGCTTTGACCATCAGTCTGTGGATGATAAGCAGTACTCATATCCAATCGCGTACCTAGAGCTTTCTGCAACAACTACCAGAAGTGTGATGTGAAACGAGAATCGCGGCAGAAATAATTAAGATCGGTACTCTATGCCTCGAAATGATCTCCTTCAGATAAAGTCGGGTTAACTTCTCCATCTTATCCGTTTCCTTTATTGCTAGGAAATGAGCAGATTTTGTCAATCGATCCACGATAACCCATATTGTGTCACATCCCGTAGAAGTGCGAGGTAACTTAGTAATAAAATCCATTGATATCTGATCCCACTTCCACATAGGGATCTCGGGTTGTTGTAGTAGACCAGATGGTTTCTGATACTCCACTTTCACCTTTGAGCAGGTCAGACACTTGCTCACCTAAGTAGCTACATCTGCTTTCATGTTAGGCCACCAATAGTGCGCCTTCAAATCATGGTACATCTTGTCAGATCCAGGATGTATAGAGTACTTAGACTTGTGTGCCTCACTCATGACCAAATCTCTCAGATTTCCATGTAGAGGTACCCAAAGTCTATCTATGAAATAACGAATTCCATCCGCTTTTACTTCTAGTTGCTTTTCCATTCCCCGTAACCCTTCTAAACTCATATTTTCTACCTTCAGAGCTTCAGTTTGAGCATCACGGATTTGTTCAGGTAATTGCGTACTAATCGTCAGTTGCAGAGCTCGCACTCGTCGAGGCTTAGTAGTCTCTTTTCTACTCAGCGCGTCAGCAACTACATTTGCTTTCCCCGGGTGGTACTTAATAGCACAGTCATAGTCATTCAGCAATTCTACCTAACGCCTTTGCCTCATATTCAACTCCTTTTCCTCAAATATATGCTGAAGACTCTGGTGATCGGTGTAGATGGTGCATTTGGTACCGTACAAGTAATGTCTCCAGATCTTCAAGGCAAAAACTACTGCACCCAGTTCCAAGTCATGGGTGGTATAGTTCTTCTCATGAATCTTCAATTGTCTAGAGGCGTAAGCTATCACCTTATCCCGCTGCATCAAGACGCATCCAAGTCCTTGAATAGACGCATCGCAGTCGACTACGAAGTCATCACTACCATCCGGTAATGCTAATATTGGTGCGCTACACAGTTTCTGTTTCAGCAACTGGAAAGCAGATTCCTGACTCTCACCCCATTTGTATGTCGTTCCCTTATGAGTCAAGGCTGTGAGAGGTTGAGCGATCTTAGAAAATCCTTCAATGAATCGTCGATAATATCCCGCTAATCCAAGGAATTGTCGTATCTCACTCGGTGTCTTAGGAATAGACCAATTCTTTATCGCTTCAATCTTAGCAGGATCAACATGTATTCCTTTCTCATTGACAATATGACCCAAGAATTGTACCTCACGTATCCAGAAATCACACTTAGAAAACTTTGCATACAATTGTTCCTTTCTAAAGTAATTCCAAGATTAAACGTAAGTGCTTCTCATGTTCTTCCTCGGTCCTTGAGTATATCAGTATGTCATCAATAAAGACGATAACAAACTGATCAAGATAGGGTTTGCACACGCGATTCATGAGGTCCATGAATACTGCTGGTGCATTCGTCAACCCAAATAGCATGACCAAAAATTCATAGTGACCATATCATGTACGGAAAGCAGTCTTCGAGATGTCCTCTTGTCGAACTCTCAGCTGATGATACCCAGACCTCAGATCAATCTTAGAGTAATAGCTTGATCCTTGCAGTTGATCAAACAAATCATCGATACGAGGTAAGGGATATCTATTCTTGATAGTAACCTTGTTCAGTTCCCTATAGTCAATGCACATCCGAAATGTACCATCCTTCTTCTTCACAAATAGAACTGGCGCTCCCCACGGCGACGAACTCGGTCGGATAAACCCTTTATCCAACAACTCTTGTAGTTGGGCGGATAATTCCTGCAGTTCGTTCGGAGCTAACTGGTACAGTGCTCTCGCAATTAGAGCGGCTCCTGGAGTCAACTCAATCTGGAATTCAACTTGCCGATGAGGCGGTAATCCAGGCAGGTCTTCCGGAAACACCTCGGGAAACTTGCGAACTACGGGGATATCCTCTATCTTCTTTTCCTCAGTCTGTTTATCTATGACGAGCGCCAATATGGCCAGTCGACCCTTTCGTAACAACTTTTGTGCCCTCATAAACGAGATGACGCCTATCACCGCACCACTCCTATCACCTCTGACCATAAGGACTTCTTCACCAAGGGGAATCCGTATGATCTTCTCGTGGCATATGACTTCCGCTTGTTTATCGGAAAGCCAATCCATGCCTACTACCACGTCAAAACTTCCTAACGTAACAGGCATGAGATCTATGGTGAATGTATGACCAGCAAGCTCTATCTTGCAGTCTCTAAGAATATGCGTTACGTGAATCTGTGTACCGTCAGCTAACTCTACGGTGTATTTAGATTCTAAGGCTGAGGGAATGTCACTTAAAAGACTACAGAACCTAGTGGACACGAAACTTCTATCGGCTCCGGTATCGAATAATACAGTAGCAAAACGACCATTAACCGAGAATTTACCAGTTACTGTTGTAGGATAGTTTAGAGCCTCACATGAGCCAATGACGAAGGCTCTTCCTTTGGCTCCATTGTTGTTTCCACCATTGTTGTTGCCATTATTATTGTTGTTGTTATTGTTGTTGCCATTGTTATTGTTGCTGTTGTTTCCATTGTTGTTGCCATTACCATTCCTCTTAAGTTGGGGACAGTTGCGTTTGTAATGGCCTTCTTTTCCGCACTCAAAACAACCTTTCGGAGTTTCTTGTGATTGTTGTGGCTTTTTCATCAGTTAACCCCGGCAGTCTTTGGCTGCGTGACCAATCTTCCCACAACGTTGGCACTTGAAGTTATCACATCGACCCACATGGTGGTAGTTACACCGGTTGCACTTCGGCTGTCTTCCGCCATACCCACTGGGTCCTTGATTTGAGGGAGTCACCTGGTTGAAGCTTCGATTGTTATCGAACTTCCGTTGCTGTTGCTGACTTTGCTGTTGTTGTTGAGGTTGAGATTGGCTGCTGGATGACGATCCCTTGTTGCTTGAACCATCCCACTTGCGTTTATGGTCGGGCACGCTTGCCACCGCGCCCCGCTTAGGTAATTGACCTTGCTCGACTGCTTGATCAGTCAGCCTGTGGGCTGTTCGGATAGCTTGTTGTATGGTAGTGGGGTTAGTGGCAGTTACCATACTTTGAATTTTGGGCACCAATCCCCGTATATATGCTCAACCCTCTTGTGCATTTCATTCACCATCCCTGGGCATAAAGTAGCTAACTCATGAGTACGGGTCGTGTAGGCTTCAATTTCTGAGCCTTACATTTTGAGTTGCCAGAACTCAATCTCCAGTTTCTACACTTCATTTCGGGGGTAGTATTCTTTAGTCATAATCCCCTTAAACTCATCCCAAGATAGTTCATTGGCCATGGCTTGACCCAGCATTTGCACCTGGGCATTCCACCAGGAAAGTGCTGCGCCTTCCAATGTCCCGGTGGCATACTTCACCTGATCAGCAGGCGGGCAGTTGCATTTTGCGAAGACAGACTCTGTCTTCTCAAACCACCTTACAAGCCCTACAGCTCCTTCCGTCCCGCTGTAGGTATGGGGTTTACAGTCCATGAAGGACTTGTAGGTACATGGTGGTGGTCTTGTTTTGACAATCCCAAACATTAGTCAGATATCTTAGGAAATTAACTAGAATAATTAGTTTAACCTCTTGTTATCATTTACCTACTGGTTGTCCCGGTTGGGCAGCAGCCACTGCTGCCTGAACATGTTCGTTAATTAATGCCGCCTATTCCGCAGGCGTCATGTTTATGGCTCTGGCACCACGGCCTCTGGCGCCACGTCCACGACCACGCCCACGTCCTCTTCCTCGTGCGTCCATATTTCACTTTACAATTCACAATTACAATAATGAGTAACATCCAACACATTTATCTCATCAAGGTACAGTAAACAATAAGAAATAATGCATTCACCACAACCACAACATTTATAACAGAAATAATAACCAAAGATAAATAAATTGCAATTGAGTCACAAAATATTCCATCAATGTCAAAATTTAAGTTTGTCAGTTGGGTGGGAAACAACCCTTCCCACATAGGTTTCAAAGAAAAGAAACACTACATAGTCTAAGTCATTTAAAGTAGAATCAGTCCAGTACGTCAGATCCATCACTGTCCTCATCCATCTCTGCTGGTTCTTCTTCGAGGGCTTCCTCGGGTTCCTCTTCTGGGTCTTCCTCATCAGGATCCACTAAAGGTGCAGGGGCTTCAACAACCTGAAGTGCTGCTAGCTGTACCTCTAAATCAGCAAACCTATCATCGATCACTATGTTATGATGATCTTGTGCGTCCATACGCCCACTAAGTGCTACAACGTTGCCTGCCAGAGTATGATGTCCACCGATGGCCATCGAGAGTCGCTCCTGAAGCGTCTCTACCTGGAAACTCAACTGACGCATCTCAGATCATAATGCAGAGTTCTCATCAGTGAGTCCTCTAATCCGCTGTCACTCCATGTCTAGAGTGGCTACCAAAGCTGCAAACGCCTGCTCGAGAGGGATGCTCAAAGTAGGAAGAGTAGGCAATGTAGAGGCGATTGATGACCTAGTCCTAGGTCGTGTAGGAGCTACTGGTGGTATGTGCTCTCTATAAGCCATACGGTTTATGTAGGTGGGGTAGAAATCCCAGTTCCGCGGAGGATCGAGCTCAGGAGGTATGAAAGGCTGATCCCAGTCTATCTTGCCAGGAGGATAAGGATGTCAGTGCTAGTTAAATCCCCTATCAGGTACGGGAGACGTAGGAGGTGACTCAGATCGTGCAGGTGTCTTGCCTAAATTTCTGGACGACGATGCCATGCTGCAAAGTACGTGTTGCGTATGCCAATGAGTATACAGTAAGGAGAGTAAGCGATAAGTAACTAACAACTATGCGGTTATAGTCTAGTGTGTGTATGCAACCTAGTTCCCTATAACCAATGGCTCTGATACCAATCTGTCACACCCTCAAAATCCACGTGCGGGGTTTTACCGCGAGGCGTGTGACATACCAGGATCTCAGTCATTAGTTACTCAGAATGACACTATATGCCACATTTAAAATAAAACCAACCAAAGTTTAAACTTTAAAACCATGCGGAAGCGTTTTGTAAATAAGACAAACCCAAAATATAAAAATGCATATCTGGCAAAACATGCGCCAACCCAAACATTTAAACACTCGTAAATAGACACCAACAAACATGTCTTTAAAATAGAGTCTTAGAATGCATGCTGGACCCGTGTGGTGCTCCTAATGGCAAGCAGAGTTAACAACCTGAGAATAGCATACTAAAATGTCAACACAATGGTTGGTGAGTTCAAGAGTTTGCGTTATCATAAACAATAACATTTTCATAACATAAGAAGTGCATTGAAATAGATAGCTAGTCTATATTCACAAGTAATAACCATAGTGATTTCGCGATCGAAGCTGACTCTGTTGCGTTTGTTGCCTCCAGTCATGACTTACCAGGTCGTGACGATATTCGTGTCTAGGACAATATTGCACTCGTTTGACCTCGAGTCGCACAGGTGGGGCTCGTCAGACCCAGTAGTACTACCCAAGATTTCCCGCTAGTTACCATTATTAACGATTCGAAAGTGTGAGGACTTTCAAGGTATTAAGCACTATGCTAAAACATACACAGCTTATAATAATAAAATAGCGTTTGAGTACAAGTATGCTACCTCCCCCAAGAAGAAGAAGGTTTATAAAAATAGAGGGGCATGAACTCACCTGGTGTGTAAAGATAATGACTAAAGAGAACTGGTGATAGGTGCAAAGACAACCCTTCAAAGGTTACCTAGAACACGAGAGTACATAAGTACGTGTACACAGAATCATATTGAAACCCTAAGTGCTTTACAAACCAAAGAACTCAAAGTTTTAGAAAACAAGACACATTTGACCCAGTTGACCCGTTTGACCCGTTGGTGACATTATAGGTGAAATTCCATTCAAAAAAACATAACAGCCTATCATACATGATTAACATACAAACTGATTACATATAACACTTCATTAACCACATGTACTAATTAGATCATCATACTGCCAGATATCATACAAGTCATGCGAATCTCAAACAATTATCATGCTCAACATAACTACAACACAACCAAAGCACCATATGTAGAATCAAATCATGCACAGCATGCCATGTGAAGCCACTCACGACTTCACAACCTAAACCCTGCCAATCCTACTAAGTAGGGGCCTCAGATTCACACGCGTGTATGATGACCATCAACATACTATTCAACAGAATTCACATCAATCAAGATATTCAACCATGATCAACTACAAACCAAACAATAGTTCTATCATAACCAATATGACCCATATCCATGTAATTCCCACAAACAGGCCAAATTAGATAACTAACCAACTAAACATTCATACAACCAAACAATACATTCTACCACCTTAGAAATCATCCATGAACATGCTAACATGATCCTAATGTCCCAAACATGTTCAAATCCTCATAATCAAGATTTTGTGCAAATAAAGTTTCCCTTTTGGGAAAGCTCATCCCAAAGACTATCAAACATCCAAGACATTCATGGATTCATCAATAATATACCAATTCAAACTCATGATAGCATCTAGACATGATCAACAACATCTAATTACCACAATTCATCAACCTTCATAGCCAAAAGTTACTATCTTTAGTAAGACATGAACTACAACACTCATTCTTGGATTTCTAGCATTCAAATCAACAATCTAACATCCCATTATCATCACAAACACATTAACAACATCAATTCATCATCCAATCACCAACTTCATGCAATAAAGTTACTATTAATAGTAACGTATGAACAACGCAACAAAATCAAAGCTTTATTGCATAATCAACGTTAACTAGCATCAATATAACCTAACTAACATCATAACATCAACAAACATCAAAGAATTCGACATCCATAACAATTTTCGAACCCAAGTTCTCGGCCATGTACAAAACACATCAAAAGAACACAAAATCTAACCTTTAAATCTTGTAATGACTTGCAATTGATGATTCTAACTTGTTGTGACCCTTGAAATCGATCAATTTAGAATGGTGTAGGCTTGTTCTTGCTGAATTCGTGATGGTGAGGGTGTGGGAATGAGGGTCGCGGCCGAATGGGTGGAATTAGGGTTGGGTTTTGTGTTTTGTTTAATTATTTAGCAATAATTACCCTTTTAACCCTCATAGTTTGTATTTTATAAAGATTAGGCTTTTAAATACTCTTTTAAAATTTTTTTAACTAGAATAATAAGCATATAAACTAACAATGACAATTATATATTTTATCTTTATTAGATACAAAACATACGGATTAAACACACACGTTTCCACGTTACGCGATAAAATTCACCATTAATACTTAAATCGCATAATCACAACCAATAACCAACATTATTAGTTGAATAATTATCTGTTTATCATTATTAATTATTATTAAGTCACCAACGTTCAACGACAACTAGTGTGTGCTCCCGACACGTGTATTCAAGACTTAACGAAACTAACGGAGTTTGGTAATGGAAAATTACCGGATGTCACAATGGAGGATTCTATGGATAGGTAATTGTCATTTGGATTGATTCAATGGTGTTTTGAGGCAAAACTTTTCGAAGTTGGTTGTGGAGTGTTATGGGTAAATTTTATGGCAAGAGTGGATTGATTTTAAGGGTCATTCGTGTGGTGTCTTGTTTGGTTTTGGTTTCGATTAAGACAATGGATACTATGTTCCATTGTGATCTATTAGTGTGATTCCAATGAATATTATAATTAGATTTGGTTATATTGGTTCGGGAGTGTGTTTAGAAGGCTTGAGAATCAAAACTCCATAGCATTTGAGGTTTTTACAAAAGCAAAAGCTATCTATGCGAGAACTATTGTTGTTTAATGTTTTTAGATAACTAGTTTCTTTCCCATGTATTTAGCTAAGCTTTTGTGAATACGTTGATGCACCAATCTATAGTTCTACAATTTTGATTAACATTCAAGTAAGTCTTATTTAATTGGTCGTGTTACCTTGATTTGAATTCTTTTCATCAACCACACATTATGTTTCTTGTTTGACGTCTGATTTATTTCATTTCCACTCTAATTTGACTCTCTATTCTTATTTAGGGAAATACAAGTAGTTTATTGGTCTTTTGCACCTTGTTTCCTTCCCTTCATGGTCGAAAGAGGATTCTATGGATTGATAGTTGTCATTTGGATTAATTCAATGTTTTGGTATGGCAAGAGTATTCAAAGTTGCTTGTGGAGTGTTATGGATAAGTTTATGGTAGGAGTGGATTGATTTTAAGGGTCATTAGTCATGATTGGTTTTCGTTTCGATTAAGTCAATAGATACTTTGTTCCATGTGTGTTCGATTAGTGTGATTCCAATGAATATTATAATCACATTTGATTAGATTGATTCGGGAGTGTGTTTAGAAGGCTTGAGGATCAAAACTCCATAGCATTTAAGGTTGTTGCAAAAAGCAAAAGCTATCCATGTGATAACTATTGTTTTTTAATATTTTTGTGTAACTAGGTTCTTTCTCAGGTATTTAGTTAAGCTTTCCTGAATACATTGATGCACCAATCTGCAGTTGCACAAATTTGATTAAAATACATGTAAATCTTATTTAATTGGTCGGGTTACCTTGATTTGACTTCTTTTTCATCAATCACACATTACCTTTCTCGTTTGACATCTGATTAGTTTCATTTACACTCTAATTTGATTCTCTACTCTTCTCTAGTGAAATACGAGTAGCTTATTGGTCCTTTGTACCTCGTTTCCTTCCCTTGATGTGTGAAAGATGATTCTATGGATCGATAGTTTTCATTTGGAATGATTCAATTGATTTTTGTGACAAGAGTGTTTAATGTCGCTTGTGGAGTGTTGTGGATAAGTTTATGGCAGGAGTGGATTGATTTTAAGGGTCAATTGTGTATTGTTGTGTTCGGTTTTGATTTCGATTAAGAGAATAGATACTATGTTCCATGCGTGATCGATTAGTGTGATTACAATGAATATTATAATCGTAGTTGATATGATTGATTTGGGGGGTGTTTAAAAGGAGTGAGAATTCAAACTCCATAGCATTTGAGGTTGTTACGAAAAGCAAAAGCTATCCATGTAAGAACTATTGTTGTTAAATATTTTTGTATAACTAGTTGCTTTTCCATGTATCTAGTTAAACTTTCCTAAATACATTGATGCAATAATTTGGAGTTACACAATTTTGATTAAAATGCAAGTAAATCTTATTTAATTGGTCGTGTTACTTTGATTGGACTTCTTTTTCATCAATCACACATTACGTTTCTCGTTTGACGTCTGATTAGTTTCATTTCAACTCTAGTTTGATTCTCTATTCTTTTCCTATGAAAAACTAGTCGTTTATTGGTCCTTTGCACCTAGTTTCATTCCCTTGTTGGTCTTAGGAGGATTATATAGATCGATAATTGTCATTTTGATTGATTCAAGGGAGTTTTATGGTAAAACTGTTTGAAGTTGGTTGGGGAGTGTTGTGGGTAAGTCTATGGCAGTAGTGGATTGATTTTAAGGGTCATTCGTGTGGTGTCGTGTTCGGGTTTTGTTTCGATTAAGACAATAGATACTATGTTCCATGTGTGATCGATTAGTATCATTCCAATGAAAATTATAATCAAATTTGATTAGATTTGTTTAGGAGTGTGTTTAGAATCCTTGAGAATCAAAACTCCATAGCATTTGAGGTTGTTACGAAAAGCAAAAACTATCCATGTAAGAACTACTATTGTTTAATATAGTTGTAAAACTAGTTTCTTTCCTATTTATTTAGTTAAGCTTTCATGAATACATTGATATACCAATCTGTAGTTGCACAATTTTGATTCAAATACAAGTAAACCATATTTAATTGGTCGGGTTCCCATGATTTGACTTCTTTTTCATCAATCACACACTTTGTTTCTCGTTTGACATTTGATTTGTTTCATTTCTAATGTAATTTGATTATCTATTCTTATCTAGTGAAATACAAGTAGTTTATTGACACTTTGCACCTCCTTTCCTTCCCTTGATGGTCGAAAAAGGGTTCTATGAATCGATAGTTGTCATTTGGATTGATCAATGGAAAAGGCAAGGGTGTTCGAACTTGGTTATTGATATTTTTTGTGTTGGGAGTGGATTGATTTAAGGGTCATTCGTGTGGTGTCGTGTTTGGTTTTTGTTTCGATTTAAACAATAGATACTTTATTCCATGTGTGGTCGATTAGTGTGATTCCAATGAAGATTATAATCAGATTTGATTAGATTGGTTTAGGAGTGTGTTTAGAAGGCTTGAGAATCAAAACTCCATAGCATTTGAGGTTGTTACAAAAAGCAAAATCTATCCATGCAAGAACTATTGTTGTGTAATGTTTTTGGATACTAGTTTCTTTCCCATGTATTTAGCTAAGCTTTCGTGAATACATTGATGCACCAATCTGCAGTTGTACAATTTTGATTAACATTCAAGCGAGTCCTATTTAATTGGTCGTGTTACCTTGATTTGAATTCTTTTTCATCAATTACACATTACGTTTCTCGTTTGATGTCTGATTTATTTTATTTCCACTCTAATTTGACTCTCTAATCTTCTTTAAGGAAATACAAGTAGTTTATTGGTCTTTTGCACCTCGTTTCCTTCCCTTCATGGTCAAAAGAGGATTCTCTGGATTGATAGTTTTCATTTGGATTGATTCAATGAATTTGTGTGGCAAGAGTGTTTGAAGTTACTTTGGAGTTTTATGGATACGTTTATGGCAGGAGTTGATTGATTTTAAGGGTCATTCGTGTGGTGCCATTCAATGTTTTGGTTTCGATTAAAACAATAGATACTTTGTTCCATGTGTGATTGATTAGTGTGATTTCAATGAATATTATAATAAGATTTGATTAGATTGGTTCGGGAGTATGTTTAGAAGGCTTGAGAATCAAAACTCTATAGCATTTGAGGTTGTTCCAAAAAGCAAAAGCTAATTGTTTTTTGATATTTTTGTATAACTAGGTTCTTTCTTAGGTATTTAGTTAAGCTTTCCTGAATACATTGACGCACCAATCTGTAGTTGCACAAATTTGATTAAAATACATGTAAATCTTATTTAACTGGTCGGGTTACCTTGATTTGACTTCTTTTTCATCAATCACACATTACCTTTCTCGTTTGATGTCTCATAGTTTCATTTCCACTCTGATTTGATTCCCTACTCTTCTCTAGTGAAATACGATTAGCTTATTGGTCCTTTGCACCTCGTTGGTCCTTGATGGTTGAAAGATGATTCTATGGATCGATAGTTGTTATTTGTATTGATTCAATTGATTTTTGTGGCAAGTGTGTTCAAAGTTGCTTGTGGAGTGTTGTGGATAAATTTATGGCAGGAGTGGATTGATTTTAAGGGTCATTCGTGTGGTGTCGTGTTAGGTTTTGATTTCAATTAAGACAATAGATACTATGTTCCATGCGTGATCGACTAGTGTTATTACAATGAATATTATAATCATATTTGATTTGATTGGTTTGGGATGGTGTTTAAAAGGATTGAGAATTCAATCTCCATGCGAGAACTAATGTTGTTTATTGTTTTCGTATAACTAGTTTCTTTCCCATGTATTTAGTTAAGCTTTCATGAATACATTGATGCACTAATCTGTAGTTGTACAATTTTGATTAACATTCAATTCAGTCTTATTTAATTGGTTGTGTTACCTTGATTTGACTTCTTTTTCATCAATCACACATTACGTTTCTCGTTTGACATCTGGTTTATTTCATTTCCACTCTAAGTTGATTCTCTATTCTTCAATACATAAATACGAGTAGTTTATTGGTCTTTTGTACCTTGTTTCCTTCTCTTGATGGTTGAAAGAGGATTCTATGGATTGATAGTTTTCATTTGATTGATTCAATGGTTTTTTTGTAGTAAGAGTGTTCGAAGTTACCTGTGGAGTTTTGTGGATAAGTTTATGGCAGGAGTGGATTGATTTTAAGGGTCATTCTTATATGTAGGATCGGTGTTTGTTTCTCAACACAAGATAATCACACAAACTCACTTAACGTCACTCGGATTGATAAAGAAGAATCTTAACCAAGTTCAAAAGTAATAGAATAAGTTCAAACAGAAAACACAAAAGCATACGAGTGGTTTACAAGATACTTGTATATATTACTTCTCAACTCAGTTTTACAAGACTCTTACAAGCATGGTTACTAAGTTACATCGAGAAACTATATATACTACTATCTACAGCCGGTTATACTTGGAAAACTAGCTAAATTTTACAACTAGACAAATACTACATTGTTTAGAAGTAAGACATCTAAGATGAAATAATAAATCTTAAGTTAGGCAGTCATGACATGTCCATGACTTACCTTTTGTCACAAACTAAAAGTGGCAACTATACTAAGCTGATAATGGTTGAACAGTGGATAAAGTAAGGTTAACTACATGGGCATAGGAAAGCGCCATGCAGTCTGTTAGAGTGGTAACGGACTGTCAGATAGACCTTACTTATGTCCACTGGTTCATAGTTAGTTCTTCCGAAGCTAAATGGCTTCGGAAGAATAAATTCTTCCGAGGACATTTATACTTCGAAAGAATCAACTTCTTCCAAATTTTTGTAAGTCTTCAGGACTTTATTCTTTGGAAGACTTTGTCTTTGTTTCTTCTAAGTTGCATACTTTGGAAGAATAAGAACTTAGTCTTGGAAGACTAAGTTCTTCCTTCGGAAGTTCTTCACACTTTAGCGTCGGAAGATCTTTGACTTAGCTTTGGAAGAGTAGCTTGTTCCTTCGGAAGACCATTTGTTTAGCATATCAAAATATATCTAAGTGTGTTTTAGTTGCACCAGCCTCATTAGATCCAACAGTACTCCCCCTAGGCTGATGCTACCAAAACCTCACTTGTTTCTTCTCCTCAAAGTCTTCAGCACCAGGGAAAGAAGGTATTTGTCTATCTCTATTTTAATTCCTAATGCAGTGGAGATGATGTTATACAAGTCATCCGTGGATAGTAGATCCAGTCAGTCATTTTGGATGACATGTCTCCTCTGTTGTACCCCTCTGAAAAGAGTTAGTTGATGAGAACCATAGTCATATTCCTATCTAACTATTGGTTCTGAAGTTGGTCCCTTAACCATTTGCAGTAATGTTTTTCCTTTGATGGTTGCTCTTTCCATTTCAGCCTGTGTTTTTAGTTTCATTTTGTTGAATTGAATGCTACTAAGATGATTTCTTATATGAGTAGCAATCTGAGAGCTAGAGGGGTTGGTGACTGGTCTCTCTACTAACTTAGCAATATCAAATCTACTTGAGTGTAGTAGAGCGGATGTGTCAAGTCTGGTTATTTGACCATTGTCCCTTTCTATTATGAAGCTTTGAGTAGATTCATCAAACCTCCACTGGACAATTGAGCTTCTGGGAGCGAAGGGGCTGGTTGGCAGCATATTTCTTTTTTTGGTGTCCAGCAGAGTCACCAACCTTCTCTTTAACTTCTTCTCCTTTTCTACAAGAGTATCATAGTTGACGGCTAGAAGTTGGAGAGCTTGGTCCAATGTTCCCCTAGGCAGATCAAGGAATGCATCTCTTATGAGGGAACATAAAGAGCCATTAGTGTATTTCAGTTTAATTGACTCTTCCTCATAAGAGATGTTGCTCAAGGTTATGCAGTTGATGAGCTTCCTTTTGATCTCCTTAAATTCTTCTAAGGACAGGGGCTTGGAAAGTTCAGAAGATGGTTTGGGTTGAGATTGGGTTCTAGGTTGTGTTTTGGGTTTAAGGATAGGTGGAGGCAGAGGTTGTTTAGAGACAGGGGGTGAAGATGTGGGAATGGCTGATGGTGTGGGTTTAGGAGTTGAGGGTTCAGTGGTTGGTTTTGTTTTGATGGGGAAGGGTGAAGATATAGGAAGTGGCTTTGTTGGATGTGGTTTGGGTTTGAGTGCTATCTTCCGAGGGCTTTGTTTCCAAGGCACCTCCTGAGTTCTTCCTAAGAGAATGTCAACCTTTATGTCGCTGACATATCGCTGTAGGGTCTTCTCTGACATGGGGCCCACTTTCCTGCTAGTGAACCCATGGGCTTTAAGGTAGGTTTTCATCCATTCCTTATCACCTACCTTCTTGGCAGAATCAAGTATAGCTTCTTCTTTCTCCTTCTTCTCCCTTAGCCTTTCCCTTGCAACCTTCTTTCTTTCTTTGTTGATCTCCTTAGTTTCTTTGTAGAAATGAAACACAATCATATCATAATCATTAGGGGCCAACTCCTCCTTTGTATAGCCTCTCTTGTAGAGAAAGGCTATCTTTTCCTTCCTGTCCTAAACCTTTACTTCCTCCTCCCTTTTCCTTTTCTCCTCCTTATTGGCTAACCTTCCTGTAACACCCCGAATTTTATTTAAAAGAAGAGAAAAGAAAAGTATCTAGAAAGAAAGGAATATGGACACAAAATGGAGGGGCTAAAGTTGTAAAAAGGACAAAAATCCATTATTTTAATATAAATAGGAGTATGGCAGCCCACTTAAAGCAAACCTGCTTTTTGCTCTCGGCTAAAGAGGAAAAGAGAAGAAGAACTCTCGGTTTTTGAGAGAAAAAGGAAGAAGAAGCTGCAAAAGGTAAGTTTCTTAAGTATATGTTCGGTTTTAACCGAATTCACAAGCTTTGACTAATGTTCTTGGCATTCAGTGGTTGTTTTTGGGATTTTTAGTGCTAAAATCGTGGGGGAGCTTCAGACCCGAAGTGTTTTGCTTGAAGGTTGCTTCAGGTGAGTTTCTAGAACCCCTATTTTACTGATTTTCAACTTCTTGGGGCTATTATGCATACTGAATAAACGTTTTAAAGAGTTAACCGAATGTTTCTGCAATTTGTTCGAATGATGTTCTGTGATTTAAGTTTTGATGCTGTTTTGGTGGTTAGAATTGTTGTTAGTATGTTTTAAGGGCCTTAGTATGTTAGATCTGTGTTTGGGTAGTGTTAAAAAGGTTTTGGGTGTTTATGGCAGTTTAGAGATTTTCAGAAAGTTCCCATGCGCCCAACTTATCTCATGCACCTAACTGTCCTCATGCGCCCAAATAGTGGACATGCTCCTGAACAGTCGTCATGCGCCCAGAATAAGTATTGATGCACCTAAGTGTTGGTCATGCGTCCGAATAGTTCCCATGCGCCCAGAGTTGCCCATGCGCCTAAGTGTTTATGCGCCTAAACAGTGCTCATGCCTGCATAGTGGTAATGCGCCTACATAGTTGTAATGCGCCCAGACTGTTTATACTTAGAATTTTTATGCTCATGCACCTGAAATGTTCCATGTGCCTCATTTTGGACTTAGGATTTTCTAAGGGGCTTAAGCGGTAGATGTTTGAGGTAGGTCCCGTTGTGATGTGATGGCATATGCTTGATGTATGCATGATGATGTGATGAGGTTAATGTGTATGTGTGTGTGTGATGTGTTATCTTTCTTCGTTAAACGGTTTTCAAAACGTATGTATTATGTTATGTAATACATTATGTATTATGTTATAACTTTACGTGGTATGATGTATGAATGTGCATACGTAAAGTATTATGTAACGAAGTGAAAGATAACGATAATGAAAAGTGGAACGTAATGAACGAATGAAAGTCTTGCAAGCGATGAATGGAGGTGCACGACCATGTTGTCGTTAGCTCAACTGTGTGCGGTTTAGCTAACCCGAAGGATGCACACAGGGAGTCTAATAATGACTTGAAGGCGGTCTAATCCTTGAGGTTGACCCAAATGATGTCGTGATGCACGCCCCAGTACTGTGTCGGTCTTCGGACATGAGTCGGGGGTTTGTTTACAGGCCCCGGCATAGTATCGGTCTTCGGATATGAGTCGGGGGTGTTGCAAACAGAGACGGGGTCCTTGTCGCGTACCCGGTACTGTGTCGGTCTTCGGACATGTGTTGGGGGTTTGTTTACAGGCCCCGGCACAGTATTGGTCTTCGGACATGAGTCGGGGGGTATTGCATGAGACAGGATCTGATTAATGGTAAAAGATGTAATGAACTAACGAATGAACGATGATGAAGATAATAATAAATATTATCAATGTGTACGTTAATATGTGATCACGTACGATTGTAAAGGTTATGATTTAACGAAAGTAAAGTATTTTATTTATAAAACTAGAACTCACTCAGCGTCGCTGACTTTTTGTATGCATGATAGTTGGCAGGTATTTTGTTGATGCTGAGGAGTTGCAGGCATGGATGCGTATGCTACTGGGGACATTTTAAGGCTGGCATCCATATTTTGATATGATGTTGTATTCTGAAATGTAAACGATTTATGCAATGAGATAACATGTTTTAATTATTAATGAATGTTTTTAAAATTCCGCTGCAAAAGTAATGTATGTTTTAAATATTTTATGCTATGATGGCTCAGCTATGAGTGTCCCGGGAACGGGGCCTTACAAGTTGGTATCAGAGCTAAAGTTTAATAGAATTGGGCAAATATTTTTAAAAATCTAATATTAAACTGAGAATGGGACGAAAGGAAAGGGATGCCGGTCCTAATAGCTACATGCCTGCAGGTAAAAGTTTTCTGTAAAAGTTTTATGTAAAGGTTTTATGTAATTTAATGTTAACCGGTATTATGCGCGCATGTTATGTGGCTTGTGTGCTTTTGTGTAGATTTAAATACTGATGTAGTCAGGAAAGGAAATCCTTGGGGAATGAAGGGTAAAGTAAGTGGCTAATCATAACTGGCCACTGTGATTAGGGACTTACTATACTTGACATAACTCGAGCTATTACCTTGATTGACCGTGTTGGTGTTTGAATCTTGTTGTGTTTTAGATGGTTGGCGGTTGGTCTTCTGAGGCTTCACGAGGTGGAGGTCGGGGTGGAAGTGGTGTTAGGCCGTGTGTCACGAGGAGCAGGGCCAAGACTGCTGAGACGGCTCCTGAAGAGCCAGAGCTTCATCACCAGGATGGTGAAGATGAGAGTGCTAATCTGAGAGCCTCAATGAAGGAGGCAGTAGCAGAGGAAGTCCATCAGGTCATGCAGACGATTCTGCCATCTGTAGTGACTGAAGTTATCCGTGCTGTGATGGATGACGAGAAGAAGGAGAAGGAGGAGAGGAGGACCGCACGGCGAGGAAGTGAAGCTGGAGGTTCTGGGGATATGGAGCAACCCGATGCTGACATGGTTGTCTCCAGTGACGATGAGGAGGACGAGGAAGCTGTGCAGGAGACTGCGAAGGGATGCAGCTATGGAGCATTCCAAAGGTGTAGGCCCCCTATGTTTGATGGAAATGGGAGTGCTGCTGTTGCACAACGTTGGGTGAGAGAGATGGAAGTGGTACTTGACATCAGCGAGTGCCGCGAGGATCAGAAGGTGAAGTTTGCTACCCACTCATTTGTGGATTCAGCCTTATGCTAGTGGGACAACATTGTCCAGGCTGAGGGTACTAGGGCAATCGGGAGGATGAGGTGGAAGGAGCTGAAGAGATTGGTAATTGAGGACTTTTGCCCTCATAGAGAGCTTGACAAGGTCAAGAGGGAGTTCCTGCAGCTAGAGGCGGGAACGATGACTCACCAGCAGTACACCACGAAGTTCAATGAGATGGCAAGGCTGGTGCCAAATCAGGTGATGCCTGTGTCACGAAAGATCAAAAGGTATATTCAAGGTCTGCCAGCAGATATCCGCAGACATCTGATCGCTGCCCGGCCAGGTATGTTTAGGTCGGTGGTCGACCTAGCGGGGAGGCTGTATGACGAGCGAGAGGCGGTGGCTATAATGGATGAAGAGGAGGAGCGAGGTTATGTTAAGAGTGGGAACGGAAGGCGGGATAACAATGATGTTGAATTTGTGGCTGGAGGTAAGACAATGAGGTTCGATGATCAGAAGAGGATAACTAAAAGGGAAGAGGTATGCAAGAAGTATGGTAGAGGCCAGTAGGGGGAGTGCAGGTGGGGATCGAACGTCTGCTTCTAGTGTGGAAGAGAGGGCTACAGGGCGAGGGATTGTCACATGGCTAAATGTTACTATGGCGAGACTGGACATAGGAGCAGAGACTGCAAGAAGTCAAGGGCAGGAAGCTCAGGTGTGGGGAAGAAGAGCAGAGGATGAAGGTCAGAGCATTCGCTATGACCTGGAGGAGGCTAGAGTGGACTCCAACGTGACGTCAGGTACGTTTCTAGTAATTTAAATTTGTGCATCTATGCTTTGATTGTGGTGCTAGTAGTAGTTTCATTCCTGCTGCCTTCTGTGATAAGTTACACGTTAGGACTAGGAAGATCGATGAGCCCTTCGATGTAGAAATTGCTACTGCTAAGTCCACTAGGATACTTGATGCCCAAGAGGATTGCGCGATAGAATTAAGAGAGCGCGTATCTCCTGCTTGACTGTTCAGGACGAACTTAGGCGGATAGGCGTACACCTTCGGATGAATTAGCTATTAGCCTATGAGACAAAACTCCGCGTGTCGCAGGAAGATGGTTTAATCTACCGCGCCAGACAAGAGTTCGGTGCCAACCTACGGTGATGGAGTAATGATGAAGGCCTCGTCGTGGAGAGGGGGATCATCCGATTTAGAGAAACAAGAAAAGCTAATAACGAGTTATATAGTGCCATTCTGAATTGTTGCTCAGGTAAGAGAAGTGGCATGTCGACTGGAGCAACCCGACGTGTTAAGTGGAAGTCATCCGACGTTCCATGTATCTCGTCTAAGAAAGTGTTCAATCGATGAGGATATGATCGTGCCACTAGAGAATACTGAGATGGACAAAGGATTCTACTACGAGAAGCAACTGGTGGCCGTTTATGATAGAAAGAAGAGAAGGGCTAAGGAGAATAGTGGTTCCACTTGTGCGAGTACAGTGGAGCCCAGAAGGGGACTAAGCCTACGTATAATATCAAGAAAGAGGTGTTATAGCATCACCCGTAACTGTTTGAGAAGCGACAGGTTTCGGGGACGAAACCTATTTAAGGGGGCTGGACTTGTAACACCCCGAATTTTATTTAAAAGAAGAGAAAAGAAAAGTATCTAGAAAGAAAGGAATATGGACACAAAGTGGAGGGGCTAAAGTTGTAAAAAGGACAAAAATCCATTATTTTAATATAAATGGGAGTATGGCCACCCACTTAAGGCTGAAGAAGAAAAGTGAAGAAGAACTCTCGGGTTTTGAGAGAAAAAGGAAGAAGAAGCTGCAAAAGGTAAGTTTCTTAAGTATATGTTTGGTTTTAACCAAATTCACAAGCTTTGACCAATGTTCTTGGTATTCAGTGGTTGTTTTCGAGGATTTTTAGTGCTGAAATCATGGGGGAGCTTTAGACCCGAAGTGTTTTGCTTGAAGGTTGCTTCAGGTGAGTTTCTAGAACCCCTATTTTACTAATTTTCAACTTCTTGGGGCTATTATGCATACCGAATAAACATTTTAAAGAGTTAACCGAATGTTTCTGCAATTTGTTTGAATGATGTTCTGTGATTTAAGTTTTGATGCTGTTTTGGTGGTTAGAATTATTGTTAGTATGTTTTAAGTGCCTTAGTATGTTATATCTGTGTTTGGGTAGTGTTAAAAAGGTTTTGGGTGTTTATGGCAGTTTAGAGATTTTCAGAAAGTTCCCATGCGCCCAACTTATCTCATGCGCCTAACTGTCCTCATGCGCCCAAATAGTGGACATGTTCCTAAACAGTAGTTAATGAACGCAGAATAAGTGTTGATGCGCCTAAGTGTTGGTCATGCGTTCGAATAGTGCCCATGCGCCTAAGTA
The DNA here is from genome assembly GCA_025506505.1 of Flaveria sonorensis. Lineage (NCBI taxonomy): Eukaryota > Viridiplantae > Streptophyta > Magnoliopsida > Asterales > Asteraceae > Flaveria > Flaveria sonorensis. The sequence goes on from CM046426.1 coordinate 28,424,468, forward strand.
GGGATCATGCGCCTGCATAGTGGTAATGCGCCTACATAGTTGTAATGCGCCCAGACTGTTTATACTTAGAATTTTTATGCTCATGCACCTGAAATGTTCCATGTGCCTCATTTTGGACTTAGGATTTTCTAAGGGGCTTAAGCGGTAGATGTTTGAGGTAGGTCCCGTTGTGATGTGATGGCATATGCTTGATGTATGCATGATGATGTGATGAGGTTAATGTGTATGTGTGTGTGTGATGTGTTATCTTTCTTCGTTAAACGGTTTTCAAAACGTATGTATTATGTTATGTAATACGTTATGTATTATGTTATGACTTTACGTGGTATGATGTATGAATGTGCGTACGTAAAGTATTATGTAACGAAGTGAAAGATAACGATAATGAAAAGTGGAACGTAATGAATGAATGAAAGTCTTGCAAGCGATGAATGGAGGTGCATGACCATGTTGTCATTAGCTCAACTGTGTGCGGTTTTGCTAACCCAAAGGATGCACACAGGGAGTCTAATAATGACTTGAAGGGGGTTAATCCTTAAGGTTGACCCGAATGATGTCATGATGCACGCCCCGGTACTGTGTCGGTCTTCGAACATGAGTCGGGGGTTTGTTTACAGGCCCCGGCACAGTATCGGTCTTCGGACATGAGTCGGGGGTGTTGCAAATAGAGACGGGGTCCTTGTCGCGTACCTCGATACTATGTCGGTCTTCAGACATGAGTCGGGGGTTTGTTTACAGGCCTCGGCACAGTATCGGTCTTCGGACATGAGTCGGGGGTATTGCATGAGACAGGATCTGATTAATGGTAAAAGATGTAATGAACGAACGAATGAACGATGATGAAGATAATAACAAATATTATCAATGTGTACGTATAATGTGTGATCGCGTACGATTGTGAAGGTTATGATTTAATGAAAGTAAAGTATTTTATTTATAAAACTAGAACTCACTCAGCGTCGCTGACTTTTTGTATGCATGATAGTTGGCAGGTATTTTGTTGATGCTGAGGAGTTGCAGGCATGGATGCATACGCTACTGGGGACGTTTTGAGGCTGGCATCCACATTTTGATATGATGTTGTATTCTGAAATGTAAACGATTTATGTAATGAGATAACATGTTTTAATTATTAATGAAAGTTTTTAAATTCCGCTGCAAAAGTAATGTATGTTTTAAATATTTTATGCGATGACGGCCCAGCTGTGAGCGTCCCGGGAATGGGGGCTTACACTTCCTACCTCTTCTCTTTCTCTTTGCAGCTAGGTTTCTTTCTCAAGCTCCACAAGCTCATCAAGTTGGAAAAGAAGCATTTGTTCATCTTCTACTCCTAGGCTGATGAGCCTATCAATGATCTCCACCCTCTTCTGATTGTTGATACTTTCACGAGGTGCTGCTACTGCTTTGGTGCATACTGCAAGCAACTTCTCAGTATCAACTTTTCCTTTCTTTCTTAGCTTATCCAACCTTTCCTCCTCTAGAAGCTCTTCAGCAGTAAGCTTTCTCTTCCCTTTAGGATCAGAGGAAGATTCAGCCTTTTTGGTCATGGGCTTTTCCAATTCAGATGATATAATTGAACCAAAATATATGCATGGAGGTTCAATTATGGTTTGTGAAGAAGAGGATTGGTCTGCAGCTTCTTTTTTGATCTTCCATTCCATCCTATGGTTGATCATGCTTGATGAGCCTGAAGAGGCTTGTGTAACATAACTTGCTTCCGAGGCTTCTTTCTTCTCGGAAGTAGTTGTCACCACCTTTTCTTCCGAAGTAGTCTTCTTTTTCGAAGGTTTCAAAGGATTCCTTTTGTTCCTTTGTTTTGCTTCCGAAGCTAGTTTTCTTTTGGAAGTACTTGCTTCCGAAGGCACTCTAGCTTAAAGTGAAAACTTAGGAAGCTTTTTTTTGTTCTTTTGTTTGTCTTCCAAAGTTAGTTTCCCTTCGGAAGAGTAAGCTTCTTCCAAAAGCAACTTGGCTTTAGAAAAACTTTCCTTTTCTTAACACTTGGGCCACATGGTAAGGTTCAAATATGAAACCCTCCTTGACTCCTTTCTTAACATTAGATGCATAATGTGTGTTTGCTGGATTGTAGTAACAATCTTTAGCCATATAGTTATGCAGGCCATAGATTATGCATTCAATGTTAATTTTGATGGGGAAGGTTGATGGTTGCTTCGGAAGCTTCTTTTCTTCATTATCAGCCTTCCCCTTCAATTTTTGATCCTTTTTTAGAACAGAAATGTTGGTACTACATTCCTTTCCTGAATCAAGATTTCTAACCACTTGAAATCCAGCTGATATGAATACACCACTTTGCTTTGGGTCTATCTTTAACTTTGACTCAACCACCTTTTTGGTAGTTTTTCTTGCTACCCTGATTTTGTTTTTTCTAGCTTTGGTGGTTAAGAGTTGATCATCAGCTATGGGGATGAGGTTTCCTACCTTATCCTTCCCTGTGGTGGTTTCCATTATTGCATCATTCTTCTGCTCTTTGAGTAATGGGTCAGCAGTTGGAACCTCTTGCTCCTCTACACCACATCTAGGCTATCTAATAGACACAAAGGAGTGTGGTGGAGCAATTTCATTAGTTCCCAACCTACTTTTGTTTTGATAACACACCTTTGAGTGGGAGGATGATACAATGATGGTGTTGAAGTTATGCTCCTCAATGGCATACTTCTTAGCTTTATCCTCAGCTATCACTAGCTGGGCTTGAGCTTTAGTCAACTTGGAGATTAAATCTTTTATTTGAGCCCTGTAATTTGAATGCTTATGTTTTAAAGATGACACAGTTTTCTCTAACTCTTGTATTTTGAGTTTGTAGTCAGATTCTGCTCTCCTAAAATCCAATTTTAGTATATTTAAAGACATAATATCAGATTTAATTTCCATGTTGTAGTCCTGATACAATTTGACCTTAGCAATATAGGCTGGAGTACAGAGATGTTCATATACCTTAGTGTCTTCAGTTCCAGCCATGAGAGTTTGAGCAGGAGTGATATCTTACACCATGAAGCTCCAATCAACTTCTTGAGCAACAGCTACAGTTTGTTGCTCAGTGGATTTGGTTGCAGCTTTAGGGGTAGTAGGATGTTAAGAGGCTTGAGTTGCTCCGAGATTAGATCTAGGAGCTTTGCATTCCCTTGCAAAGTGACCAAGCTGGTTGCAGTTGTAGCACTTGACCTTTGTCTTGTCAAACCCAAATTTGCTGTTGGTTGGGTTCTAAGGGAACTCCCTTCTAGTTCTTTTGAAGAACTTCTTTGCTTTGTAGGTCAAGAGAGCTATCTGTTGGACAATGTCCATGTATTCTATATCATCTGGGCTGAAACACTTTAGATCATCAAAACAGAACTGAAAATCTCCAGAGTGCTCACTCCCTAAAATAAAGGCACGGCTATCCTTGAAAGGATTTTGATGAGCCTGTTGAGACCTGGATGTCTTAGGGAATGTGATGTAAGACCCAAAAGAAGAGGATGACTGTTGGGTGTAGTTCAAGTACAGCTGGGCCTGGGGAGTTCTTGAACCTTCAACAACATGTAAAGCATTGCTGACTGAAGGATTGGTGATACTGTTCATTTAATGGCCTTTCTAAGATTCCATCTCCATATGGTATCCATTAAGGATTCCATATAGTTTAGTCATAGTGAGAGTGTTGAGATTCTCAGTTCTCTTGATTGAGACACAATAGAAAGTCACTCATGAGGCAGTGCATTCATGAATTTTATTACTATGTCTTTCTTCTCAAGAATCACTCCCATAGACTGAAGAGAGGTGATCAAGTTCAAGTATCTGAAGTATTGTTGGCTCAAGGTCTCACCAACAATATATGCGAAGTTCTCAAACTTCTGCTTCAATACATCTTTCTTTGACTCCTTGGATTCAGCAGAACCAGAGTACATCAGCTTTAAAGCCTCAAAGAGTTCTTTGGCAGACTTGCAGTGCTTAAAGCCTACCATTATAGAGTTTGGTATAGCAGTAAGAAGAACAGTCATGGCTTTGAAGTCAATGTCCATTCTTTTATAGTCTTCATCTGAGTAGTCTTCAATGGCCTTCTTAATAATGGCATCATTTCCTGCTAGAGATTCCACTTTTGGCTTGTATGGACCATGGGTAACAGACCTCCACATTCGGCAATCCTGGTACTTGATGAAGCCTTAAATGCAGCACTAGGTCTTAAAATCATTAGGAGTTATGGTAGGAGCCTTGGTCATAGTTCCCAGCTCAAACTCAGAGGACTTCTGGTTGAAAGTCATTAGAGTGAAGTGAGTGAGTATGAAGAAACAAGGGTAATTTGGGATGGTAAGATCTCACAATCAAGAGCCTAAAAAGCTCTAATAGAAATTGCAGGATCAGTGTTTGTCTCATAACATAAGATAATCACACAAACTCCCTTAATGTCACTTGGGCTGATGAAGCAGAATCTTAACCAAGTTTACAATTAATATAATAAGTTCAAACAGAAAACACAAAAGCACACAAGTGGTTTTCAAGATACTTGTATATATTACTTCTCAACTCAGTTTTGCAAGACTCTTACAAGCATGGTTACTAAGTTATATAGAGAAACTATATATACTACTATCTACAGCCAGTTATACTTGGAAAACCAGCAGGAAATTACAACTAGACAAATACTATATTGTTTAAAAGTAAGACATCTAAGATAAAATAATAATATCTTAGGTTAGGTAGTCATGACATGTCCATGACTTACCTTTTGACACCAACTAAAAGTGGCAATTGTACTAAGCTGATAATGGTTGAATAGAGGATAAAGTAAGGTCAACTACATAGGCATAGGAAAGCGCCATGTAGTCTGTCAGAGTGGCAGCAGACTGTCAAACAGATCTTACTTATGTCCACTGGTTCATAGTTAGTTCTTCCAAAGCTAAATGGCTTCGGAAGAATAAATTCTTACGAGGCCATTTATACTTTGAAAGAATCAACTTCTTTTGAATTTCTGTAAGTCTTCAGACTTTATTCTTCAGAAGACTTTGTCTTTGGATCTTCTAAGTTGCATACTTCAGAAGAATAAGAACTTAGTCTCAGAAGACTAAGTTCTTCCTTTGGAAGTTCTTCACACTTGAGCTTCAGAAGATCTTTGACATAGCTTCAGAAGAGGAGCTTGTTCTTTCAGAAGACCATTTGTTTAGCACATCAAAATATATATAAGTGTGGTTTTGGTTGCACCAGCCTCATTAGATCCAATAGTGTGGTGTCCTGTTTGGTTTTGGTTTCGATTAATACAATATATACTTTGTCCCATGTGTGATCGATTAGTGTTATTCCAATGAATATTATAATTAGATTAGATTAGATTGGTTCGGGAGTGTGTTTAGAAGGCCTGAGATTCAAAATTCCATAGCATTTAAGGTTGTTACAAAAAGAAAAAGCTATCTATGTGAGAACTATTGTTGTTTAATATTTTTGTATAACTAGTTGCTTTCCCATGTATTTAGTTAAGCTTTCCTGAATACATTGATGCACTAATCTACAGTTGCATAATTTTGATTAAAATACATGTAAATCTTATTTAATTGGTCGGGTTACCTTGATTTGACTTATTTTTCATCAATCACACATTACCATTCTCGTTTGACATCTGATTAGTTTCATTTCCACTCTAATTTGATTCTCTATTCTTCTCCTGTGAAATACGAGTAGTTTCTTGGCCCTTTGCACCTTGTTTCCTTCCCTTGATGGTCTAAAGAAGATTCTATGGATTGATAATTATCATTTGGATTTATTCAATGGAGTTTTGTGGCAAAAGTTTTTGAAGTTGGTTGTGGGGTGTTGTGGATAAGTTTATGGCAGGAGTGGATTGATTTTAAGGGTCATTCGTGCGGTGTCGTGTTTGGTTTTGGTTTCGATTAAGACAATAGATACTATGTTCCATGTGTGATCTATTAATGTGATTCCAATGAATATTATAATCAAATTTGATTAGATTGGTTTGGGAGTATGTTTAGAAGGCTTGAGAATCATAACTCCATAGCATTTGAGGTTGTTACGAAAAGCAAAAGATATCTATGCAAGAACTACTATTGTTTAATATATTTGTATAACTAGTTTCTTTCCCATGTATTTAGTTAAGCTTCTGTGATAACATTGATACACCAATCTGTAGTTACACAATTTTGATTTAAATACAAGTAAATCTTATTTAATTGGTCGGCTTACCTTGATTTAACTTCTTTTTCATCAATCACACATTTCATTTCTCGTTTGACATCTAATTTGTTTCATTTTCTCTGTAATTTGATTCACTATTCTTCTTTACTAAAATACAAGTAGTTTATTGATCCTTTGCACCTCGTTTCCTTCCCTTGATGGTCGAAAAAGGGTTCTATGAATCGGTAGTTGTCATTTGGATTGATCAATGGATTTTTGAGGCAAGGGTGTTTAAAGTTGGTTGTGGATATGTTTTTAGCTGGAGTGGATTGATTTTAAGTGTCAATCGTGTGGTGTCGTGTTCGGTATTGGTTTCGATTTAAACTGATGATCAAGTATAGGGTGGTATTCACCTTGCCATTAGTTATAGCTTAGTTATAATTGTAATATGATCTAGTTTAGTTTTGTTACTGTTGTGTATTCTGTGGCATGCGATACTACATGCGAAACTGTAGTTTCGCTCGGTAGTTTCACATGGTCACAGAGCATGACAGTTTTGCACCATGCGAAACTGTATGCAAAACTAGGTCCTGTATAAATATGTTTATTTATTTGATCATTTTGGGAACTGTAAGATAATATCAGAAGATTATAAGGCTGATGCAACCAAAGAAGCCAAAACAACCAAGGGTCTTCCTGCATGCATGCACTGGACGTACAAAGGTAGAAGTGCTTCAGAAGTTTTACACTCTACATCAGAAAATACTCTAAGTGTAAAATCTTCTGAAGCCAAAGTCCAAATCATCCAAAGACAAAGATGAAGTCTTTCGAAGCTTCAAAGACAAATTCTTCTGAAGCCATTTTGCTATGAAGATTGATTTCTTCCGAAGACAGAGAAGACATGCTTTCTCTGATCTACTTTACAGAAAGCTGACACACTTTCCGTTGCAACTATGAAGACTCACCAACTTGTATGAGTTGGTGAAAAGTCCATGCTTTTGTAAATAGTAGAATAAGGTCTTTGTCTGTAACTTCCTACTTTTGTACCTGTAAACCTTTTTATATTAGAAAGGGATGTGAGCTATGGCATGTCATAGTCACTAGTTAAAAGGCAATCTGCCTTTTGACTCTACATTGATCTTGTTGTCTAGATTAGTGTTTTCAACTGTCTTTCTAAGTATTGATGGTTGTAGGATGTAGTATAAAGTGTCTCAAGTCCTTGTAATTCTGATATGCTTTGTAAACACTTATGATAGAACTTGAGAACAATATACAGCATCCTTGAAAACCATACTTGTTTGTTCTTGTTCTTAGTTCTGTCTCACTAATTACTTGTGTTCTTAGTATCATCATACTCAAACCTAGTTCCCCATTTGAGCTGTTAAGTGTTCTAAACCTTTCCTCATTATGAGACTGATTGTATTGACCACCCTTCAGATGGTCCTGCAATTGGTATCAGAGCATTTTAGGCTCTTGATTGTAAGATCTCACCATCTTTAATCCTTTCACTCTCATAAAATACTTAACATATCAAATGGCAGCTATCACCAAGGCTGACATGGAAACTGGTACCATGACTAAATCCCCATTGATCACTCCTGAAGACTTTGACACTTGGTGTCAAAGAATGAAAGGCTTCATCAAGTCCCAGGACTCTAGGATATGGGGTTAGTAGTCTCTGGACCTCATGTACCATCCACCCCTTCAGTTGCTACTGGTGGTGGTATGATACCCAAGGAAGTGACCAACTATTCTAATGAAGACTGGAAGAAAATTGATATTGATCAGAAGGCCATGAGCGCCCTCCAAATTGCTTTTCCAAACTCTATCTACAGAGGTTTTAAGAAGTGCAAGACTACAAAGCAACTATGGGATGCACTGAAGCTGATGTATGAGGGGTCCAATGAAGCTAAAGAGAGCAAGAAGGATCTCTTGAAGCAGCAGTTTGAGAACTTCACCTTCAAAGCAGGTGAAACCATGACTCAACAGTACTTCAGGTATGTTGAGATTGTGGATACTCTTGTTGATGTTAGAGTAACTTTAGAGAACAGGGATATTGTTAGGAAGTTCATGTCCTCTCTTTCCAGACAATGGACACACTATTGTGTGGTCATTAAGAGGACTGAAAACCTCAAGACTCTTACTCTCACTGAGTTGAATGGCATACTCAGTGGCTACCAGATGGAGATAAATATGCAAAATTCATCTGGTAACTCCAGCATCCAACAGAGTTCAGCCCTTCATGTGGTTGAAAGGGACAGAAGAAAACCACAACACCACCTTATCTGCTACCCTGAAACCTCATAAAAAGGGCCCTTTCATCACCAAGGGAGAGCTACATCCCTGGAAGCGCATTCCAGGAGACAAGTTCTTCTCAAGCTTTTGTGTCTTCAGATGAAGGTACAGGCAACTTTCTCTTCACTCTTGAAGGCCTGAACTATATCCATCCAGATGATCTGGAGTATATGGAAATAGTCCAGTAGATGGCTCTTCTCACTCACAGAGCCAAGAAGTTCTATAAGAGGACTGGGAGGAAGTTTCCCAGTAATATGTCCAGTGGAAAGTTTAGTCTGGATAAAGGCAAGGTGAAGTGTTACAATTGTAACCAAATGGGGCACTTTGCCAGAGAGTGCAAGGCATCTAAGTCAAATGGTGGCCAAGCACAAGCCAGGCCAAACTACATTGAAGGAGCACACTAGAATGAGAAGCCCAGGCAACATGCTGTAGTTGCTGAAGAAGGAGGCTTTGACTGGAGCTTTCAGGTGAAGGATGCTGCTCCAAACCAAGCACTTATGGTAGAACATGATGAAGCCAAGGTATTGGAACACCTCTGTACTCCTGAATGTATTGCTAAAGTCAATAAGTATAGGTCCTATAACTTAGAGATGAGATGAGATCTTGAGTCCTTAAATATCTTAAAAGCTGATTTTAAAAGTGTTGAAAATGATTATAAACTAAAAATAGAAGATCTAGAGAAAACCATTTCAACTCTAAAGCATGAACACACCAACTACAGGACTCACATCAAAGATCTCATCACTAAGTTAACTGAATGCCAGGCTGAGCTTGTGATCAACAAAGCCCAGGTAGAAAAACTTGTTCTTGAAGAAAGACTTTCAAGAACATGATATCCTTATCCCTACATGCACAAGTTTGTTATCAAAATAAGTAGGGACTGGGATCTACTGAGATAGCTCCTCCACACACTCTTTTATCTATAAGATCTCCAAGGTGTGGAACTTGTGAAGATGAGCTTCCCCTCATAGACCCTATTGCTGAAGAGGATAAGATGGAGATAGTGAAGGATGTGTCTAAGAAGAGTGAAGAGGACCATCCTAAGAAAGGACACTATTTTCCTTAGGAGAGTGATGAAGAAGCTGGGATGACCACGTCTAAAAGAAAGAACTTGATCAGGAGAGCCAAGATAAAGGCAAAAAAGGCTTAAGAAATCAAGGCTACATTTAACTCTAAGCAGAAACAAGTGTTTATCTTTGCAGGGTTTAAAGTGGTGAAGGCTGAAGACCTAACCATGAACTCTAGTACCAGGAGTTCTAGTTCAGGTTCAAATCATCTCAGCAAGGAGAAGAAGACTGATCAACTGTGTACCACTGCTACACAGCCTGAACCATCCAGCTCCAAGAGCAGTCCTCTCCCTAAGAAGCTTGCTGCATCATTTGTGAAGGTGAAGATGGAGAAGGAAAGTAATCAAGTTCAGTCTTCCTCTCAGAAGAAGACTCTCAGAAAGAAGCAAATGGATTGCATCATGTGTGGTAGTACTTCTTATTTGGCTAAGGATTGCATTTACAATCCTAAAAGTACAATCCACATGATCAAAGAGAGAACTTCTAAGAAGAAGAAGGAGAAGCAAGCTTCAAAAGGAAAATCTGTTTCCTTCAGAAGCTCCAAAGTGAAGAAAAAGACAAGTGAAAACTTGCCTTCGGAAGAAATTTTGGTCTCGAAAGAAAGAAATGCTTCCGAAGTACTAAAGCATGTTGTAGTGAAAGCAAGATCTTCTGAAGGTCCAGTCTCCAAAACTTCAGAAGTTGTTGAAACTTCCGAGGTGTTGAAGGTCAAGTCCAATCTTTCGAAGATGGTGTGGAAGATGAAGAAAGACCTGGTGACTAAAAGTTCTTCATCAACAGCCACTAATGGTCCTCTAAGCTTGAATATAGGATCTGTTACTATTACATTGTCTTCAGATCACTTTGAAAAGCCTAAGACCAATGAAGCTTGGGTTTTCAAGTGTAACTAACCACTTCTTTTTGTGCAGGAACAGCTAAAGACCAAGGGAAATGTGTGGATCATTGATAGTGGCTGTTCCAGGCACATGACTGGCAATGGTTCTTTGCTTCACAATTTTGAGAAAATTGATGGAGGACCAGTTGCTTTTGGAGGAGATGCTGGTGGTTACATCACTGGAAGGGGCATGGTCACAAATGGTAAGCTCACCATTGAGAAGGTAAATTTTGTTAAAGAGCTTGGATACAATCTACTGAGTGTATCCCAATTTTGTGATCAGAGACATAACATGCTCTTTACTGAGCATGAATACATTATTCTCATGCCCGGGGTGATCATTCCTTAAGAGCATATCCTGCTCAGAGCCCCCAGAAAAGGGAACATGTACAAGATGGACTTGCAAGAAAGATCTCCCTTAGGAGAGGTTTCTTGCTTTCTATCTAAAGAAAATAGTGATGAGTCTTTCCTCTAGCATAAAAGAATGTGCCATGTAAACTTTAAGAACATGAATAAATAAATTAAGAATGATTTGGTAACTGGAATGCCAAAGAAAAAGTTTACAAGTGATGATCATTGTGTTGCATGCCTAAAAGGGAATCAACATAAAGTGTCTAACAAGCCAAAGGAAAGGAACTCTATCATTACTCCCCTACACTTATTAAACATGGATCTCTTTGGCCCCACCATTGTAATGAGTCTAGGAAGGACCTCATACTGTTTAGTGATCACAGATGATTTCATGAGATTCACTTGGGTCTTTTTCCTTAGAACTAAGGATGAGACTCTTGAGATCTTGAAGAATTTCATTCTGAAGATTGAGAATCAATCTGATCACAAGGTCAAGACCATAAGATGTGATCAAGGAACAGAATTTAAGAACCAAATCCTTGATACATTTTCTGATGAAAATGGTATTACAAGACAATATAGTGCTCCCAGGACTCCTCAGCAAAACGGTGTTGCTGAGAGGAGAAACAGGACACTTATTGAGGCTGTAAGAACCATGTTATCTGACTCTAAACTGCCCATCACCTTCTGGGCAGAGGCTGTTAACACAGCCTGCTATATGCAGAACAGAGTTTAAGTAGTTAAGACTTATGGTAAAACTCCTTATGAGCTGTGGCATAAAAGGAGACCATTCATTGGTTTCCTCAGGTCATTTAGATGTCCATGCACCATCTTGAATACTAAAGATCAGGTAGCCAAGTTTGCTAAGAAATCAGATGATGGATATTTTATTAGATACTCTTCTTAAGCTAAGGCTTATAGAGTATACAATCTCATAACTAGAGTAGTTGAGGAGTCAGCCAATATGACTTTCAATGAGCACACTCCCAGTGTGAAAGGTTCTGGTCTGGATTGGCTATTTGATCTTGATTTAGTTACCAACTGTTTTAACAAGTCTTGTGAGAATGTTTTAGGATCTACAGGTAACACATCAATAGAAGATCCTGACCCAAGATTTGAGTTGAGAAGACCAAGCAAGAATACTACTTCAGCTCCAGTGGTAACTAACCCTGCAAATGAAGATCCTATCAGCACAAACATGACAAAATTTAGCTGATACATCTGAGATGCCTTCAAATTCCAGCTTAGAGGTTCAAAACTTAGGTGAAGGAGCTCCAAATGTAGCAGGAAATGGAGATGGTGATATTGATCAAGAATTTCTTGATGCTGATAACCACTCCATAGAAGACAACATAAATGATGTCACATACTCATTGGATCAAGTCTCACTTGATAAGTGCGCTAATGTGGTGGGTGATACTCCATTGCCAGATCTAAATTTCTCTAATTTGGATCTTTCCAATCAACTTGCTGTGATCCCTTAACTTAGGATCCACAAGTCACACCCCACCACAAACATCATTGAAAATATTGATACAGGGGTGAGAACAAGAGGACAAACCCATGACAAAAATGTTTGTCTACACTCTTACTTCTTGTCCCAAGTAGAGCCAAAGAAAGTTGATGAGGCTTTGAAAGATGGAAGCTGGGTTGAACCAATGCAAGAGGAGCTACGTTAATTCAAAAGACAAAAGGTTTGGAACCTGTCCTCTTCCTCATAGGAAGACTACCATAGGAACCAAGTAGTTTTTTAGGAACAAGAAAGATGATAGAGGCCTTGTCATCAAGAACAAGGCAATACTAGTTGTTCAAGGGTACACACAAGAAGAGGGAATTGAATATACAGATGTTTTTGCTCCTGTGGCAAGACTTGAAGCTGTAAGAATATTCCTGGCTTTTGCTGCGTCCAAGGATTTCAAGGTCTACCAACTTGATGTCAAGTGTGCTTTTCTGTATGGGTTGATTGATAAAGAGGTGTATGTCAAATAACCACCTAACTTTGTAGACCTAGATCATTTTGATTATGTCTGCAAGCTTAATAAAGCACTTTATGGGCTACACCAAGCTCCAAGAAAGTGGTATGAGACACTATCTCAGTATCCCTGTTAACATGGTTAGAAGAGGGGTATTATAGATGGAACTTTCTTCATCAAAGGAACAGGAAATGACTTAATGCTGGTTCAAGTATATGTTGATGACATTATCTTCGGGTCAACTACTCCAAAGCTCTGCAAAGACTTTGAGAGGCTGATGAAGAATAGATTTGAAATGAGTGCCATGGGGGAACTTAATTTCTTTCTGGGAATTCAAGTGAAGCAAGTTCACAATGGCATCTTCATAAGTCAGTCAAAGTATGTACAAGACATACTTACAAGATTCAACATGACTGATTGTAAGTTGCTAAGGCACCGATAGCCAGAAAGCACTCCCTTGGACCTGATCTTGAGAGGGAGTGTGTGGATGAGCATCTTTACAGGGCTATGATTGAGTCTCTTATGTACCTCACAGCCAGCAGGCCTGATATCATGTTTGCCACATGCATCTGTGCAAGATATCAAGCAAACCACAAGATGTCACACCTGGTTACTGTCAAGAGGATTCTTAGATACCTCAAAGGTGCTCCTAAGCTTGGCCTTTGGTATCCAAAGAATTCTGACTTCAATCTGTATGCTTATACAGATAGTGACTATGGTCGCTGCAACATGACTGCAAAGTCTACATCAGGGGGATGTCAATTCCTTGGTGGAAGGATTGTCTCATGGCAATGCAAGAAACAATCCTGTGTCTCTGCATCAACTGCTGAAGCTGAATACATTGATGCTGCAAGCTGCTGTGCTCAAGTGCTTTGGATTCAGAATCAGATGCTAGACTATGGATTCAACTTCAAAGAGACTCCCATCCACAAAGACAACAACAGTGCTATCTCCATTACAGAGAATCCTATGCAACATTCCAGGACCAAACACATCAATATCAGGTATCATTTGATTAGAGATAACTTTGAGAAGGGATTAATTAAACTAGTCAAAGTTAAAACAAATGAACAATATGATGATCTGTTCACTAAAGCCTTTGATGAACAGAGATTCAAATATCTTGTATCAACTATTGGGATGATTAACGTTGAGTAGATTTTCTTAAAACTTAAATCAACTTTATTTCTAAAACCTGTGTGCCCTAAGTTGTCTATTTTATCACCTTCATAAGCCCAGTTTATTTTGGATGAAAATTTTTACTGATATTCCTTAGATTTTGGAAATTTTTCAAAACATATTTTCCTTCGAAAGATTCCAAGTTGCCTTCGGAAGAAATTTATGTCTTCAAATCAAATAACTACTTATAAGAAATTTATCTTCGGAAGAAATTCTGAGAATATCTTTCGAAGCTTAAATATGCTTCTAAGTACTTGCATGTATTTGAAGGACAAATATCTTCCAAAAGCAATTAAGTCTCGGAAGATTTATTCTCTTTAGAATAAAACTCCCAAGTCTTAATATCTTTCGAAATCAAATATGTGTTGGAAGAAAAATTCTCTAAGTATTTTTCTTCCGAAGCCAAATTTTCACAACTCTTAAGAATATCTTCCGAAGCCAAGTTGACTTCGAAAGCTTTTTCTCAAAACTTCCGAAGCCAAATTATCTTCGAAAGATTTTCAACTTACAAGAAAACTACCTTTTTGGGCACTTTTTCAGAGGTGGGACCGACATCCAGATTTCAAAGTTTATCCTTTTGCTTTAACTTTGTCACAAATCCATTTCATATATATTCTCATAACGGTTCCTCCTCTTCTCACTCTCCTCTTCATCTGTAAATTCTCTAACCTAATTTCACCCATAAACCGCCTTTATTCTTATCTTCCTTCATCAAAAAGCTACTTCAAATGGCCAACCTTGACCGTAGTAACCAACCTGATTTTTCCATGCATCTTCATCACTCCGGCCACCATAAACACACATCTTCAGCTGCATGATGTAGAAGGTGACTTGTCCTTTCCCAAAGCTGCAGTCAACCACTCTTTTGCATAGATAGGCTATGAGGGTGACTTCTCAGTCAAAACCTTTAGGAAGGGGAAGGTCTCGTCTCAATGGAAGTACCGCCTCCATATTGTCATACACAGCTTGTCTAACAAGCATGGAGGATGGGACCAGTTCCAGAAGACCTCTCCTTCATAATCCATGGAATGATTTACGGGGTCAAGTTTAGGTATTCTCAATTTGTATATACCAATTTGCTTGCTAACTTGGACTCCCTAGAGTATTACATGTTCCCTAGATATGTCCAGCACATTCTCAACTGTAAACTGGGCCTATAGTTGAGGGGAACAGGTAATATTCTAAAACTGGGACAGATGAAGCCCGACATCTTTAAAATAATAAGGAAGCCAACTGTTAGCTTCTTCGGGGTAGAAACAACCCTAGTCCCAAAAATGTTTGAGCTCATTGCTCAAGGTGGCAACCCAGTAGCACCAGCTAGTGATGAACCCACACCTTCCACCTCCCAACCACAAATACAGCCCACAATAACCATCACCTACCAGAGAAAAACCAAATGAACCCCTGCATATGCTATTCAACTTGTGCAGGCCCCCATATCACCAACCATGCAGGAGGAAGTGGACACTCGAGCTCCCACTTCTCCTGAGGAGCAAACAACTCGCATCTCTTAAATGATTAGTGCTGAGGTTCCTCATGCTTAGCCTGATGAGCACACAACCCAACCATCATTAAGGCTTCACTCAGAGTCTCAACACTCTAGTGAACAACCTTCCGAGGACAGTTACCATCCCCAGCCGCTGGATCTTAACCAACCAATTCCTAGCCTTGACTTCTATGATGATGAAGACATGGCCTTCAGTGACTACCATGAGTCTCTCTTCTCCACCCCTACTCAAGTAGAGTTGAGTACCCCTATCTCACCCACGTCTAGCCCACATAATCCACCCCCCACTAAGGTAGATCCATATGGAAGAGGCTCACACTTTAGAAAGTGATTACATCAGTCAGACCTCGACCATAGCAACCCAGCCTCTTGACACTTCTCTTGAAGTTATCATGATGCAGGGGAAATCCAACCGCCAAGAACACTATGCTGGTGATGAGGAAAAAGACATTAGTCCTATTCTCTCATCCCCCTGTGATTCTTCTGTTGAAGATAAGGAGAGTCTGACACTAAAGGTGCACATATTTACTAAAACTTGCACCTATTTAGTCTCCAAGATTAGTCACCTGGAATCTCATGTGACTATCTTACAAAAGAGGGTTAATGACCAGTAACTTGAGATCACCGATCTCAAGGGCAAGCTAGCTGAGAGACCACAAAGAACAACTCAACCAGGTCCACAAGAACCTGTGAATGTGATAGACTCAACCCCCAACTCACTTATGCAAGAAAGTGATGCTACCAAAAAGGGGGAGAAAGTCAAAACAGTCACAGAACCTGGGAGTTCTTCTCAAAGTATGGACTTAGAGGATTCACCACCCTCACTTGCAATAGTCCATACTCAGCAACCTCCTCAAGTCCATATTGATATGGACTCACTCATATACAACCTATTTGAGTAGGGTATGCCCAGGGCCATGTCTACCCTATCTCTTCATTCTGAGAACCTAATCTTAGGATGAAGGTATGACAGTGAAAGAAGGGCACTTGTCATCTCTAGAGCTCAGGGTCAATAAGAGATCTTCAATTTTACAAACCTGAGTTTCTATAAGTGCATCCATCTGGTTGATTTCTCACTTGTCAACCCAAGCCAAAACAGACAAGCTGAGAGATTAGCAGATGGGATTCAAAGAATGGTGCTTGAAGAGTTCAAGATGAGATCAACATTATATAGACAGAGGCAAGAAGGTGAGATTTTGGTCAACTGGACGTTGAAGTGGACCTTGAGATTAGCTTTGAAGGGAAAGCTTTGACTAAAGGCCAAGAAGTTGAGCCTGTTAACCTTGAGACAGGATCTCTTTCAGCACCCAGTACCCTCAGTGAGGCACCAGCTGGTGAAGGTGCTTCATATCCTCTCTCTAGCTAGAGCTGACTACTGAACCAAGCAATGAAGGCAAAAGTTCTCTCCACCCTGAGTCACCAAGGCCTGTGCGTGACAAAGGGAAGAGGAAAATGACCTCTGAGGAGTTAGAGGAGGAGAAGAGAGAGAAGAAGAGGAAGCTAAAGGGAGAGAGTCCAGGAGGGTCCTCAGGCTTCATGCAAGCTGCTATCGGGGCTGCCCCAGGCCAAACACTCAAGATGATGAGTTGAGGGTAGCTAGGCTAAACTACTTGGGGATCAGAAACTACAACGTTAATGAACTCATATCTCTCCCCTTAGAAGAGTTGAATGAGCTGGCTGACACTGAGTTATCAAAGGAGAGGAGGGAGGCAGAGGATGCAGCATTGCTCCTCAAAAACAAGGAAGAAAGGAGACTGAAAAGGCTTTAGAAACATGCTCCTGTCCTCTCCCCAGTTCAAGAAAGTTCTGAGACAGAGACTGTGGCAGCTGTACAACCTCGGGTAGATAGGGAAGCTAAAAGAATGAATATGATCAACTACCTGAGTGCCACAAGACTCTATCAGGCAGCTGCACTTCTTCCCTTATCCTTTGAGTAAATTAAGTTTGAATATCTAAAGCAGTTGGAGGAACAAGCTACAAAAGCAAGAAAAGCTGCTAAAAGAAAGTTAAAGGAAGAAGCTGCAAGGTCAAGGGCCATCATCCACAAAAGCCAAAAGAAGTCTAAAGATAGACAAAGGATGATGAGCTTCTTGAAGCTGTACGGATTCTCCAGAAGGAGGCTTGGTCCTATGTCTCTATCCACCATGGATGAGCATATAAGGGTGATCAAGCAAAAGATCAAAAAGGGAGAGCTTGTAGACTTGCATTCTCCACCAAGTCCAGCTCAACCTAAAGTTGAGGTGAAGGTTGAACCCCCTGAGATAACATAACCTGATCCTAGAGCTGCATCTCAGTCAACTTCATCTTTTGATCCGCAACAGGGTTCTCCTCTCTCTACATCTAAACCTGTGAGAGAAGAGATCCCAACTGAGAGGGACACAATAGAACAATCTGGTGCTGAAGACCAGTCCTCTCAGTTGAAAACTTCAAAGAGGAGGAAAAGGATGGCCAGGAAAAGTGTTTCAAAGAAGAAGAAGACAAAGGCATCCACCTCCACACCTCAGGATGAGCCAGAGCATCCTAAGGAAGTGCATGAAAAGGCTGCTCAACCAACTCCTATTCAAGTAGAGCCTCTTGCCATTGGAAGATCTATCTTGTCCTGGAGTTTTGCTGCTAATCCAGACAGATGGTATGCCATCAGAGATCAAGGAGGTCAAGATGTCTACTTCTAGCAAGACATGCTTGATCTTCCTCTACATGATCTCTATGATATAAGAAGATACTATGAGAGTCTAAGGGATCCTAACCAAATGGTGAAGAGAGGCTTGGTCTTGATCCTGATGAGGACTATCAACATCTGAAGAACTTCTCTATTTTGGTAGCATCAGCCTAGGGGGAGTTTGTAAGATAATATCAGAAGATTATAAGATTGATGCAACCAAAGAAGCCAAAACAACCAAGGGTCTTCCTGCATGCATGCACTAGACGTACAAAGGTAGAAGTGCTTCGGAAGTTTTACACTATACTCTAAGTGTAAAATTTTCCGAAGCCAAAGTCCAAATCTTTCGAAGCCAAAGATGAAGTCTTTCGAAGCTTTAAAGACAGTCTTCTAAAGCCATTTTGCTGTGAAGACTGATTTCTTCCGAAGACAGAGAAGACATGCTTTCTCTAATCTACTTTACAGAAAGCTGACACACTTTCCGCTGCAACTCTGAAGACTCACCAACTTATAAGAGTCGGTGAAAAGTCCATGCTTTTGTAAACAGTAGAATAAGGTCTTTGTCTGTAACTTCCTACTTTTGTACGTGTAAACCTTTTTATATTAGAAAGGGATGTGAGCTATGGCATGTCATAGTCATTAGTTAAAAGGCAATCTGCCTTTTGACTTTACATTGATCTTGTTGTCTAGATTAGTGTTTCCAGCTTTCTTTCTAAGTATTGACGGTTGTAGGATGTAGTATAAAGTGTCTCAGGTTCTAGTAATTCTGATATGCTTTGTAAACACTTGTAATAGAACTTGAGAGTAATATACAGCATCCTTGAAAACCATACTTGTTTGTTCTTGTTCTTAGTTTTGTCTCACTAATTACTTGTGTTCTTAGTATCATCATACTCAAACCCAGTTCTCTATTTGAGATGTTAAGTGTTCTAAACCTCTCCTCATTATGAGACTGATTGTATTGACCACCCTTCATATGATCCTACAGGAACTCTTGAACATTAATGAAATACTACTGATTTGAGTTCATTGTTTATTGCTAAGAGCTTATTATTGTTATCTTTCAGCATTATTCTTTATCATCTTATCAAAAACATATTTCAGATGGGTTTTGCTTGATTGTGTTTATTCTTGTATCATTACTTGGTCCTCAAGTTAATGGAAATAGTGATAACTTGAGGATTCTGGTGTTAAAACTTCATCAAAAACATGTTTATATGATCATTTGGACCAATAATATGGTATCAGAGCCATTGTGCTCTTGATTTTTTGTGTTTTTGGTTAGTTTTTGACATATTCATTTTTCAATCTTTTTTGATCTGTTTCATGTTTGTTATCTATGGAAACTGATTGAAAAAGGTGTAGTGTGTGTTTGGGAAACTTGTGAAATCATTAGATTCTAAATTGGTTGTATTTTGAGTGAGTATTGGTGATTTTTGGTCATTTTTCGTAAAAAGGAGGTTTTTAGATTCATTGTGTGAAACTAGTGTTCATCGAGCGAAACTACAGTGCGAAACTACCCCAATCAGAAGATTTTTGGTACTTGTGATCTCTCTGCGAATCTAGAACTAAAGTTCATCAGCTTGATTAGTTTCTCTAGCGAAACTACTATCCATTTATCTCTAAATGAAAGTTCAATAGTTTCCGGCGAAACTGTAGTAGACACTAGTACTGAAACTACAGCGAAACTTGTGCCGAAACTGCTGCGGAAACAATCTGCGAAACTAGTGCTGAAACTATCTGCAAAACTATTGATTTGTATGAAACTATTTGTTTTTTATTTTCTCAAATTTCGATGACGACAACTCTTACCCTTGCTGATCTGGAGAGTGTGGCACCAAACAGACCCCCTAAGTTAATTAATGGTGATAACTTTGATGACTGGAAAAGATGTTTGAAAGCTTTCTTCTTGTACACTAATCACACTCAATGGGAATCAATTGTGAAAGGACCTCATGTTCATGTTTCCTTAGAAGATAATGTGACTATTCAAACTACAGATCCGACAAAATATTTGGAGAGAGATATCAAGTTGATTGATACTGATCAAAATGCGTTTGGTGCTTTGACTCTGTGTCTGTCAGCATAAATTTACAACAGATTTGGTGAATACAAAAGTGCAAAGGCCTTGTACTATGCTCTATGTGAATTTTATAATGGTAATGAAGAATTGGTCAAAGATAAAGCTGCTAAAGCTGAAAAAGAATTCAATTCTTTTGTTGGACATAAGAATGAGAGTCTCACTGATCTCACCAACCATTTTTTGTCTTTCACAAACACTTTGAAGAACTATGATGAGAAGCTCTCAAACAATGAACAAGTGACAAAGCTTTTGGACTCTATACCACCTCAATGGAGCTTGCAAGTGAGAATGTTGAAGCAAGAAAGGGGATTTTTGGACGACAAGCTCATGGATATAATCAACAAGTTGAGGTCTTTTGAGTTAGATTTGAAAAGTAGATAGTAGAACCAAGCAACGGTTCCATCTCAAGCCTACTCATAGAATGTTGCTCTTATTTCATCCAGTTTGGATTCACAAATGCACATGTTAACTTATAGTGGGATGACCGATACTTCTGACAAGTCCACCAAATATGGATCTACATCAAAAACTCTAAATCTCCCATAGGTTCCATCGGAGAGTATGGCTTTGTTTGGGCTTTTTGTACACAGTTATCAGGCTTTGGTAGCTGGTGAGTTGAAGGGTAGAGGAATGACTGTCGAAGACAAGTATCAGGTGGATCCTGGTTATTTGGAAAAAGCTGACCTTCAGTGGCAGATGGTTATGATCACTCTTCGAGCAAGAAGATTCATGGAGAGAACAGGAAGAAAGAACTTTGGAAACCAGAACGCAAAAGTCAGATTTGACAAATCAAAGCTTAGATGTTTCAACTGCAAACAGCTCGGGCACTTCAAAAGAGAGTGTCCATCTCCCATTATCATCGAACCAGGAACGGGGGTTACCAGGGTCATTCCAATCGGCATGAAAGAAGGGAACAAGCAAAAGAAAGAAACAGCTCTCCTAACCTAGATTGACTAGAGTGTAGAGCTAGCTGAGACTGAAGAAGAAATCAATCATGCCCTGGTAGCTGAAATTGCAGAAGTGGTGAACGGTGAAGCTGATAAGAAAAAGGAGAGTGAGGTGAAAGATAACATGAAGAATGATTGTGAGAGAGAGGAAAAGGATGAAGCCACAAAAACAGTGAAGAAAGAGGAGGTGAAGGGTAACACAAGGGTCAGTAATTGTGAAAAGGCACTAGCTGCTAAAAAGAAGGTCATGGATATCCCATATGAAGTAATTCAAGATATGTGTTCATCTGCTTGCAAAATTCGCTTATTTGGTATTTATAAGGTGAACAAACTATTAATGGAAAATGAAGGTGAACTAAAAAGAATAAACGAGGAACTCAAAAAGAAAGAAGCAAATTTTTTTGTTAAATTAAATGAAGCTTTAAAAGAAAATGATCACTTAAAAAGAACCCTTTTTGAGAGAAATATGGAAGTTAATACTTAAACTGAAAGAGTAACTTTGGCTGAATTTGAGACTATTAAACTTAAAACAAAGCTTGATAAATAGACGATTTCTGGAATTAAGCAAGAGGAACTCTATAGCAAAACAAAGGGGAGCTAGAATTAAAACAGGGTTAGGTTGTGGTGAAACCACCTATGTTTATCCACCTCCTAGCACCTTTTGCTATTCTCCAATACTTACACCTCACCCTACAAATGAATTAATTGAAAATGATACTAATAGTTTGTTTGCAGGTTTAGAAGAGGTGAATGTTAAAGAGGTTCGGGAATATTATGATTATAGAGGAAGTAAAGGTCTTGGAATTTGTAGTTCTAGTTCTTCTGATTTCAAAAAGTCTTTTGGACAATAGTTCTAGTAGTATAGATTGTAGCTTGAGTAGTATAAATTCAAGTTGTTCTAATTACGGAATGCTGTATCAAATAGAGTTGAAGTTTCAAATGTCAATGAACAAGTTTGTGTTATCAGTAAATGTGACAACCCTGATTTTGAACCCATAAAATATTTTTAGAAACCATAACGGGCCACACAATGATCACAATAGAAGCCCATGTAATGGGCCTAATAAGATCAAACTCCTAGACATGTATACACACACACACACCATAATGGGCTTAGGCCCACCAAACTTTAAACTGGTCATTGGGCCACAGTGCTAAACAAGCATGACCCACGAAACCCTAATAGGCCATTGGGCCATGTTATGAGATTGTTCATGAACTACCGACACTAGTGGGCTTTAGGCCCGATGTCCTAGTTAAACTATGTGCCAATTAGACTAAAAAACGAAAATTACATAAATAATCCTAAGTCTATAAGACGTCCACTGTGAGCACTTTAGTCATCCACTGTGAGCACTTTAGTCATCCGCTGTGAACACTTTAGTCATCCACTATGAACACTTTATTCATCCACTATGAACACTTTAGTCATCAGCAGTGAACACTTTAGTCGTCTGCTATGAACACTTTAGTCGTCCGCTGTGAACATTTTAGTCATCCGCTCTGAACACTTTAGTCGTCCGCTGTGAACACTTTAGTCGTCCGTTGTGAACACTTTAGTCATCTGCTGTGAACACTTTAGTCATTCGCAGTGAACACTTTAGTCCTCCGCTGTGAACACTTTAGTCCTCCGCTGTGAACACTTTAGTCATCCGTTGTGAACACTTTAGTCGTCCGCTGTGAACACTTTAATCATCCGCAGTGAACACTTTAAACTTCCGCTATGAACACTTTAGTCATCCGCTATGAACACTTTAGTCATCTGCTGTGAACACTTTAGTCATCCGCTGTGGACTTTGGTTAAGTGTAAAATCTTCCGAAGCTAAACCCAAATCTTCCGAAGCCAAACCCAAATCTTCCGAAGCCAAAACTTCCAAAGTCAAACCCAAATCTTCCAAAGCCTCAAAGGTCGTGTGTGTTGTAACACTTAGGCTCATTCTGAAATTCTGGGAATAGAACTTAAGTACAACCAAATACCGAACTACATTTGAAGAAAATCTATAAACCCCAATTACATGTATTACCAAACTAAAAATTTGTCAATAAATAAAAACCTATAATTTATTAAACCACAACCTTAATTAAAAGTACAAAAACCTTTGCAAGACATAACCTATATAAACAATACAATAATAGTAATAATAATAGTAACAATCTTTAACTAAATAATAAACCCATCTAAATACTTACACCTTATTAATAAAAACTAAAAATAACTTTGCATAGAATAACATGTAATAAAAGATTTATCTTACCCATAAAATACATGCATGCATGCATGCATACGTATAAACCCGCAACGCACACACACCCGTTCGATACACATACCTTACCGTACACACACATGCATATGAACACATACATTTATTTTTTTTAAAGAAAAAGATATGCAAATGGACTTGTCTTATCACCACCCAAAGTGACCAATACATTGCTTAGCTTCTCAATCCCTACTAGCTTGATCCATTAACCAAAATCTCTCAACTCCCAACCAAATCTTGGGAAATCCAAGACTTTAAGACTCCCCAAATCTCATTTTCTTCCTTCTCGGCCGCCCATATCACACACACCCCCACACTTTACTTCACTACACAAACTCATCTCTATACATTCTCAAAAATTCCTCACTTGAAGCAACTAGCAAACAACCACTGCACACTCAAGAACTCCAAGTTCCAGCCCTTTTTCAAGGCATAATCAATCCATAGGTGAAGCATCATCGACCATTAGTGCCAAGGTAAGCATCATTTGAACACACATACACACACCCACACATCTTCAAGTTCACATCTCCATTCTATTGATCCTTATAACCTGAACCTACCCACCATTTTAAGCATCCTTCTCTCACCATTCCAAGCTCATTTGGCAGCCCACGCATCCATCACACCCACCTCACACGATAAGGTAACCTATTGCTATCCTGAAACGTGTGAAATAACTCGTTTCATCACGTTGGTGACTCAACCAACCCCACGACACCCCCAACATCTTATGAAACTTTAAAACACTAAATTTTTCAGTAAGTAAAAGATACACCAAGTTTTCTCAAAACCCTTTTGCTCACAAATGCGGTTTAGCAAATATAGCTCACCCGAAAACCTGATTTTTGCAAAAATGTAAAGTGTGATATCTAAGTCTAAATATTTTAAACCAAATATTTCTGGAAGTTATTTGAGACCATCTTAAGTTAAAATGAAGTTTCATAATCTAAGTCTATGTATTTCACATTTTATAAGATATACAACACTGAAGAATATATGATTTTGAGATAAATAAAAGAAAGAGGTTGGGGAATTGAGTTACTAAAATTAGAGGATTATTTAGAAGTTACTTATGACCTTAAAATGTTTGGTAAGGGGAAAAATCTGATTAAAACACTTAGAAATCCAAAACCGGGCCTTAATGGGCACTTAACGGAACTAACCGGTAGACTTAACGGAAATATCAAATATGCATATAATCAGAATGTACAACATTCTAGTAGACTCATAATTATATGAAATGCCTAACAATCTAATTTCATAATTTATAGAGCTTGTTTGCTTGGTAAACAAAAATATAAAGTATATTCATGCTAAAATAGTAAAAATTCATAAAAATATGCTCTTAAGCTAAAACCATGAAATATCCAGAAAAAAATTTACTATAAGTATATTAAAGTATTATATGACTAAATTGGACCAAAAATTTGACCAGAACCTGAGAACCCGTTAAAAGCCGAGCCTCGAACGTTAAAATACCAAAACCGACATAAAACAACCTAAGACTTGAAAATACAGTAGCTAATGGCCTAATAATGATAAAATTAAGCTAAAAATAAAATATTATCAATTATATAACTTTCTAGTAATTTATACAAAATATAACGTTAATATAAGAAACCTCTTAAGGTAACTTCATAAAACGCCCAAACCTAAAACAAACTCTTGAACCTGTTAAGAAAGACCTAAATAACATAAAAACTAACTTACTATAGTAGCTTAATCCAATTAAAACAATAAAACCCATAGTAAACAATTAAAGTGCAAAATTCCAAACATAAAGGTTAAAAATTGTTAATTTAGCAAAGTTGAGGGACCAATCTTGCCAGCAAATTAAACTTCAATGTTTTGGAACCAAATATCAACCTTAACAAATTGTATAATCTGAAATCATTATTAAATGACTCAAATGTAACCAACCGCCAAATCAAGACTTCAAACTACAAAGGTTTGAACCAAATTACACACATGTAATATAAATCGCCTAACCGCATAAGATAAACCTGAACTAGAGGGGTTGGGCTTAGTCAGCTGATTGAAATGAAACTAATGTCTATAAAATGAACTTAGGAACCTTGTCGGTCGGTAGCTCTCTAGACCACGAACACCCACTTCAGAAACAAGCTAAGGTGAGTCTCATGAACTCCCTTTTTATATTAAAACTTTTGGGGTGAAATACATACTCGTTGGTTATTGTTTTCATGGTGCAATACCACCTGCTCTTGTCCCCAAACAGAGCACAATCATTAACTCCATTAGAAGCCGCGTGATTTGTGGATAGTACTATTTGGGGAATCCCATTCATACAATGGGCCCTAAGGACATGGAAACCCCCCATCGAGATTTAATAATCATCGTGTCACAAATTAGTGCAGATTATATGTGCTTAGTAGGGCACACTTAAACCCATAACAATAAGGGGTATGGGTTAGGGGATGTTCTAGTACTCGGGAGGGTCACTCGGGTCGAGGTTTGATTGTGATAATTTCTTTTGTGCACCATTACTATTGTTATCTTATGTTATGAATTATGTTAAGTCTTGTGTCATAAATTTATGAGCTCACCAACATTATGTGGAAGTATTTTGGGTGTGTATTTTAGGAGAAGAATGAATTTACCAAGTGATCATGGATAGGAGTGACCTAATCTAACATTTGGAGTTTAGCCACCACCCAATTTCTAAACGTTATCATTTGAGACATTTGACTAAAGTCTATGTATTTTGGATTTAGAAAACAATTGACTAGTATTGGTATTGTTATGGATGATTGGATGTTAATTAATTAAGTTATGTTTATTTTCCGCTGCATTGTGTTGATATCAGTCGGTCACAACTGGACCTGGTCAACGGGGTGTGACAGATTGGTATCAGAGCCAATGGTTTCAGAGAATTAGGATCTTACCCATTAGATACCTAGGCTTTAACTACACATTAGGAACTGAGAAAACTAAGAAATAGTCCCCCTAGGCTATGACCTGAAGACAACCTCCGACACTTCATACATTCATTAAATTTTGTATAATTTTTGTTGTAATTTTTGATTTTGAATATATATATATATATACACACACTATTCACGTTGTATTTTACCTTGTTTGCTTATTAGATGGCAGGAAACCAGAACAGGGGAAAGACCATCTATATCAGTGACTCACCCGATGTCCCACCCCCACATTATCATCAGATCACCATCCCACCACCCACGTTCGTACCAAGCGTGGGTGTAGGACATTCAAGAGACCCCCAGTCCCATGAGATTAGGGAGTATGCCCCTCTTGGTCCAGAGTATGGGGACCCTAACTGGTGCCCTTCGGCCCCCTACGAGCATATGATGCCCAATCCTAGCGAGGATTGGAAGATGGAGGAGTCTGAGCCTTCAGAGGATTCGTCGGATTCATCAGCGACTACCTGGGCCAGTTCCCTAAGACTTGGCGGGAATGGTGGCGAGGCACCTCATGCGATGCAAACCGCACAAATGTCTGTCCGACCCTTCCCCACATTCCAGTAGGAATAGGGTAACCTAGTTACAGGACTGACTGGGGCGCCACCACAGCCTGCTATGCCATCTTTGCCACACCATGGCAACCAGTAGTACCATCGTTGCCACCACCGCCAGCCTCACTATATCCGACTGGGTCCTATGGGCATGATACGGCAACACGTCATAGTTTCCATTTGGCCCCGTCAATGTACTACACCGACCCCTATGCCGAGTCGGCGCGCTATTCCAGTGTGTCTCACCAGATGTTTGCTGACCCGTCTTTGTACCACTCGAGACCGTTGACTGGAGACTCCGCCATGGAGGAGGTATGGTGATGACACCAACACTACGACACACTAAAGCAAGAGAGGGACGAGGCGGTGTCCGTAGTGAAACGGATGAGAAGGTAACTCTACAGAGCTGCCAAGAGTGTGTGATCGACCCGTGGTCCCGTTACCGCCACCATCATCATTGATGTTGCTTTACCTTCCTTTTTTTGTGTTATTTAATTCGAAGAACTATGTATTTGTAGGATATGAGTGAATATTCACTCATGTCACACCGGATTGTATTTGGACTTAATTTGCTTTGTACCCATAGTGGTTTCGCTATGACTTGGACTTCTACGCTTGTTGGGTAAATTTTGTTTATTACCTATATGTCTCGTGTGATGTTGCTTGGAGTACTTAATGTCTAAAAATTTAACTGATAGTGTAAACTAAAATGTAAAATGAATGTTATAGCCATGCCAAGGGGAAGAGGTCGAGGACGCGCTCCCAACACAAGAATAGGTGCCACCACTCGATCTAGGGCACGCACGCACCAACCCAACCAATGAAACCTTAGGTGAAAACACTAACGAGATCAACAATCTCAACAAGAACCACAACACCGATTACCCTACCAACACCCATGATGAAAGCAACCAAGAAGCTAGACTCCAACAATTGATGCCCATGTCAATGCTAAACATAATCAAGAAACACCTACAGGGGGCAACAATGATGATGAGAATACTAATACAAACAAAGAAAATAGTGAAACGGCACGAGTACGAACTGGGTGTGCATATAAGGCCTTTATGGCATGCAAACCAACCGATTACTTTGGAACCGAAGGTGCTACAGGAACCATCCGCTGGTTAGAGGAGATGGAAGCTGTACTTGATATTAGTGACTATGCTGAGGAGAACAAGGTGAGGTTTGCTACACACTCACTTAAACATGGAGCCTTGAACTGGTGGAACACACTATTGCAAACCCGAGGGAGAAACGCGGTGAACTGAATGAGATGGGAAGAGTTCAAAAGCTTGATGGTGGAATGTTACTATTCGATTAATGAGATTGAAAAGATGGAGGCTGAATTCTTAATTTTGGAGATGAAGGGCACGGCACACTTGGAATACACCAACTGATTTAATGAACTGTCATTGCTGGTACCGCACTTGGTGTCTCCTAAATCCAAGAAGATCGGCAGGTATGTGTGGGGTTTAACTCCAAAAGATTAGAGGAATGGTGAAAGCAGTTAAGGCAAGGACGTTTCAGGAAACAGTGGAGATTTCGTCAACATTAAATGATGAGGTGTTAAGATGCGAGGGAGTGAAAAGAGTAGAGAATGCAGGAGTTAAGAGAAAATGGGAGAATTTCCGATCTATGAGTGGAAGTTCAGGTGGGAAGAGTGTGGTTAATTGACAGCAAGGAGGGTAGAAAACCTACTTAGGGAAGCAACCAGTTTATGGGAAGTGTGGACTCCATCACATAGGGTAGTGTATGGTAAGGATGGAGGTTAAACCACAGGTAAAAAAAGGCAAGACCACCATGTGCTACAAGTGCAACAAACCACGTAATTTCACAAAAGAATGCAAGTCTATGACTACAGGACCAGTAAGATGCCATGAGTGTGGCGAAGTTGGGCACATCCACCCTTACTGCCCAAACTGAAAGCTAAGAAACCAGTGGTAGAATGCCCTAAGGGGAGAGCATTTGTGCTGAATGCAGAGGTTGCTAGGGAGGAGCCTGAAGATGTGACTGGTACGTTCCTAGTAAACAATCATTATGCTTATGTACTATTTGATACCGGGGCAAATAGAAGCTTTGTTTCTACGAGCTTTAGACCAAGTATTGAATTAAGCTCCTCTAGGCTAGCCGACACGTATACCGTAGAATTAGCCAATGGAATTGTTGGGTGCATGATAGATTTGGATGAGCATGAATTCCCCGTAGATCTAGTACCCATAGAATTAGGAGGGTTTGATGTAGTGGTAGGAATGGATTTGCTGGCAAAGAATAAGGTAGAAATTGTGTGTGATAAGAAGCTATCAAAAATACCATTACTAGAAGGAGAAACCCTCATAGTTTACAGGGAAAGACCAAGACAGGGCATGAACACTATATCATGTATGAAAGCCAATAAGTGTCTACGTAAGGGATCTTTCACGTACCTATCTTATGTAATGAGTACTGAGGAAGAGAAATGGCTCGAAGACATCCCTGTTGTGTTAGATTTTGCAGACGTGTTTCCTGACGAACTACTAGGATTACCACCGTAGAGGCAGGTTGAGTTTCAAATCGATTTGTTACTGGGAGCAGCACCAGTAGCCAGAGCACCATATAGATTGGCCCCTTCAGAAATGCAAGAGCTAATGATCCAGCTACAAGAGCTCATGGACAAAGGGTTCATTAGACCAAGTTTCTCGCCATGGGGAGCACCGATCCTATTTGTTAAAAAGAAGGATGGAACCATAAGGATGTGCATTGACTATCGAAAGTTAAACAAAGTCACAATCAAAAACTGATACCCACTTCTGAGGATTGATGACTTGTTTGATCAACTCCAAGGGTCACGATACTACTCCAAGATAGACCTGTGGTCAGGGTATCACCAGTTATGAATCAAGGAGGAGGACATACCAAAAACCGCATTTAGAATTAGGTATGGGCACTACAAATTCTTAGTGATGCCTTTCGGTTTAACCAACGCGCCTATAGTATTCATGGATCTCATGAATAGGGTGTGTAAGCCATACCTAGATAAATTCATGATGGTTTTCATAGATGACATTCTGATATACTCCAAGACCAAGGCAGAGCACGAACAACATTTGAGGTTGATTTAGAGTTACTGCCAACTGAGCAGCTATACGCCAAGTTTTCAAAGTGTGAATTTTGGATGCGAGAAGTGCAGTTTCTAGGCCACATAGTAAGTGAGAAAGGCATTCAAGTTGACTCCATCAAGATTGAGGCTATTAAGAAGTGGGAACCACCTAAGACCCCTACCGAGGTACGACAGTTTTTAGGGTTGGCCGGTTACTACCGAAGATTTATAGAGAACTTCTCAAAAATTGCCAAACCGTTGACGTGCCTGACCCAGAAAAGTACTGAGTTCAAATGGGAAACCAAACAACAGGAATCTTTTGAAACCCTAAAGCAAAAGCTATGTAGTGCACCAATTTGGTCCCTACCCGAAGGAACAAAGGATTTCACTGTCTACTACGATGCGTCACGGCAAGGACTTGGGAGTGTACTAATGCAAAGAGGTAAGGTAATAGCGTACACCTCACGATAATTAAAAGTGCATGAACAAAACTGCACCACCCATGACCTAGAACTTGGAGCTGTGGTTTTTGCACTTAAAATTTGGAGGCACTACCTGTACGGCAAAAAATGTGTGATCTTCACCGATCATAAAAGTTTGCAACACATCCTTGACTAGAAGATGTTAAACATAAGACAAAGGAGATGGGTGGAACTACTCAATGATTACGATTGTGAAATCAGATACCACCCCGGGAAGACAAACGTGATGGCTGATGCATTGAGTAGGAAGGAGAGAACAAAACCATTGAGGGTTTGCGCCCTACGAATAAAAGCCCGAATCAATCTAATGGATCAAGTACGAAGGGCCCAAATAGACACCTTAAAAGGGGAGAATTACAGCAAGGAAGGATTAAATGGAATGAAGAAACTATTAAGTACCCAAGATGATGGGATAATGAGAATGAATGGAAGAGTGTGGATTCCAAAGCAAGGTGAGTTGAGAGAGGTGGTGCTGCATGAAGCTCATAAGACCAAGTACTCCATCCATCCCGGGAGTGACAAGATGTACAAAGACCTGAAGGTAAACTACTGGTGGCCAGGTATGAAGAGAGAGATAGCCACCTACGTAGGAAAATGCCTAACCTGCTCTAAGGTTAAAGCAGAATATCAAAAACCTTCAGGGTTGCTTCAACAACCCAAGATACCCGAATGAAAATGGGAGCACATCACGATGGATTTTATCACCAAGCTTCCTAGAACTCAAAAAGGGCGTGATGCTATATGGGTAGTTGTAGACCGGCTGACTAAGTCGGCTTAGCAATAAGGGAGGATTATAAGATGGAAAAGCTAGCCAAATTATACGTCGATGAAATCGTATCTAGGCACGGGGTACCACTATCGATAATCTCCGATCGTGACAGCCGATTCACTTCCAGATTTTGGCAATCCTTTCAACAAGCACTGGGCAGACGATTATAGCTAAGCACTGCATACCACCCCCAGACGGATGGCCGAAGAGAGAGAACTATTCAGAAGCTTGAAGACATGTTAAGGGTTTGTGTGATCGAATTTGGTGGAAGTTGGGACACTCACTTGCCACTAGCCGAATTTTCATACAACAACAGTTATCATACAAGCATTAAGGCCGCACCATTCGAAGCACTCTAAGAGTACAAATGTCGATCTCCAGTTTGCTGGGCAAAAATTGGAGAGAGTCAGCTGACTGGACCAGAGATAGTTCAGCAGACGACCGACAAAATCCATCGAATTCGAGAACATCTCGCCGCTGCAAGAGAACAACAAAAGAGCTATGCCGATAATCGACACAAACACTTGGAATTTCAAGTAGGAGACAGGGTGATGCTAAGGGTATCCCTATAGAAAGGGTTAATCAGATTTGGAAAGCTGGAAAAATTGATCCCGAGGTACATTGGACCCTTCAAGATTCTCAAGAGAATCGGACCCGTTGCCTATAGGTTGGAACTACCAGAAGAATTAGGTGGAATACACAGCACGTGTCACGTCTTAAATCTCAAGAATTGCCTATCCGACGAAAACATGATAGTGTCGTACACGGAAGTGCAAGTTAATGACAAGCTCCAATTTGTTAAAGAACCACTCGAAATAATGGGATGACAGGAAAAGAATCTTAGACGTGGTAAGAATCTGATTGTGAAGGCCAAATGGAACTCACGACGAGGTCCTGAGTTCACTTGGGAACCAGAAAGCAAAATCAGAAAGAAGTACCCATATCTATTCAAACCCAAAACCCCTAACAATGAAATTCAAGAGAAAGTCAGTAAAACCCCTAACCCGGCATCGCACTAAATTAACTATATATATATATATATATATATTTAATTATTTATTTATTTATTTATTTTAGTAGCAAAATATTACACTTTATGAGCCTTGGCGACTGACTAACCTCATTGCATCGCTAGAATTAGAACAGGACTTGATAAACTAGCCTTAAGCAAATTTCAAGGACTTAACTAACCTCATTGCATCGCTAGAATTAGAAGCCATAACGGGCCACACAATGATCACAACAGAAGCCCATGTAATGGGCCCAACAAGATCAAACTTCTATACATGTATACACACACACACACACCATAATGGGCTTAGCCCACCAAACTTTAAACTGGTCATTGGGTCGTAGTGCTAAATGGGCGTCACCCATGAAACCCTAATAGGCCATTGGGCCATGTTATGAGATTGTTCGTGAACTACCGACACTAGTGAGCTTTAGGCCCGATGTCCTAGTGAAACTATGTACCAATTCGACTAATAAACGAAAATTACATAAATAATCCTAAGTCTATAAGATGCCCACTGTGAACACTTTAGTCATCCGCTGTGAACACTTTAGTCATCCATAGCCATCCGTTGTGAACACTTTAGCCATCCGCTGTGAACACTTTAGTCGTCCGCTATGAACACTTTAGTCGTCCGCTGTGAACACTTTAGTCGTCCGCTATGAACACTTTATCCGCTGTGAACATTTTAGTCGTCCGCTGTGAACACTTTAGTTGTCCGAAGTGAACACTTTAGTCCTACGCTATGAACACTTTAGTCATCCGCTGTAAACACTTTAGTCATCCACTGTGAACACTTTAGTCGTCCGCTATGAACACTTTAGTCATCTGCTGTGAACACTTGTCATCCACTGTGAACACTTTAGTCATCCGCTGTTGACTTTGGTTAAGTGTAAAATCTTCCGAAGCCAAACCCAAATCTTCCGAAGCCAAACCCAGATCTTCCGAAGCCAAAACTTCCAAAGCCAAACCCAAATCTTCCGAAGCCTCAAAGGTCATGTGTGTTGTAACACTTAGGCTCATTCTAAAATTCTGGGAATAGAACTTAAGTACAACCGAATACCAAACTACATTTGAAGAAAATCTATAAACCCCAATTACACGTATTACCAAACTAAAAATTTATCAATAAATAAAAACCTATAATTTATTAAACCATAGCCTTAATTAAAAGTACAAAAACCTTTGCAAGACATAACCTATATAAACAATAACAATAATAGTAATAATAATAGTAACAATCTTTAACTAAATAATAAACCCATCTAAATACTTACACCTTATTAATAAAAACTAAAAATAACTTTACATAGAATAATATGTAAAAAAAGATTTACCTCACCCATAATATACATGCAAGCATGCATACGTATAAACCCGCAACGCACACACACCCGTTCGATACACACACCTTACGGTACACACACATGCATATGAACACATACATTTATTTTTTAAAATTAAAAAGATATGCAAATGGACTTGTCTTATCACCACCCAAAGTGACCAATGCATTGCTTAGCTTCTCAATCCCAACTAGCTTGATTCAT
The DNA here is from genome assembly GCA_025506505.1 of Flaveria sonorensis. Lineage (NCBI taxonomy): Eukaryota > Viridiplantae > Streptophyta > Magnoliopsida > Asterales > Asteraceae > Flaveria > Flaveria sonorensis. Next base: position 28,458,160 of record CM046426.1, read on the forward strand.
TAACCAAAATCTCTCAACTCCTAACCAAATCTTAGGAAATCCAAGACTTTGAGACCCCCTCAATTTACTTCACTACACAAACTCATCTCTATACACTCTAAAAAATTTCTCTATTGAAGCAACTAGCAAACAACCACTGCACACTCAAGAAATCCAAGTTCCAATCCTTTTTCAAGACATAATCAATCCATAGGTGAAGCATCATCGACCATTAGTTCCAAGGTAAGCATCACTTGAACACACACACACACCCACACATCTTCAAGTTCACATCTCCATTCCATTGCTCTTATAACCTGAACTAACCCACCATTTTAAGCAGCCTTCTCTCACCATTCCAATCTCCTTTGGCAGCCCACACATCCATCACACCCACCTCACACGACAAGGTAACCTATTGCTACCCAAAAACGCGCGAAATAACGCGTTTCATCACGTTGGTGACTCAACCAACCCCACGACACCCCAACATCTTATGAAAATTTAAAACACTAAATTTTTCAATAAGTAAAAGATACACAAAGTTTTCTCAAAACCCTTTTGCTCAAAAATGCGGTTTAGCAAATACAGCTCACCCGAAAACCTGATTTTTGCAAAAATGTAAAGTGTGATATCTAAGTCTAAATATTTTAAACCAAATATTTCTGGAAGTTATTTGAGACCATCTAAAGTTAAAATGAAGTTTCATAATCTAGGTCTATGTATTTCACATTTTATAAGATATACAAAACTTAAGAATATATGATTTTGAAATAAATAAAAGAAAGAGGTTGGGGAATTGAGCTACTGAAATTAGGGGATTATTAATGTTTGGGAAGGGGAAAAATCATATTAAAAAACTTTGAAATCCAAAACTAGGACTTAGCGGGCACTTAACGGAACTAACCGGTAGACTTAACAGAAATATCAATTATGCATATAATCAGAATGTACAAAATTTCAGTAGACTCATAATGATATGAAATTCCTAAAAATCTAATTTCATAACTTATAGAGCTTGTTTGCTTGGAAAACAAAAATATAAAGTATATTCATGCTAAAATAGTAAAAATTCATAAAAAGATGCACTTAAGCTAAAAACATGAAATATCTAGAACTGAAATTTACTCTAAGTATATTAAAGTATTAAATCACCAAAGTGGACCAAAAATTTGACCCGAACCTGAGAACTCGTTAAAAGCCGAGCCTCGAACGTTAAAATACCAAAACTGACATAAAACAACCTAAGACTTGAAAATACAGTAGATAATGGCCTAATAATGATAAAAATAAGCTACAAATCAAATATTATCAATTATAGAACTTTCTATGAATTTATACAAAATATAACGTTAATCTAAGAAACCTCTTAAGGTAACGTCATAATACGCCCAAACCGGAAACAAACTCTTGAACCCGTTAAGAAAGACCTAAATGACATAAATACTAACTTACTAGCTTAATCCACTTGAAATAATTAAATCCATAGTAAACAATTAAAGTGCAAAATTCCAAGCATAAAGGTTAAAAATTGTTAATTTAGCAAAGTTGAGGGACCAATCTTGCCAGCAAATTCAACTTCACTGTTTGGAACCAAATATCAACCTTAACAAATTGTATAATCTTAAATCGTTATTTAATGACTCAAATGTAACCAACTGCCAAATCAAGACTTCAAACTTCAAAGGTTTGAACCAAATTACACACATATAATATAAATCGCCTAACCGCATAAGATAAGCCTGAACTAGAGCGGTTGGGCTTAGTCAGCTGATTGAAATGAAACTAATGTCTATAAAATGAACTTAGGAACCTTGCCGGTCGGTAGCTTTCTAGACCACAAACACCCACTTCAGAAACAAGCTAAGGTGAGTCTCACGAAACCCTTTTTTACTTTAAAACTTTTGGGGTGAAATACATACTCATTGGTTATTGTTTTCATGGTGCAATACCACCCGCTCTTGTCCTCAAACGGAGCATAATCATTAACTCCATTAGGAGCAGCGTGATTTGTGGATAGTACTATTTAGGGAATCCCCAGCACAAAATGGGCCCTAAGGACAGGGAAACCCCCTATTGAGATTTAATAATAGTTTTGTCACAAATTAGTGCAAATTATATGTGCTTAGCAGGGCACACTTAAACCCATAAGAATAAGGGGTATGGGTTAGGGGATGTTCTAGTACTCGGGAGGGTCACCAGGGTCCAGGTTTAATTGTGATAATTTTTTTATGCACCATTACTATTGTTATCTTATGTTATGAATTACGCTAAGACTTGTGTCATAAACTTATGAGCTCACCAACATTATGTTGACGTATTTTGGGTGTGTATTTCAGGAGAAGAATGAATTTACCAAGTGATCATGGATAGGAGTGACCTAGCCGGACATCTGGAGTTTACCTACCACCCTATTTCTAAACGTTATCATTTGAGACATTTGACTAAAGTTTATATATTTGGGATTTAGAAAATAGTTGACTAGTATTGGTATAGTTATGGATGATTGGATGTTAATTAATTAAGTTATGCTTATTTTCCGCTGCATTGTGTTGATATCGGTCGGTCACAGCCGGACCCGGTCAACGGGGTATGATAGTAAAGGCCATGAAACCTTTTCAAAATCAAATTGTTTTGAAAAATTCATCTCTCTCCCCATCCCCACTTTCACTCCAATTCGAATTTCTAATCCAAATGAAACAACGCCATCACATGATCGTAAAATTCAAGAGATAAGAGAATCCATAAATCCTGACAGACCAATGGACTCAGAAAACAAACCACAGGAAGTGCACGTCACTTAAGTGATTGTGATTCTCTTATGTCTGAATGTGAGGAAGAGATTATTATGGATCATGTTCCTATCCAAAAGGATAAAAGAAAATTTTTTAAATCTAGTTGTTTCAAATGTGGTAAGGATGATCACGTAGTTAAGCGTTGCCTGGAGGTTGTAAATAGGAATGTAGATAACAGATCTTTAGGAAATAGAATAAAAAATTTTATTGATAGTTTATTTTGTAAAAATTCATCTCCACAAAGAACCAAGTCGGTTAAGGTTTGGGTCCCAGTGTCTAAATGATTTTCTCTAATCAAAATGCCAGGATCATTCGAGAAGGACTATCAACAGCTTTTGGCACGTTGATAGTGGATGTTCTAGGCATATGACCAGATTAAAGGACCTTCTTACCAACTATAGGATAATAAATGGGGGATATGTTGCTTTTGCGGGTGATAAGAAAGGAGGTAAAATTATAGAGGTCAAGGTGAGGTATCAAATGGTTCTTTAACCTTGGAGAAGGTAAATTTTGTGCCTGAATTGGCCTGAGGGAAAATGACACATATCTACTTGATATGAACTCCAAAGAATCAACCTCCAACATGACTTGTCTCCTGTCAAAAGCTTCCTCTTCTGAGTTCTTTCTATGGCAAAGACATTTAGGGCATGTGAATTTTAAAAATATAACAAATGGGTTAAAAATAATCTTGTCAGAGGATTACCACAAAAGGATTTTTCTTTAATTGAAAAGTGCATGTCTTGTGCTAAAGGAAAACAGCACAAGAAATCACATAAGCTTAAACTAGAAAAGTCCATTTCTAATCCTTTTGAATTGTTTCATTCTGATTTATTCGGTCCAATAAGTGCGAAAAGTATCACCAAGAAATCTTACTATCTTGTTGTAACAGACGATTTTTCAAGATACTCTTGTCTCAAGTTTTTGTCACACAAAGGGGAGATAGCAGAGGTTTTACAGAAGCTGATTCTAACTTTAGAAAACATCAGCAACAAGAAGGTTATGGTGATCAGAAGTGACAATGGAACAGAGTTTAGAAACCGGATCTTTGAGTCATTCTATGCAAGAAAAGATATTCTCAAACAATTCAACGCTACAAGAACTCATCAGCAGAACGATGTCACTGAAAGTAAGAATCGTACTCTCATTGAAGCAACAAGGACTATGCTCATAGAATCTAAACTTCCTATTATTTTCTGGGCAGAAGAAGTCAACTGTGCCTCCTATGTTCTAAACAGAGCCCTAATTATGAAAGGTAAGATGAAGACTCCCTATGAACTGTTTCACAACTGAAAACTATTGATTGACTTCTTTCGTCCTTTTGGCTGCTCATGCATATTGTTGAATACTCAAGCTTAAAATTCAAAGTTTGGAGCAGTGTCTGATGAATGTTACTTTGTCGGATATTCTTTAACTCAAAAGGCTTATAGAGTATACAACAAACGAACAAGAATTGTGCAAGAATATTTCTATGTTGATTGGTAAGAGTCAAATATTTCCAATGCTGGTTCTGATCCGGAATGGTTCTACGATTCAAACGCCATTTTCAACTCATTCAATCTACCATCCTTTTCTGATGATGACATTTCTTCATCAAGTGGCCAATTCTTTATTCCCGCTCAACCACAACCTCAACCATAACCAGAAACACAACCTCAACCTCAACCTCAACCAGAACCACAACCTCAACCTGATCCTCAACCTTAACTTGAACATCAAATCCCTTCAACACCATCATAACAGTCACAAAATCCTTTTTCTAACCAACCATCCACCTTACCGTCATCCACCTCACAACCATCATCGCCACAACCCATTTCATCCAATTCCTCAACCCTAAACACTAACTTCAAAACCCTAAAAGACCACCTACGTGATTATGTTATTGGATCAATATCTAACGGTGTTAGGACTCGAAGCCAATCTGGGCTAATCAATGAATATCTCTTTGTGACATCCGGTAATTTTCTGTACCAAACTCCGTTAGTTCCGTTAAGTCTTGCATACACGTGTCGTGAGCACACACTAGTTGTCGTTGAACGTTGGTGACTTAATAATAATTAATAATGTTAAACAATAATTTCTATGTTGATTATTGGTTGTGATTACGTGATTTAAATATTACTTGTGAACTTTATCGCGTAACGTGGAAACGTGTGTATTTAATATGTGAACTTGGTAACTTGTAAAGATAATGCTTATAATTGTTATTATTAGTTCATATGTTTATTATGTTAGTTAAAAACATCTTAAAAGAGTGTTAAAAGCTTAATTTTATAAAAATACAAATTATAAGGGTTAAAAGGGTAATTTTGGATTATTAAATAAAACAAAACACAAAATCCCAACCCTAATACCCCCCTACGGCCGCAATCTTCCTCCCCACACCCACAAACCTGCGATTTCAACCAAGAACAAGCATTCACATTCGATTTTGGACTGATTTCAAGCATCACAACAAGTTAGAATCATCAATTCCAAGCCTACACGTGATTAAAGGTTAGATTTTTATATGTTTTTCATGGATTTTGATGTTGGCCGAAAGTTGGTGTTCGAATCTTGCAATTGAGGGTTGATTGTTGGTTGTTTGATGATGTTATGATGTTAGTTAGGTTATATTGATGTTAGTTAACGTTGATTATGTAAGAAAGCTTTGATTTTGATGCGTTGTTCGTAGGTTACTAATAATAGTAACTTTATTTGCATGAATATGGTGATTTGATGATGATTTGATGTTGTAAATGTGTTTGTGATCATGATTGGGTGTTAGATTGATGATATGAATGTTAGAAATCCAAGAGTGAATGTTGTAGTTCATGTCTTACTAAGAGTAGTAACTTTTGGTTAGAAAGATTGATGAACTATGATGATTGGATGTTGTTGATCATGTCTAGATGTTAACATGAGCTTGAATTGGTATATTAGTATTGAATTCATGAATGTATTGGGTGTTTGATGGATTTTGGGATGTGCTTTCCCAAAAGGGAAACTTTATTTACACAAATTCTTTAATATGATGGTTTGAGTATGTTTGGGACATTAGGATCATGCTAGTATGTTCATGGATGGTTTTTAAGGTTGTAGAATGTATCGTTTGGGTTGTATGAATGTTTATTGGGTTATGATAGAACTATTGTTTGGTTTGTAGTTGATCATGGTTGAATATCTTGGTTGATGTGAATTCTATTAAATAGTATGTTGATGGTCATCATACACGCGTGCGAATCTGAGGCCCCTACTTAGTAGGATTGGCAGGGTTTAGGGTGTGAAGTCGTGAGTGGCTTCACATGGCATGTTGTACATGATTTGATTCTATGTATGACGCATTGGTTGTGTTGTAACTATGTTGAACATGATAATTGTTTGAGATTCGCATGACTTGTATGATATCTGGCTGTATGATGATCTAGTTAGTACATGTGATTAATGAAGTATCATATGTAATTAGTTTGTATGTTAATCATGTGTGATGTACTGTTATGCTTGTTTGAATGGAATTTCACCTATGATGTCACCAACGGGTCAAACGAGTCAACTGGGTCAATGTGTCTTACTTTTTATAAAACCTTGAGTTCTTTGGTTTGTAGAGCACTTAGGGTTTCATTATGATTTTGTGTACACGTACTTATGTACTCATGTGTTCTAGGTGACCTCTGAGGGTTGTCTATCCACTCTTTCTTGTCAAGTTAAGCCTTAAGTAATTTCTTACGCGCATCAGGTGAGTTCATGCCCCACTCTTTTACATACTCTCTTTTGGGGGAGATAGCATACTGGTTTTACAAACGCTTACTTTATATGAGTTGTGTATAGTATGATATAGTGTTGAATACCATGAAAGTCCTCACACTTTCGGATTGTTAATAATGATGATTAGCGGGAAATCTTGGGTAGTACTACTGGGTCTGACGAGCCCCACCTGTGCGACTCGAGGTCAAAAGGGTGCAATTTTGTCCTAACGAACATTGTCACGACCTGGTATGTCGTGGCAGGAGGCAACAAACGAAACACAGTCAGCTTCAATCGCGAAATCACTATTATTATTACTGATGAATATAGACAATACACCTCTTATATTTTGTAACTGTTACTGTTTTATGTTTAACGTAAACTCTTGAACTCACCAACCATTTTGTTGACTCTTTTAGTATGCTATTCTCAGGTTAAGGTTACTATTGCCTAGGAGCATATTACACGGGTCAGCATCATGGTGTTGTCAGCATGTTATGAAACAATGTTTTTTTTGGGATTATGTTTGTTTAAACATTATGCTTTGGTTTTGCATAATACTTAGGCGCGTTTGTTTGGGCATTTTAGATCATGTTACATTGTTTTGGGTTCTCTGGTTTATTTAACGCTTCCGCAATATTTAAAGTTAAACTTTGATTTTGATTGTTTGTTCATATAGAGTCGTTCTGAGTAACTAATGACTGAGATCCTGGTATGTCACACGCCTTGCGGTAAAACCCCGCACGTGGATTTTGAGGGTGTGACAGATTGGTATCAGAGCCATTGGTTATAGGGAACTAGTTGCATACACATACTAGACTATAACCACACAGTTGTTAGTTACTTGTCGCTTACTCTCCTTACTGTATACTCATTGGCATACGCATCACGTACTTCGCAGCATGGCATCGTCGTCGCATGACTTGGGTAAGAGACCCGTGAGATCTGAGTCACCTCTTTACTCACCCGTACCGGACAGTGGATCGGACTGGCCACGACACCAGTATCCATCTGAAGAGTTTGATTGGGATCAACCGTTCGCGATATCTAAACGTGATCCTCCGCGAGATTGGGATTACTATCCTACCTGCATACGGCATATGATATATCAGGAGCGAGTACCACCGATAGCTTCTACCCGACCACGAACGAGGTCGTTGACAACTACCCCATCTCTCACACTCCCTACCCTGGATATTCCTTAAGAGCAAGCCTTTGCTGCACTAGTGGCTGCACTGGATACCGACTAGCAACGTGTCAGGATACTCACTAGTAAGAATTTTACTAAGACACCAGGTGCGAGAACTGCGACAACAAGTGGATACGCTCGAGGAGCAACATGGGAAAACCCTTAATGGGTGTTATGCGATGGCTGATGGTGTGGGAGCACTTACGGGACGCGTGAATGCACTAGAGCAGCGGGAGGTGATGGCTAATGATAGGTTTCTTTCAACTGACGGGAAGTGAATTCGATAACCTTCTCGCATTGCGTCAACAAACAACCGAGACCTTTATGGAAGTATCGCAATATACCACGAAATCATCTGTTTTCCTCTGATAGGGATAGTATCGGTATAGTTAGACTTCTATTCCATAACTTGAAATGTGGTCTTCTTTTTGTCACCCTAACTTTTTGTAGTGCCCTTACGAGTTATGCCAGAAGAGGTTGTGCGATCTTCGAAAATCCTTCGATGACCCGTTGGTAATAACCATCTAATCTGAGAAACTATCATACCTTAGTTGGAGTCTTAGATATAGCCCAATACTTGATGGCTTCTATTCTTTCCTAGTCAATAGGCATTCCTTGCTCGTTGACCACATGACCCAAAAATTAAACTTCATCTAGAAGTCACACCTCAAAAAGTTGGAATACAATTATCCTTGTTTTAGTAGTTCTAAACTCATGCTCCTCATGCTCCCCCTTATTCTTTGTATATGCTAGAATGTCATCAGCAAAAACATTGAGAAATTTGTCTAGATGGGGTTTATGCACTCGGTTCATGTGATCCAAGAAAACCATTGGTGCGTTGGTAAACCCACTTGGCATAACCAAAAACTGATAGTGACAATGCCAATTCCTAAATAACACTTAGATATGTCATCCTCTCGGGCCTTCAGATGATGATATTCCGACCTCTGGTCTATCTTGGGATATGAACTCGTCTCTTGAAGCTAATGAAGCAAATCGTCGATGCGTGAAAGAGAATAATGGTTCTTAATTGTCACTTTGATAAACTCACGTAACCAATACCTATATAGAAAGTTCTATCATTTCTCTAAATAAAGAGGACTATCGCTCTCCATGGCGATGAGCTTGTTCTGATGAATCCTTTACCCGATAACTCCTGCAGTTACGTAGGTAATTTTGGTAGTTCATTTAAAGCTGATATGTACGGTGCTCTAGAAGTAGGTGCGACTCCATATGTCAAATCGATCTGAAACTCGACCTGTGTGTGTTGGGAAAAACCAGGTAAATCTTTTGGGAAAACTTTAGGAAGGTAAAGAACGATAGGGATCTCTTTGATCATCTTTTCCTCAGTTTCTTTCTTGGTGATCATGGCTAAAATGGTGGTATGACCCTTGCGTAAAAGACTTCACCTCTACAAAGTAGTATGCGAATGACCTTTCATGACAGATAAATTCAACTTGGTTATTGGATAGCCAATTCATGCCGACAACCATATCAAACTATTAAGCATAATAGGCATAAGATCTATACCTGTCTTATGTCCGGACAATCCCAATGTACATCCCTTCAAAATGTAAGTTGCTTCATTTAGTTTACCATCAGCTAATTGAATGGTGTAACTAGGTTCCATTCCAGTTGAAGCTACATCTATAAGCTTGCTAAACGGTAACCACATTCTAGCTATTTCTTGTCCTACCAGGCCTAATCATAAAGGTTCGACCCTTCGCACTCTATCCATCATTCCTTTCTATTATTACTGTCCTTATTGCCATTCTTTAATTGAGGGTAATCTCACTTGATTTGCCTATGTTTGTTCCATTTAGAACAACCCTATGATGCTTCAGCTTGTATTGCTACTAGGGTTTGCTGCTGCTTTATCATTGACTCTCCCTTAAAGTCTTTGGCTATATGGTCCATCCTACCACACCTTTAACAACAATAATGATCACACTGGCCATGATGGTGAATGACTTACTCTACATGCCATCCAATTCCTGCTTGCTATAAGATGAAACATTAATAATGTCATGCTTAGCTAGAGTGCTCTATGCCATAACCAAGTCAATGAGCATGTGAGATAACCTCATAGTGTGTTGAATGGTTATAGAATCAATGACGATGACCCTTGCTTAAATCTGAGGTGTGGTCCATTCGATTGACTTCTAGGTACGCTCAGAGGTTGGAGTTACCATTACATGAAGCAACCAACTCATGAAGACAGGTTATATATTCCTTAATATCTGACCCTATCATCTTAATGTTCTAGAATTCCTTTTCTAGCTTCTAGTCTTCATTCCAAGTATAGTAGTCCTCCTCCATATATTCCTCAGATGCAGTAGCAACTACAGCTTAGGCTTCTAGCCTTCTCTTGCGAGCACTTTTTCCTTGCTTATAAAAAGGCCTTCCAGCTAGCAGCTACTCTTAATTTTGATAATACTAGTCTCTGCTGCATATCCTACAGCGTAGCCTCGAATGTTCCCTCGACTATGCCATCTAGGGAATCCTGCTTGTTTGTTTTTCCTCGAATACATCAACAAAGGTATTGAGTTTTTGGCCAGTCTCTACTAAGCCTTCCTTGAGTGTTTCCACATATTCACTAATGGTGGCCTGATGCCTCCAGTATCTTAGTGATCTCACTAGGTGCTTCATATACATTATGAATCTTTTGATCTAACCTTGCCATAAGGGAGCAAATGACTGCTTAGTCGGATGAGGTATAAGTGATGATGTAGGAGTACAATCAGTTATGTTAGCAGTAAGGGGAAGGGGTACGTGCTCCTCTTGAATTTAGCTGGCAATCATATTGAATACTTCTAGTGTTGTGTATCTCCCCTAGCTTGAACATTAAGCAACACTCTAAGTTGTTTGAAGTTATCAGCAGGCTCCAGGCGATGCTTATTTGGCTTCGATGGTAAGGCTATTAGTGTAGATGATGAAGGTATGAGCAAGATCCTCAGTCTCCTCATTGATTGGGGGTGATGCTAGTGACATGGTAGGGTAGATGATGATTGGACATCCAGTGTCATTATGCGTGCTGGAAATTTTATGTATGCTTGAAAAACAGTAACAGATAATAGTATGTGCAATGGTAGTGTGTGTATAAGGCTATAGTCAGAATGCAAATGCAATCCTAGTTCTCTATAACCTGTGGCTCTGATAGCAATCTATCACACCCTCAAAATCCACCGGCGCGGTTCTAGCGTGAGGCACGTGACAAATCAGGATCTCAGATACGGTCATATCAAACGACACTATATTTGTTTTCAAAATAAGCATTTGACTATAAATCAGAGTAAAAGACAGTTTTTAATGTAATTAATGCGAAAGCATAAACGTTTATGAAACCATGAGTAATAAATGCGCAAAACAAGGCGCCTAATGAAAGTAGTAATTGTAAATAAAATTGCTTTCAAATGATAAAGATGATGCATGAGCCTCAGGTATGCAACCCTAGCCTTAAGCGTGCCTGCAACCTGAGAAGACATGCTAAAATGTGTCAACACAAGGTTGGTGAGTTCACAGGTTTAAATCAGTAAATATGTTTGAACGTTTTCTTGGTAAAGGTTAACAAAGGTATACCATAGGTAGCTAGCCTATATATCAAGTTACTTAGCGTTTCAAACCGAAGCTGACTGTTTGTGAGTTGTTATGCCTTCTGCCATGTCTTATCACAGGACACTGGCAAGTGTCTAGGTCAATTAAACATATGTTCAACCTCCAGTCGAGTTAGTGCGACTAACACGGGTGGGGTTTGTCAAACCTAGTAGTACTACTCAAAATTACCTCTCTAGCTCGTTATTAATGGTTCGAGTGCGTAAGGACTTGCGTGATAATGTTTGCACTATAGTAACATGCGATATACCAATAATACGAAAACCAGATAAAAATAGTTTGCATGGTTCTCCCCGAAAAAGGAAAGTATGCAAAAGTGGGGCCATGAAGACTCACCTTATATACATATGAATAAATGAAGTATAAAAGCTGGAAGCTAATCATTACCTAACAAATGTAGGTTCATGAGTGTATGTACACAATGGTCAAGATGAACCCCGTTGTATCCAAACAACGTAATTGTTAGCATGTTCGAGAAATATTTGACAAGTTAAACTTTTTGACAAAAGTTGACTTTTGTTTACCAAAGTTGACTGGATTGACCCGATGACCCGTTTGTAACTCAAATAAATAAAAACATGTTTAGTCATGCTCAAATAGCTAAAATAATGATTCATATAAAGTTTCATGTCGGAAATATATTTTTGGAAAGTTTCTATTTTTGGAAAGTATGACATCGTTACACATGTGCAACCCGTTTAAAGATTATGAGTAATACCACAACAACCATCTCAATTATACATATAACACATCCAACAATCATCCATAACATGTTAACATAACTAAGAAACTTTATTATTTCCAAAGTTCCCTAATTTAAAACGTAAGAACACATGGTGCACAACATTCATCCAAATCTCTAAACATGTTCCTATGATCATTTCAACATCAAACATACCATAACATGTTCTACACATATCAAATTCATCATATAACACATCAAGTCACAAAAGTTTCCATAAATAGTTAACATGTTCATACGAAGCGTTTTTCACCATTCGATTATTCCCAATCCTTTCTTATGCTCTAAACATCATATAACTATCATCACTATCATCAAACATGCATAAAATCATCATTTATAAACCAAATTACCCAAAAAGATTCCTTTAATGGAAAGTACTCAAAAACCGAGCCAAAATCAAAAGTTCAAAACATGACTTTTCATCCATTAGCATCAACTAACATCCTAGAACCATCAATTCAATTCAATTTCATCAAAATCATATAATTTCTACAAAATCCCCAAATTAAAGTTTCCATTATAAGTAAGTCTCGGGTTTTGATCAAAACAACATAATTTCACAAAACCAATCCGTACAAACATCATTATATTGAATACTAACACATAATCCATCATCAATTTCAATCAATTTCAAGTTTTGACTTGTTTGGATCATCTAGGGTTCATGTTCATCATGAAGATCAAAGAACATGAAATCAAAAAACTTACTTGAAATGCTTAGATGATGATCCCTAGTACGCGTTTGATGCAAGAAACATTAAAAATAACCACCAATTTGCAAGAACAAGATCAAAGAAGGTGTGCTTTGTGTGTGTGTTTGATTTGTTGTGAAAAATCTGAAGGGTATGGGAAAGGGACGGCCAAATGGTGATTAGGGTTGGGGAGTTGGGTTTTGTACTTTTTTTTTACAAGAAAGACCCCCGTCTATTATAAAAATCATTTTAACGCTACGCGATTGAACTTTTTCTACACCAAAACCTCCGAATGCTCATATAATATCAATCAAACATTAATGACATGAAATAATATTCATTTTGCTAGTTCAAAGGCATATTTATAATAATTAAGCATTAAAAGCCGAAAATGCGCAAAAACGCGTAAATGCTAGAAAATTCCCAATTTTTACAATCAAGCTACACATTTTAATCACATAATCATATAATACATAATTCAACACCAATTATTATTATTTGAAAACTATTTTAACAAGTCACCAACGTTCGAAGACAGACGCGCATGCGATCCGGCAATTCTCCGAATTACCGATACTAAAAGGTTCGTGGATGTTTGTGCAATAAATGATGCATTTAAGTGAACAACATTAATTGCATGAATGTATGATCGGAAAACCATGTTCGTAATGATCGGAAAGTGACCTGAAAATGTCGGGTGTCAGATTTTTTGGGCAAGAGTGCTCGAAGTTGGTTGTTGAGCGTTCAGGATTAGTTTAGGGTAGGAGAAGATTGATTTTAAGGGTCATTTGTGTGGTGTGGTGTTTAGTTTTTGCTTTGATTTAAACAAAAGATACTATGTTCCTTTTGTCATCAAGTACCGTCATTTCAATGAAGATTATAATTAGATTTGATTAGACTTGTTTAGAAATGTGTTTATAAGGCTTGAAAATCAAAACACCATAGCATTTGAGGTTGTTACGAAAAGCAAAAAACTATCCATGTGAGAAATATTATTACTTAATGTTTTTGTACAACTATTTCATTTCCCATGTATTTAGTTAAGCTTGTATGAATACATTGATGCACCAATCTGTACTTGCACAAATTTGACTAAAGTACAAATAAATCTTATTTAGTTGGCTGTGTTACTTTGATTTGTCTTCTTTTTCATTGATCGCACATTCTGTTACTCGTTTCACGTCTGATTAATTTCATTTCATACTGTAATTTGATTCTTGATTCTTATTTAGTATATATGAGTAGTTTCTTGGTACTTTGCACTTTGTTTCCTTCCCTTGATGGTTAATAAAGGATTCTGTGTATCGACCATTGTCATTTGTATTGATTAAATGGATATTTTAGGCAAGAGGGTTCGAAGTTGGTTATGGAGTGTTCTAGATAAGTTTTGGGCAGGTGTAGATTGATTTCAAGGGTCATTCGTGTGGTCGCGTGTTTAGTTTTTGTTTCGATTTAATCAATATATACTATGTTCCATTTGTGATCCATTAGTGTGATTCCAATGAAGATTATAATCGGATTTGATTAAATTGGTTCTGAAATGTGATCAAAGGGCTTGAGAATCCAAACTCCATAGCATTTGGGGTTGTTACAAAAAACAAAAAACTAACTATGCAAGAACTATTGTTGTTTAATTTTTTTATATAACTAGTTCCTTTCCCATGTATTTAGTTAAGATTTATGAACACATTGTTGCACCAATCTGTATTTGCATAATTTTGATTAAAATAAAAGTAAATCTTGTTCAGTTGGCTGTGTTGCCTTGATTTGAGTTCTTTTTCATTGATGGCGCAATGCGTTACTCGTTTCACGTCTGATTACTTTCATTTCATACTGTAATTTGATTCTTGATTGTTATTCAATAAATACAATTAGTTTCTTGGTCCTTTGCACCTCATTTCCTTCCCTTGATGGTCAATAAAGGATTTTATTGATCGATAGTTATCGTTTGGATTGATTAAATAAATTTTTAACGAATGGGTGGTCGAAGTTGGTTATGGAGAGTTATGGATAAGTTTTGGGTAGGAGAGTATTGATTTTAAGGGTCATTCTTGTGGTGTCGTGTTCGGTTTTGTTTTCGATTTAAACACAAGATACTTGTTTCATTTGTGATCTAGTAGTTTTATTCCAATGACAATTATAATTAGATTTGATTAGATTGGCTTAGAAATGTGTTTAGAAGGCTTGAAAATCAAAACACCATAGAATTTGAGGTTGTTACGAAATGCAAAAAACTATCCATGTGAGAAATATTTTTGCTTAATGTTTTTGTATAACTAGTTCCTTTCCCATGTATTTAGTTAAGCTTTCATGAATACATTGATGCACTAATCTGTAGTTGCACAATTATGATTAAAATACAAGAAAATCTTATTTAGTTGGTTGTGTTGCCTTATTCGACTTCTTTTTCATTGATGACATATTGCATTCTCGTTTGACGTCTATTTACTTTCCTAAGGTACTATAATTTTATTCTCGATTCTTATTTAGTAAACACGAGTTGTTCTTTGTCCTTTACACCTCGTTTCCTCCCCTTGATATCAATAATGGATTTTGTAGATCGACAGTTGTCATTTGGATTGTTAAATGAAATTTTGAGGAAAAAGTGCTTGAAGTTGGTTATGGAGCGTTCATGATAAGTTTAGGGTAGGAGAGGATTGATTTTAAGGGTCATTCGTGTGGTGTGGTGTTCAGTATTTGCTTCTATTTAAACAAAAGATACTATGTTCCTTTTGTGATCGAGTACTGTCATTTCAATGAAGATATATAATTAGATTTGATTACATCTGTTTAGAAATGTGTTTATAAGGCTTGAAAATCAAAACACCATAGCATTTGAGGTTGTTACAAAAAGCTAAAAACTATCCATGTGAGAAATATTGTTGCTTAATGTTTTTGTATAACTAGTTCCTTTCCTATGTATTTAGTTAAGCTTTTATGAATACATTGATGCATCAACCTGTACTTGCACAAATTTGACTAAAGTACAAGTAAATCTTATTTAGTTGGCAGTGTTACTTTGATTTGTCTTCATTTTCATTGATCACACATTCTGTTTCTCATTTTACATCTGATTACTTTCATTTCGTACTATAATTTGAGTCTTGATTCTTGATTCTTATTTAGTAAATACGAGTAATTTGTTGGTACTTTGCACCTTGTTTCCTTCCCTTGATGGTCAATAAAGGATTCTGTGTATCGACCATTGTCATTGGTATTGACTAAAAGGATATTTGAGGCAAGAATGTTCGAAGTTGGTTATGGAGTGTTCTAGATAAGTTTTGGGCAGGAGTAGATTGATTTCGAGGGTCATTCATGTGTTTGGTTTTTGTTTTGATTTAACCAATAGATACTATTTTTCATTTGTGATCCATTAGTGTGAATCCAATGAGGATTATAATCCAATCTGGTTAAATTGGTTCTAAAGTGTGTACAAAGGGCTTGAGAATCCAAACTCCATAGCATTTAAGGTTGCTACGAAAAGCAAAAAACTATCCATGCGAGAACTATTGTTGTTTAATGTTTTTGTATAACTAGTTCCTTTCACATGTATTTAGTTAAGCTTTCATGAACACATTAATGCACTAAACTGTAGTTTCAAAAATGTGATTAAAATACAAGTAAATCTTATTTAGTTAGCTGTGCTGCCTGGATTTGATTTCTTTTTCATTGATCACACATTGCGTTTCTCGTTTGACGTTAGATTACTTTGATTCCATACTGTAACCTGATTGTCGATTCTTATTTAGAAAATACGAGTAGTTTCTTGGTCCTTTGCACCTCGTTTCCTTCCCTTGATAGTCAATAAAGGATTTAGTTGATCGACAATTGTCATTTGGATTGATTAAATAGATTTTTGAGGAAAGAGTGCTCGAAGTTGGTTGTGGAGTGTTCTGGATAAGTTTTGGGTAGGAAAGGATTGATTTTAAGGGTCATTCATGTGGTGTCATGTTCGGTTTTGATTTCGATTTAAACAAAAGATACTATGTTCCTTTCATGATCGATTAGTGCGATTCCAATGAAGATTGTAATTATATTTTATTAACTTGGTTCAAAAAGGGGTTTAGAAGGCTTGAGAATCAAAATTCCATAACATTTAAGGTTGTTACAAAAAACAAAAAACTATCCATGTGAGAACTATTGTTGCTTAATGTTTTTGGAAAACTAGTTCCTTTCCCATGTATTTAGTTAAGCTTTTATGAATACATTGATGCACCAATCTTTAGTTCATAATATTGATTAAATACAAGTAAATCTTATTTAGTTAGTTGTGTTGCGTTGATATGACTTCTTTTTCATTGATCACACATTGCCTTTCTGGTTTGACGTCTAATTACTTTCATTTCGCAATGTAATTTGATTTTTAATTCTTATTTTTTATATTCGAGTAGTTTCTTGGTCCTTTGCACCTCGTTTCCTTCCCATGATGGTTAATAAAGGATTTTGTAGATCGGCAGTTGTCATTTGGATATATTAAATGAATTTTTGAGGAAAGAGTGCTCAAAGTTGGTTTTGGAGTGTTGTGGATAAATTTGGGCAAGAGAGGATTGATTTTAAGGGTCATTCGTGTGGTGCTGTGTTAGTTTTGTCATCGATTTAAACCGAAGACACTATGTTCCTTTTGTGATCAAGTAGTGTGATTGTAGTGAGAATTATAATTAGATTTGATTAGATTGGTTCAAGAATATGTTTAGAAGCCTTGAGAATCAAAATTCCATAGAATTTGAGGTTGTTACGAAAAACAAAAAACTAACCATGTGAGAACTATTATTTTTTAATGTTTTTGTATGCCTAGTTCCTTTCCTATGTATTTGGTTAAGCCTTTGTGATAAATCTTATTTATCACAAATATGTAGTTAAGCCTAGTTCCTTTCCTAGATTGGTTCAAGAATATGTTTTTTAAAGTTTTTTAATGCACCAATATGTAGTTGCACAAATTTGAATAAAGTACAAATAAATCTTATTTAGTTGGTTGTTTTACCTTGATTTGACTTCTTTTTCATTGTCCACACATTGCGTTTCTGTTTCATATGTGATTACTTCCATTCGACACTGTAATTTGATTTTCAATTGTTATTTAGTAAATATGAGAAGTTTCTTAGTCCTTTGCACCTCGTTTCCTTCCCTTGAAGGCCAATAAAGTTTTGTATGGATCGACAGTTGTCATTTTGATTGAATAAATGGATTTTTGAGGAAAGAGTGCTCAAAGTTGGTTGAGGAGTGTTCTGGATAAGTTTTGTGTAGGAATGGGTTGATTTTAAGGGTCATTCGTGTGGTTTCGTATTCGGTTTTGATTTCTTTTTAAATAAAAGAAACCATGTTCTTTTGTGATTGATTAATGTGATTACAATGAAGATTATAATCAGATTTGATTAGATTGGTTCAGAAGTCTGCTCAAAGGGCTTGAGAATCCAAACTCCATTGCATTTGAAGTTATTACGAAAAGCCAAAAACTATCCATGCGAGAAATATTGTTTTCTAATGTTTTTGTATAACTAGTTCCTTTCCCCATGTATTTAGTTAAGCTTTCATGAACACATTGATGCAGGAATATGTAGTTGCACAATTTTGATTAAAATACAAGTAAATCTTATTTAGTTGGCTATGTTGGCTTGATTTGACTTCTTTTTCATTGATCACATATTGCGTTTCTTGTTTGACATCTGATTATTTTCATTTCGCGCTGTAGTTTGATTCTCGATTCTTATTTAGTAAATATGAGTATTTTCTTCGTCCTTTGCACCTCGTTTCCTTCCGTTGATGGTCAATAAAGGATTTTGTGGACCGACAGTTGTCATTTGGATTTATCAAATGGAATTTTAAGGAAAGAGTTGTAACACCTTGAAATTTCTGGGGAAACAAATGAAGACAAAGTTCTCGAGCCGAGGGGAGTTCTCATGTGACAATGACTTCTCGTGCGAGAACCCAGGAGAGATGTTTAGGGATCTTATAAAGAGGTGAGAGCACTTGTCTGTCCCTATTCTTGCACGAGAACTACTAATGCTGCTAGAGAGAGAGAGATACGATCTAGATAAAGAAAGTAAAGATTTGAGGTGTTTAAGGTATGTAACCCATGTAATAATTCATGCTACGTATCAATGAATGATTATTGAGAAAGTAAAGATTTGAGGTGTTTAAGGTATGTAGCCCGTGTAATGGTTCATGTTATGCATCAATGAATGATTATTCATGAATATAATACATGAATGTGTAGTTCTCATTCGAAAATGTGACATCCCGCTTTTCCAGGTTAATAACCGTACGTTAATAAAATGTGCTAAATTAATTAAATGCGTAATAAGACTTAATTATCTGATAATTAAGGTCATCTAAGGTATAGCAAAGCCCTTTTGTGCATAAATTTTATAATTATTAATTTTGAGAATTACTAGGTCGCGTTGAGATAAAAACTTTTAGTGAGTGTTGGTGACATACTTAAATTTGGTCAATATATTTTGATTTCTGTTATTTAATGCATTATAAGTGAAAATATTATTAGTCTTGAAAAATAATAATGATTATTATTAACCTTGATTGCGTAAAATTAATACTTCTTAAATATTGCCTTGATGCAATATATAGTCTGTTGCACGCTGTATTAGACTGTGTAAAAATTATTATTTTGACTATTAATCATTATTAATAATTTTATGAACCTTTGGAAAACCTCAAATTAATATTTTAATTTTATAGAAAATTTTCGCGTAGAAACCCAAACGTTTAAAATTTTTACAAAGAAATTTAACGAGACCGACACCCGCCTTACACAAGGTGGCATTGGCATACTAGTTGGGGACCCACAAGCCAATTAATTAGCTAAATTATATGATTAGCTTAATTTAAACACACCTAATCATTCCTATATAAACCAACACCACACTCAACCTTCTCATTAGTCACTACACACCCTTTCTCTCTCTACTCTCACTCTCTCCTCTCCCTTCCTCCTCCCTACAGCTGAACACCTTCACCAACACCCCGATCCCTTTAATTTTTTAACATCCAAGGCTTATTCAAGTTTCAAACAACCGATTTCAAGGATCCCTTGTGAGATTGGTGCAAGTTCTTGCAAAAATCCAACTCAAAGGAGAAGAAATCATCAAGAAATCCTTCACATTTCTTGAAGTTGTTCATCCTAGAGTATGAATGTTTTCTGTAAAAATCTCTTGCAACATGACAAAAAAATGATTTTTGCAAACTTTGTTCACCAAAAACTAGAAGTTCTTGAAATTCAAGGTTTTAACAATGGTTTTTAATCAAGTAAAATGAGTTTTTAAAAGAATGTATATGTGTGTATGTGAACCATGAATGTGTGTATGTGTTTGATGTTGATGAGTTTTGGAATTTCCTTTACATTTTTGTTTGATTTTGATATGTAAGATGATCAACATATGATATTGGCTTATGAACGTCATAAGAAATCCATCCATCAAATGAAATCTATCAAAAAGAAGATGGGAATGGGTGATACATGTATGTATGTACGGATGATGTTCTTGAGCTCATCTTGCTTTTGGATTTCAAAAATGATTGAAATGATCCATGAAATATGGTGATCATGATCTGAAATATTTTGGGTATTCAATTGTATTTTGATGAAATAAAAACTAAGAATACAAGCTGTCAAGAAAAGCTGATTATTTGGGTATATACGTATGCATGTATCGTATATATGTGTGTATGTATGAATGTTGTTTTTGATTTTGATGTGCTCTTGATTTATGAGTTTTGAGATGATTGAGATGATTCATGTATATGGTGATCATGATCTGAAAGTTTTGGGATTTTTAGTAATTTTTTATTTAAAGAAAAAGGTAAAAACAAAGTTTAGAGATAATGGCAATCAAGTGTTGATTAGACATGACCACTATTAATGATTTTACAAGATTTAACCTTATCAAAACAAAGATCTTCTCAAATCTAGAAAAATGGGTTCAAAACATGTTAATAATAAGTTAAAAATAAATAATCTTACTGGAAATATTAATTTTGATGATCCGGTTTAATCACATAAACGTTTTACGTTTAACGTTTAAAAACACGTTAAAAAGGTGTTTTTACACAAGTCTGGTTTTTGACAGAAAGTACTATCGTATTTTAAGTTAAAAACACATGATTTTAAGAATTTAACTAGTCCATAACATGCATGGACATCGGTGTTGATTTTATACGCACGAAAAAGGCGAAAACCGACAATTTCGGGTTGAAAATTTGGGACTGTTTTGAAACTGATTTTATACAGAAAAATTCAGAATATTTTTAGTATAAAAGACTTATTTTAAAACATGTATAAGGATAATGAGGTTACACAGGTTTGTGTGCGGTTTTGGCATGTAAAACAGTGCTGTTTCGAGTTAAAAATCACCGTATACGGTAAAATTTGGGTTAAACATACAAGAACATAGTTTTACTATAAAACTTGCCTTAAAATGATTTAAAACATATTTTATTACTGAAAATAATTTTATTAGTTAAAAAGATTAATTATTGTTGATTATTAATAAAAAAGTAATATTTTATAAAAAGATGATAAATATAAGTAGTTTTATTAAAAAGAACAAGACTATGAATATATTTTTATTATTAATCTTAGATAAAATGTTATTATGAATTATTATTTTTTTTATTAATACATAACTTAGTAATTTTTACGGTCATGTTTTCATATATTTTTATGCGTTTATTTTTGTGTGTGTAATATGTGGTTATTATTTAAGGGTTAAATGGTTTATTTAGTAAATAAATATTTGTCACTTATAATATAAATGATTTAACCAAACTGAAAGTCACCAACGAATCATTTAAAAATGGATTTTGTGACAAGTCTAGTAAGTTGGGTGAACAACTTGTATGGTAGACTTATTATTTGACAATTAATAGGTCCTTTGTGTTTAGGGCGTTAATTGGTCGTTTATATTCCTGGGCTCGATTTTGATAGATCATCTTTGTCACATTTAAGGTGAGTTTTCACAGCCCCTATTTTTAAGTAACGTTTTATTTAACTATTTCAGGGGAAAAACATGCTATAGTATTTTTATGAGTGATATGATTTAATTATAGAATAACTGCGTGATCTTTTTGATGGCCTTGAGTTATTTTGTTATTTGTGCACAAGGGGCCACGGCCATAATCATTAACCCTGGGAGGGCCTGAGGATATATTGGTAGATCTGTTGGGTTTGATAACCGAACCTTGATCGGTCGCACTGGTTGGTTTATACGGAGGGAATATATATTGAAAGGAACTTGAGGGATATTGTGTCTTGGTTTGATTATAGGGCTCTTGGTTGGGATCATAGTCGGTGGACCTAGCTAGTACTTGACGATATAGAGGTTGATTCTGGGATAATCATGTAGTTTTTATAAAGAGGAAACTTTAATGATCTTTTTATATAAACCTGTGAACTCAGCAGCCTTTTGCTGATAAACTTTTGGGCATGTTTTTTAGGTAACTAAACATTCATGGGAATGAAAACGGTTTTAACTGCAAACTTATCAAGATTTGATATCACTTTTAGGACCAAATTCTGCTGCCGATTAAAATATTTTGTAAATATTTAAATAGTGTCATGTTATTACTATTTACGTTTTCATTTGAGACTCTTGAAATAACTGATAAATTTGATAAATAATAATAATAGATAAAATTTTAATAATGGGAATAAATGAATGCTAATTGAATACATATGTAAATATATTACTTAAAAAGAAAAGGAAACAAAATTTTCCCAGTATTAAATTAACATCCACATTCACATGTTTTTTTTTTCTTTTCTAGGAATTAGGTTAGTATCATCTCTTAATTTCTAAATCAAAATTTCAAGTTCATGAGAATTTGAAGACTTTAAGAACAAGTTTACTTGAATCTTCAAATTAATGGCTCAAATGAACTTCAATTGATATGAAAACTTGCAGATCTTCACTTGAAATCATCAATAAGTCTGTGAGATTCCGCATCATAGATCTGATAAATGGCAACAATACGATTGCAATATTCGATCCATCGATAATCGAATTTCAACAATTGGTACCATCCACTATCACTCAAATCATTTCTCCTGAAACAGCACCAAGGCTGTACCTCAAACCAGAATCACCACAGAATGAAACCTATCATTCTTGTGATGGTCAAGATGGAGATCCTACAAGTGATGACAGTGATGAAGAAACCAACCAACCAAACAAACAAACATTAAACATGTATTAATCATGTAATTGAATAAATCAATCCAAAACAAACACAACCACAGAAATCCAAAGCAGCAAAGGCAACAAACAAAAGGCAATGGTTCTCTATGAGAAATTCAAACCAGCAGGATTTCTTGAACCAGAATTGCTTAAGACTGAACTCAAGGTAAAGAGTAAGATGGCGTTAAAGAACAAACAGAATCCTAAGGTACAAGAAATCAAAGAACAAGTTAAGAGGAAAAAGACCAAATCTAAAAGAAAGAAGAAAAGTCAGACCAAGTCTTCTACACCTGATCCAAACCAACCATCAACCTCAAAGGCTACATTAGAAACTCCAAAACAACAACCAATTCTCTATGAGACATGTAATTCAGATTCACACAACACTTCTGAGTGTAAAAACACTGAGAGTGATACATATATATGTCCTCACAAGAGAAAGCAACAAAAACAACAAGACAAAAGGTTGGGAAGTTCCAAGCAAATCAAACTTCATCATTCAAGTCTAAGGAAAGAAGATCCAGACCTACTCTTTACTGCTTAAATTGTAAAATGGAGAATCATACCACTTCCGAGTGTTCATACAACAACTCTCCAATATCACGACACAGAAGAGGTCAAAGATCATATCATCCTCACCAAGATTGGAGCATGAGTACTACAACAGAGATCAGAGCTACTCTTCTCCTCGATCACATCGGCATGGGTATGATTTTAAATATTATGATACTTATGATTATTGGGCACCAAGACATTATCCTAGGTCATACACACAACATAATTATGACAGATATGGAAATAATACTTGGCATAATGGCTATCATAGAAGATCACATCCATTAAATTATTATAATCATGATTATAATTCTTATGATGAATATGATCACATGCCCAGAAGAAATAAACATGATCAAGGACAAAGATCCTTTGCTACTCCTCCACAAAACATTCAAAAGAAAAATAGATTTTCTAAACCAACCAAAAGATTTTCAAAAGCCAAACAAACTCCTTTTGTTGAACAAGCTAAAGTTGAGTCAGTTGGTTTAAAATCAAAACAATGTTGGAGAAAGAAAACAATTTCAGGAGGTGAATCTGATATATCATCAGATAAAGCAAAATCATACACATACGAGCAAGTCACATATAAAAATGCTAATGGACAGCTCAGGACAGTAATAGCCTGGGTTGAAATATCTAACTGATTTGCTAGTGTGTTAGGGACAGTTATGGAGGCCTACCAACCCAAGAAAAGTTAGTAGTGGCTGATCCCTTCTTATGACAGGAAAATTCTTCCTGCTCATGATGTTTATGATGCAACTGAGCCAAATGAAGTAGAAATTAACCATGATTCAATGCAGGACATCAACTGTTCATAGAAACTATGATGGTGATGTAAGAAACAACCGATGTTTCATTCCATCTACTTAGTCTGATTACATTGCTACATGGACTAACTGTTGATGATCTCTATTGAATTGATAACACATATGACATTTCTTTATTTTTTCAAAAACAAAAATCCTAAAAATTAGAAAATCAAGAAAAGTCCAAAAAATATTTTTTTTGAATCTTCCTGCATTTACATGAGAAATGATAGTACACTCATCTACTATCTTCTGCATCTATTTTTTAAAATCAATAAAGATTGACAAGACACTGTTTGATATGTCAGTAGGCTCAACTTGAATTCAAGATAAGCATATTTGTGATGAACTAAATCAATATGCATTGTGGACCAAAGCCATCTTTGGGTATTGGTAAGCAATGACTTTTCCAAGTGTTTGCTTATGTGGTTACCTAAACACACCATGCGAAAATGGTTTATAAATTTCTCATTGATAAAAGCATCTATTTCTCCTTTGTTGTATATAAATACAGGCCTGGAGTAAACATAAGGACAACTTCTATTGTGCTGAGCACAGACCTAGTTGACCTTGCATTAAAAGTGTTGATGCATGCCAAAAGGGCAAAGAAAAGAATCCTAATGTGGATCAAAGCTAAAAGATTCCAATGCGGATCAACTTCCAAAGTGAAGTGTAAAAGAATCCCAAAGTGGATCATATCATGAGAATTTATACTCTAAGTAGCCTGGTTCAAGTTGTGATAAAGTGCCACCTTGCATTTCATGAGAAGGGTAATTCTTCCATACTTCTTAGTGTGGGGTACTCAATTAGCATATCTAATCAATCCTAAACATGATAAATATCAAAAAGTGTTGACAATAGATCCTTGCATGAGTTTAAATGAACAAACATACTTACAATCAACTTTGTTCTTTGTCTATGTCTATTCCAACTTTTAACATTCTTAGATGTAGAGGATTTTGGATTAGTATGATCTCATTACAATTGAAAGATTCATGCTTGTAGCTATCATAATTTTTGAAAAAATCTAAAATTCCAAAAAGGTTTGTCTTTTAGTATTTTTCTTCGTTTTGGCAGATTTACATGTGTTATTGATTTAGGAGTGAAACTTCCATGCAATACGTCTACCGAGAGGATTTAGACTTTTACAGGTGATAAATTGCACAACATGCCTGAGTTTCTCATTCAGTTCAAGATGTCAAGTGAACACTCCTGCTTCCTTCAAAGATCTCCTGCCAGTTGCTGAGAACTAAGAATCCTCCTCTTGGTGTCTCTTACACAAAAGTTCCTCACCTTCTAAAGCTTTTGTTAAGGGAGAGTATATGTCAAGTCTGAAGATTGTCTAATGCTTCTCCTTCACTTCTGAAGTTGAGATAAAGCTGTTAATATTGCTACCTGTGCAATCCACAGTGTATGCAAATGGGTGCATTTTTGAGTCTTCAAAATAAGACTAGAAGATCAAGCTGATGAAACATCCATCAAGTGCCAAAATAAAGTCTATTTCTTAATGCCTTTTTCTAAAGCTTCTAAGAAGATGCTACCAAAAAGGGCGAGAAGACTGCACTTCAAGACTGCACATCAATCAACATCCAAGGTTTTGATAATCATGAGGTTTTGGCATCATCATCTTAGGGGGAGTATTGTTGGACTATTTGAAGATGATACCTACCAAAACCTAAGTGCCGAATCTCATGATAATTACCAAAACTGACACGGTAAAGCTACGCTGAAAATTGACCAAAGTCAAACTTGGTCAACCGTGGTCAAAGTCAACAGTCAACATCAGCGGATGTCCCGAGTGACGTCAGCACCCGGCAGTCACACATCAGCAACAGAGAATTTGTCAGACGTTGAAGAATATTTGTGTAATCATTAGGGCTTAAATGTAATTTTGTTTATTTATGTAAAGAGTATAAGTAGACTAAGTGTAGTTATTTTATACTCTAACCATTAGAAAGTAAGTATGAATTCTCTAAGTGAGAATTAGGCTAGTGAGAAAAACAATTAGGTTGAGTGTGTGTGAGAGAGATTTTTCTTACAAACTCTCTTTGTAATCTCCTAGCATCAAACATACATATGAATGAATGAAATATTTATGAATATGTGTTCTTGATTGTTCATTATTCATTCATCATCATACATTCAATCTTGCATCAGATCTTCACTTGAAATCATCAACGGGTTTGTGAAATTCCGAATCACAGATCCAATAAACGACAACATTACGATTGCAATATTCGATCCATCCAGCAGAATCAATGGTTTCCACAATTGGTATCAGAGCCATGGCTCCTTGTTCTTCAAATTTTTCTCAGGAATTTGAACTACAAGTTTGATCTGCAAATTGTTGTTTTTGATGAAATCAAGCTACCATTAGCTTAGATTTATTATGTCGTGAAGATCTGCAAGTTTTCACATCAATTGAAGTTCATTTGAGCCATTAATTTGAAGATTTAAGCAAACTTGTTCTTCAAGTCTTCAAATGCTCATGATCATGAAATTTTGATTTTATTGTTGTTTGACCGAATTTAAGCTTCTAATAGCTTTAGTTTCTGGCAAAGTTTCATATCAATTGAAAAACCACAACTCTTGAATTTGAAGATTTTTGAAAAATTTTGTATTCTTGAGAAAAGTTCACTATTCTTAAGGAAAAATCATCAAAATCACAAATCTGATGTTGTTTAGCTAAAATTGATAGTGGTTTTAGCTTAGAAACATCAAATCTAAGGTTCGTTTATCATACACAACATCCAAATCATAAATTATATCTTGCATTGGATCTTCACTTGAAATCATCAACGGGTCTGTGAGATTCCGCATCACAGATCTGATAAACGACAACAATACGATTGCAATATTCGATCCATCGATTATCGAATTTCAATACTTAGGAAACTATGTACACTTCTAAGGGCGAAAACTACAATAAGGACCAAATAGGTTTTCTAAAACAAAAAGGATGACAGAGGCATTATTATCAAGAACAAAGCCAGAGTTGGGGTACAAGGATACACACAAAAAGAAGGGATTGATTATCGTGAAGTCTTTGCCCTTGTGGCCAGGCTTGAAGCAATCAGATTTTCTAGCATTTACTACCTCCAAAGACTTCAGTGTGTTTCAGATGGATGTCAAGAGTGCATTACTCTATGGTGAGATTGATGAAGAAGTTTATATCTGCCAACCTCCATGCTTTGAGGATCCCAAGTATCCAGATCATGTATGCAAACTTGACAAACCCTTTTATGGTCTTTATCAAGCTCTGAGGAAATGGTATGAGACACTCTCTACCTTTCTCCTAAAAAATGGATGCACTAGAAGATCCATAGATAAAACTCTCTTCATCAAGAAGGTTGAATCGGATATCATTTTGGTACAAGTGTATGTGGATGATATCAATCTTGGGTCTACTAATGAGAGCTTATGCAAAGCCTTTGAAAATCACATGAAGTCAAAGTTTAAGATGAGTTTAATGGGATAGCTCAGTTTCTTTCTGTCACACCTTCAAAATCCACATCCGGGGTTTTACCGCGAGGCGAGTGAACAAACCAGGATCCCAGTCATTAGTTACTCAGAAAACACTATATGAAACTTTTAAAACAAATCAGAGCTTGAAACTTTTAAACATTTGCGGAAGCGTTTTGTAAATATTTCAAACATAGAATACTAAATGTAAACTGCACAAAACACGCGTCCAAACTAAAGTATGAAAGTAAATGATAAATTAAAAGTGAACAATGTTTGAACAAAACATGCTTGACACGTGCGTGCTCCTATGGGCAGCTGCTAGAAACAACCTGAGAAAAGCATACTAAAAGTGTCAACACAAGGGTTGGTGAGTTCAAGAGTTTGTATCAATCATAAACAGTTGCGTTACTAAAACATACCAAGTGTATTGAAATAGATAGCTAGTCTAATTTCATTAGTAAAGAGCAAAAGTGATTTCGCGATCAAAGCTGACTATGTTTGTCTGTTTTCCTCCCGCCACGACATACTAGGTCGTGACGCTGTTAGTAGTTTAGGACAATATTGCACCTGTTGACTTCTGGTCACACAGGTGGGGCTTGTTAGACCCAGTAGTACTACCCAAGATTTCCCGCTAGATTCCTTAATTAACGATCCGAAAGTGTGAGGACTTTCTATGGTATAACTCACTATGTCTTACCAAACACATGTTATATCAGTAAAGTGTTTTAAAAACAAGTATGCTTTCTCCCCCAAAAAGAGAAGTAAGTAAAAGTGGGGCATTGAACTCACCTGATGCGCAAACAAACGATAATAAAAGCTAACAATGAGCGGAAAGACAACCTTCAGAGGTTACTTAGAACACGCAAGTACATAAGTACGTGTACATAGAATCTTTAGCAACCCTAAGTGCTCAATAAACACATTGACTCAAGGTTTTGGAAAACAAGACTCATTTGACCAAGTTGACCCGTTTGACCCGTTGGTGACATGTCAAGTTAAATTCTTGTTTAATCAAGTATAGCAATCCATCATACATGGTAATCACACAAGTTATTCATGTATGCCACATTACAAACCCTTAAGTGCTATAAAGCTCATCATACATCATCCATTATCATGTATATTCCATAAGAGTCTAAATTTTCAAAGTTGTGCATCAAGCATTCATACAACCCAAACAACATAATCTACCATCTTAGATATCATCAACAAACATTCTAACATGATCCTAACATCATAGACATGCTCAATTAACAATATCCAATGATCTAACTAAATAAAGTTTCCCTTTTGGGAAAGTAATATCCCGAAATCAATCTAGCACCCAATTCATTCATGAATTCATCAACGTCATGCCTAATCAAGTCCATGCTATCATCTAGACATGATCACATTCATCAAATCACCAAATTCACAAATCTCATATTCAAAAGTTTCTACTTAATGCAAGGTATGAACTACATGATCAATTCATGGATTTCTTGCATAATTATCATAATCCAACATTCATACAACATTATTAACATCATAATATCATCAATCCATCAACAATTCATCAAGTTCATGCACAAAAGTTACTATTATTAGTAAGGTATGAACAACGCATCAAAACCACGAATTTCTTGTATAATCCACCTAAACCAACATCAATCAATCTAACTAACATCATACAATCATCAAACAACCAAAATTCAACATTATAGCATCAATTTCGAACTAGGGTTCAACCAACACCCAAAAAGCATAAAAACTCATAAAAATCTAACCTTTAATCGTGTAATGGCCAAGAATTGAAGTTGCTAACGTGTTGTAATGCTTGGAACTAACCAAAATCGATGCTTGATGCTTGTTCTTGGTTCAAAAATCGCAATGTGTGTGTGTATGGATGTAAGTCGCGGCCGAAAAGGGGGTGGGGGAATAGGGTCGGGTTTTGTCAAACTTTACTTATTTAAAATCACCCCTTTAATCCCTCTTCTACTACTTTTTATGAAAATTAACCTTTTTAACACTTTTTAACAATGTTTAACTACAAAATACAAGTATTATAAACTAACAATGATAATCATGCATAATTTTCAATAGCTACAAAACACATGCAATAAATATAACACGTCGTCACGTTTCCAAGATAAAATTCACAAATAATATTTAAAATCTATAAACCATATAAGCACAACTTAGTAATCAACATTATTAGTTAAATCATTATCTGTTTATCATAGATAAATGTTATTAAGTCACCAACATTCAACGACAACTAGTGTGTGCTCACGACACGTGTATGCGAGACTTAACGGAACTAACGGAGTTAGGTAACGGAAAATTACCAGATATCACATTATCCCCATGTTGAAAGAATTTTCGTCCTGAAAATTGCGTTACATGGTTAAGTTACATCACTGGTCTACTGCATTGGCATAAAGAAATCAAGTGAGTTTCGGGTGGGTTGTCACATCATCCCCATGTTGAAAGAAATTTCGTCCCGAAATTTAGTCAATACCTTCACCTACTGGCATCGTCTTTTCAAACAGATGAGGATACTTAAGTTTCACCTGATCCTCACGTTCCCACGTGAATTCCGGTCCACATTTCGAGTTCCAACAAACTTTGACTATGGGTATCTTGCTTTGCTTAAGAGTTTTGACATCTCGGTCCATCACCTCAACTGGTTCTTCAATGAACCGTAGTTGTTCATCTACTTGCACTTCCTCTAGTGGTACAACCATCGTCACGTCCGATAAACACTTCTTCAAATTTGAGACATGAAATACATTATGAATTCCATTCAGTGAGTCAGGTAGGTCTAATCGATACGCCACTGGACCTATTCTTTCTAGAATCTTAATGGTCCAACGTATCTCGGATAAGCTTGCCTCTTCTGCCAAATCGAATCACACCTTTCCACGGTAAGACTTTCAGTAAAACTTTGTCTCCGACCTAAAACTCCAAAGGTTTCCATCGCTTGTCCGCATAGCTCTTTTGTCGGTCTCGCGCTGCAGCCATACGGTTCCTTATCCGTACGATCTTCTCAGTAGTCTTGTGCACCAACTCGGGGCGAGTTAGCTGACTATCACTAATTTTCGCCCAGCAAACTGGTGATCTACATTTTCGCCCATACAACGCCTCAAATGGTGCTGCCTTGATGCTGGTGTGATAACTATTATTGTTAGAAAATTCCACCAATGGTAGGTGAACTTCCCAGTTATTCACGAAATCAATCACACAAGCACGTAGCATGTCCTCCAATGTCTGAATAGTACGTTCGCTTTGCCCATCTATTAGCGGATGATAAGCGGTACTCATATCTAGAAGCGTATCCAGAGATTTCTGTAACGACTGGTAGAAGTGCGATGTAAAACGAGCAACGTGGTCAGAAATAATGGAGACCGGTACACCATGCCTCGAGACTATCTCCTTCAGATAAATTCGAGTTAATTTATCCATTTTATCTGTCTCCTTGATTTCCAAGAAATGAGCGGATTTAGTTAATCGATCCACGATCACCCATATCGTGTCACAACCAGTTGGGGTCCGGGGTAATTTAGTAATGAAGTCCATAGAAATCTGCTCCCACTTCCACATAGGAATCTCAGGTTATTGTAGTAACCCAGGTGGCTTCTGATATTCCACTTTAACTTTCGAACAGGTTAGGCACTTGCTCACATACGTAGCTACGTCTGCTTTCATATTAGGCCACTAATAGTGCTCCTTCAAGTCATGATACATCTTGTCTGAACCAGGATGTATAGAGTACTTAGACTTCTAAGCCTCACTCATAACCAAGTCCCTTAGGTTTCCATACAAAGGTACCCAAAGTGTGTCCATGAAATAACTAATTCCATCCGCTTTCACTTCAAACTGTTTGTCCATTCCCCGTAAAGATTCAGACCCAATGTTTTTCGTTTTCAAGGCTTCTGTCTGAGCTTCTAGGATTTGTTCAGGCAAGTGAGTGCTAATTGTAAGCTGTAAAGCTCGCACTCGTCGAGGTTTAGCAGTCTCCTTTCTACTCAACGCATCTGCAACTACATTCGCCTTTCCTAGGTGATATTTGATAGCGCAATCATAATCATTCAACAATTCCACCTAGCGTCTTTGCCTCATGTTCAAATCCTTTTGCTTAAAGATATGCTGAAGACTCTTGGGATTGGTGTAGATAGTGCAATTGGTACTGTACAAGTAATGTCTCCAGATCTTCAAGGCAAAACTACTGTACCCAGCTCCAAGTCATGAGTGGTGTAGTTCTTCTTGTGCACATTTAGTTGTCTCAAAGCATAGGCTATCACTTTATCAGGTTACATCAAGACATAACCAAGTCCTTGGATAGAAGCATCACAATAAACCACGAAGTCATCACTTCCCTCTGGTAATGCCAATATCGGTGCGCTACATAGTTTCTGCTTTAACAACTGAAAAGCAGACTCTTGACTGTCAACCCATTTATACATTGTTCCTTTGTGAGTCAAGGCTGTAAGAGGTTGAGTGATCTTAGAGAATCCCTCAATGAATCGTCGATAATATTCTACCAGTCAAAGAAACTGTCGTATCTCACTAGGCGTCTTGGGAACCGACCAATTCTTTATCACTTCAATCTTTGCAGGATCAACATGTATTCCTTTCTCGTTAACAATATGACCCAAAAATTGTATTTCACGTATCCAGAAATCATACTTGGAGAACTTGGTTATTGAATAGATCAATATGTCATCGATGAACACAGTAACAAATTGATCAAGATAGGGTTTGCACACACAATTCATGAGATCCATGAATACTACCGGTGCATTTGTCAACCCAAATGGCATGACCAAGAACTCATAATGACCATAACGTGTATGGAATGCTGTCTTCGAGATGTCTTCCTCTCAAACTCTCAGCTGATGATAACCAGACCTCAAGTCAATCTTAGAATAATAGCTTGATCCTTGAAGTTGATCAAACAAATCATCTATATGAGGTAAAGGGTATCTGTTCTTGACTGTAACCTTGTTCAGTTCTCTGTAGTCGATACACATTCGAAATGTGCCATCCTTTTTCTTGACAAAAAGAACAGGTGCTCCCTAAGGTGATGAGCTCAGTCGAATAAACCCTTTATCCAACAGCTCTTGCAGTTGAGCAGATAGTTCCTGTAGTTCATTCGGAGCTAACCGGTAAGGTGCTCTCGCTATCGGAGCGGCTCTAAGAGTCAAATCAATCTGGAACTCAACTTGATGATGAGGAGTTGTCCAGGCAGATCCTCTGGAAACACTTTAGGAAAGTCACGAACTACCGGAATATCCTCTATCTTCTTTTCCTCCGATTGCTTGTCAGTCACAAGAGCTAATATAGCTAAGCGACCTTTGCGTAACAACTTATGTGCTTTCATAAAAGATATGATGCCTATCATAACACCACCTTTCTTGCCCTTAACCGAGAGAATTTCCCCGTCCAGGAGAGGAATGCGGATAACCTTCTCATGGAAAATGACTTCCGCCTGCTTCTCGGAAAGCCAATCCATGCCCATGACTACATCGAAACTTCCAAGCGTAATAGGCATGAGGTCGATGTCAAAAGTATGACTAGCAAGTTCTATCTCGTAACCCTTAAGGATGTGTGTCACGTGAATTTGCTTACCATCAGCTAATTCTACCGTATATTTAGATTCCAATGGAGAAGGCATATCACTTAAGAGGCTACTAAACTTAGTAGAGATAAAACTTCTATCAGCTCCAGTGTCAAACAATATAGTAGCAAAACGACCGTTAACAGAAAATTTACCAGTAACAGTAAAAGGGTCGTTTAGAGCCTCACCTGAACCCATGACTAAGGCTCTCCCTTTAGCTCCACTGTTGTTGCCACCGTTATTGTCACCATTGCCATTATTGTTGTTGTTGTTGTTTCTACCATTTCCAGCACCATTCCCATCTTTTCTTCAACTGAGGACAATTCCTCTTGTAGTGTCCTTCCTTTCCATATTCAAAGCAACCTTTTGGTGTTTCTTGGGATTCTTGAGGCTTCTTCATCAATTCACCATGGCAATCCTTTCCCACGAGCCCAGCCTTACCATAACGCTGGCATCGAAAGTTGTCACACCTACCAGTGTGACGGTAGTTGCATCAATTACATTTGGGATATTTCCCCATATATCCACCTTGTCCCTGTGTTAAAGTGGAAGACTGATTAAAACCACGCTTGTTATTAAACCTCCTTTGTTGCTGGTGAGGTTGGTGTTGTTGTATGTGTTGTTGCTGCTGGGGCTGCTGAGGTTGGCTGTTTGACGAAGATCCCTTGTTGCCAGAGTTGTCCCACTTGCATTTATTATCGGGCACGCTTGCCATAGTGCCCTATTTGGGTAGCTTTTCCTGCTCCACCGCTTGGTCAGTAAGCTTGTGAGCCAATCGAATAACCTGCTGAATAGTAAGGAGATTCGCAGCAGTCACCATACTTTGTATCTCTGGAACCAATCCATGTATGTAATGCTCAATCCTTTTATGCATTTCATTAACCATTCCCGGGCACAGTGTTGCCAACTCATGAGACCGTGTAGTATAGGACTCAATCTCAGAACCTTGCATCTTGAGTTGCCAGAATTCAACTTCTAGCTTCTGCACTTCATCTCAAGGGCAATACTCCTCTGTCATCATTGCCTTGAACTCGACCCAAGGTAGGTCGTTAGCCATCACCTGACCTAGCATTTGTACCTGGGCATTCCACCAGGAGAGGGCCGCGCCTTCAAGAGTTCCAGTTACGTACTTCACTTGATCGGCTGGCGGACAGTTACATTTTGCGTTGATGGATTCGGTCGTCTCAAACCATCATATTAGTCTCACAGCACCTTCAGTTCCGCTGTAGGTATGAGGCTTGCAATCCATAAAGGATTTGTAGGTACAGTGTGGGTGTCCTGTTCTGACAAACCAAAACATTAGTTGGGTAGCCCAGACAAGCAACTAAGATATTGGTTAGGCCACTTGTATCATTTACCGGCTGGCTGTCCAGTTTGTGCAGCAGCCACTGCCGCCTGTACATGTTCATTAATCAAAGCAGCCAACTCAGCAGGGGTCATGTTTATAGCACCGGTACCATGTCCACCGGCACTACGTCCACGGCCACGACCACGTCCTCTACCGCGTCCATCCATATTTCACTTTACATTCACAAATACAATAATGAGTAACATCCAACATATTTATCTTATTGAAGTACAGTAAATAATAAAAAATAATGAATTTGTCACAACCACAACATTTATAACCAAAGACAAATAAATTGTAAATGAGTCACAAAATATTCTATCAATGTTAGAATTTTAGTTTTTTAGTTGGGTGGGAAACAATCCTTCCCACATAGGTTTCAAAAGAATAGAAACACTATATAGTCCAAGTCATATAGATGTAGAATCAATCCAGCACATCAAATCCATCACTGTCCTCTTCCATCTCTGCTGGTTCTTCTTCCTCCGGGGCTTCTTCCGGTTCTTCTTCAGGTTCCTCCTTTGGGTCTTCTTCAATAGGATCTTCCTTAGGTGCAGGGGCTTCGGCAATCTGAAGCGCCACTAGCCGTGCCTCCAGATCAGCAAATCTATCGTCGATCACTATGTTGTGGTGCTCTTGCGCGTTCATGAGGTCAGTAAGTGCTACAATGTTGCCTGCCAGGGTATGATACCCACCAATGGCCATCGAGAGTCGCTCCTGAAGCGTCTCTACCTGGAAACGCAACTGACGCGTCTCATATCATAAAGTGGAGTTCTCATCAGTGAGTCCTCTAATGCGCTGTCGCTCAGTGTCTAACGTAGCCACTAAAGCTGCAATCGCCTGCTCGAGAGGGATGTCTAGGGAAGGAAGAGTAGGTGATGTAGAGGCTGTCGATGACCTAGTCCTAGGTCGGGTAGGAGCTACAGCTGGTACACACTCCCTGTAAACCATGCGGTGTATATCGGAAGGATAGAAGTTCCAGTTCCGCGGAGGATCGCGCTCAGGTAATGGGAATGGCTGATCCCAATCCATCTCTTCAGAGGGGTAAGGATGTCGAGGCCAGTCTGATCCCCTATCAGGTACAGGAGAAGGAGGTGGTGACTCAAATCATGCAGGTCTCTTGCCTAGAGCTCTTGATGACGATACCATGCTGCGAGGTACGTGATGTGTATGCCAATGAGTATACATTAAGGAATAAGTGACGAGTAACTAACAAACTGTGCAGTTATAGTCTAGTGTGTATGCAACCTAGTTCCCTATAACCAATGGCTTTGATACAAATCTATCACACCCTCAAAATCCACATGCGGGGTTTACCACGAGGCAAGTGAACAAACTAGGATCCCAGTCATTAGTTACTCAGAACGACACTATATGAAACAATTAAAACAAATCAGAGCTTGAAACTTTTAAACATTTGCGAAAGCATTTTGTAAATATTTCAAACATAGAATACTAAATGTAAATTGCACAAAACACGCATCCAAACTAAAGTATGAAAGTAAATGATAAATTAAAAGTGAACAATGTTTGAACAAAACATGCTTGACACTTGCGTGCTCCTATGGGCAGCTGCTAGAAACGACCTGAGAAAAGCATACTAAAAGTGTCAACATGATGGTTGGTGAGTTCAAGAGTTTGAATAAATCATAAACAGTTGCGTTAGTAAAACATAACAAGTGCATTGAAATAGATAGCTAGTCTAATTTCATTAGTAAAGAGCAATAGTGATTTTGCGATCGAAGCTGACTATGTTTGTCTATTTCCCTCCCGCCACGACATACCAGGTCGTGACGCTATTAGTAGTTTAGGACATTATTGCACCCGTTGACTTCTGGTCACACGGGTGGGGCTTGTCCGACCCAGTAGTACTACCCAAGATTTCCCGCTAGACTTCTTAATTAACGATCCGAAAATGTGAGGACTTTCTATGGTATAACTCACTATGTCTTACCAAACACATGTTATATCAGTAAAGCATTTTAAAACAAGTATGCTTTCTCCCCCAAAAAGAGAAGTAAGTAAAAGTGGGGCATTGAACTCACCTGGTGTGCAAACGAACGATAATAAAAGCTAACAGTGAGCGGAAAGACAACCTTCAGAGTTACCTAGAACACGCAAGTACATAAGTACGTGTACATAGAATCTTTAGCAACCCTAAGTGCTCAATAAACACATTGACTCAAGGTTTTGGAAAACAAGACTCATTTGACCAAGTTGACCCGTTTGACCCGTTGGTGACATGTCAAGTTAACTTCTTGTTTAATCAAGTATAGCAATCCATCATACATGGTTATCACACAAGTTATTCATGTATGCCACATTACAAACCCTTAAGTGCTATAAAGCTCATCATACATCATCCATTATCATGTATATTCCATAAGAGTCTAAATTTCCAAAGTAATGCATCAAACATTCATACAACCCAAACAACATACTCTACCACCTTAGATATCATCAACAAACATTCTAACATGATCCTAACATCATAGACATGCTCAGTTAACAATATCCAATGATCTAACTAAATAAAGTTTCCCTTTTGGGAAAGTAATATCCCAAAATCAATCTAGCACCCAATTCATTCATGAATTCATCAACATCATGCCTAATCAAGTCCATGCTATCATCTAGACATGATCACATTCATCAAATCACCATAATTCACAAATCTCATATGCAAAAGTTTCTACTTATAGCAAGGTATGAACTACATGATCAATTCATGGATTTCTTGCATAATTATCATAATCCAACATTCATACAACATTATTAACATCATAATATCATCAATCCATCAACAATTCATCAAGTTCATGCACAAAAGTTACTATTATTAGTAAGGTACGAACAACGCATCAAAACGACGAATTTCTTGTATAATCCACGTAAACCAACATCAATCAATCTAACTAACATCATACAATCATCAAAAAACCAAAATTCAACATTCTAGCATCAATTTCGAACTAGGGTTCGACCAACACCCAAAAAGCATAAAAACTCATAAAAATCTAACCTTTAATCGCGTAATGGCCAAGAATTGAAGTTGCTAACGTGTTGTAATGCTTAGAGCTAACCAAAATCGATGCTTGATGCTTGTTCTTGGTTCAAAAATCGCAATGTATGTTTGTATGGATGTGAGTCGCGGCCAAAAAGGGGGTGGGGGAATAGGGTTGGGTTTTGTCAAGCTTTACTTATTTAAAATCACCCCTTTAATCCCTCTTCTACTACTTTTTATGAAAATTAGCCTTTTTAACACTTTTTTACAATTTTTAACTAACTAATACAAGTATTATAAACTAACAATGATAATCATGCATAATTTTCAATAGCTACAAAACACATGCAATAAATATAACACGTCGTCACGTTACAAGATAAAGTTCACAAATAATATTTAAAATCTATAAACCACATAAGCACAACTTAGTAATCAACATTATTAGTTAAATCATTATCTGTTTATCATAGATAAATTTTATTAAGTCACCAATGTTCAACGACAACTAGTGTGTGCTCACGACACGTGTATGCGAGACTTAACGAAACTAACGGAGTTTGGTAACGGAAAATTACCGGATATCACACTTTCTAGGACTACAAGTAAAACAAACCTTTAATGGCATCTTCATATATCAATCTAAATATGTTTAGGACATCTTAGTGAGATTCAAAGATACTAATGCAAAGGCTATTAAAACCTTAATGTTAAAAACATATTCATTAACTCCTGATCTTAAAGGGAAAGTAGTTGATCAGCTGCAGTACAGAGCCATCATTGGATCTCTCATATACCTTACAGCCAGCAGACCAGATATCATGTTTACCATATGCCTGTGTTCAAGATTCAAAGCTACTCCAAAGGTGTCACATCTAATGGTTACCAAAAGAATTATGAAGTGTCTCAAAGGGGAACCTAAGTTAGGATTATAGTACCCTTGGAGTGGTGACCTCAATCTTATGGATATACAGATAATGAATATGGAGGATGCAACATCAACAAAAAGTCCACATTAGGAGGATGTCAATTTCTAGGTAGAAGACTGGTTTTGTGGCAAGGAAAGAAGCAAACCTGTGTCTCCACATCAATTGCTGACGAAGAGTACATTGTTGTATCAAGTTGTTATGCTCGTGTGTTGTGGATCCAAACTCAACTTAGAGATTATGGAGTAACTTTCATGAACACTCCAATTCACATTGACAACAATAGTGCTATCTACATCACCAATAATCCCGTTCAACATTCAAAGACAAAACACATTGACAACATGTATCATTTCATTAGAGAGTGTGCAGAAAATAAAATCATTAAATTAATCAAAGTCCATACAAATGAACAATATGCAGATTTATTCACAAAGGCTTTTGATGAATCTAGATTTAAATATCTTGTATCCACTATTAGGATGATGAACTTTGAATAATTAAATGATTTAATTAATGATAACTGGAAATTTTGTAAAGAAATGCTTTTCTTGATACAATGGGTAAAACTATGCATCTGCTAAAATTTGCAAACTAGCATATAAATAGGTAGTTACCGAATATCAGTAGATATCTGGGTATCTGTCGAATTATGCAAATCAGCAAATAACTGGGTAAAGTAGGGCATTTGCCGAATGGTAAGATTCGCCAGATAGGATGATTTTGAAACATGTCTTTGAAAAAGATCCCACTTTCGTCTTTCGATATGTAGTGGCATCAGAGAAGTTACCTTAAAAGACTGTTTCATCATCTCATGCCGTTGATGTTACAGTTACGGTGGTAAACCATTTTAATTCACATTTTTATATATTATCCATAACTGTTAAAATCAAAGATTTTCCTACCATTGTCATTTTTAATCTTCTTCACAGAGCAAACTCTTAAACCTTCAATCTCTCAAGCCCTACCAAAATCAATTGACTTTCAATGGATGCTCAACCTCAAACCCTAGAACTTCGTCCAAACCATAGCATCAATGCATCACTTCAAGCTATAGGTGATGAGGTCTATGATCCTGTTCCTAAATTTCTAAGCAATAGCATTATGCCTTTTCCATCACAATAGACCTGGTAATCTATTAGACACACATCAGAGAATTCTGGACCACATGCTCTATATAAAGGGAACGTGAAGCAAAGGTCCCTACCACAGTGCAAAGGATGAAGGTCACCATTTCATGTGCTAAAAGTTATCAACATCTGAAGTTGAACGATGCAAATAGTGAATCTTCTTTCTCCAAAGAAGTGGTCATTGCCACCTTCAAGGAGATAGGATATGAAGGACCCCTCCCGATGTCTACCTTCTCTTGATCACTGGGATATCATAATTGGAGAATCATCCTTCATATCTTCCTAGACTATCTTTCTAACAAGTCCGGAGGATGGGATCAAGTACCATTAGATTTAGCAAGGGCTATCCATGGTCTAGTCAAACAACAGAGTTATGATTTTTCAAACTTCATTTCTCAAAATCTACATAAAAATGTAGGAGCTGCTGTAAAATTGAAGTGTTTAATATACCATAAATTCTTACAACTGATTTTGTAAGAAGAATTAACTTATACTTAGTGGAGTTTTCATGCTTTAGGAACTTTAAATAAAGCAATATTTTTAAAGTTCAAAGCAACTCTAAAATCTTTTTCAGGGAAGGTAACTCCCTTGTTTGCTCATATGATTCAGGTTATTGAGCCTTAGGGTGGCAGTATGGAATCACCTACCATTGCTGATCTCACACCTTCTACATCAAAGCCTAAAGTTCACAAACAAAAGCGAACCCTTTCATCTTCTACTGAGAGGATGCAGGCCCCCAAATCAGCTCCTCTCAAAAAGAGAAGACTGGAAACCAAGGTCCTAGTCAAGTCAAATACGTCAACCACACCTAGACAAGGCTCAAAGGAGAAGGTTTCTCTTCCTTCTTTTGAACAGACCAACACCCAAGCTTTAAGCCCTCAATCGGAGTCCTAACCCACATTACTTAGACAACTTCTAAGGAACAAGTCTCATTAGGAACTAGTTCACATCATGGGCCATTAGATGCACGTCCACTCTTTCCCATACACAGGTCTATTACATAGGATGATGATGTCCCTACTACATATCAGTATGAGCCATTGTCTTCCCCTTTCCACACAATACAGATAGTGCTGACAGATATGTTTGTAGCAACATCTTACCCACATCCTTTGTCATAAAAGATTGATCCTAGGGAGGAAAGGATCAATGTGGCTATCTTTACTTCTGATCCATCAATAAATCAGCAAAACAGAGACAACATCACTAAGACCTCAACCATGACAACTCACCTTGAAAATGTCTCATTTGAGTCATTCCTTGAGGGGAGAAATCTAGGGCGCCAAGAAACTACATCTGGTGGTGAGGGTGCAGAGGCTTGGCCTAGTATCTTATCTTCTAAGGATTCCATATTTGTGGATGAGGGAAGTATGAAACAAATAAATGAATTGATGACTAATATCTTGAGCTTGTTCAAATATTGAGTGCCTTATGGATGAAAACAATGTTTACTAGAGAAACCCTAGTACTTAAGGAATTGCTTCTTTGTTGCTTATCCCTGAACTCTTGCTATACTACATTTGCTTGCTTCCTCTCTGATGCAGCCTTCTTTCTTCTAGTTAACTTAACTGCTTTCTCTAATTCAGCATGAGTTGCACCTATTAGTTTAGTTCTGATCTTAGAAATGCTCCACTCCATAACCTCATCAAAGTTGAATCCTTTCAACTAAAGTTGAGCTGCTAGGAGACATTTTTGTTTATCCTTCTTTGCTTTCTTTTTAGTGTAGGTCATGGGTTTTAATTTGGTAGTTGCCATTGTTCAAGCATGTTGAGTAATTGTTCTTTGAGTGCTTTTGGGAGATGGCCTAGATGACTTAGATGGCAACTTCTTGACAGCTTTTGGCCTTTGGTTTTGGTGGAGCTTTTGATGTTGTTTTGCTGGGTTCACCACCACGGTTGAATTTTTTTTATTGCAGTTCTTGCAGCTCTCGAATCCTTAGCATTCTTGATCAGTGCAATGATGTTCTTCTTGACAGTGGATTCTTGAGATCTGCCTGCCTTTAGTACTTTATGGGAACAACTCCACCTTTTTGATCATCAGAAATCTAGCCTTTTATTACTATGACTCAATTTCTATTTCTTCATTAGCAATCATAGGTCTCTTACCTATGCCAGAGGTTGAGGCTTTAGTAAGTCTGACTGCCGAAGGTCTTAGGGTTACACCTAATGCCACACTAGCTGACTTGCGATTATCGGTAATTGTTTGAGCTCTCATAGCATCATTAGTGACTTCTTGCCATCTGTTTCCACATTCAACTCAGAGTTAACTAGGGTTTTAGTTTGAACATCCGTTTGACCAAATATCACCTCAACTAATTTTCTGAGTTCAGAATCAGGTGTGTCCCTTTGTTGTTTATGAAGTTGGGTTAGTTCATGTTCAAGAGTCACTCCATGCTTTTCCATATCGTCTTCTATGGTCTGGGTGCCTCTTGTATAAACCACTATTTTCTCTAAGGATTCGTCTATTGAAGAAGCCCCTGGCATAGTCCTTTCAGAAGTTGCATCAACAACTGATTTATTCAACTCTTCCGCAGCTTCCAATAGCACTTTTAGTAATAGAGCTTCTTCTTCAGCAAATACCTTGGGAAGAGTTTCAAGTCCAAGCACGAGCTCTCTCTTTAATGATTACTCATTAGATTTCTTTCTTTTAAGAGAAAGCACAGAAGAAGTGTTGAATCTTTTCATCATTGCTAATTTCTTCTTCCCAAGTTGAACCTTTTGGTTCATCCTTTTCTTCTAGCTTGTTGAATCTTCTAGCTTTTATCTCCTTCTCTTCTGAGCTATCATAGCCATATCTATCAACAAGCTCATTCAATTTGGCTTTAGCTTCCAATAGAGGCTCATATTGGTTAGTCCATTTGGAAGAGAAAGACATTGGTTGTGCAGCATGTACAACTTGAGTAGCCAATCTCTAGAGAATGTCTTTAGCTTCTTCGGGTGTATCTTCCCCTTTTTTTGTAGCATCATCTGAGATTCCAGATGACACTAAGTGTGTAGAGGAAGGCACATCCAAAGGTTGTTATGGTGCTGAGAGTTGAAGGCTTAGAATGATTGATTATTGAAGGTCAATGGTCTCTTGAAGTTGCTCCTCTTTGTGTTCAAGATCTATTGCCTTTGCAACAGCTTGCTGAAGAGTTGTAAGTTGTTCTTTAAGGATGGTCACTCTTACAGCTTACTGTTGAAGAGTTTTGAATTGTGCTTCCACCTTAGATACTCTATCTACTAAAGATTTCAGTAGAAAGTTCTCAAATTCAAGAACTATGGCTCTTTCAGCATAACCTTGAAGCCTTGCATTCTCAGCTGGGGTTGAAGGTAGGAGTTGAGTCCAGCAGCTTGCAGCAGCAATGTATCAAGTAAAATTGCAACTTTTTACTTAAAAGGTTGCATTGGTAAATTTAAATGCAACTCTTATTTTAAAAGGTTGCGTAACTTTATATGATTAATGAAACATATAGAAAATTTTGATTTGTAAATAATAATAAAAACTGTCACTACTGTTCTAGTTATATTTGGTTTTCAAGTATTTTTGTTTTAATAAAATAACAAAATGTCTAGAATTAGTGGGAAAAAGGGTAAGTATATCTTATAAAACTGAAAAAAGAAAATAAAAAGACAAAAGCCATGGACTTAAGACTCGAACATGGGTGCTATGGAAGGGGACGGACCAAACTAGTAGGCCAAGAAAAGAGATTTAATTTATTTTTTTTGTGCTAGTTCTATTAAACTAAAAGAAACTTGAAATTAATAGATTCTTCCTTAGTTGTACGAACTACA
Source organism: Flaveria sonorensis (assembly GCA_025506505.1). Lineage (NCBI taxonomy): Eukaryota > Viridiplantae > Streptophyta > Magnoliopsida > Asterales > Asteraceae > Flaveria > Flaveria sonorensis. The sequence continues at coordinate 28,501,691 of CM046426.1, forward strand.
AAATTGAGTTTACAACATATATTAAACCTAATATCTATAGAACAATTGAACCCATCATTAGAAACAACTACTAGCCATGTAAATCAGTTGCGTGATCGATCTTAGTAAACACTGATTAACGAAAATCACTTATACTTGTCATTAGTGACCAAATTAACCCTAGCGGGACATAAAAGACCCTAATTGACTATAAATGAGATGAAGTTGACGCAAACGACTAGATATGAACTTCAATATCCAGAAGTGACATGCTTTAACCATGAATGACCCTAAATAACCATGGACGAACCTAATTGATTATTTATGACCATAAACTATCCTCTTTTATTAAAGAGCTAATAAAACTATATTTTTCCTTAAAATTAGTTAAATAAATAATAAAATATATATAATTTGTATAAAATTTAATCTATATAGAACTTATCTTTAATAAATATAAGAAAATTAAGTAATATAGAATTAATGTTGAATTTAGATATTTTTTTTCTTATATTACCTGTTCCCCCTAATTCTTCAATAAAAAAATTAGAAATTCCCTCCTACTTTCTATTCCCACCTAAATCTTCAACATAATTGGATCTTTATGCTTTAAAAACTCCCTTTCGATCTGATTCAAGCAATTAGCTAGGTATAGGGGTGTGCACTTCGCGGGTCGACCCGATTGAGACCCGCGAACCGACCCATGAAAAATAAAACCGACCCATGTATGGGTTAGCGGTTCCGGTCTATGGTTCGGCTTTACTTTTGTAAATAGTTATGGGTCAGTTTTGGTCCAAACCCGCGGGTATGAGCTCGGTTTCGGTCTGGCCTGATTACAATTAGACAAAAAAAAGAGTTGGTTTTTGCTTCTTAAATGTTAAATGGGTTGCCTTTGAACACCAAAAATGTAAAAAATATTTTACTAGCATATAATAGAAGTTTTCAGATCAATAAACTTTTAGTCTGTTATAAATGAATACTATTAAACGTTTACCTAAATTAGTTTATAAAGGGTCATGACAACAAATAATGTATGGTTTGTATTTTAATATGGTGTCAATTTGTCTATGTTACAATGACGAGTCTAAGAAACAAATCCATTGATTGCTTTTGTTTATGTTTTTAAGTTTCAATTTTCCTCCCGGAAGAAAGCACGAGCCTAAAAAACATTTGCGGTCCGGACCACTATAATATGCTCAACCGACCCTTTTAACTCGGTTCAGTCTGGCCCGAACCGTATGTAAATGGTCCGGTTCTCGGTTCTTTATATAAACCACTTATCGGTTTCGGGTCAAAGGCGGGTCGGTTTGTTGCGGTTCGGTTCCGACCTGTTGCTCACCCCTACTAGGTATCGGCCATTCTTCTAGCTTCATCATCTGTCTTATTCAAGAAATCGGTAATCAATTTTCTACGTTAATCAACTCTCTGAATAAAGAAATTGGTATCAGGTCTTATTGCTTCATTATCTCTGCGATTAAAGCTGTTTCGATTCTCCTTTTTCTTCTAATTTTAAACCGACCATCAGATTATTTAATCATCCATTAAAATTGATGTTGTACTATTACAGAGTTCACTTATACATTGAAGATTTGGCTGTGATAAGTTATTTTCATTAACTCCTATAGCGACGTTTATGAAAGATTTAGGAATTATGCATGAGATTTCAAACAACTGCATTTTCAAAAAAGAAGTATAGAAAACAAATTTTGATATAATGCTGGTGATGCTTGATCCTTGATGAGTTTCTCATAGTTCACACATGGAAAACAAAGAACAGTTGGTTATTCAAATTATTTTAATTTTTACCTCGATTATTTGAAACATAATAATTTTTGATTGATTCACAAATCATGTTTAAAGATAATGGACTTAAGTAAAACATGCTAATGTGAAACATCTTCTAGTTCTAATATTACCTTGAATAAATATGAGATTTTTAACTTTTGGATGGCTATGAGAACATGAGCAAGACAATGCACAATTCATAAATATTTAGTCCATCCATTAGCAGCGGGGATCTAGGTACCTGCTGCAAGTATTATTCAATGCTTCTAGGATGAGTAAATAAATACTTGGTCTGCTGTGACATCCGGTAATTTTCCGTTACCAAACTCCGTTTGTTCCGTTAAGTCTTGCATACACGTGTCGGGAGCACACACTAGTTGTCGTTGAACGTTGGTGACTTAACAATAATCAGTAATGTTAAATTGATGATAATTAAGTTAACAATATGATTATTAAGTTATGCTTATGTGATTTGAATGTAAACTGTAATTTTATCGCGTAACGTGAAAACGTGCATATTTATTTCGTGTGTTTTGTGATAAATGGGAATTATGCATGATTGTTATTTGTGATTAATAATAATTGTGTTTAGTAGTTAAAAACTATTCAAAAACTATTCAAAAAGCTTAATTTTTATAAAATACAAATTATAAGGGTTAAAAGGGTAATTATGGGTTATTTAATAAAATAAAAATCAAAACTCCAACCCTAATCCCACCCATCGGCCGCGACTTGCATCCTCTCTACCTCTCCTCTTCGAATTCAGCCCAAGAACAAACAATCATCTTCGGTTTTGGTCGATTTCAAGGCATAGAACACGTTGGAATCATCAATTGCAAGCCATTACACGTTTAAAGGTTAGATTTTTGTATGTTTTTGATGAGTCTTCATGTTGGCCGAATGTTTCATGCGAAAACTACAAATTGGTGATTGATTGATGCCTAATTGTTGATGTTAATGTGTTTGTTAGATAGATTACATGTTAATTAACGTCAAGTATGCAATAAAGGTTGGATTTTTACAAGTTTTTATGGAAATTACATTAGGGCCGAAACCCTAATTCGAAATTTGCAATTGTGGATCGATTTGTTGATGTTGGTTAGTGTTATTATGTTAGTTGGATTGTATATATGCTAGTTAACGTCGATTATGCAAGAAAGCTATGATTTTGATACATTGTTCATAGGTTACTAATAATAGTAACTTTATTTTGCATGAATTGATGATTGGATGATGTATGAATGTTATGGATGTGTTTGTGATGAGGATTAGATGCTAGCTTGATGATATGAACAATTGAAAATCAAGAAGATGTGTTATAGTTCATACATTGCTAAAAATAGTAACTTTTGGTGTTGAATGTTGATGAATCATGATGATTAAGTGTTGTTGATCATGTTTAGATGTTGTCATGGACTTGAATTGGTATATAATTGATGAATTCATGAATGTAGTGTGAGTTTGATGAATTTGGGATGAACTTTCCCAAAAGGGAAACTTTATTTGTGCAAATCCTTGAATTGGATGATTTGAGCATGTTTGGGATATTAGGATCATGCTAGTGTATTCATGGATGATTTCTAAGGTAACTAAATGTGTTGTTTGTGTTGTAAGGATGTTTAGTTGGATAGTTATCTGATTTGGCTTGTTTGTGGGAATTCATGGTAATGGGTCATATGGGTATGTTAGGACTATTGTTGGGTTGTATGTTGATCATGTATGATATGCTGTTGTGTTAGTATTAACGAGTTATCACCTATAATGTCACCAACGGGTCAAACGGGTCAACTGGGTCAAATGTGTCTTGTCTTTCTTAAACCTTGAGTCTCTTGGTTTGTAGAACACTTAGGGTTTCATGTTGATTCTGTGTACATGTACTTATGTACTCTTGTGTTCTAGGTGACCTTTGAAGGTCGTCTTTCCCTCTTTCTTTCAAGTTAAGCTCTAGGTTAATTCTTGCGCGCATCAGGTGAGTTCTTGCCCCACTTATTTTACATAATCTCTTTTGGGGGAGATAGCATACTGTTGATCACAAACGCTTTTATATATGAGTGTGTATAATATTGATATAGTGCTGTTTACCATGGAAAGTCCTCACACTTTCGGATTGTTAATATTGAATAGCGGGGAAATCTTGGGTAGTACTACTGGGTCTGACGAGCCCCACCTGTGCGACTCGAGGTCAAACGGGTGCAATTTTGTCCTAACACATATTCGTCACGACACGGTAAGTCGTGACGGGAGGCAACAAACGTAACACAGTCAGCTTCGATCGTGAAATCACTATGATTAATATTTTTATGTTAATAGACTAGCTATCTATTGCAATACACTACTTATGCTCTGGAAACTGTTGATTGGTTTATATTTTAACGCAAACTCTTGAACTCACCAACCATGTGTTGACTTGTTTAGTATGCTATTCTCAGGTTAAGGTTGCCAGTTGCCTAGGAGCACGCACACCAGCATCGTTGAGTTGTCTACATTGTTTGTTTACACATTTGGGTTTATTTTCCTATTAAACATTTGTGTTTGGGGCGCGTATGTTTTGCGCATTCTCTTTACATACTACTTGTTTTGGGTTTTTTTGTTTTAAAAACGCTTCCGCAGTATTTTAAACGCTTCCGCAGTATTTTAAACGTTAACTCTGGTTTTGTTTATTAATCATATAGAGTCGTTCTTGGTAACTAATGACTGAGATCCTGGTATGTCACGCGCCTCGCGGTAAAACCCCGCTCGCGGATTTGAGGGTGTGACATCTGCTAATAGATAATCATTAGTTGCTGAATGGTTAAGTTTGCTCATTTATTTCATCCATTATTTTCAACATCATCTGAATTGTTGTAGAAGTTATTGGCAAGTTAGTATCATTCAAGCCACTAGGTGTGCTAATAGATGAAAATTAGTATAACTTCGGTTTACTACTGCAGTTTGGTCTGTTATATGCTTATTTACTCACCATCTTTTATATGTATTATGTGGTTAGCTGGGTATGTGTTATGTGAAAATGAATTGATTATGCATTTATATTTATAGTTTTGTTACTACAATATATGTACTTATGCATTTATTCTGGTTATGTGGTCCACTGACCACCAACATAAAATGGATTTGTATAACTGCTAGTTTTGCCACTACATTATGTGCTTATTCACTTGTATATATCAAAAATCGGTTAAATGGTCTATTGATGCCAACATACATATTTGCAAATAGCTAAATTTGACTTTTTAGGTCAACAGATTCGCATACATTTTGATTTATATGGTCAAACAGTCAATTCCTGTCCGCATTTGCATCCATCAAAAGGTAATCTTTTGTTTCTTGTTTAATTGGAGGTGAATAGCCTGATAATAAGGGATAGTTACATTGTAGTCTAGCAGGTATCTAATTCTATTCATATTTTATTTTATTCAGTTATATGATATCAAGTTACTATCAGCTGATTTTCGTCTCTTTAGTTACTTTAACTAAACACTCTAAATAGGTCTAATGGAAAACAATAGCAAGCAAAATCATAGTGTACAAAAACGCAATCATGTTAAAAGCATGGGTGAATTACTATCAATTTAAGGACAACAAGATAAGATGGGTAACCTAAAAGCATTCTAGAAGATAATTCTTTCAATTGTAGTGTTTATGGAGTAATAAAGATGTGGTGGTGTTTTTCTCAGCAACTTTTCCATTAATAGTGTTTGCTAATAAGAGTTGTCTATTTAATTTCTTTAACTCTTTTGTTTGAACACACTTGTAAAATGAAGAAAGGACATGAATATGTTGATATATATGATGACATGGCAAGGAAAATTGTAAGTTCTTTCTATTTTTCCCTTGTCTTAATTTGGTACCATGTCTCTAGTATGTATATATGTGTTATCTTTATTTTGATATAATTTTGTAGTTATAAATTGAAGCCCACTATCACTTTGATACATTCATAAGTTACTTATCAAGTTAAAGGTTAAGCATTAGCTCTATAGTCATTCATGTAAACATCAAACTTACATGTTGTAAGGAATACATTTAAAGGCTGATGCAACCAAGAGCTCTCAGCATGCACATGTGAAGTACTAGAAAAGTACTTTGGAAGATTTGATATAACTCAGTAAATTATGCTAAGTATCAAATCATCCGAAGCCAAAAGACCAATTCTTCCAAAGCCAAAGATGAAGTCTTCCGAAGCTTCAAAGACAAAGTCTTCCAAATCCAAAAACTGATTTCTTCCGAAGACAGAGAAGGCATGTCTTCCCTGACATACTTTTGACAAAAGCTGAAACACCTTTCCGCTGTTATCTCTCAAGACTCACCAACTAGCATGAGTTGGTGAAAAGTCTATGTTTTTGTCAACTGTAGATTAAGGTGTTGAGTCTGTAACTTTTCAGCTATGTACCTTTATCCTTTTTGTAATAGATAAGGATGTGAGCTATGGCATGTCATAGTCACTAGTCAAAAGACAAACTGTCTTTTGACTCTACATTAGTGTTTCCAGCTGGCCTTCAAAGTATGGCCGGCTGTAGGATGTAATATAAAGTATCTCAAGTACTTGTATTTAGAATTAAGCTTTGCAACACTTGTAAGAACTTGAGAGCAATAAACATCATTCTTGATGTAACACCCGAAAATTTTAATAAAAAGAAAGGAAAAGAAAAGTATCTTGAAAGAAAAGATAATGGGCTCAAGTGGAGGGGGGTAAAGTGTACAAGGTGCAAAACACTATTATTTTATGTTTAAAAGGGTATGGTCGCCCATGCATATGCTTTTTCTACACCCACTTTCGGCTGGAAACAAGAAAGCAGAAGGAATAGCAGTTCTCTCGGATTTTTCAAGAAGAAGAAGAAGCTGATAATTCATAGGTAGGTGTTCCTTGTGTTTTTGTTTGGTTTTGTTGGGTTTTCAATCTTGAAACCGATTTTTATGTGTTCTTTGTGCTTGGTTGTGTGTTTTGTTGTGTTTTTAGGTGTTTGGACTCTTTGTGCCCTCAAGTTTGGTGGATTTTTACTTGAAGGCTGCATTAGGTGAGTTCTAGATCCCCGGTTTTCTTGTTTTAAATGTATTTTGGGGCTGAAAATGTATGCAAAAATGTTTTACAACTTATATGTATGTTAACCGTATGTATGTGTGTATGAATTCCTGAGTTTTTTGGTTGTATGCTGGTTTTAGGGGCCTAGTATCATAGAGATAAGTTAAGAACATGATAGAATGCAGATTGGGACTGAAAATAATTTAGAGATGTGTATAACTGCTGCTCATGCGCCTGAAATTTGCTTAAAATGCCCAAGTCCCTTCCTCACGCGCCCAAATAGGGCTCATGCGCCTGGATATTTCCCTATGCGCCTAAGTGGTAGGCTCATATGCCTCATACTTAGCCAAAAAGACTAAGTTCCACCCCATGCGCCCAATAGTGCCCATGCGCCCACTGCCCATATGCCTAAGTCTTTACCCATGCGCCTACTGCCCAAAAAACTAAGTGTAGTTCCTGCGCCGAAATAGTCCCCATGCGCCTAGAATTTCCCCATGCACCTAAGTGTTCTCATGCGCCTAAGTGTTGGTGCGCCTGCATAGTGCTCATGCGCCTAAAAGACTTATAAAAATTTCTGAAATTTTGGGACAATAGAAATTTTAGGGTTTGTTTCGGTGGTTATGTTTGTTGATGTTATGCTTATTTGTGGCCTGTTCTTATGTTCCTTTTTACATATTATTATGTGACTTTACGTGGTGTGATTATGCTCGTATACGTAAAGTATTATATAAATGAAGTGAAAGATTAATGATAATGAAAAGTGGAACTTAACGAATGAATGAAAGTCTTGCAAGCAAAATGAAAGGAGGTTCACAGCCACAGGTTGTCAGCTCAACTGTGTGCGGGTTAGCTACCCCATGAGGATGCATGCAGGGTCAATCTTTGAGATTGACGGGACCCTTGTTGCTTGCCCCAGGTACTGGAGTCAGCTTCGTGCACAATGTTCGGGGTCTATTTATAGACCTCAGGCCCAGTACCAGCTTCGTGCATAATGTTCGGGGTATTGCACATTGGTCTGGTAGAAAGTGAAAGATAATGATAAAAGTATGAAATGAATGAGAAGAACGATGAAGGATAATAATGAATATTATGTTGTTGTACGTATGATGTGTGATCACGTATGGAAGTAACGGATTTATGAAAAAGAAGTATTTTAAGAAAATGATATTTTATATATTTAAACAAAAGATTTTAATTCTAAAACTAGAACTCACTCAGCAACGTTGACTTTTATGCATTTCCAGTTGGCAGGTAATTGTTGCTGAGGATGGCAAGCGGGGAAAAGCTACTTGGCGGGCAAGACTGGCATCCATTCGTTCATGATAATTATGTTGTTTTGTAATGCAACTAAATGATTCTTTTGTAACTCAAATTATGCAATGATGTATTATTTGGCAACATTAAATATTAATGCATGAATGGCTTTTGTTAAAATTAATCCGCTGCTATGTTCTATGATATGTATGTATTTTTATATAATTAATGCTGTGATTGACCAACTATGAGGTTTCCGTGAACGAGACCTTACAAGTTGGTATCTGAACCAAAGTTTAAGAGAAATGGGTAAATTATTTTAATGACCTAAACTTAAACTAAGAATGGGACCGAATGGAGGGATGCCAGTCCAAGTAGCTACGTGCCATCAGGTATTTCATTTCTAAAATATTAACCAGTATTATGTGCGTGTGCTATCTGATTTATGTGCTCTTAGTAGATTTAGATACTAATGTAGTCAGGATAGGAAATGCTTAGGGGATGAAGAGTAAAGTAAGTGGCTAATCACAACTGGCCACTGTAATTAGGGACTTACTATACTTGACATAAACTGAGCTATTACCTTGAATGACCGTGTTGGTGTTTGAATCTTATAGTGTTTAGAGGATGGCTGGTGGTAGATCATCGAATGCTTCCCGAGGTGAAGCACAGGGTGGTCATGGTGCTGGATAACGTGTCACAAAGAACAAGATGAAGACTGCTGAGACAGCCCCTGCAGGGCCCGAGCTTCATAACCCGAAGGGCGGTGATGAGAGTGCTAACTTGAGAGCCGCAGTAAAGAAGGTAGTCATGGAGGAAGTGCATCAGGTCATGCAGACGATCCTGCCGTCTGTGGTGATCGAGGTCATCCGTGCGGTGAGAGAGGATGAGAAAAAGGAGGAGGAGGAGAGAAAGAAATCTGCTGGGAGAAGGAGGGATGATAGAGATCATGGTGAAGGGGAGTAACTAAACACTGAGATGGCAGCCTCCAGTGATGAGGAGGAGGTGGTAGTGCGGGAGACAGCGAAGGGGTGCAGCTATGGGGCTTTCCAACGATGCAAACCCCCGACTTTCGATGGCAATGATAATGTTGCTACTGCTACCGCTGGGTGAGAGAAATGGAGGCTGTGCTGGAGATTAGTGAGTGTAGGGGGGACCAAAAGGTGAAGTTCGCCACTCACTTGTTTGTAGACTCAGCTTTATGTTGGTGGAACAATATTGTCCAAGCCGAGGGTAGCAGAGCCATCGGAAAGATGAGGTGGGAAGAACTAAAAAAGATGGTGATTGAGGAATTCTGTCCTCACCAAGAGCTCGACAAGATAGAGAGGGAGTTCCTGCAGCTAGTGGCGGGAACCATGACCCATCATGTAATGCCCGAAACTTCGGTCAAATAAAAAGAAAATAAAAGTATCAAGAAGGAAGCAAAAAAAGAAGCCAAAGATGAGGGGTGTTTTGTGTAAAAGTACACAAAACTCAAAAGTGCACTTTATATGGGCATGGTCGCCCATATCACTCCTGCTACTACGGTGTTCAACCGAATCAGAAGAAGAAAAAGCTAAATTCGATTTCTCTCGGTTTTAAGGAGAAGAAGAGGCTGATTCCAGCTTGTGGTTAGTGTTCTTTGTATTTTTATGGTTCGGTTTGTTGGGTTTTGACCATGAAACCGATTTATATGTATTTATGTGTTTTGTTGTCTGTTTTTGCTTGTTTTAGGCGTTTGAACTTTTGTGCACACGAGTTTGGAGGAGTTTTGCTTGTTTGCTGCACTAGGTGAGTTCTAGGACCCAGGTTTTATGTTTTTTAACTTGTTTGGGGCTGAAAATGCATATAAAATGTTTTACAACCGTCATGAATGTTAAACGTGTGTATATGTGTATGAATTTCTGTGCTTTATGAGGTTGTAAGATTGTTCTAAGAGTTTAGCATGATAGATCTATGTTAAGAATGTATGAGAATGAGGTTTTAGAACTGGTTATAGCATAAGTCTCATTTACAGGTCTGATGGTTCATCCGCATTCACACTGTGATAATTGCCTAAGTGTTTTGTTCACCCGCATTTACTGTTGTTCACCCGCATTTGCAAGTGTTCACCCGCATTTGCAAGTTGTTCACCCGCATTTGCAAGTTGTTCACCCGGTATTTGTTCTCATTCATCCGTATTTCTTTAGGACTTAAGGAATTTTCTGGGATTTTGGAAGATCAAAAATTAGGGTTTGACCAGGGTTGACTTGATGCTTTTATTTGATTATCTTATGCATGTTGTGGGCTGCCCTTATGTGCCTATTATGATATTATTATGTGACTTTATGTGGTTTGCTTATGATCATAAAGTATTATTATTAATTAAGTGAAAGATTAATGCTAATGAAATGTGGAACATAAAGAATGTAAGGAAGTCTTGCAAGCAAATTCACAATGAGGTTCACAACCACTAGGTTGTTAGCTCAACTGTGTGTGGTTTAGCTAACCCGTTGGATACAGACAGGGTCAATCTTTATGATTGAGGGGACCACTGTTGTTGCCCCGGTACTGGAGTTAGCATTTGTGCACCACGGATGGAGTCTATTCATAGACTTCAAGGCCCAGTACCAGGTTTATACGCATTATATGGGGGGTATAGCACTTTGGTCCATATCGAGGTGAAAGATTAAAAAGTAAAAGGCTCAAAAGAGCGGCCATGGAAATGGTGAAGAAAATTAATGATGATGATAATGAATGTAACTGATTGTATGTATGATGTATGATCATATACGAAGGAGGAATATGGTATTTTAAAAAGTATATTTCCTATGATTTTAAAACTAGAACTCACTCAGCAAAGCTGACTTTTATACATTTTCAGTTGGCAGGTAATTTTGCTGAGGATGGCACTCTGGGAGGCTACACGTCGGGGACAGGCTGACATCCATTCTTGATTATAATGTTGTTGTTTTGTAATACAAACTAATGATCTTTTATAACTGTACCAAACATGTATTACTTAGCAACAACGTTTATAAATTAATGAATGGCTTTTTAATGTTTAAATTCCGCTGCATTGTGATAATGAATTATGAAATGTTTTATAAATTATGCTGTGAATGTCCAACTGTGAGGTCTCTGGAGACGGGGCCTTACAAGTTGGTATCAGAGCCAAAGTTTAAGAAAAATAGGTAAATATTTTCAAAACCTAAACATAATCTGAGAATGGGACGAATGGAGGGATGCCAGCCCGAGTAACTACGTGCCATCAGGTATTTCTTTTCTTAATGATAACCGGTACTATGTGTGTGTGCTATTTGATTTATATGCTTTTTGTAGATTTGAATACTGATGTAGTCAGGATAGGAAATGCTTGGGGGATGAAGAGTAAAGTAAGTGGCTAATCATAACTGGCCACTGTAATTAAGGACTTACTATACTTGACATAAACTGAGCTATTACCTTGAATGACCGTGTTGGTGTTTGGATCTTATAGTGTTAGAGGATGGCTGGAAGTAGATCATCTAAGGCTTCTAGAGGTGGAGTACGGGGTGGTCGTGCTGGTAGACCCCGAATCGCAAAGAATAAGACGAGAACTGCAGAGACGGCTCCTGCTGAGCCTGAGCTTTATCACACGGAGGGAGTGAATGAGAGTGCGAATCTGAGAGCCTCGGTGAAGGAGGCAGTGGTGGAGGAGGTGCACCAAGTCATGTAGACGATCCTACCATCTGTCATGACTGAAGTGATCTGAGCTGTTAGGGAGGATGAATGAAAAGAAAAGGAGGAAGAGAGAAGGGCTGCTGCTGGGAGAAGGGAGAATGAGAGAGATCATGGTAGAGATGAGGAGTTGGATGCTGAGAAAGGGGCCTCTAGTGATGATGAAGAGGTGGTGGTGCGGGAAACCGCAAGGGGATGCAGTTACGGGGCATTTCAACGGTGTAAACCCCCGACTTTTGATGGAAATAGTATTGTTGCGGCTGCTCACCACTGGGTAAGAGAAATGGAGGCAGTGCTGGAAATTAGTGAGTTCCAGGAGGACCAGAAGGTGAAGTTCGCCACCCACTCCTTTATCGACACTGCGCTGTGTTGGTGGGACAATCTTGTCCAGGCTGAGGGCAACCGTGGCATTAGAAGGATGAGGTGGGGAGAATTGAAGAAGCTGGTAATCGAGGAGTTCTATCCTCATCGGGAACTTAACAAGGTTGATAGGGAGTTCCTACAGCTGGAAGCGGGCACTATGACCCACCAACAATACACCGCCAAATTCAATGAGATGGTGAGGTTGGTGCTGGATCAAGTTACGCCGGTATCAAGGAAGATCAAAAGGTATATTCAGGGGTTGCCAACAGACATTTACAGGCACTTGATCGTCGCCTGACCGAGCACTTTTAGGTTGGCGGTGGATTTAGCTGGGAGACCGTATGATGAAAGAGAAGTGGAGGTGGTGGAGGTGAAGAAGACTGGTGGTAATAACAGAAGTTAGAACGGGAAGAGATTCGGGCGTGGTGGTTTCACCCCAAATAGCAAGAGGCCGAGGATGGATGACCGCCGGGTTGTTGCTTGCGGCTCGGGGTCGAAGAAGTGTGATAGATGTGGGAAGGAACATAGCGGGGAATGCCGCTTGGGATTAAATGTTTGCTTCAAGTGTGGGAAGCCCGGTCATATAGCAAAAGATTGTGGGGTGCCGAGGTGCTTCAACTGTGGTGGGGTTGGCCACAGGAACTACGAGTGCAAGAAGCCGAGAGCTAAGAGCTCTGGGAGTAAGAAGGTGGCTAAAGAAGGAGGGCAGAGGGCAAGTGCTAGAGCCTTCACGATGACCCGAGAGGAAGCCCGGGTAGACCCCGACGTCATGTCAGGTGTGTTCCTAGTAAACCAAACTTGTGTCTCTGTATTATTTGATTCTGGTGCTAGTAGGAGTTTCATATCTGCTGCCTTCTGTGCTAAATTGCCTGTTAGTAGTAGAAGCATCGATGAACCTTTTGACGTAGAAACTGCTATTGGTAAGTCTACCAAAATCTCTGATATTATGGAAAGCTGCAACATAGAACTAGAAGGCCATAAGTTCTCTGCTAAACTATTTGTGATGCCCCTAGGCGGATTTGATGTAGTACTAGGGATGGATTGGTTAGCAGCCTATGAGGCAAACATCATGTGTCAGAAGAAGATGATTCGGTTAGTTGCACCCGATGGGAGTTCAGTGACAGTTTATGGTGATCGCGTCATTACGGTTCCGAAGGTGATTTCGATGGCAGTGGCAGAGAAGTGTATAAGACGCGAATGTAATGCCTACTTGGCATATGTAAAGGATGTGGATACGTTGATACCGCAATTGTCCGATGTGCCGGTAGTGTGTGACTTCCCAGACGTGTTCCCAGAAGATCTGCCAGGTGTGCCACCTGACCACGAGATCGAGTTTCAGATTGACTTGATTCCTGGTGCACAACCAGTTGCCAAAGCACCGTATCGGTTAGCTCCATCCGAGATGAAAGAGTTGATGGATCAGCTACAGGAACTAATGGACAAGGGGTTTATTAGACCGAGTATCTCTCCTTGGGGTGCTCCGGTATCTATTCGTAAAGAAGAAGGATGGTAGTATGAGGATGTGTATAGACTACCATGAATTAAACAAGTTGATAGTAAAGAACCGATACCCCCTACCAAGGATTGATGATCTATTTGATTAGCTTCAAGGTGCCAGTTGGTTTTCCAGAATAGACCTACGATCGGGTTATCATCAGTTGAAGGTAAAGGAGCAAGACATTCCTAAGACAGCTTTTCGCACGCGTTATGGACATTACGAGTTCCTCGTTATGTCTTTCGGTTTAACCAACGAACCAGCTACCTTTATGGATTTGATGAATCGAGTGTGCCGGCCAATGTTGGATAAATCAGTGATTGTGTTTATTGATGATATCTTGATTTATTCAAAAAGCAAAGAAGAACATGCCAGCAACATACGTGAAGTGTTAAAGACACTTAGGAGAGAAAAGTTATATGCTAAATTCTCTAAGTGTGCTTTCTGGTTACGTGAAGTTCAATTTTTGGGTCATGTGGTTAATGCTAAAGGGATCATGGTGGACCCGACGAACGTTGAGGCAGTGATGCAATGGAAGTCTCCAAAGACGCCATCTGTGATTCGAAGTTTCTTGGGATTGGCGGGCTACTACAGGAGGTTCATTCAAGACTTTTCCAAGGTAGCGTCACCTTTGACTAAGTTGACTCGCAAGGAGGTGAAGTTTGTGTGGGGATGAGAACAGGAGGATGCTTTTGAGGAGTTAAAGGCAAGATTAACTTAAGCTCTTGTTTTGACATTACCTGAAGGGAGTGAAGACTTAGTGGTGTATTCAGATGCCTCCTATTCGGGATTGGGTTGCGTGTTAATGCAGTGTGGGAGAGTAATAGCCGACGCATCCCGACAGTTGAAAACCCACGAGGTCAATTATCCCGCGTATGATTTGGAGCTCGCGGCTGTGGTCTTTGCATTAAAGATTTGGCGGCATTACCTGTACGGGGTGATATGCACAATCTTCACGGACCACAAGAGCCTAAAGTATTTCTTTGAGCAGAAAGATCTTAACATGAGGCAGAGGAGGTGGTTAGAGCTGATTAAGGATTATGATTGTGAAATCCATTACCATCCGGGGTAAAGCCAATGTGGTGGCTGATGCCCTCAGCCGAAAAGAGAGACCCGAGCCAATCCGGGTGAAGGCTTATCAATTGGTGATAACCTCTGACGTGATGACACAGGTCAAAGAATTTCACGATGAGGCATTGAAGGAAGATCGTCTTAACTCTGAAAGGATGAGAGGTCTAGTCATGGAGTTGGGAGAAAATACCCACGGAGTTAGAACCCTCTTCGGGCGGATGTGGATTCCCCGCTACGATGATCTACGGGGACAAATTATGGATGAAGCTCATAAGACTCGATACTCCATTCATCCCGGTACCACTAAGATGTATCAAGATATGAAGAAAGACTATTGGTGGCCGGGTATGAAGCACGATGTAGTGGAGTATGTGAGTAAGTGCCATACTTGCTTACAAGTGAAAGCAGAGCATCAAAAGCCATACGAAAGATCCAACCGTTGGATATACCCGAGTGGAAGTAGGAGCACATCACCATAGATTTCATCACGAAGTTACCCCATACTGCGAGGGGGTACGATACCATATGGGTGATAGTTGATCGTTTGACAAAGAGTGCTCACTTCCTACCGATCCGCTAGACGTATTCATCTGAGAGGTTGGCGGATCTGGTCATCAAAGAGATTGTAGCTTGTCATGGTGTGCAGGTGTCCATTGTGTCAGACCGTGACACTCGGTTCACATCGAAGTTTTGGAAGAGATTCCACGATGCGATGGGGACGAGGCTACAAATCAGTACGGCTTACCATCCTCAGACAGATGGTCAGTCTGAGAGGACAATTCAAATGCTCGAGGACATGCTCCAAGCATGTGTGATCGACTTCGAAGGAAGTTGGGATGATCATCTACCATTGGCAGAGTTCTCATACAGCAACAGCTATCATGCCAGCATTGGCATGCCACCCTACGAGATGCTATATGGTAGGAGATGTAGAACGCCCGTGTGTTGGGGAGACATTGGGTAGAAAGAGTTGGGAAGCGTGGAGGTAATCGAGGCTACGACTGAGAAGCTAGAAAAGATCAAAGCCTTTATGAAGGCAGCCAAGGATAGACAGAAGTCGTATGTCGATAAGAGGCGTAGACCAATCGAGTTCAATGTGGGTGATAAAGTCATGTTAAAGGTCTCGCCCTAGAAGGGAATCATCCTGTTTCGAAAGAGGGGCAAGCTGAGTCTGAGATACATAGGGCCTTTCCGAATCATTGCACTAGTAGGGGAGGTGGCCTATCGACTAGAATTGCCTGATGAGCTAAGTGGAATTCACCCGACGTTCCATGTATCACATCTGAGAAAATGCTTGGCTGATGAAGATATGATTGTGCCACTAGAGGATATCGAAGTGGATGAAAGACTCAATTATATGGAGCAACCGGTGGCCATCATAGACAGGAAGGAGAAAAGATTGAGAAATAAAGTGGTTCCACTCGTACGTGTGCGGTGGAAACACCGGAAGAGTTCCGAATCTACGTGGGAGACGGAGGATGAAATAAGACAGCATTACCCACAGTTATTCGAAGAGTGACAGGTTTCAGGGACGAAACCTCTTTAAGGGGGGGTAGACTTGTAACGCCCGAAACTTCGGTCAAATAACATGAAAATAAAAGCATCAAGAAGGAAGCAAAAAAAGAAGCCAAAGATGAGGGGTGTTTAGTGTAAAAGTACACAAAAGTCAAAAGTGCACTTTATATGGGCATGGTCGCCCATATCACTCCTGCTGCTACGGTGTTCAACCGAATCAGAAGAAGAAGAAGCTGAATTCGATTTCTCTCAGTTTCAAGGAGAAGAAGAGGCTGATTCCTGCTTGTGGTTAGTGTTCTTTGTATTTTTATGGTTTGGTTTGTTGGGTTTTAACCATAAAACCGATTTATATGTGTTTATGTGTTTTGTTGTCCGTTTTTGCTTGTTTTAGGCGTTTGAACTCTTGTGCACACGAGTTTGGAGGAGTTTTGCTTGTTTGTTGCACTAGGTGAGTTCTAGGACCCCGGTTTTATATTTTTAAACTTCTTTGGGGCTGAAAATGCATATAAAATGTTTTACAACCTTCATGAATGTTAACCGTGTGTATATGTGCATGAATTTTTGTGCTTTATGAGGATGTAAGCTTGTTCTAAGAGTTTAGCATGATAGATCTATGTTAAGAATGTATGAGAATGAGGTTTTAGAACTGGTTATAGCATAAGTCTCATTTACAGGTCTGATGGTTCATCCGCATTTACACTGTGATAATTGCCTAAGTGTTTTGTTCACCCGCATTTACTTTTGTTCACCCGCATTTGCAAGTGTTCACCCGCATTTGCAAGTTGTTCACCCGCATTAGTTTTGTTCACCCACATTTGTTCTCATTCATCCACATTTCTTTAGGACTTAACGAATTTTCTGGGATTTTGGAAGATCAGAAATTAGGGTTTGACCATGGTTGACTTGATGCTTTTATTTGATTATCTTAAGCATGTTGTGGGTTGCCCTTATGTGCCTATTATGATATTATTATGTGACTTTATGTGGTTTGCTTATGATCATAAAGTATTATTATTAATCAAGTGAAAGATTAATACTAATGAAAAGTGGAACATAAAGAATGTAAGGAAGTCTTGCAAGCAAATTAACAATGAGGTTCACAACCACTAGCTTGTTGGCTCAACTATGTGTGGTTTAGCTGACCCGTTGGATACACACAGGGTCAATCTTTAAGATTGAGGGGACCACTGTTGTTGCCCCGGTACAGGAGTCAGCATTTGTGCACCACGGATGGAGTCTATTCATAGACTTCAAGGCCCAGTACCAGGTTTATGCGCATTATATGGGGGGTATAGCACTTTGGTCCATATCGAGGTGAAAGATTAAAAAGTAAAAGGCTCAAAAGAGCGGCCATGGAAATGGTGAAGAAAATTAATGATGATGATATTGAATGTAACTGATTGTATGTATCATGTATGATCACATACGAAGGAGGAATATGGTATTTTAAAAAAGATATTTTCCTATGATTTTAAAACTAGAACTCATTCAGCAAAGCTGACTTTTATGCATTTTCAGTTGGCAGGTAATTTTGCTGAGGATGGCACTCTGGGAGGCTACTCGTCGGGGAAAGGCTGACATCCATTCTTGATTATAATGTTGTTGTTTTGTAATGCAAACTAATGATCTTTTGTAACTGTACCAAACATGTATTACTTAGCAACAACGTTTATAAATTAATGAATGGCTTTTTAATGTTTAAATTCCGCTGCATTGTGATAATGAATTATGAAATGTTTTATAAATTGTGTTGTGAATGTCCAACTGTGAGGTCTCCGGAGACGGGGCCTTACACATAAGCAATACACCACCAAGTTCAACGAGATGGCAAGGCTGGTGCCAGACCAGGTTACGCCGTTGTCGAGAAAGATCAAGAGGTACATACAGGGTTTGCCAGCGTATATTCGCAGGCACATGATCGCCGTCCGACCGAGTACATTTAGGTCGGTGGTCGATCTGGCACGAAGGCTTTATGATGAGAGAGAAGAAGTGGCGGTGGTGGAGGTGAGCAAGAAGAGTGGTGGTGACCGGAACTGGAATGGAAAGCGGTTTGGACGTGGTGGTTTCACTCCAAACAACAAGAGGACGAGGGTGGATGACCGAAGGGTGGTGTCATCAAGCACGGGGATGAAGAAGTGTGGCAAATGTGGGAAGGAGCACACTGGAGAGTGTAAGTAGGGATCGAATGTATGCTTCAAGTGTGGGAAGCCTGGTCACATTCCAAGGGATTGTAGAGTGTTGAGGTGCTATAACTGTGGTGAAGAAGGTCATGTGAGTAGGGATTGCAAGAAGCCAAGGGCGGAGAGTTCTGGGGCGAAGAAGAGGAAGGAGAATGAAGGACAGAGGGCAAGTGCTAGAGCATTCACGATGACCCGAGAGGAGGCCAGGGTGGACCCCGATGTCGTGTCAGGCATGTTTCTAGTAAACCAAATTTGTGCCTCTGTATTATTTGATTCTGGTGCTAGTAGGAGTTTCATTTCTGCTGCTTTCTGTGCTAAGTTTCCTGTTAGTAGTAAAAGTATTGATGAGCCTTTTGAAGTAGAAACTGCTATTGGTAAGTCAACCAAAATTTATGAAATGATAGAGGATTGTGACATAGAACTAGAAGGCCATAGGTTCTCTACTAAACTATTTGTGATGCCCCTAGGCGGATTTGATGTAGTTTCTAGGGATGGATTGGTTAGCAGCCTATGAGGCAAATATTGTGTGTCGCAAGAAGATGATTCGGTTAACTGCGTCCGATGGAAGTTCGGTAACGGTCTATGGTGACCGAGTTACTACGGTCCTGAAGGTGATTTCGATGGGGGTGGTCGAAAAGTGCATGAAACGGGGATGTAGTGCCTACCTGGCTTACGTAAAGGACGTGGATACGTTAGTACCCTAATTTTTCCAATGTACCAGTTGTGCGTGTCTTTCCAGATATGTTCCCAGAAGATTTACCAGGTGTGCCACCGGACCGTGAAATTGAATTTCAGATTGATTTGATATCTGGTGCTCAGCCCGTTGCCAAAGCACCATATCGATTGGCTCCATCCGAAATGAAGGAACTGATAGTGCAGCTACAGGAGTTGTTGGATCCTTGTTCATCCAACCGAGCATCTCTCCCTGGGGTGCTCCGGTCTTGTTTGTAAAGAAGAAAGATGGTAGTATGAGGATGTGCATTGACTACCTTGAGATAAACAAGTTAACGATGAAGAACCGATATCTACTACCTAGAATTGATGACTTGTTTGACCAGCTTCAAGGTGCTAGTTGGTTCTCAAGAATAGACCTCTGATCTGGTTACCATCAGTTGAAGGTGAAGGAGCAAGATATTCCTAAGACAGCTTTTCGCACGTGTTATGGACACTACGAGTTTCTCGTTATGTCTTTTGGTCTAACTAACGCGCCAGCTGCTTTTATGGATTTGATAAACCGACTGTGCCGGCCAATGTTGGATAAATTAGTGATTGTGTTTATTGGTGATATTTTGATTTATTCGAAGAGCGAAGAAGAAAATGCCGGCCACATTCGTGAAGTGTTGGAGACCCTCAGGAGAGAGAAGCTGTATGCTAAATTCTCTAAGTGTGCTTTCTGGTTGCGTGAAGTATAATTTTTGGGTCACATGGTAAATTCTGAAGGAATCATGGTGGACCCGGCAAAGGTTGAGGCAGTGATGCAATGGAAGTCTCAAAAGTCGCCATCCGAGATTCGTAGTTTCTTGGGTTTGGCGGGCTACTACAGAAGATTTATCCAAGACTTTTCCAAGATAGCCTTACCATTGACCAAGTTGACCCGCAAGGATGTAAAGTTTGTATGGGGTCTGGAACAGGAGAATGCTTTTGAGAAGTTAAAGATGAGATTGACTCAAGCTCCTGTCTTGACGTTGCCCAAAGGGAACGAAGACTTGGTCTATTCAGATGCTTCATATTCGGGATTAGGTTGCGTGCTAATGCGGAGGGGAAGAGTAATAGCCTACGCATCCCGACAGTTGAAAATCCACGAGGCTAATTACCCTACTCATGACTTGGAGTTAGCGGCCGTGGTCTTTGCATTGAAGATTTGGAGGCACTACTTGTACGGGACGAAGTGCAATATTTACATGGATCATAAGAGTTTGAAATACTTCTTTGAGCAGAAGGACCTCAATATGAGGCAAAGGAGGTGGCTGGAGTTGATCAAGGATTATGATTGTGAGATCCACTATCATCCGGGCAAAGCTAACGTAGTGGCAGATACTCTTAGCCGAAAAGAGAGACCCGAGCCAATACGGATGAAAGCTTACCAATTGATTATGACCTCCGATATAATGACACAGGTCAAGAGATTCCAAGAAAAGGCGTTGAAAGAAGATCGCCTTAACTCTAAAAGGATGAGAGGTCTAGTCACGGAGTTGGGTGAAAATACTCACGGAGTTAGAACCCGCTTCGGGCGGATGTGGATCCCTCGTTATGGAGAATTACGGAAGCGGATCATGGATGAAGCACATAAGACACGATACTCCATTCATTCCGGTGCTACCAAGATGTATCATGATATGAAGAAAGATTACTGGTGGCTGGGTATGAAGCGAGATGTGGCGGAGTATGTGAGCAAGTGCCTTACTTGCTTGCAAGTGAAGGCAGATCATCAGAAGCCATACAGGAAGATCCAAACTTTGGATATACCTGAGTGGAAATGGGAGCACATCATCATGGGCTTCATCATGAAGCTACCACGTACGGCAAGGGGGTACGATTCCATATGAGTGATAGTTGACCGTCTGACGAAGAGTGCTCACTTTTTGCCGATCCGTGAGACGTATTCATCCGAGAGGTTGGCGGATCTATTCACTAAGGAGATTGTAGCTAGTCATGGTGTACCGCTGTCTATTGTGTCGGATCTTGACACTCGGTCTACATCGAAGTTTTGGAAGAGGTTTCATGATGCAATGGGCACGAGGTTGCATATCAGTACAGCTTACCATCCTCAGACAGATGGTCAGTCCGAGAGGACGATCCAGACACTTAAGGATATGCTTCGTGCATGCGTGATCAAATTTGGAGGAAGTTGGGATGAACACCTACCGTTAGCTGAATTCTCATATAACAACAGTTACCATGCCAGCATTGGCATGCCACCATATGAGATGCTATATGGTAGAAGGTGTAGAACGCCCGTGTGTTGGGGAGACATCGGGTAGAAAGAGTTGGGTAGTATTGAAGTGATTGAAGCTACGACGGAGAAATTGGAGAAGATCAAGGCCTTCATGAAGGTGGCGAAAGATAGGCAAAACTCATATGCCGACAAGAGGCGTAGACCGATTGAATTCAATGTGGGTGATAGGGTCATGTTGAAGGTCTCGCCTTGGAAAGGAATCATCCAATTTAGGAGGCGGGATAAGCTCTGTCAGAGGTACATAGGACCTTTCCGAATTGTTGCCCGAGTAGGAGAGGTGGCCTATCAACTGGAGCTACCTGATGAGTTAAGTGGAATTCATTCAACATTCCATGTATCTCATCTGAGAAAATGCCTAGCTGATGAAGACATGATTGTACCACTGGAAGACATTGAAGTGGATGAACGGCTCAACTATATAGAGCAACTAGTGGCAATCATTGACCGACAAGAGAAGAGGTTACGAAATAAAGTGGTTCCACTGGTGCGAGTACAGTTGAAGCACAGGAAGGGAGATGAGTCTACGTGGGAGACTGAGGAGGAGATGAGACAGCATTACCCCCAACTATTCAAAGAATAACAGGTTTCGGGAACGAAACCTCTATAAGGGGGTGGACTTGTAACACCCAAAAATTTTAATAAAAAGAAAGGAAAAGAAAAGTATCTTGAAAGAAAAGATAATGGGCTCAAGTGGAGGGGGGTAAAGTGTACAAGGTGCAAAACACTATTATTTTATGTTTAAAAGGGTATGGTCGCCCATGCATCTGCTTTTTCTACACCCACTTTCGGCTGGAAACAAGAAAGCAGAAGGAATAGCAGTTCTCTCGGATTTTTCAAGAAGAAGAAGAAGCTGATAATTCGTAGGTAGGTGTTCCTTGTGTTTTTGGTTCGGTTTTGTTGGGTTTTCAACCTTGAAACCGATTTTTATGTGTTCTTTGTGCTTGGTTGTGTGTTTTGTTGTGTTTTTAGGTGTTTGGACTCTTTGTGCCCTCAAGTTTGGTGGAGTTTACTTGAAGGCTGCATTAGGTGAGTTCTAGATCCCTGGTTTTCTTGTTTTAAATGTATTTTGGGGCTAAAAATGTATGCAAAAATGTTTTACAACTTATATTTATGTTAACCTATGTGTGTATGAATTCCTAAGTTTTATGATTGTATGCTGGTTTTAAGGGCCTAGTATGGTAGAGATAAGTTAAGAACATGATAGAATGCAGATTGGGACTGAAAATAATTTAGAGATGTGTATAACTGCTGCTCATGCGCCTGAAATTTGCTTAAAACGCCTATGTCCCTTCCTCATGCGCCCAAATAGGGCTCATGCGCATTGATTTTTCCCCATGCGCCTAAGTGGTAAGCTCATGCGCCTGATACTTAGCCAAAAAGACTAAGTTCCACCCCATGCGCCCCAATAGTGCCGATGCACCCACTGCCCATATGCCTAAGTCTTTACCCATATGCCCAAGTACCCCATGCGCCTACTGCCCAAATAACTAAGTGTAGTTCCTGCGCCCAGATAGTCCCCATGCACCTAGAATTTCCCCATGTGCCTAGTGTTCTGATGCGCCTAAGTGCTCATGCGCCTGCATAGTGCTCGCGCGCCTGTATAGTGCTCATGCGCCTAAAAGACTTAGAAAAATTTCTGAAATTTTGGGAAAATAGAAATTTTAGGGTTTAACCCTGGGATGTTTTGATGGTTATGTTTGTTGATATTATGCTTATTTGTGGCCTGTTCTTATGTTCCTTTTTATGTATTATTATGTGACTTTACGTGGTGTGATTATGCTCGTATACGTAAAGTATTATCATAAATGAAGTGAAAGATTAATGATAATGAAAAGTGAAACTTAACGAATGAATGAAAGTCTTGCAAGCAAAATGAAAGGAGGTTCATAACCACGGGTTGTCAGCTCAACTGGTTGCGGGTTAGCTACCCCATGAGGATGCATGCAGGGTCAATCTTTGAGATTGACGGGACCCTTGTTGCTTGCCCCAGGTACTGGAGTCAGCTTCGCCCACAATGTTCGGGGTCTATTTATAGACCTCAGGCCTAGTACTAGCTTCGTGCACAATGTTCAGGGTATTGCACATTGGTCTGGTAGAAAGTGAAAGATAATGATAAAATACGAAATGATTGAGAAGAATGATGAAGGATAATAATGAATATTATCTTGTTGTACGTATGATGTGTGATCATGTACGGAAGTAACGGATTTATGAAAAGGAAGTATTTTAAGAAAATGATATTTTATATATTTAAACAAATGATTTTAATTCTAAAACTAGAACTCACTCAGCAACGCTGACTTTTATGCATTTTCAGTTGGCAGGTAATTGTTGCTGAGGATGGCACGCGGGGAAAAGCTACTTGGTGGGCAAGACTGGCATCCATTCGTGCATGATAATTATGTTGTTTTGTAATTCAACTAAATGATTCTTTTGTAACTCCTATTATACAATGATGTATTATTTGGCAACATTAAATATTAATGCATGAATGACTTTTGTTAAAATTAATCCGCTGCTATGTTCTATGATATGTATGTATTTTTATATAATTAATGCTGTGATTGACCAACTGTGAGGTTTCCGGGAACGGGGCCTTACACTTGAAAGCCATATTATCTTGTTATTGTTCCTGTTCTTTCTCTAAGTGTGCATTGTTTCATCTAAGCCGGTTTCCTATTTGATTTGCTAAGTGTTCTAACTCTTCTCCACCTTGTGAAACTATTGCATTGACCACCCTTCAATGATCCTGCACATGTTCTATTTATGGATTGCTTCACTCATAAAAATAGATACATACATACATATATATACATACATACATATATATACATATATATATTCATACATATATATATATATATATATATATATATATATATATATATATATATATATATATATATATATATATATGTGTGTGTGTGTGTGTGTGTGTGTATGTGTATATATATGTAAGTTTGACTTTCTTAATTTTTGACTTCTGAACTTGGACAATGTTTCTTTCATTTTTTACATATTATTATAGGAACAAATGAAGAACTACAAACCTACAAAGGATGAGAATCTTATGATAGATCCTTTTCCTGCCATATTGAACAAAGAGAACTATGGAACTTTATAATAGAGGCGTTATAAATACATTGATAAAAAATACATGGTGGTTGCACATCATACAATTTTGGAGGGGCTGATGGAATCATTCAAAGTAAATGGTACAAACAATTGCTAGAAATGTGCAAAGAGGTTGAAAAGGACGATGAAAGAAAAAAAGTCAACCTTGAACCTATGCAAAAATATATTAACCACCATCAAAACGACTTGGAATCTATGATGTGAAAGATTATGGAAAAACTACGGGTTGGAGATCAAGACGAGTAGAATAATTCCATTATATTATTGTAACTCTCACTTTGTGTTGACTGTTATCTGAGTACATACAAGTATGTTAAAGTCTACCATTTGATGATTGGTGATATTCATGTCATTGTTATTTTGATATAATTATTATAGAACGCATATTTATTAATACCAATTGAATATAGGTTACAAAATTGCATTTGATCATATAAAAGGTTACAATTGCTATAATTAGAATTGTCAAAATGTTGCATTAACTCTAAAAAAGGTTGCATTATTTTCTATTAAAAAGATAATAATGGTTACATTAACACTACAAAAAGGTTGCATTTTTGTAACTAAACAATGACAAATGTTGCATTTAAGTTAAAAAAAAGTTGCATTTGAAAGTAAAAAAAGTTGCATTTTGATAACTAGACCATAACATAAGTTGCATTTGAGTACTAAAAAAGTTACATTTTAAAATAAAAAAGTGGCATTTGAATGTAAAAACGGTTGCATACATAAAGGTTGCATTTTATTAACAATTGCAACACTTTCAAAAAATGTTGCATTAGCTCATGAAAACATTGCATTAAGCCTAATGCAACTGCTTCTAATGTAGCCCTCGATAAAAGGTTGTGTTAGGTCTAATGCAACCTTTTCAAGGGAAAACGCAACATTTTACCGGTATTTCATTAACTTCATTTTCTTGTAGTGAATCCTGTACAACACTCAAAGACGAAGCACATCAACATTAGATATTATTTGATAAGAGATAATTTTGAAAAGGGATTGATAAAACTAGTCAGAGTTAACACAAATAAACAATATGCTGATCTATTCACAAAAACTTTTAATGAACAGAGATTTAATTTCTTAAATTAATTTCAAGATTATTTTTTTAAAAAATACATGTGTCTTAAGTTGTCTATATCATCACCCATATAAGCCCTGTTTACCTTAGCAGAATATTTCAAATGATATTCCTTGGAATGATGAGAATTAACGATATATTTTCTTTCGGAAGACATTAAGTTGACTTCTAAAGAAAATTATGTCTTCAAACCTAATAACTACTTACTAAGAAATTTACCTTCAGTAGAAATTCTAATATATCTTCCAAAGCTTAAATATACTTCTATATGCTTATATGTTTTGAAGGACAATTTTCTTCCGAAAGCAATTAGATCTCGGAAGATTTATTCATCCTTTGGATAAAACTTTTGAACTTTAGTATCTTTCAAAACCAAATATATCTCGGAAGCAAACCTCTAAGTATTTTTCTTCTGAAGCAATTCTTGTCAAGCTAACGAATATCTTCCAAAGTCAAATTGGCTTGGGAAGTTTTCTCAAAACTTCCGAAGACAAATTACATTTGGAAGATTTTCTACTTGCAAGATAACTACCTTTTTGGGCACTTTTTCAGAGGTGGGACTGACATTCGGATTTCAAACTTTATCCTTTTGCATTAACTTTGTGTCAAATCCAATCATATAATTATCCTTACAACGGTTACCCCTCTTTCTTCTTCTTCTACATCTACAAACTTCAAACCCTAAATTCACCCACAACCCTCTTTGCTCTTAACTTTATTCGTCCCAAAGCTTTCTCAAATAGCCAACCCTAAACCCCGAAACCAGCCAGATTTTTCCATGCACCTTCATAGGCAACATAATCAGGTTGCTCTGTTGACATCTAAGAAAGATACTAGTTTCTCAGATGTTTTCCGTTTTCTTGCTCAATCAACCTATATCACCGCACTTACAATCGACCCTCCACTTTATGAACAATTGCTGGAGTTTAGGATGACCTGCCAAGAGGTGATATTGGACGGTGAGAAGGCACTGTCTGCATCAGTGCAGGGGAAGACAGTGTTCATTACCCCAACCATAATCAACACTCATCTAAGCCTGGATGATGAAGAAGGCGAGCTGTCTTTTCCCAAATCTGTTATGAAAGAATCATTTAGGCAGATGGGCTATGAAGGGGACTTTACCTTCAGAACCTTCAGGAAGGGTAAGGTCTCTTACCAGTGGAAGTACCTCCTCCATGTTGTTATTCAATCTTTATCAAATAAACATGGAGGATGAGACCAGATTCCTGAGGACTTATCCTACATAGTCCATGGAATGGTTCAATGGGTCAAGTTCAAGTACTCCCAGTTTGTCTACACAAACTTGCTTGCAAACTTGGACTCCTTAGAGTACTATATGCTCCTTAGATATGCCCAACATATTCTTAACTATGAACTGGGTTCACAGTTAAGGGGAATAGGTGCTACTCTTAAATTAGGACAGATGAAGCCCGACATCTTAAAATTATGAGAAAGACCATTGTTGGCTTCTTAGGGCTAGAAATAGCCCTGGTCCCAAAAATCTTAGTGCTCATTGTTCAAGGTGACAATTTGATAGCACCAATCAATATTGAACCCACACCTTCTACATTTGCACCACCCACACAACCACAAATAACCATCACCTAGTCAAGAAAATCCAAACGAACCCCTGCTCAGTCTACTTAGATTGAGCAAGCCCCCAGACAATCACCCATGCAGGAGGAAGTGGAACCAAAAGCTCCTACTTCCCTTAAGGAGCAAACCACTCCTATTACTTCATTGATCAGTTCTCAGGTTCCTTATGCCCAACCTGATGAGCTCATTGCCCAAACCTTAAGCCTTCACTCTGAGTCTCAAAACTCAGGTGATCAACCTTCAAGGGACAGCTACCATCCTTGGCCGTTAAACTTAGACCCACCACTCCCTGACCATTAATTCTATGATGATGAGGATATAGGGTTTAGAGAGTACCATG
The DNA here is from genome assembly GCA_025506505.1 of Flaveria sonorensis. Lineage (NCBI taxonomy): Eukaryota > Viridiplantae > Streptophyta > Magnoliopsida > Asterales > Asteraceae > Flaveria > Flaveria sonorensis. The sequence continues at coordinate 28,529,139 of CM046426.1, forward strand.
AGTCTTTCTTCTCCTCATCTTACTGAGGTGGACTTCCATGAACATGTTCAGGAAGTCCATATGGAAGAGGTTCTCACTTTTGCAACTAATTACATCATTAAGACCTTAACCATGGCAACCCAGCCCCTTGACACTTCTCTTGAAGCTATCAAGGAGCAGGGGAAATTCAGCAGCCAAGAACCACAAGCTGGTGGTGAGGGAGCTAACTTTGGTTATGTTCTCTCACCCCCCAATGATTCTTCTGATGAAGATGAGGGGAGTCTGCAACTAAAGGTGCAAAAACTATCCAAAATATGCACCTATTTAGTTTCAAAGGTAAGTCACCTGGAATCTTAGGTGGCTACCTTGCAAAGGCAGGTCATTGATTAGTAACTTGAGATCACCGATCTCAATGGCAAGCTAGCTGGGAGACCTCTCAGGCAAGCTCAACCAGGTCTACAAGAACCTATGGATATGGTGGACCTAACCCTTAGCTCCCCTATGCATGCTACCAAAAAAGAGGAGAAAGTCCTACCTGCAATCACAGAACCTTGGAGTTCTACCAGGAGTATAGACATAGAGGCCTCATCATCCTCACTTGTAGTTGTCCATACTCAACAACCTCCTCAGGCCCACATAGTTGTGGATTCCCTGACTCAAAGCTTATTTGAGGCAATGTCTACCCCATCATACCCTTCTAAAAACCCAATAGTAGGATGGACGTATGATGTTGATAGAAGAGCCCTTGTACTCTCTAGATTTCAAGGGCAACAAGAAGTTTTTAATTTTCAAACCCTGAGATACTATGAGAGCTTCCTCTAATTGACCTGCCACTTGCCAACCCAAGTCATAACAAGCAAGATGTTAGGTTAGCTGAGGGTGCTTGAAGAGTTCAGAAGAAGATCCTACTTAAATAGATAAAGGCTAGTAGGCAAAAGTATTGGTCAACTGGATATTAAGGCAGACCCTAAGATTAGCTTCGAAGGAAAAACCTCAGTTAAAGGCCTAGCAGTTGAACTTGTGAACCTTAAGATAGGAACTGCTTCAGCACCTAGTACCCTTAATGAGGCATCAGCTGGTGAAGGTGCCTCACAACCTCTCCTTGGCGAGAGCTCAAATGCTACACCATGTGATGAAGGCCAAACCTCTCTACACCCCGAGTCACACATGCTAGTGACTTATAAAGGCTAGAGGATCATGACCTCTGAGGAGATTGAGGAGGTGAAAAGGGAGAGGAAAAGGAAGGCAAGGGGATATAGAACAAGTGAGACCCCAAGCTTTATGCAAGCTGGCGAAACACTCAAGAAGATAAGTTAAGGGCAGACAGATTGAACTATTTGGGGTTAAGGAACTACAACATTGATGAAATCACCTCTCTTCCCTTGGATGAACTAAATAATCTGGCTAACACTAAAGTGTCAATAGAGAGGAATGAAGCTAAGACTGTAGAGTTGCTCCTCAAGATTAAGGAAGAAAGAAAAAGATAAAGACTTTACAAAGCTCCTACCCTCTCTCCAGTTCAAGAAAGCTCTAAAGCAGAGGCTATGGCTGCTGAACAAGAAACTCAGGTAGGTATGGAATAAGACAGAAAAAACATGATAACTTACCTGAGTGCCACAGGCCTCTTTCAGGCAGCAGACCTACTTCCCTTTTCATATGAATACATAGAGTGGAGTACCTCAAGCAGCTTGAACAAGAAGTGTTAAAAGAACAAAAAGCTGCTAAGAGGAAAATGATGGAAGATGCTGCTAAGTCAAGAGGAATCCAGCCAATCAGAAGAAGTCTTCGACAGACTAAAGATGGTGAGCTTCTTAAAGCTGTATGGGTTCTCTGGAAGGAGACTTGGTCTAACATCTCTATCCACTATGGATGAGCACATTAGAGTGATCAAGCAGAAGATTAAAAAGGGTGAGCTGGTAGACTTGTATTCTCCATCAAGTCAGGCTACACCTGAAGCTGAGGTCAAGGTTGAACCCTAAGAGAAAACTCAACCTGGACCTAGTGCTGCTTCTCAAACAGCTTTATCTTCTGACCCATAGCAGGGTCTTGAACTTTCTCCTTCTAAACTTATGAAGGAAAGGGACCCAACTAAGAAGGATAAAGAAGGAACATCTGGTACTCAGTTAAAGTATAGAAAAAGGAAGAGGATGGCCATCAGAAGGGACAAGAAGAAGATGAAGAAGAAGAAGTCTAAGGCATCCACATCCGCACCTCAAGATGGGTCAGAACACTTAATCAATACAATGAAATTTATGGTTCATTAGCTTCATAACATTCATTTTCGAGCTAAAAATCCTCACAAAACCCTCTTCTACTACAAACATTCAACAAATGCTTAAAACATGATTCATTAATCTGTTTTTATGTATTGTGTAAAAAATTTTCTGTTGTTGAAGCTCTAAATAGCATTGTAAGGTTTATACTTAAAGGTTGATGCAACCAAAGCATCTAAAGAGCTCTCAGCATGCATGCATGAAGTACAGAGTAAAGTTACTTTGAAAGTTTTACACCACTCAAAGGAAATAACCTAAGTATAAAATCTTTCAAAGCCAAATGACAAAATCTTCTGAAGCCAAAGATGAAGTCTTCCAAAGCTTTAGAGACAAATTCTTCCGAAGCCAAAGATTGATTTCTTCTGAAGACAGAGAAGACATGCTTTCTCTGATTAACTTTTGACAAAAGCTGAACAACTTTCTGCTACCATTTTAAAGACTCACCTACTTATATGAGTTGGTGAAAAGGTCCATACTTTTGTCAACTGTAGATTATGGTCGTTGGTCTCTAACTTTCTACATTTGTACCTTTTATCTTTTTTGTAATAGATTAGGATGTGAGCTATGGCATGTCATAGTCACTAGTCAAAAGGCAATCTGCCTTTTAACTCTACATTGATCTTGTTGTCTAGATTAGTGTATCCAGCTGGCCTTTAAAGTGTGGTCGGCTATAGGATGTAGTATAAAGTGTCTTAAGTACTTTTATCCTTATGTATGCTTTGTAACACTTGTAAGAACTTGAGAGCAATATACATCATTCTTGAAAACCATATTTTAGTGTTCTTGTTCTTGTTCTTTTACTTGTGTTCTTTGTATCATCTAACCAATTCCCTATTTGATCTACTAAGTGTTTCATATCTCTCCACCTTGTGAAATTATTGCATTGACCACCCTTCACAGGTCCTGCAATTGGTATCAGAGCATTTCAGGATCTTGATTGTAAGATCTCACCATCTTTGATCACTTTAGTTTCATAAAACATTTAACAACTCAAATGACAGCTCTTGCTAAAGCTGATATGGAAACCGGTACTATGATAACGTCTTCACTGATCACTCCTGATGACTTTGATCCTTGGTGCCAACGTATGGAAGGGTTCATCAAGTCTCAAGACAGCAGGATGTGGAGATCTGTTATCGACGGACCTCACATTCCAAGCACCTCTTTGGCAACTGCTGGAGGTGGGATGATACCAAAAGAAATGGCTGACTACTCTAAAGAAGACTTGAAGAACATTGACATTGAACAAAAAGCCATGACTACCCTCCAAACTGCTCTTCCAAACTCTATATACAGAGGCTTCAAGAAGTGCAAGACTACTAAGCAGCTCTGGGATGCTCTAAGGCTCATGTAGGATGGGTCTGAGGAAGCTAAAGACAACAAGAAATGCCTTTTAAAGTAGCAGTTTGAGAACTTCACCTACAAGACAGGTGAAACCATGACTTAACAATACTTTAGGTATGTTGAGATTGTGGACACTCTGACTTATGTTGGAGTAAAACTTGAGAATAGGGATATTGTGAGGAAGTTCATGTTCACTTTTCCCATACAACAGACTCACTATTGTGTGGCCATCAAGAGAAATAAGAACCTTTCTACCCTTACTCTCATAGAGCTGTATGGTATCCTAAGTGGCTACCAGATGGAGATGAACATGCAAAATCCATCAAGCAGCTCTTCCAACAATCAGCAAAGTTCAGCCCTTCATGTGTTTGAAAGGGATAGCATAGAACCACAACATCATCTTATATGCTTTCCTGAAAACTCATAAAAGGGTCCTTTCATCATCTTCCCTAAGACACCAAGGGAGAGCTACATCCAAGAAAGCCAATTCCAAGAGACAAGCTCTGCATAAGCCTTTGTGTCTACTGATGAAAGTTATGGCAACATTCTCTTCACCCTTGAAGACTTGGAATGTATCCATTTAGATGATCTAGAGTACATGGAGATTGTCTAACAGATGGCTCTTCTCGCTCACAGGGCCAAGAAGTTGTACAAGAGGACAGGGAGAAAGTTTCACAGTAATGTGGCAACTGGAAAGTTTGGACTGGATAAAAGCAAAGTGAAGTGTTATAACTGTAACCACATTGGCCACTTTGCTAGAGAGTGCAAGGCACCAAGGACAAATTGTAGCCAAACATAGCCTAGGCCAAACTACACTGATGCAGCTCCACAAACTGAGAAGCCAAGCCTACCTAAACAACATGATACTGTTGTTGTTAAAGAATGAGGCTTTGACTGGAGCTTTCAGGTGGAAGATGCCTCTCCAAACCAGGAACTGATGGCTGATCATGAAGAAGCTAAGGTATTGGAACATCATTGTACCCCTGAATGCATTTCTAAAGTTAATATGTATAGGTCCTATAATTTGGAAGTGAGATCTGACCTTGAGTCCTTAAATATTTTAAAAGCTAATTTTAAAAGAGCTAAAAATGACTATAAACTTAATATAAAAGATTTAGAGAAAACCATTTCAACTCTTAAGCATGAGCATACAAATTATAGGACTCAGATCAAGGATCTCATTACTAAATTGACTAAATGCTGGACAGAGCTTGTGATCAGCAAAGCCAAGGCAGAAATACGTGTTCTTGAAGAGGAAACCTTCAAGAACATAATATCCTCTTTCTTTTATGAAAAAGTTTGTTATCAGAACAGGCAGGGACTAGGATCAAGTGAGATAGCTCCTCCAAACACACTCCTATCTGTTAGATAACCAAGGTGTGGAACTTGTCAAGATGAGTTGCCCTCCGTTGATCCTATCCAAGAGAAAGATGAAGATGAAGAGGAGATGGTAAAGGATGAACCTGAGGTGAGTGACAAGGGTTATCCAAAGAAGGGACACCATTCTCCTGGAGAGAAGAATGAATCAAGGATGACCAAGTCTGTAAGGAAGAACTTGATCAGGGCTGCTAAAAGAAAATCCAAGAAAGCCTAAGAGATCAAGGCCACCTTCAACTTCAAGCAAAAGCAAGTTTTTATCTCTACTTGATTTGAAGTGGTAAAGGCTGAAGGCTCAACTATGGTTTACCAGGAATCCTAGTTCATGTTCAAATCATCCTGGTTAAGAGAGGAAGGCTGATAAAGTGTGCACCACAACTGCACAACTTGAACCATCTAGTTCAAAGAGCAAGCCTCATCCTAAGAAGCCTATTGCATCATCTGAAAAGGTGCAGAAGGAAGTGGAAAGTGATCAGGCTTAGCCTCCCTCTCAAAAGAAGACTCTCAGAAGTATGCCAACTGAATGCATCATGTGTGGTAGTACTTCTCACTTTGCCAAGGATTGCATCTACAATACCAAAAGTACTATCCACATGAACAAGAAGAAAACTTCTGAGAAGAAGAAGAAGAAAATAGCTTTGGAAGGAAAATCTCTTCCTTCTGTAAGCTCCAAAAGCATCTGAAGGTTCAGTCTCCAAAACTTCAGAAGTCATCAAAACTTCTGAAGTATTGAAGGACAAGTCTAGTCTTCCAAAGATGGTATGGATGATGAGGGAAGGCCATGTGACTGAAAGTTCTTCATCAACAACAGCAAATAATCCTTAGAACTTGCATATAGGATCAATTACTATTTCATTATCTTCTTTTCACTTTGACAAGCCCAAGACCAACAAGGCTTGGGTTTCCAAATATAACTAATCATCTATTTATATGCCAGAACAGCTCAAGACCAAAGGGAATGTATGGATCATTGACAGTGGCTGTTCGAGGCACATGACATGCAATGGCTATTTGCTTTAAAACTTTGAAAAAATTAATGGAGGGCCAGTTGCTTTTGGAGGAGAATCTGGTGGTTACATTACTGGAAGGGGCAGGGTCACAAATGGTAAGCTCAGTATTGAGAAGGTAAACTTTGTTAAGGAGCTTGGGTACAATCTTCTGAGTGTATCCCAATTTTGTGATCAGAGACATAACATGCTCTTCACTAAGCATGAGTGCATTGTTCTCAAGCACAGGATGGTCATTCCATAAGAGCATATCCTGCTTAGAGCCCCCAAGAAAGGGAACATGTATAAGATGAACTTGCAAGAAACATCCCCTTCAGGAGAAGTTTCTTGCTTTCTAGCTAAAGCCAATAGGTGATGAGTCTTTCATTTGGCATAAAAGAATGTGCCATGTAAACTTTAAAAAAATGAACAAATTAATTAAGAATAATTTGCTAACTAGAATTTGAAAGAAAGAGTTTACAAGTGATGATCATTGTGTTGCATGCCTGAAAGGCAAGCAACACAAGGTATCTCACAAGCCAAAGGAAATGAATTCCATCACTACACCCCTACACTTATTACATATGGATCTCTTTGGCCCCACTAGTGTAATGAGTTTAGGAAGGACCTCTTGTTGCTTGGTGATCATAGTTGACTTTATAAGATACACTTGGGTTTTCTTTCTTAGAACTAAGGATGAGACCCATAAGATCTTGAAGAGTTTCATTCTAAAAATTAAGAATCAATGTGATCACAGGGTCAAGATCATAAGATGTGATCAAGGAACCGAATTTAAAAACCAAATCCTTGATGCATTTTATGATGAAAAGGGTATTACAAGAAAATATAGTGCTCCCAGGACTCCTCAGTAAAATGGTGTTACTGAGAGGAGAAACAAGACACTTATGGAAGCTGTAAGAACCATGTTGTCCGACTCCAAACTACCCATCACCTTCTTGGCAAAGGCAGTTAACACTGCCTGTTATGTGGAAAATAGAGTTTTAGTAGTCGAGACTCATGGTAAATGCAGGATAGGTGTTTGTCTCACAACACAAGATATTCTCACAAACTCACTTAACATCACTCGGGTTGATGAAGTAGAATCTCTACTAAGTTCACAAGTAATATAATAAGTTAACGAAAGAACAAGAACACAAGAATGTTTTTTTAAGATACTTGTATATATTACTTCTCAACTCAGTATTACAAGACTCTTACAAGCATAGTTACTAAGTTATATGGAGAAACTATATATACTACTATCTACAGCCGGTTATACTTGGAAAACCAGCTGGAATTTACAACTAGACAAATACTATATTGCTAGAAGTAAAGCATCTAAGATAAAGTAATAATATCCTAGATTAGGTAGTCATGACAGGTCCATGACTTACCTTTTGTCACCAACTAAGAATGGCAACTATACTAAGTTGAGAATGGTGAACAGTGGATTAAAGTATGGTCAATTACATGGGCATGGGAAAGCGCCATTTAGTATATCAAAGTTGCAGTGGGTTGTTAGATAGACCATACTTATGTCCACTGGTTTATAGTTGGTTCTTTTGAAGGTAAATGGCTTCGAAAGAATAAATTTTTTTGAGGTCATTTTGGCCTCGGAAGAAACAACTTCTTCTGAACTTCTGCAAGTCTTTAGGATTTTACTCTGTGACAGAATTTGTCTTTGGGTATTCTGAGTTGTATACTTTGGAAAAAGAACAACTTGGTCCTGGAAGATTGAGTTCTTCCTTCGGAAGTTCTTCATACTTTGAGCTTTGGAAGATCTTTGACATAGCTTTCAAAGAGCAGCTTTGTCTTCAGAAGACCACTTTATTTAGCACTTATAAATTCTTCTAGATATTGTTTTGGTTGCACCAGCCTTATATGATCCAACAAACTCCCCCTAGGCTGATGCTACCAAAACTTAACTTCTTCCTACTCCTTAAGGTCTTCAACACCAGGGAAAGCAGATATTTTTTTGTCTCTTTATTTTTCCCTGATGTGGTGGTGAGGAGTTTGTACAAGTCATCCGTTGATAGTAGATCTAATATGTTGCTCTGGATGACATGTACCCTTTGTTGTGTCCTTCTGAAGAGAGATAGTTGATAGGAATTATAGTCATATTATAGGTTTAGAAGTCGGTCCCTCAACCATCTGCAGGAATGTTCTTCCTTTTTTGGTTGCTACTTCTTCTTCTTCCTTTGCTCTCTTTTTCAACTCTTCTTTAGTTTTGGCTCTCTTTGTAAGCTCATCAACATGAAGACTGCTCAAATGATTCCTTATGTGAGCAGCAATCTAAGAGTTTGAGGGATTGGAGAATGGTCTCTCTACTAACTCAACAATGTCAAATCTGCTAGAGTGTAGTAGAGCTGATGTGTCAAGTTTGGTTACTTGACCACTCTCCATTTGCACAACAAAGGTGTGTGTATCTTCATCGAACCTCCACTAGACAATTTGGCTTCTACGAAGCTTATCCCCTTTTCTTATGTCCAGCAGAGACACCAGTCTCCTTCTTAACTTCTTCTCTTGTTCTTTATATGTATTAGAATTGGTGGCAAGAATTTAGAGAGCTTGGTCTAGTGTTCCCCTTGGCAGATCAAAGAATGCATCTCTTATGTGGGAACAAGAAGAGCCATCAATGTATTTCAGCTTTATAGACTATTCCTCATAAGAGATGTTGCTTAGGGTTATGCAATTAGTGAGCTTCCTTTTGATCTCCGTGAATTCTTCTAAGGACAGGGGTTTAGATGTTTCAGAAGATGGTTTGGGTAGTGATTGGGTTTGGGGTTGTGTTTTGTGTTTTAGGATAGGTGGTGGTGGTGGTTGTTGAGAAGCAGGGGGAGAAGGTGTAGGAATGGCTGGTGATATGGGTTCAAGGGTGTAAGGTTCAGTTGTTGGCTCAGTTTTAACAGGGAAGGGAAAAGGTGTGGGCATAGGTTGTGGTATGGGTGCTAGTTTGGGTTTGGGAGTTGGTTTGGATGCCATCCTCTAAACACTTTTCCTTAGAGGCACCTCCTGCCTTCTTCCTAAGCGAATGTCAGCCTTGATGTCGCTGACATGTCGCTGTAGGGCCTTTGGAGACATGGGACCCACCTGCCTGCCAGTGAATTCGTAGGCTTTAAGGTAGACTTTCATTCATTCTTTATCACCCTGAGTCTTAGCAGTTGCAAGTTTTTCCTCTTCCTTTATCTTCTTCTTCTCCTTCAGCTTCTCCCTGTCAGCCTTCTTTCTCTCTTTGTTGATTTGATCTTGTTCTTTGTGAAAAAGGAATAAGATCGTATCATAGTCATGAAGGTCTAGCTCCTTTTGAGAATAGCCTCTAATGCAGAGAAAGGCTATCCTCTCCTTCCTCTCCTCTGCCTTTGCCTCTTCCATCTTTCTCCTCTTCTCCTCCTTTATGGCCAACCTTGTTGCCTTCTCTAGCTTCACAAGCTCATCAAGTAGGAGTAGAAGTATTTCTTCATTGTCTACTCCTAGGCTGATGAGCCTGTCTATGACCTCCACTCTCCTCTGGTTATTGATACTTTCTTAGGCGGCTCCTGCAACTTTGCTACTTGCAGCCAGCAGCTTCCCAGTATCAAGTCTTCCTTTCTTCTTCAGCTTCTCCAACCTTTCCTCCTCTAGAAGCTCTTCAGCAGTGAGCTTCCTCTTCCTTTTAGGACCAAAGGAAGATTCAGCTTTTGGAGACTCAGGCTTAGAGGATTCAGGTTGGGGAGAGGGGGTTTGAACTTGTGGTGCATGGGAGATTGGAGTTGTAAGAAAGTCCTTACTGTTGACCTCAGAAGCTAGGTCAAGAATGGTCTCTGTGATAAGTAAGTCATCGGACAAGGAAGATAGTTCAATTATTCCTTCCGCGGCTTTGATTTCTCCTTCGGAAGTAATTGGAACTGCACTACCTGTCCCTCTTAAGTTGGTTACTGGGCCATCAGTCTGTATATCCCATTCAAAGTTAATCTCATATTCAATAGAGACCTTAGTTTGACCAACTTCCTCCTCAAAGGTAGGTGGTATACTCAGCCTTTGAAGCTCTTCAGCTCCAAAATAGGCAATGGCAACATTAGGGGAGGGTTGTTCAAGTGAGGAGTATTAGAAACTTGGTTAAAAATCTGGTAAGGTCAATAAGCATCCTTGGGTCCATTTGAATGGTAATAGGAGGTGGTTGAGGAAAGATGGTTGCAGGGTGTTGTTATGTAGGATAGAATGAAGAAATGGCATCAAGGGAAGTAATGGCAAGGTTGGGTTGCACATGTCTTTGTTTCTGAACATTCTCTGCCTTTTTGGTAGCATCATCTTAAGAAGTAGATGAGCTGGAGGAAGAACTTAAAGAAACTTGTGTTGGTACATGCCTAATAGACTTCTCAATCTGTTTCTCAACTGGTTGAGCCTTGAGATTTTCTATCTCAAGTTACTGAGTGGCAGACCTATCTTCTAAAGTCTTGACCTTTAATTTAAGGTTTGAGAGTTTAGAAAGTAGGTCTCTGATAGTGAGTTGCGGACTACCCTTATCTTCTTTTGAAGAATCATTGGGAGATGAGATAACATACCTAGTATGTTCATCATCACCACCAGTGGTGGTTTCTTGGTGCCCTAGATACCCTTGCATACTGATGTCTCTTTCAGAGGCATCAATTGGCAAGGTTGCCATAGATTTAGTCTCACTGATGTTACCACTATCCTGAGAGGCTAGTGAAACACTCTCAGTAGTGACAGCTGAATCTACATGAGCCACCTCTACTCTGGTTGGACTCACCTCAGTTTGGCTTAGTTGATGTGGGCTAGACATCAGAGGTTACCTAGGGCTTAGTTGATCTTGAGAGTGGTGAGGTAGATCAACATCATGGCCCTGATAGAACATGATATCCTCATTAGGTCGGGTTAAAAGGTCAAGAAATGATAGGGATATTATATCTAGTGACCCGGGATGTTGGTCAGCACCTAATGGCTTAGCTGCAATAGCAGTTGAGCTAATGATATGGCTATCCCTTTTTGGTTGCTCAGGGGAGTGTTAAGACTCACCCTGAGATCTTAAGGCTTTGGTTGTGGGCTCATCAGGTTAAGACTAAAGAGACTCAACACTGATATAAGATCAATTGAGGAGGATGGTTGGACCTCTGGCTGAGGGGCAGCCCTTGATTCCACTCTAGTCTTTTTGGTTTGAATAGAGGGGACTTGATCACTTAGAGTAGATTGATCAAGGGTTCATTTGGGGCGTCTTTTGTAGGTAATTTTGATTGGATGGTAAGAAGTAGATGGCATTATAGTGGTGGTGTCTGGTGTGAGTTCATCACCTGCTGGGCTTGCAGGGATGTCACCAGGAACCATTGGCTTAAGCATACCAGAAAGGAGATCAGTGAATCTTTTAGTGAAGTTGGTGGACACCTTTTTTAGAGTTTTGAAGATGCCGGGCTTCATGTGAGGGACTAGTAGAACATGGGCAAATTATAGTTTGTCCTGGTCCAACTCACAGTTGATGACGTGCTGAATGAACCTAGGATACATATAGAATGAATCCTTTATGAAATTGATTCTTAAGTTGTCCAGCACAAACCTCGACTAGTTGAATCTGAGGCCTTTTACCAACCCATGGACTAGGCATCCCAAATCATATAGGATTTAATCCCATCCCCCTGACTTGTTGGATAGGCTATGCAGGACGATGTGCAGCAAGAACTTCCAATTGTAGGAGAAATTAAATTTGATGAAATCAATAGATGAAGGCTGAATATGAACTTATTTGAACAATAAGAACATACACAGGTTGATTTCCCCAAGGATCTTTTCTAATCTCTCAAACAAGACATAACAACAGATTGTTATATTTTGTATTCAACAAACATCAATCATGGTGCGGAAACCCATGATAGATGTTATGATATCAGTGTGTGTATGTTTGTGTGTGATTGTATGATTGCTAGTGCTTGGATGATAATATCTGCTTGATTGTATTGAATGTTCAAAAGCTTACAAAGGATTAGGGTAGTATGCTATTTATAGCCTATACAAAGAGCTATATACAATTACTAAACTACCCTTATGTAAGCGAAAATTACATAAAAATCCTGTCTATAAGCTGTCTGCTGTGGATGATTAGCTGTCCGCTATGGATGTTAAGATGTTCGCTATGGAAGTCATATCACTTGTCCGCTGTGCATTAGATACTGTCCGCTGTGAAGTGTTTGCATTGTTTGTTGTGCGTTGTGGGATGTTCATCCGCTGTGGATGAACATCTGCTGTAGAGTGTTCATCCACTATGGATGAACATCCTGTGGACAAGCATCTGCTGTATGATACTCATCCGCTGTGGGATGTCTTCATCAACTGCGAGCACTTGGTCTTGATCTTCATCCACTACATCCTCTTGTACATCCGCTGTGGGCAGTTCTTCATCCACTGCCGACACTTGGTCAAAATTTCTTTTATCTACAATCCTGAAAAAGAAACTTAAACACTGATTAGTGAATGTTATGATTGTTAATGATGCTAATGTGTTGGTTAATGATTGTTTGAATGTTAAAACACATTATGTTTGTTTATGGCAATCATTATCCTTTTAAGCATTATTCCATTAAAGCACTTGTTGAGTCCAACAATACTCCCCCTAAGGATGATGTTGCCATCTTTTTAATGTTTGCTTGTTAATGTTTTGTTTGTTAGAAACAATGTGTGTGTGTTGGTGTTTGTTAATGATGTTGCCATATCTTCTATTGATGATTGCATGATTGACTTGATTGATTGTTTGTTTGATTGCATGATTGTCTGTTTGTCTGTTTTACTTGAATATTGTATGATTGTCTGTTTACTTGTATGATTCATTTATTACACTTGTGTAATTTGATTGATTTGAATGTTTGATTTGTATGTTTGCTGGTGTGATTTGTTATTTGTCTGATTGTTTGTTAAGTGTGATTATTAAATATATGATTTAAATGTATGATTGATGTTTTGATTTGTTTGTTATCTATTATTGATGTTTGAATGTTATGTTTGTTTGAAAGGTTAGACATGTTTGTTTGCTTGTTTTGTATGTTAGGAACCTTTAAGAATGAGAAGGGCTAGCTTCTTCTACTTTCTTCTGCACTTCTGCAGTTGCCTTCAAGGATTCTTCTACATCTTTTTCAGTTGCTTCATCTTTTTCTGCTTCATCTTTTTCAGCTTCTTTTACTTGATCTAATAACTGTGTGATCCTCAATGCATTTCTGCAGTTCACAATATGCTCAACAAAATAGTTCACTGCACTTTTCTGATCATCATATTTGCTTTCAATAGTGAGATGAACTCCAGTATGGATTGATCTAGGCTCTGCACATCAATGTTGCTGACCAGTGTAGTCACAACATGATTGCCCTTTAGGATCTCAAGACAGTTGTTTTCTGATATTCTCATGCCTGTTTTGACTTCAATGTGTGTTAGTGGTTAGGTGTCCTATGCTGAGCCTATCCATATATCAAACAAAATACAACCAGTCTTTATTAGTGGAAAATGACTCAAGTGAAGACTAAACTAGTGTACTATCATTTCTCATGAGTGATACGTGCGATTCAATGTGTTTAAAAATGAAGTGTTTGTTTGATATCTTGATTTTGAAAGATACATGTTTGATGTTAAACTTGGACTTTGACAAAATCAAGCTTGTTTGATTTTAATGTTTTGAAAAACATTATTTGTTGATTCATAGTCGATCATACCAAGTGACTGAACCAAAAATTCAAATCTTGTTGAATCAAATGGTTTTGTAAATAGGTCAGCCAATTGATTGTCTGTATGGACTTTGATCAACTTGATCAGACCCTTTTCTGAGTAGTCTCTCAGAAAATGATATCTAATCTCTCTGTGTTTGTTTTTGAATGTTGAACTGGATTGTCAGTGATAAACATGGCAACAGAGTTATCAATGTGTAAGGGTGTTTGAAGGAAATTAAAGCCATAATCAAGCATTTGGTTTTGAATCCAAAGCACTTGAGAACAGCATGCAGAAGCAGCTATGTATTCTGCTACAGTTGTTGACACAGAGACAATTGTTTGTTTCTTGCACTGCCAGGAGATCAATCTTGATCCAAGAAACTGACAACCTCCAGTAGTGGATTTTCAGTTGCTATTGCATCCACCATAATCACTATCTGTGTATGCATATAAAGAAAAATCTCCATCTTTTGGATACCATAGCCCAAGAGCTGGTTTGCCTTTTAAATATCTAAAGATTCTCTTTACTGCATTTATGTGTGATTCTTTTGGATCTGCTTGGTATCTGGCACACATGCATACTGCATACATAATGTCTGGACGGCTTGCTGTTAGGTACATCAGTGAGCCTATTCTGATCAACTGATGTTCCTTCTGGATTGGGTCCAAACTACAATCCAGTTGCAAATGGTGTTTTGCTAGATGTGCAATCAGACTTGTTGTATTTCTTTAATATCTGAGTCACATACTTGCTCTGGTTGATGAAAATTCCTTTAGCAGATTGTTGAACTTGAAGACCAAGGAAGAATGTATGCTCTCCCATTGAACTCTTTTGAAATTTTGATTGCATAAGAATTTCAAACTCTTTGCAAAGTTGGATGTTTGTGGAGCCAAAAGTTATGTCATCCATATAGACTTGAACCACTTACAAGTCTTGTTCTTTTCGTTTTAAGAACAATATTTGATATATTTTCCCACGAGTATACCCATTCTACAGTAGAAAGTTAGATAAAGTTTCATACCACTTCCTAGGTGCTTGATAAAGACCATACAGAGCTTTATCTAACTTGTAGACTCTATGAGGGAATTCTGGGTCTTCAAACCCTAGTGGTTGAACAACATATACCTCTTCATCCATCTTTCCATAAAGGAATGCACACTTGACATCCATTTGGAAGACAGTGAAGCTTTTGGATGAGGCATATGCAAGGAATACTCGGATGGCTTCTAGTCTTGCAACTGGAGCAAAGACATCATCATAATCAATTCCTTCCTCTTGAGTATATCCTTGGGCAATTAGCCTTGCTTTGTTTCTTATGACAATCCCTCTGTCATCTTCTTTGTTTCTGAAGAGCCACTAGTGCCAATGGTGTAACCTTCAGGTAGATCAACCAGCTTCCATACCTCTTTATTTCTAAATTGCTATAATTCCTCTTGCATGGCTTCTATCCAACTGTTTTCTTTGAGTGCTTCTGTTATGTTTTTGGGTACAGATAAAGATAGGAAGCAGGAATACAGGCAAATGTTTGCTGTGTCAGATTAACTTCATGTTAATCTGGTATTGAGGTCACCTATGATTTTTTCTAATGGATGGTCTTTGTGAACTCTGGTTGTTGTAATCTGATGAACATGAATGGTTGAATCAAGATCAGTGATTGTTTGGTTAGGTGTTGATGGATGGGCAAGGGTATTTGTGGTTGTTTGTTTATCTGGCTGTGAGGGTTCATTGAATGTTTGTGATGAATCATGAAAGAAATCTAAGATTTCATCTTCATTATGTGTATCAGGTATTGAATGATAGTCATCATCGTCTTCAACAGTGGTTGGATGTTGTGGTTGGGTGGTCACAAGTGTTGATGAAGATGGTGTGTCTGGTGATGTTCCTTTTGATGTCTTTGTTTGTTTTAGAGGAGTTGTAACTATTATACTTGAAGGAGATATGTTTGTTTTCCTTGGAGGATCAACAGTTAAAGGAACATCTATGGTTGTTGGTGGAACCATTGGATTGTAACATCAAAATAAGATGTGTCAAATGACTTTGTTAATGCATCAATATCAAACAACCAGTCTGATCCAATGACTTTCTTAGAAAAAGAGTGTTCATTAAAAACAACATCTGTTGTTTCTTCCACTATGTTCAGTCTTGGGTTGTATACTCAGTAAGCTTTTGAGCTTTCGGAGTATCCAACAAAAAATCTGATGATCCAGTATAGGTTGGACTCATCATTATTGATAGGAGTATTTTGATATGTATGTAATAGGTTAAATGTTAGTTCATTTCCTTGTAATTTGCATTCTTATAGTTTTTGATGACCCAGCGAAACTATGAGCAAAACTATAGTTTCACCCAGAGTTAGCTGTCCTAGGTCACCCAGCAAAACTGTAGTTCGCTGCCGGGTGAATCTAGTTGATGGTCAGAAAGTTTCGCTAGCCAGCGAAACTATCAGCAAATTTATCCTAGCTTATATATTGTAATGTTTTATCTTTGTAAGGAAGTTTTTGAAAAACCCTAATATGAAAATATCTTTGTTGCAGCTGTATGTTTTGGCTGGAAGTTCATTTATTATTATCTTTGAGCCATTGTTTGATGATTGTTGCTTTGATTCTCAATTAGTTCATTACGTTATTGTTCTTGTGGTGTTAAATCAGTGGGAAACCCTTGTTTATACATCAATGGCACTGTTATATCTATCAGAAGGACTAACAATATGGTATCAGAGCCTTTGTGCTCTTGATTGATTGGTTTTGTGCATTTTTCAAAAAAGGTTAGTGTTCCATCCATTTTTTATCTGATTTGCTCATTTTTGACATGGAAATTGATTGAGGATTGCGCGTTTTGGGTGTGGGAAGCTATTGAAATCATCAGATCTCAAATTCATTGAGATTTGGATGAGTTTTGATTGATTTTGTACTAAAAAAGGTTTTCAGATTCGTCGGGCGAATTTAATTATAATCCAGCGAAACTGTTACTTGTTTTAGCGAAACTATAGTATTCATGGTTTCTTGATTCTGATTTCTTTGCTCCAGCGAAATTAGCTCTCTTGAACGAAAGTTCATCTTCCTTGATTGTCATATCAAGGGAAAGTGCTATCGAAATTACCTTAGAACGAAAGTTCTACTAGTCATAGTGAAACTATCACCGAAACTAAAAGTTCCGAGCACATAATTCGGGCGAAACTGCTGTTTAGCTTGCTGGCGAATTTACCAGCGAATTTGTCAGCGACGTTATCAGCGAATTTACCGGCGAATCTATATTTCTCAGCGAAACTAATACTGTTTATAGAATGACATCCACCAATATCACCATTTCTGACTTGGAGAGTGTTGCTCCCAACAGGCCACCGAGGCTCATAAACGGTGATAATTTTGAGGTCTGGAAACGATTTTTAAAAGCCTTCTTCTACTACACTGATCATAATCAATGGGAATTAATAGTAAATGGTCCACACACTCCAACTGTCACGGTTGGTCAAGTTACCTCACCAAAAACTGATCCATCTACCTTTACTAAAAGAGACCTCAAGCTAATCGATCATGATCAGAAAGCTTTTGGAGCTTTAACTTTATGTTTATCTCAAGACATCTACAACCGCTTCGCTGAACATAAGAATGCAAAATCCTTATATGATTCTCTGTGTGAATTTTATGATGGTAATGAGGATTTGAAGAAGGACAGGAAAGTCCAAGCTGAGAAGGAGTTCAATTCATTCGTAGGACACAAGAATGAAAGTCTTACTAATATTACAAATTGTTTTTTGTCTATCTCAAGCACTTTAAAGAAGTATGATGAACATCTGGGTAACCATGAACAAGTTACTAAGCTTTTGGACTCTCTCCCACCATAATGGAGCTTGCTAGTTAGAATGTTGAAGCAGGAAAGAAACTTTGCAGATTACAAACTTATGGATGTAATCAACAAATTGAAATCTTTTGATTTGGATTTGAAAAGGAGAGAATACAATCAATCCATGATGCCAGCCACTGCATATCCACAAAATGCTGCATTAATGTCATCCGCTGCAAACTCGCCTATGTATGGTTCAGCTTATGGTGGCTCTACAGGATTTGGTGTATCAAACAAGTCCAATGGTGGATCTACAAGTATTGGTTCAAGCTCAAAGCCATCCGTCACTACTCAAATTCCATCGGATACTATGGCATTATTTGGAATGTTTGTACACAGCAATGAGGCTCTGGTTGCTGGGAGCTGAAGGGAAAAGGAATGACTGTTAAGGACATGTATCAAGTTGATCCAGATGATTTAGAGGAAACAGATATCCAATGGCAAATGGCCATGCTCATACTACATGCAAGAAGATTCATGGAAAGAACTGGTAGGAGAAGCTTTGGAAATCAAAATCAGAATTCTAAGCTTTGCTTTGATAAGTCAAAATTGAGATGCTTCAATTGCAAACAGTTGGGGCACTTTAAAAGAGAATGTCCATCTCCTATCATTACTAAACCAGGAACTTCTAGAGCTTCTAAAGTTATTCCAATCACTGACAAGGAAGAAGCTAAGTCAAAGAAGGAAACAACACTCATTTCAAACTTTGATTGGAGTGCTGAGGTTAAGGAAACAGAAGAACAAATCAATCATGCACTTGTGGCTGAGTTAGTAAATAGTGATGTGGATTCTGTTGAGAACTTTGATCCTTTTAGAGAGTTAAAGAGTGAGATTCAAGAAGTTATTGGTGAAAATGATGAGCAATAGGTTCAAGTTGAAGAGATGAAGATTGAGAAAGATAAAGATGAAAAAGGTGATTGTGAGAATGTTAAAGATAAAGTGACAGTTGGTGAAGTGAGTGGAAAGAAGAAGAGTGGCTGGAAAGAAAAAGAAGTTTGAAGGAGGTCAACAGCCTTGTGTTGGGATATGCATGGTAGGCTTAGCCTGAAAACAAAGTAAACAGTGATCGTGTAGCTTAATTAAAGCTTAAAGAATTGGGTGATAAGGATCATTTCCTTGATGTCTCGGCCTACACAAAGTTACAAGACCTGTCAAAAATAGGTTGAGAGTTTCAAGTCTCTGCTTTGACATGCTTTGACATTTCCAAAATCTCCCCATCACCTTGTCTCTGAATGATGCTTCTCGTTAGCTCTTCAGAGATATATCTCGTGCTTATCTCCCCTGCTATGTGTGAACATTAACCTGGAGTGATGATCTCCTCTGTTATACGTGAGTATAGACCTGGAGCTCTCATCAGCACGTTCTTATGATCTTCTCTATTATACGTAAGTATAGACCTGAAGCTCTCATCAACAAGTTAAGATGATCATCTCCTCCGTTATACGTAAGTATAGCTCTGGAGCTCTCATCATCTGTTCCCAAATAAAGGCATAGTAATTCTAAAATTAAATTAAGATTCATTGTTGTAAACTCAAAAGAAATTCAAGCAGAGTTAATCACAATGCTCAATAAACCATGATGACAGGATAAGTACTTTGCCGAATGTTAGTAGAAACTAAATCATTAATGTCTCTAAAATTAAACCAAAACATGATAAAGTCAGCTGCAGATTACACATTGAAAAGAATAAGGCATGGGCTTAAAAGGACAAACATATCAGCAATCCCGCCAATCCTTGACTCTTTGGATCAACTTCTTGAAAAAGAAGTGTTTATATCCTTTTATTCTTAAGTTTTTTATTTACTTCGTACTTTATTTTATTTTATTTTATTTTTTTACTTTATTTTAATTTTCCATTTTTTTTATTTTTGTTCCTGTCGATATTATGGGACGAAGAATGTTTTTCATTAAAAGGTTTGTAAATACAAGAATTATTTTTCAAAATTTCAAATTTTTTTGAAGTGTTAGGCTCCAGCAAAACTAAGTTTTGCTGGTTGTTTCGCCAAGCGAATCTAGAGATT
The DNA here is from genome assembly GCA_025506505.1 of Flaveria sonorensis. Classification (NCBI taxonomy): domain Eukaryota; kingdom Viridiplantae; phylum Streptophyta; class Magnoliopsida; order Asterales; family Asteraceae; genus Flaveria; species Flaveria sonorensis. The sequence continues at coordinate 28,548,639 of CM046426.1, forward strand.
CGCCGGTAAACTCGCTCCTCACTGGGTTTCATGACTTCATCAGTGATGCCGAGCGAAACTAGGACCTATATATTGCACCGTTTGAAATCAGTTTCAATATCTCATTAGCGAAAGTAAACCCTAAATTCTGCGCGATTTTATACCTACACATTTCAAAAATTGATTTCTGTTGCGATCGTTTGGTTCTGAGTTCTTAGGTGTGTGTTTCGAGATAGTTCTTTATCATTGATTGTTGTCTTAAACTCTAGACGATAGCTCTACGTTGATTCGCTGGGTCGAGAAGTTCGTAGGTTCATTGAGCGAAACTACGTGACCATCCAGCGAATCTGAACGAAAGTTCAGTATTCCGGGCGAAACTATCTCGTTATGCTGACCGCGTGTACTTGACTGTTTCGCCTGTACAATTTCAGCAAAACTATAGATTCGTTCAGGCAACTAATCTTTTTGTATGGGGTTCAGCGAACTTACAACTTCGCTGGTGTTATGAACCATAATTTCGTCCTCAGCGAAACTATAAAATCACTTAGACACATGAGTCTGTGCCGGTGTCACAGCAAATTTATACATTTGTTTGGACGAAACTAAGGTTCAAACCATAGGTTCAAACAGTTAATTTGTGCCTATAGCGAAACTACAGTTTCGCTTGTCAGCGAAACTGTTTAATTTTCTGATTTTTCTTATATTTTGTTTAATTTCTTTTTTCTTTATTCTGTTTATGTTGTAACTAACTTACTTTTGTTCAATTTTCAGTAAAGATAGCTAATCTAAAGCTCGATGAGAAGAAAAACATTTGTGTATTATTGGATGATAGTAATCCTAAGACCATTGGATTAAGAGATTGCATTAAATGGTTGAAGCAATCTCCTATCAGTTATGCTATTTCTCATATGCCCACGATCTATGATCTTCACATAAGAGACTTTTGGAGAACGGCAGAGTATGACATGGGGACTAATCCACATCGGATTACTGCTAGAGTTCTTGAGCAAGACCTTATTATTACTGCTGAGACTATAGCAAGGGTGTTAAGGCTGGAAGAAGATTGTGGTGATATAGTGAAAATGTCTGATGCAGAGGTACTTAATGCATTTAGACACATTGGGTATGAAGGACCTTTTTTTGGCTCAAAGAAAGAGATCAAGAAATCTTTCTTATCTAAGGAATGGAGATACATCGCCCATGTATTTATTATGTGCTTAGATCATAGGAAAGGAGGGTCAGATGGTCTAAATCAGCATTGGGCTGAAGCTATGATTGTATTTTGTCAGGGACAGAAAGCCAATATTGCAAAGTTGATATTTGATTGCATGACTGAGAATATTATGGTGTTGAAAAAGGATAAGTGGCACCTATATCCTAGGTTTGTATGGATGCTCATTAATGATTTAAAGCCAGATTTGCCCAGACATGGAAAAATTAAAAGGCTAGTGCAAATGAACACTAGGATATTTGCAGATTGCTCAGCTGTGAGACATGACCTCAGCGGAAAGATAACGTATCTTTTGGAGAATATGTACTCTGCTGAAAGATGGAGTAACATAACAAGGTTGATTGAAAGTGAATATAAGAATGCTAAAGAGAACAGGGAGAAGCAAGAAGAGTCTATAAAGAAGCGAAAAAGATACGCAAAGGAGAAGAATATGACTTAGAAGCTGAGATTGATGAGGTTGAGGAGGAGCTGAGAGTCCAAAGGGAGAGGAGAACTAAAAAGAAATCTGATCAAGGAGAACCAGCTCATATTACTGAAAGGAGATCTAAGCATAAGCAACCAGTTTTTGAAGAAAGAAGGGATCCCAGATCGGAATTGTATCAAGATGTTATTCGAAATATGAATGCATCTTTGGCCAATGAATTAGGTATGATAAAAACAAAACTGGTGAATCAGGAACTAAGAGAAAACAAGAAAGATAAAGAACTGGAAAGTATGAAGAAAATGATGGTAGACCAGCAAGATTTAATAAAAGAATACTCAAGGAAGTAAGTGAGCTAAAAGCTAAAGCTAGCCTGCCCAACCAGTTATCTCAAGCATAAATAGATGATCTTACAGATACATCTAAGTATTCATTTCTGAAAGTGGGAAGTTCGATGGGGATTGGTGGAGAATCAAGTGGAGCTAGAGCTGATGCAGGTGATGCTGATTTTGGCAGTGGTGATGGTGGTACTAATGCTGGAGTTGAGAAGAGAAGTAATGTGGAAGGTGCTGTAAGAGATGAGCATGGGGTTGTAGAGGCTGAGTTCATAGATCTGGGGCTGGACATAAACATTGATTTAACTGGTGCTGAAGTATTTAGAGAAGAAACTATTGAAGGAAGAAAGAAAGGAGCTGAGATGTATCTCATTAATGAAGAAGAGGAGTTTGAGGAACTGTTAGTTGATTATGATTCTGAACCTGAGTTTTATGAAATAGATGAGCGCCCAATGACATATGTGGTTCAAAAGGGTTCTGATGAAGGAGATGTTGTGGAGCTGAGTAAGGAAGATTGGTTTGTCAAAGAAAAAGAAAAAGAACAACTGACTCCACTGTTCCAAAACATAAGTGGGCCAAGTAGAAAGAAATTAGATAAAAGGATAGTGAGTTGGAAGTACAATCATGAACAAAAAATGATTATGATCAAAAGAAGAGGAGGAGATATTTCTTACATGCATAAAAGGAAGGCCTTCAAGACCTTGCCTAGATGGGATTTAAGGTGTAACACCCAGAAATTTAAAAAAAAAAGAAAAGAAAAGAAAAGAAAAGAGAAGTCTAAAGAAAGAAAGGTGAAATAACCCAAGTTAAGGGGTTAAAGTTGTGCAAGAGGCAAACTTTATTATAATTATGTTTAAAAGGTGGGCATGGCCGCCCACTCCCCCCTGCTCCACCCACTGCTTCGACTGTAGAAAGAAAAAGAACAGAGTTTCCATAGGTTTTAGAGAGAAGAAGAAGAAGATCGACTTGAAGGTAAGTTTTTCATGTGTTTTGTTTGGTTTCAGCTGAATTTTCAGCTTTTGGACCGAGTCTTATGTGTTCCTCTGTGTTCGGTTGGGTGTTTTTGGTGTGTTTAGGTGTTTGAACTCCAAGTGCTCTTGAGTTTGGAGGAGTTTTACTCGAAGGCTGCTGTAGGTGAGTTCTAGATCCGCAGTTTTTCTATTTTAAACTTATTTTGGGGCTGAAATGCATATAAATTATCATTTTACAACTCTCAGGGTTTTGAAACTGTATGTTACCCCCTGTTTTATGTGGGTGTGTGTGTTTGTGAATGTTTTGACTGAATATTGTGGTTGTATGCTTGTTCTAAGTGCTTAGTATGCTAGATTTGGGCTAAGAATACGTTAGGATGATGAATGGGGATTGAAATTAGTGTAAGTTAGAACTGGTAACTGCCCATGCGCCTAACATTTTTGCCCATGCGACTCACACTTGCCCGTGTGCCTGCATAGTACCCATGCGCTAAAGTTTTTGCCCATGCCGCTAAGTTTTTGCCCATGCACCCAAACTGCCCATGCGCCCAAGTACCCATGCGCTTGCATAGTACTCATGCGCCTGCATAGTACCCATGCGCCTGCATAGTACCCATGCGCACTGTCCGTGCACCTACATAGTGCCCATGCACCCACATAGTGCTCATGCGCCTAAATTGACTTAGGATTTTTCTGAAATTTTGGGAAATAGAAATTAATGATTGAGCTTTGGAATGTTTTGGTGGTTTATGTTTAATCATGTTATGCATGTTTGTGGCCTGTTATTGATGTTCCTTATTATGTATTATTACATGATTTGACATGTTAATGCTCTTATACGTAAAGTATTATCATAAAAGAAGCGAAAGATTAAAGATAATGAAAAGTGGAACATAACGAATGAATGAAAGTCTTGCAAGCAAATTCAAAGAGGTTCACAACTCATTGAAGAGTTGTTAGCTCAACTGTGTGTGATGTAGCGTGCGATCTTGGCTAACCCATGAAGGTATACACATAGGGGGGTAAGTCTTGGTGACTGATCCATACGTGCGAAACGGGATCCTTATCGTTTAACCCCAAGACTGAGGTGGCTTCGTGCCTAGTGATGGGGCATAGCTTATGATAGATCTAGATAGAAGCGAAAGATGATGAAAAAGTGCGAAATGAACGATTATGAACGATGATAAAAGATAATAATGATATTATCAAGATGTACGTATGTTGTGTGATCACTAACGAATGTAAAGGAAAGGTTTTTACTAAAGGAAAAGTATTTTATTATTTAAAACTAGAACTCACTCAGCAACGCTGACTTTTTATGCATTTTCAGTTGGCAGGTAGCTTGTTGCTGAGGATGGCACGAGGGTGAAGCTACTTGGCGGGCAAAGACTGGCATCAATCTCATGCAATAATAATGATGTTGTTTTGTAATACAACTAATTGATCTTTTGTAATCTTTTAAACAACGATGTATTACTTGGAAAATATATTTATTAAAGAATGAATGGTTTTTGATAAATTAATCTACTGCAATGTTTTATGAAATTTATTATGTCTTTTGATAAATAAGGTTGTGGTTGACCAACTATGGGGTTCCCGGGAACGGGGCCTTACAAGTTGGTATCAGAGCCAAAGTTTTAGAGAAATGGATAAATATTTTCAAAACCTAAACTTAAACTGAAAATGGGACTAAATAAAAGGATGCCAGCCCAAGTAGTTACGTGCCATCAGGTAAATTACTTTCCTAAAGTTAACCGGTATTATGTGCGCGTGCTATCTAATTTATTTGCTCTTAGTAGATTTGGATATTGATGTAGTCAGGATAGGAAATGCTTGGGGGATGAAGAGTAAAGTAAGTGGCTAATCACAACTGGCCACTGTAATTAGGGACTTACTATACTTGACATAATCTGAGCTATTACCTTAAATGACCGTGTTGGTGTTTGAATCTTATAGTGTTTAGAGGATGGAGGGTGGTAGATCTTCAAAGGCTTCTCATGGTGGTGTACAGGGTGGTCGTGGTGCTAGACCACGTGTCACTAGAAACAAGGCTAAGGCTGCTGGGACGGCTCCTGCAGAGCCCGAGCTTCATCACCAGGAGGGCGGTGATGAGAGTGCTAATCTTAGAGCCTCTATGAAAGAGGCAGTTATGGAGGAAGTTCATAAAGTCATGTAGACGATCCTGACGTCTATGGTGATCGAGGTTATTCGTGCTGCGAGGGAGGATGAAAAGAAAGAGAAGGAGGAGAGGAGGAGGACCGTTGGGAGAGGTTCAGGTGAAGGGGAGAAACCAGAAACAGAGATGGTTGTCTCTGGTGATGAAGAGGAAGAGGAAGCGGTGCAGGAAACTGGCAAGGGGTGTAGTTATGGGACATTTCAAAGATGCAAGCCCCCGATTTTGATGGTAACAGGAATGATGTTGCTGCTCACCAATGGGTGAGGGAGATGGAGGCTGTGTTGGATATCAACGAATGTAGGGAGGATCAAAAGGTAAAGTTTGCTACCCACTTATTCGTGGACTTGGCCTTGTGCTGGTGGGACAATATTGTCCAGGCCGAGGGTAGCAGGGCGATTGGGAGAATGAGGTGGAGTGAGTTAAAGAAGATGGTGATTGAGGAGTTTTGTCCTCACAGGGAGCTTGACAAGATTAAGAGAGAGTTTTTACAGCTGGAGGCCGGAAACATGACACACCAGTAGTATACTACTAAGTTCAATGAGATGGCAAGGCTAGTGCCGGATCAGGTGATGCCAGTGTCAAGGAAGATCAAGAGGTATATCCAGGGTTTGCCGGCAGATATCCGCAGGCACATGATCGCCGCCCGGCCGAGTACTATTAGGTCAGTGGTTTATCTGGTAGGGAGGCTGTATGATGAGAGAGAGGTGGTAGTGGTAGAGGTGAGTAAGAAGGGTGGTGATGTTAGGAACTAGAATAGGAAGCGGTTTGGTCGTGGTGGTTTTACCCCGAGCAACAAGAGGGCAAGGGTGGATGATCGAAGGGTAGTAACATCAGGTACGAGAATGAAGAGGTGTGGTAAGTGCGGGAAGGAGCATACAGGGGAGTGTAAGTGGGGACTAAATCTCTGCTTCAAGTGTGGGAAGCCTGGACATATGGAAAGAGAGTGTGGGGTTGTAAGATGCTATAACTATGGTGAAGAGGGCCATCTGAGTAGGGATTGCAAGAAGCCGAGGGCTGAAAGTTCTGGGTTAAAGAAGGGGACTGAGAATGATGGGCAGAGAGCAAAAGCCAGAGCATTTACTATGACCCGAGAGGAGGCTAGGGTGGACCCCAATGTTATGTCAGGTACCTTCCTAGTAAACCAAATTTGTGCCTCTGTACTACTTGATTCTGGTTCTAGTAAGAGTTTTATTTCTGCTGCCTTCTACGCTAAGTTGCCTATTAGGAGTAGAAAGATTGATGAGCCCTTCGATGTAGAAACTGCAATTGGTAAGTCTACCAGCATTTTTTATCTGATAGAGAATTGTGACATAGAGTTGGAAAGCTATAGGTTCTCTGCTAAATTATTCGTGATGCCCCTAGGCGGATTTGATGTGGTTCTAGGGATGGATTGGCTAGCAACCTATGAGGCAAATATTATGTGTCGCAAGAAGATGATCCGACTGACTGCGTTTGTTGGGAGTTCGGTGACGATCTACGGTGATCGAGTTACTACGGTTCCGAAGGTGATTTCGATGGTGGTGACAGAGAAGTGCATGAAACGTGGATGTAGTGCCTACCTGGCTTATGTGAAGGATGTGGATGCGTCAGTACCACAATTGTCCGACGTACCAGTTGTGTGTGACTTTCCAGATGTGTTCCCAGAAGATTTACCAGGTGTGCCACCGGACCACGAGATCGAGTTCCAGATCGACTTGATACCTGATGCTTTACCTGTTGCCAAGGCATCATATCGATTGGCTCTACCTGAGATGAAGGAACTGATGGTTCAGTTGCAAGAGTTGTTGGAAAAAGGGTTCATTCGATCGAGTATCTCTCCCGGGGTGCTTCGGTCTTATTTGTAAAGAAGAAGGATGGTAGTATGAGAATGTGCATCAACTACCATGAGTTACACAAGTTGACGTTGAAGAACCGATATCCACTACCCAGAATTGATGACTTGTTTGATAAGCTCCAAGGTGTCAGTTGGTTTTCGAGAATAGATCTCCGATCTGGTTACCATCATATGAAGGTGAAGGAGAAAGATATCCCCAAAATAGCTTTTCGCACGCGTTATGGACACTATGAGTTTCTTGTTATGTCTTTTGGTCTAACTAACACTCCAACTGCCTTTATGGATTTGATGAACCAGGTGCGTCGGCCGATGTTGGATAAATAAGTGATTGTGTTTATCGATGATATCCTAATTTATTCGAAGAGCGAATAAGAGCATGCCAGTCACATTCGTAAGGTATTGGAGACACTTAAAAGAGAGAAGCTATATGCTAAGTTCTCCAAGTGTACGTTCTGGTTGCGCGAGGTTCAGTTTTTGGGTCAAGTGGTTAACTCTGAAGGGATTATGGTGGACCCGGAAAAGGTTGAGGCAGTGAAACAATGGAAGTCTCCAAAGACACCATCCGAGATCCGCAGTTTCTTGGGTTTGGCAGGCTATTACAGGAGATTCATTCAAGACTTTTCTAAGATAGCCTCACCATTGACCAAATTGACCCGTAAGGATGTGAAGTTTGTATGGGGTCAAGAGCAGGAGAATGCTTTTGAGGAGTAAAGACAAGATTGACCCAAGCTCCTGTCTTGGCATTACCCGAAGGGAGCGAAGACTTAGTGGTCCATTTGGATGCTTCTTATTCGGGATTGGGTTATGTGATGATGCAATGGGGAAGAGTAATAAGCCTATGCGTCCCGACAGTTGAAAACCCATGAGGCTAATTACCCTACCCATGACTTGGAGCTAGCAGCTATGGTCTTTGAATTGAAAATTTGGATTCACTACTTGTACGGACGAAGTGCACTATCTTCACTAACCATAAGATCTTGAAATACTTCTTTGAGCAGAAGGACATTAATATGAGGCAAAGGAGGTGGTTAGTGTTGATCAAGGATTATGATTGTGAGATCCCTACCATCCGAGCATGACCAACGTAGTGGCGGATGCCCTTAGCCGAAAGGAGAGACCCGAGCCAATCCTGGTGAAAGCTTACCAGTTGGTGATGACCTCCGATGTGATGGCGCAGGTTAAGGAATTTCATGATGAGGCGCTGAAGGAAGACCGAATCAACTCCGAAAGAATGAAAGGTCTAGTCTCGGAGTTGGGTGAGAACACTTTCGGAGTTAGAACCCGCTTCGGGCGGATGTGGATCCCTCGTTATGGACACCTACGGGGGCGAATCATGGAGGAAGCTCATAAGACTCGATACTCAATTCATCCCGGTGCTACGAAGATGTATCATGATATGAAGAAAGATTACTGGTGGCCGGGTATGAAGCGTGATGTAGCGGAGTATGTGAGTAAGTGCCTTACTTGCTTGCAAGTGAAGGCGGAGCATCAGAAGCCATATGGGAAGATTCAACCTTTGGATATACCCGAGTGGAAATGGGAGCACATCACCATGGACTTCATTATGAAGTTACCACGTACGGCAAGGGGTACGATGCTATATGGGTGATAGTTGACCGTTTGACGAAGAGTGATCACTTTCTACCGATCCGCGAGACATATTCATCTAAGAGGTTGGCGAATCTGTTCATCAAAGAGATTGTTACATGTCATGTTGTACCAGTGTCTATTGTGTCTGACCGTGACACTCGGTTTACATCCAAGTTTTAGAAAAGATTTCATGACGCGATGGGGACGAGGTTGCACATCAGTACGGCTTATCAACCTCAGACGGATGGTCTGTCAGAAAGAACTATACAGACGCTTAAGGTTATGCTCCGAGCATGCATCATTGATTTCAGAGGAAGTTGGGACGAACACTTACGGTTAGCTGAATTCTCATACAACAACAGTTATCATGCCAGCATTGGTATGCCACCATATGAGATGCTATACGGTAGGAACTATAGAACGCCCCGTATGTTGGGGTGACATCGGACAAAAGGAGTTGGGGAGCATTAAAGTGATCGAGGCTACGACCGAAAAGTTGGAGAAGATCAAGGCCTTTATGAAGGCGGCAAAAGACAGGCAAAAGTCGTATGCTGACAAGAGGTGTAGACCGATTAAATACAAGGTGGGTGATAAAGTTATACTAAAGGTTTCACCTTGGAAGGGGATTATTCGGTTCAGAAAGCGGGGTAAGCTGAGGCCGAGGTATATAGGGCCCTTCCGAATCATTGCTCGAGTAGGAGAGGTGGCTTATAGGTTGGAGCTGCCCGATGAGTTAAGTGAAATTCATCCAACATTCAATGTATCTCATCTAAGAAAATGCTTAGCTGATGAAGAAATGATTGTGCAATTGGAGGACATTGAGGTAGATGAACGGCTCAATTATGTGGAGCAACCAGTCGCCATCATTGACAGAAAAGAGAATAGGCTGCGGAATAAAGTGGTTCCACTGGTGCGAGTACAGTAGAGGCACAGGTAGGGATCCGAGTCTACGTGGGAGACCGAGGAAGAGATGAGACAGCATTATCCTCAACTGTTCGAGGAGTGACAGGTTTCGAGGACGAAACCTATATAAGGGGGTGGACTTGTAACACCCGGAAATTTAAAAAAAAAGAAAAGAAAAGAAAAGAAAAGAGAAGTCTAAAGAAAGAAAGGTTAAATAACCCAAGTTAAGGGGTTAAAGTTGTGCAAGAGGCAAACTTTATTATAATTATGTTTAAAAGGTGGGCATGGCCACCCACTCCCCCTGCTCCACCCACTGCTTCGACTGCAGAAAGAAAAAGAACAAAGTTTCCATCGGTTTTAGAGAGAAAAAGAAGAAGATAGACTTGAAGGTAAGTTTTTCGTGGGTTTTGTTCGGTTTCAGCTGAATTTTCAGCTTGTGGACCGAGTCTTATGTGTTCCTTTGTGTTTGGTTGGGTGTTTTTTGTGTGTATAGGTGTTTGAACTCCAAGTGCTCTCGAGTTTGGAGGAGTTTTACTCGAAGGCTGCCGTAGGTGAGTTCTAGATCCCTGATTTTCTGTTTTAAACTTGTTTTGGGGCTGAAATGCATATAAATTATCATTTTACAACTCTCAGGGTTTTGAAACCGTATGTTACCCCCTATTTTATGTGGGTGTGTGTGTTTGTGAATGTTTTGACTGAATATTATGGTTGTATGCTTGTTTTAAGTACTTAGTTTGCTAGATTTGGGCTAAGAATACGTTAGGATGATGAATGGGGACTGAAATTAGTATAAGTTAGAACTGGTAACTGCCCATGCACCTAACATTTTTGCCCATGCGCCTAACACTTGCCTGTGCGCCTGCATAGTACCCATGCGCCTAAGCCTTTGCCCATGCGCCTAAGTTTTTTCCCATGCGCCTAAACTGCCCATGCGCCCAAGCACCCATGCGCCTGCATAGTACTCATGCTCCTGCATAGCACCCATGCGCCTATGTTTTTGCCCATGCGCCCAACTGCCCGTGCGCCTGCATAGTGCCCATGCGCCCACATAGTGCTCATGAGCCTAAATTGACTTAGGATTTTTCTGAAATTTCGGGAAATAGAAATTAATGATTGAGCTCTGGAATGTTTTGGTGGTTTATGTTTGTTCATGTTATGCATGTTTGTGGCCTGTTATTGATGTTCTTTATTACGTATTACTACGTGACTTTACATGGTGTGTTAATGCTCTTATACATAAAGTATTATCATAAAAGAAGCGGAAGATTAAAGATAATGAAAAGTGGAACATAACGAATAAATGAAAGTCTTGCAAGCAAATTTAAAGAGGTTCACAACTCATTGAAAGTTGTTAGCTCAACTATGTGCGATGTAGCGTGCGATCTTGGCTAACGTATGAGGGTATGCTCACAGGGGGTCAGTCTTGGTGACTGATCCATACGTCCGAAACGGGATCCTTGTCGCTTAACACCAAGACTGAGGTGGCTTCATGCCTAGTGATGGGGCATAACTTATGACAGGATCTAGATAGAAGTGAAAGATAATGAAAAAGTATGAAACGAACGATTATGAATGATGATAAAAGATAATAATGATATTATCAAGATGTACGTATGTTGTGTAATCACGAACGAATGTAAAGGAAAGGTTTTTACTAAAGGAAAAGTATTTTATTATTTAAAACTAGAACTCACTCAGCAACGTTGACTTTTTATACATTTTCAGTTGGCAGTAGCTTGTTGCTGAGGATGGTACGAGGGTGAAGCTACTTGGCGGGCAAAGACTAGCATCCATCTCATGCAATAATAATGATGTTGTTTTGTAATACAGCTAATTGATCTTTTGTAATCTTTTAAACAACGATGTATTACTTGGCAAATGTATTTATTAAAGCATGAATTGTTTTTGATAAATTACCATGTTTTATGAAATTTGTTGTGTCTTATGATAATTAAGGTTGTGGTTGACCAACTGTGGGGTTCCCGAGAACGGGGCCTTATATAAGGAGATTGTCAGAAATTCCCTTATTGGAGGCGCATTTGAGTGAGAGAGCAATGCTTTTGGAGAAGGAGAAAAAGATGGGAATGAATGATAACTTTGAAGCTTTCGGATACATGAAAACAGAAAGAAGGAGATCAAAGAAAGATATGGATTGGGCTACCAGAAAAGGGAGGATTGTCTTAAAGCTGAAGCCGGCCAAAACAACTAACAGAGTGAACAGAGTGAAAGTGCCCAATCCACTTACCCCAAGACTTCAAAATTTTGAAAAGTGGTTCTATGACAATAATACAGGGGAAGCTGTTACTAGATTGAAAGGTGGTGAAAAGATTACACTGTTTGATCCTATGGAAGTGTTTTCATTCTGTGATGAAGATTTAGTGGTGCTTTGCGAGAATCATATAAAAGCCAGAGCCGGAGCTGAAACAAGAACTGAAGCCAGTCTCTTCATGAATGTGGCTAACAAGGCTCGATGTGTGAGGGCTGAGGTCAGGGAGCTTGCTAAGAAAGTATTACAAGCTGACGAATTAAGGATGGATGTGCAGGAGCTTACAAGAAAATTTGAAAAGGCCAGTGCAAGGGCAGAAGAAGAAAGTACAGCAGGAGCTAATCAAGAGACATCAGATAAAGCTGCGGAGGAAGCGAGAGATGAACAAGAAAATCAAGTGTGAGGTCCAACCTAGGGGGAGAATTGATGATCCAGTATAGGTTGGACTCACCATTATTGATAGGAGTATTTTGATATGTATGTAATAGGTTAAATGTTAGTTCATTTCCTTGTAATTTGCATTCTTATAGTTTTTGATGACCCAGCGAAACTATGGGCGAAACTATAGTTTCGCCCGGAGTCAGCTGTCCTAGGTCACCCGGCGAAACTATAGTTCGCTGCCGGGTTAATCTAGTTGATGTCAGACAGTTTCGCTAGCCAGCGAAACTATCAGCGAATTTATCCTAGCTTATATGTTGTAATGTTTTATCTTTGTAAGGAAGTTTTTACAAAACCCTAATACAAAAATATCTTTGTTGCAACTGTATGTTTTGGCTGGAAGTTCATTTATAATTCATCAAAACCATTTCGTGCTTTAATAAACACATTTGCCAAGTAATACATCATTGTTTACAAGATTACAAAATATCACTTAGTTGTATTAGAAAACAACATCATTATTATCGCATGAGATGGATGCCAGTCTTACCCTCAAAGTAGCTTCACCCTCGTGCCATCCTCAGCAACAAACTACCCGCCAACTGAAAAAGCATAAAAAGTTAGCGTTGCTAAGTGAGTTCTAGTTTTATTTAATAAAATACTTTACTTTTAGTAAAAACCTTTCCTTTACTTTTGTTCATGATCACACAACATACATACATCTTGATGATATCATTATTATCTTTTATCATCGTTCATAATCATTCATTTCACACTTTTTCAATATCTTTCACTTCTATCTAGATCCTGTCATAAGCTATACCTCATCATTAGGCACGAAGCCACCTCAGTCTTGGGGTTAAGCGACAAGGATCCCATTTCGCACGTATTGATCAATCACCAAGACTTACCCCCTGTGTGTACACCATCATGGGTTAGCCAAGATCGCATGCTACATTGCACACATTTGAGCTAACAACTCTTCATTGAGTTGTGAACCTCTTTAATTTTGCTTGCAAGACTTTCATTCATTCGTTATGTTTCACTTTTCATTATCTTTAATCTTTCGCTTCTTTTATGATAACACTTTACGTATAAGAGCATTAACACACCACGCAAAGCCACGTAATAATACGTAATATGGAACATCAGCAACAGGCCATAACATGCATAACATGAACAAACATAACCCACCAAAACATTCCAGAGCTTAATCATAAATTTCCATTTTTCCCAAAATTTTAGAAAACTCTAAGGCAACTTAGGCGCATGAGCACTATGTAGGCGCATGGGCACTATGCAAGCGCATGGACAGTTGGGCGCATGGGAACACTTGGGTGCATGGGGAAAAACTTAGGCGCATGGGAAAAACTTAGGCGTATGGGTACTATGCAGGCGCATGAGTACTTGGGCGCATGGGAGACTTAGGCGCATGGGTAGTTTGGGCGCATGAGCACTATGCCAGTTCTAACTTACACTAATTTCAGTTCCCGATCATCATCCTAACATATCCTTAGCCCAAATCTAGCATACTACGCACATAGAACAAGCATACAACCACAAGATTCAATCAAACATTCACAAACACACATACCCACATAAACAGGGGAACACATACAGTTTACATACTGAAAGTTGAAAAAATAATAATTTACACGCATTTCCAGCCCTAAAACAAGTTTAAAAACAAAAAATTAGGGGTTCTAGAACTCACCTACAGCAGCCTTCGAGTAAAACTCCTCCAAACTCGAGAGCACTTGGAGTTCAAACACCTAAACACACCAAAAACACACAACCAAACACAGAGAAACACATAAGACTCGGTCTACAAGCTGAAAACCCAGCTGAAACCGAACAAAATACACAAAATCTCACCTTCTAGACGATCTTTTTCTTCTTCTCTCTAAAAACCTGATGGAAACTTTCTGCTTTTCTTCTTTCTGTTGTCGAGCAGTTGGTGAGAGAAGAGGTGTGGGCGGCCATGCCCACTTTTAAACATAATTATAATAAAGTTTACCTCTTGCATAACTTTAACCCCTCAACTTGGGTCGTTTCACCTTTCTTTCTTTATACTTCTCTTTTCTTTTCTTTTTCTCTTCTTTTTTTTTAAATATCCGGGTGTTACATGTTTGTTCCTAAAATTTCATCAGCCATGATTGTTTAATTTTAACTTAACGTTTTAAATTAAATTTGTTTGATGATTTTAGCTTGATGAAAAACTTGTTTAATCCTAAAGTTTCTAGGATTTTTTTGTTAATTGAGTCACCTTTTTAAATTGACTTACCGAATAAAGGAATTAATTAATTGAAATTAATTAATGTCCAATGTTAGGTCACTTTCAAATCTTGGTGAAAAGAAAGGAATATTCTATTAAGAGATTGTCAACTTTTAATGATATCAGTCAATGAAAGTCAAAACCCTAAAAACACAGAAAATGTTTTTAAAAGTTAACCTTTTGGATCAAAAAGTAACTTTTTCAGAAAAAATCCAATTTGATTTTGATGATGAACCAACACAATCACCGGAGATTGTGAAGGTTAATGAATGATCAAAAGTAGGGTTTATCCGAGGGTTTGTTGGCGGCTGAGATAATTTCAACAAAAATAACAATCGGTTTGTTGTTTGATGTAGATTAATCGCCTGTTTGTGTGAAAAACAACTCAAATGTGATGTTTAAATACAATGAACAGATTCAAAGTATTCAACCTAGTGTTTGTTTGATAAAAACTGGATAGAACAATAACCGAATATTGTTTATCCGAAAAAACCGATGAGGTTTTAGTGAGTTTTGTGATGAACACGTTTGAAAATCGTGTATGAATGATGTTTAGAGCTGTAAACACACAAAATCTTCTTCAAAATGAACGAAAACAGATTATTCAATCATGTTTTGAACATTTGATGAATGTGTAAAGTAGAAGGTTTTTGTGAAGATTTTCAGCTCGAAAATGTATGGTTTGAAGCTATTGAACCACTGATATCATCTTGTTGATTGAGAGGATCGAAAATCAATGTATGATTTGAGCCAAGGCTCTGATACCACCTGATGAAATCAATAGATGAAGGCTGAATATGAGCTTTTTTGAACTACAAGAACATACACAGGTTGATTTCCCCCAAGGATCTTTTCTAATCTCTCAAACAAGATATAACAACATATTGTTATATTTTGTATTCAACAAACATCAATCATGGTGTAGAAACCCATGATAGATGCTATGATATCAGTGTGTGTATGTTTATGTGTGATTGTATGATTGCTAGTGCTTGGATGATAATATCTACTTGATTGTATTGAATGTTCAAAAGCTTACAAAGGATTAGGGTAGTATGCTATTTATAACCTATACAAAGAGCTATATACAATTACTAAACTACCCTTATGTAAACGAAAATTACATAAAAATCCTGTCTTGTAACACCCAAAAATTTGCTAAAAAGAAAATAAAAGAAAAGTATCAAGAAAGAAAGGAGAATTTGCATAAGTGGAGGGGCTAAAGTTGTATAAAGGACAAAACCTTATTATTTTATGTTTAAAAGAAGCATGGCCACCCACTACATCTGTACTTCACCTTCTCTAGTTTGCAAAGAAGAGAAATAGAAGAAGAACAGGGTTTTCATCGGTTTCTAGTGAGAGAAACCTTCGAAGGTGAGTGTTTTCTTGCTTTTCTGTTCGGTTTCAGCTGAGTTTTCAGCTTCGGGACCGATTCTTATGTGTTCTTTGTGTTTGGTTCTGTGTTTTTGGTGTGTTTAGGTGTTTGAACTCCAAGTGCTTCTGAGTTTGGAGGAATTTTGCTTGAAGCCGTTGCAGGTGAGTTCTAGATCCCCGGTTTTCTATTTTTAAACTTGTTTTCAGGGCTGAAATGCATGTAAAAATGTTTTACAAATTATGTGTATGAAACCGTATGTTTATACTCTATTTTTACCGGTGAATGTATGTTTGTGTATGAATTGTTGTCTTTCGTGTTTATATGCTTGATTTAGGTGTTTGGCATGATAGAATTGGGTTAGGAACATGTTAAAACAATGATTGGATCTAAAAAATAGTGTAAGTTCGAAATTGCAACCCCCATGCGCCCAACCTAGAGCCCATGCACCTGGAATTTTGTTCATCCGCCTAAGTACCTGGTCATGCACCCAAACAGTACCCCATGTGCCTAAAATTTTGCTTAAGTGTTGATCATGCGCCCAAACAGTACCCATGCGCCTAAAATTTTGCTTAAGTGTTGATCAAGCATCCAAGCAGTGCTCATGCACCTAGGTTTCCTCGTGCGCCTAAGTGTCCTCATGCGCCTAAAGTGCCCGTGCGCCTACATAGTACTCGTGCGCCTGCATAGTGCTCATGCGCCTAAATGCCTTAGAAATTTTTTTTAAATTTTGGGAAATAGAAAATTTAAGACTAAGCCCTAGGATGTTTTGATGGTTATGTTTGTTGGTGTTTCTCATGTTTGTAGCTTGTTGTTATGTTCCATATTACGTATTATTACGTGACTTTATGTGGTGTGTTTATGCTCGTATATGTAAGGTATTATCATAAAAGAAGCGAAAGATTAATGATAATGAAAAGTGGAACATAACGAATGAATGAAAGACTTGCAAGCAAATGAAAGGAGGTTCACAGCCATTGGGTTGTCAGCTCAACTGTGTGCAGTTTAGCTAACTCGAAGGATGCACACAGGGTCAATCCTAGAGATTGACGGGACCCTTGTTGCTTGCCCCATGTACTGGAGTCAGCTTCGTGCACAATGTTCGGGGTCTTGCACATTGGTTCAGAAGAAAGTGAAAGATAATGATGAAAGTATGAAAGGAATGAGAAAATGATGAAAGATGATAATGAATATTATCTTGATGTATGTATGATGCGTGAACACGTACGGAAGTAATGGATTTTGTGAAAAGGAAGTATTTTAAGAAAAATGATACTTTTATATATATACAAGGTATTTTAATTTTAAAACTAGAACTCACTCAGCAACGCTGACTTTATGCATTTTTAGTTGGCAGGTAACTTGTTGCTGGGGATGGCACGCGGGTGAGGCTACTTGGCGGGCAAAGACTAGCATCCATTCGTGCTTAATGATATTGTTGTTTTGTAATACAACTGAATGATTCTTTTTGTAACTTTTAAAATACAATGATGTATTATTTAGCAACATCAAGTATTAATGCATGAATGGTTTTTGATAACTTAATCCGCTACGATGTTTTTATGAAATGTATTTATTTTATGTGAAAAATTCTATGATTGTCCAACTGTGAGGTCTTCGGGAATGGGAACTTACAAGTTGGTATCAGAGCCAAAGTTTAAAAAAAATGGGTAATTTATTTTAAAAACCTAAACATAAACTGAGAATAGGATCGAATGGAGGGATGCCAGCCCAAGTAGCTACGTGTCATCAGGTAATTTGTTTTCTTAAATGTTAACCGGTATTATATGCGTATGTTATTTGATTTATGTGCCCTTAGTAGATTTGAATACTAATATAGTCAGGATAGGAAATGCTTAGGAGATGAAGAGTAAAGTAAGTGGCTAATCAC
Source organism: Flaveria sonorensis (assembly GCA_025506505.1). Classification (NCBI taxonomy): domain Eukaryota; kingdom Viridiplantae; phylum Streptophyta; class Magnoliopsida; order Asterales; family Asteraceae; genus Flaveria; species Flaveria sonorensis. The sequence continues at coordinate 28,566,261 of CM046426.1, forward strand.
AACTGGCCACTGTAATTAGGGACTTACTATACTTGACATAAACTGAGGTATTACCTTGAATGACCGTGTTGGTGTTTGAATCTTTTAGTGTTTAGAAGATGGCTGGTGGTAGATCGTCAAAAGCTTCTCGAGGAGGAGTATGGGGTGGCCGTGGTATTGGACCATGTGTCATGAGGAACAAGGCTAAGACTGCTGAGACGGCTCCTGTTGAGCCCGAGCTTCATCACTAGGAGGGCGGTGATGAGAGTGCCAACTTGAGAGCCTTAGTAAAGGAGGCAGTTATGGAGGAAGTGCATCAGTCATGCAGACGATCATGCCATCTGTGCGGTGAGAGAAGATGAAAAGAAGGAGAAGGAGGAGGAGAGAAAGAAAACTGCTGGGAGAAGGAGGGATGATAGGGGTCCTGATGAAGGGGAACGACTAGATACCGAGATGGTTGCCTCCAGTGATGAGGAGGAGGAGGCTGTGCGGGAAATCGCGAAGGGTTACAGCTATGGAGCATTCCAAAGATGTAAACCCCCAACTTTGATGGTAATGGTAACGCTGCTGCTGCTCACCGATGGGTGAGAGAGATGGAGGTTGTGTTGGAGATCAGCGAATGTAGGGAGGACAAAAAGGTGAAGTTTGCCACTCACTCATTCGTGGACTTGGCTTTATGCTGGTGGGACAATATTGTCCAGGCCTGGGGCAGCATGGCTATTGAGAAGATGAAGTGGGATGAATTGAAGAAAATGGTGATCGAGGAGTTTTGTCCTCACCGAGAACATGACAAGATAAAAAGGGAGTTCTTGCAGTTAGAGGTAGGAACCATGACACACCAGTAGTATACTACTAAATTCAATAAGATGGCAAGGCTGGTACCGGACCAGGTGACGCTGGTGTCAAGGAAGATCAAGAGGTATATCCAGGGTTTGCCAGCGGGTATCCGCAGGCACATGATTGCTGCCCGGCCGAGTACCTTTAGGTCGGTGGTGGATTTGGCAGCGAGATTGTATGATGAGAGAGAGGTGGCTGTGGTTGAGGTGAGTAAGAAGGATGGTGGCAACAGGAACTGGAGTGGGAAGCGATCTGAACATGGTGGTTTCACCCCAAACAACAAGAAGGCTAGGGTGGATGATCGAAGGGTAGTGTCGGCAGGTACGGGGATGAAGCGGTGTGGTAAGTGCGAGAAGGAGCATATGGGAGAATGCAAGTGGGGACTAAACATTTGTTTCAAATATGGGAAGCCTGGTCATGTGGCAAGGGATTGCAAGGCGAGGAGGTGCTACAACTACGGTAAAGAAGGCCATATGAGCAGGGATTGCAAGAAGCCGAGGGCTGAAAGTTCTGGCGCGAAGAAGGGGATCGAGAATGAAGGGCAGAGGGCAAGCACTAGAGCATTCACGATGACCCGAGAGGAGGCTAGAGTGGATCTCGATGTCGTGTCAGGTATGTTCCTAGTAAACCAAACTTGTGCCTCTATGTTATTTGATTCTAGTACTAGTAGGAGTTTCATTTCTACTGCTTTCTGTGCTAAGTTGCCCGTTAAAAGTAGAAGCATTGATTAGCCCTTAGATGTTGAAACTGACATTGGTAAGTCTACCAGGATTTCCAATTTGATAGAGGATTGTGACATAGAACTGGAAGGCCATAGGTTCTCTGCTAAACTATTTTTGATGCCCCTAGGTGGATTTGATGTAGTTCTAGGGATGGATTGGTTAGTAGCCTATGAGGCAAATATTGTTTGTCGCAAGAAGATGATCTAACTGACAGTGCCTGATGGGAGTTTGGTAACGATCTACGGTGATCGAGTTACTACGGTCCAAAGGTGATTTCAATGGTTGCGGCAGAGAAGTGCATGAAACGTGGATGCAGCGCCTACCTGGCTTACGTGAAGGATGTGGTTGCGTTAGTAACACAATTGGCCGACGTACCAGTTGTATGTGACTTTCCAGACGTATTTCTAGAAGATTTACCAGGTGTGCCACCGAACCGTGAGATCGAGCTTCAGATCGATTTGATACCTGGTGCTCAACCTGTTGCCAAAGCACCGTATCGATTGGCTCTGTCAAAAATGAAGGAACTAATGGTTCAGTTACAAGAGTTGATGGACAAGGGTTTCATCCGACCGAGTATCTCTCCCTGGGGTGCTTCGGTCTTGTTTGTAAAGAAGAAGGACGGTAGTATGAGGATGTGCATTGACTACCGTGAGTTGAACAAGTTGACGGTAAAGAACCGATATCTGCTACCGAGAATAGATGAGTTATTTGATCAGCTCCAAGGTGCCAGTTGGTTCTCGAGAATAGATCTCCGATCTGGCTACCATCAATTGAAGGTGAAGGAGCAGGATATCCCCAAAACGGCTTTTTGCACGCATCATGGACACTACGAGTTTCTTGTTATGTCCTTTGGTCTAACTAATAGCTGCCTTTATGGATTTGATGAACCGGGTGATTCGCCCGATGTTGGATAAATCAGTGATTATGTTTATAGATGATATTTTGATTTATTCAAAGAGCGAAGAAGAACATGTCAGTCACATTCGTGAAGTACTGGAGACATTTAGAAGAGAGAAGCTGTACGCTAAGTTCTCCAAGTGTGCTTTCTGGTTGCGTGAAGTTTAGTTTTTGGGTCATGTGGTAAATTCTGTAGGGATCATGGTAGACCTGGCAAAGGTTGAGGCGGTGATGCAATGGAAGTCTCCAAAGACGCCATCCAAGATCCGCAGTTTCTTGGGTTTGGCGGGCTACTACAGGAGGTTCATCCAAGACTTTTCCAAGATAGCCTCACCATTGACCAAGTTGACCTGCAAGGACGTGAAGTTTGTATGGGGTCTGGAACAGGTTAACGCTTTTGAAGAGTTAAAGACAAGGCTGACTCAAGCTCCTGTCTTGATGTTACCCGAAGGGAATGAAGACTTAGTGGTCTATTCAGATGCTTCTTATTCGGGATTAGGTTGCGTACTAATGCAGAGGGGAAGAGTAATAGCCTATGTGTCTCGATAGTTGAAAATCCATGAGGTTAATTACCCTACTCATGACTTGGAGCTAGCGGCTGTGGTCTTTACGTTGAAGATTTGGAGGCACTACTTGTACGGGATGAAGCACACTATCTTCACTGACCATAAGAGCTTGAAATACTTCTTTGAGTAGAAGGACCTCAATATGAAGCAAAGGAGGTGGCTAGAATTGATCAAGGATTATGATTGTGAGATCCACTATCATCCGGGCAATGCCAACATAGTGGTGGGTGCGCTTAGCCGAAAGGAGAGACCTGACCTAATCCGGGTGAAAGCTTACCAGTTGGTGATGACATCCGATGTGATGACGCAGGTCAAGGGGTTGCAAGATGAGGCGTTGAAAGAATAGAGCCTTAACTCCGTAAGGATGAGTGGTGTAGTCTCAGAGTTGGGTGAGAACACTCTCGAAGTTAGAACCCGCTTTGGGCAGATGTGGATCCCTCATTATGGAGACCTACGGGGGAGAATCATGGATGAAGCTCATAAGACTCGGTACTCCATTCATCCCAGTGCTACCAAGATGTATCATGATATGAAGAAAGATTACTGGTGGACAGGTATGAAGCGAGATATGGCGGAGTACGTGAGTAAGTGCCTTACTTGCTTACAAGTAAAGGCAGAGCATCAGAAGCCATATGGGAAGATCCAACCTTTGGATATACCCGAGCAGAAATAGGAGCACATCACCATGGACTTAATTACGAAGTTACCACGTACGGCAAGGGGGTACGATACTATATGGGTGATAGTTGATCGCTTAACGAAGAGTACTCACTTTTTACCAATCCACGAGACATATTCATCTGAGAGGTTGGCGGATCTGTTCATCAAGGAAATTATGACCCGTCATGGTGTACTAGTGTCTATCGTGTCGGACCATGACACTCGGTTTACATCTAAGTTTTGGAAAAGATTCCATGATGCAATGGGTACGAGGTTTCACATCAGTACGGCTTACCATCCTTAGACAGATGGTCAATCGGAGAGAACTATACAAACGATTGAGGGAGCATACATCATTGATTTTGGAGGAAGTCGGGACGAACACTTACCGTTAGCTGAATTCATATACAAAAACAGTTATCATGCCAGCATTAGCATGCCACCATATGAGATGCTATACGGTAGGAAGTGTAGAATGCCCGTATGTTGGGGTGACATTGGATAGAAGGAGTTGGGGAGCGTGGAAGTGATCGAGGCTACGACTGATAAGCTAGAAAAGATCAAGGCCTTTATGAAGGCGGCAAAAGATAGGAAAAAGTCGTATGCTGATAAGAGGCGTAGGCCGATTGAATTCAAGGTGGGTGTTAAAGTTATGCTAAAGGTTTCACCTTGGAAGGGGATCATTTGGTTCAGAAAGAGGGGTAAGCTGAGCCTGAGGTATATAGGACCTTTCCGAATCATTGCTAGAGTAGGAGAGGTGGCCTATAGGTTGGAGTTGCCCTATGAGTTAAGTGGGATTCATCCAACATTCCATGTATCTGATCTGAGAAAATGCCTAGCCGATGAAGGTATGATTGTACCACTGGAGGACATTGAAGTGGATGAACGGCCCAATTATATAGAGCAACCAGTGGCAATCATTGACCAGAAGGAGAGGAGATTATGGAATAAAGTGGTTCCACTGGTGTGAGTACAGTGGAGGCACAGGAAGGAATCCGAGTCTACGTGGGAGACTGAGGAAGAGATGAGACAACATTACCCACAACTGTTCGATAAGTGACAGGTTTCAGGGACGAAACCTCTATAAGGGGGGTGGACTTGTAACACCCAAAAATTTGCTAAAAATAAAAGAAAGGAAAAGTATCAAGAAAGAAAGGAGCATTTGCATAAGTAGAGGGGCTAAAGTTGTATAAAGGACAAAACCTTATTATTTTATGTTTAAATGAAGCATGGCCGCCCACTACATCTGCACTTCACCTTCTCTCGGTTGCAAAGAAGAGAAAAAGAAGAACAGGGTTTTCATCGGTTTCTAGTGAGAGAAACCTTCGAAGGTGAGTGTTTTCTTGCATTTTTGTTTGGTTTCAGTTGAGTTTTCAGCTTCGGGTCCGATTCTTATGTGTTCTTTATGTTCGGTTCTGTGTTTTTGGTGTGTTTAGGTGTTTGAACTCCAAGTGCTTCAAAGTTTGGAGGAGTTTTGCTCGAAGCTGTTGCAGGTGAGTTCTAGATCCCCGGTTTTCTGTTTTTAAACTTGTTTTCGGGGCTTAAATGCATGTAAAAATGTTTTACAAATTATGTGTATGAAACCGTATGTTTATACTCTGTTTTTATGGGTGAATGTATGTATGTGTAGGAATTGTTGTGTTTCATGTTTATATGCTTGATTTAGGTGTTTGGCATGATAGAATTGGGTTAGGAACATGTTAAAACAATGATTGGGTCTAAAACTAGTGTAAGTTCGAAATTACAACTGCCCACGCGCCCAACATAGTGCCCATGCACCTGGAACTTTGTTCATGCGCCTAAATACCTGGTCATGCCCCCAAACAGTACCCCATGCGCCTAAAGTTTTGCTTAAGTGTTGATCATGCGCCCAAACAATACCCCATGCGCCTAAAATTCTGCTTCAGTGTTGATCAAGCACACAAGCAGTGCTCATGCGCCTAGGTTTCCTCATGCGCCTAAGTGTCCTCATGCGCCTAAAGTACCTGTGCGCCTACATAGTACTCGTGCTCCTGCATAGTGCACATGCACCTAAATGCCTTAGAAAATTTTTTGAAATTTTAGGAAATAGAAATTTTAAGACTAAGCCCTGGGATGTTTTGATGGTTATGTTTGTTGGTGTTTCTCAAGTTTGTGGTCTGTTGTTATGTTCAATATTATGTATTATTAAGGGACTTTACGTGGTGTGTTTATGCTCGTATATGTAAAGTATTATCATAAATGAAGCGAAAGATTAATGATAATGAAAAGTGAAACATAACGAATGAATGAAAGTCTTGCAAGCAAATGAAAGGAGGTTCACAGCCATTGGGTTGTCAGCTCAACTGTGTGTGGTTTAGCTAACCCGAAGGATGCACACAGGGTCAATCCTAGAGATTGACGGGACCCTTGTTGCTTGCCCCAGGTACTGGAGTGAGCTTCGTGCATAATGTCCGGGGTCTATTTATGGGCCCTAGGCCCAGTACCAGCTTCGTGCACAATGTTCGGGGTATTGCACATTGGTTCGGAAGAAAGTGAAAGATAATGATGAAAGTATGAAAGGAATAAGAAAATGATGAAAGATGATAATGAATATTATCTTGCTGTATGTATGATGCGTGAACATGTACGGTAGTAATGGATTTTATGAAAAGGAAGTATTTTATGAAATATGTTACTTTTATATATATACAAGGGACTTTAATTTTAAAAGTAGAACTCACTCAGCAACGCTGACTTTTATGCATTTTCAGTTGGCAGGTAACTTGTTGCTGGGGATGGCACGCTGGTGAGGCTACTTGGCGGGCAAAGATTGGCATCCATTCATGCTTAATGATATTGTTGTTTTGTAATACAACTGAATGATTCTTTTGTAACTTTTAAAATACAATGATGTATTATTTAGCAACATCAAATATTAATGCATGAATGGTTTTTGATAACTTAATCCGCTATGATGTTTTTATGTATGTGAAAAATGTTGTGATTGTCCAACTGTGAGGTCTCCGGGACCTGGGTCTTACATGCCTATAAGCTGTCCGCTGTGGATGTTAAGATGTCCGCTGTGGAAGTCAGATCACTTATCCACTGTGCATTAGATGTTATCCATTGTGAAGTGTTTGCATTGTTTGTTGTGCATTGTGGGATGTTCATCCGCTGTGAATGAACATCCGCTGTGGAGTGTTCATCCACTGTGGATGAACATCCGCTATGGACAGGCATCCGTTGTGTGTTACTCATCCGTTGTGGGATGTCTTCATCCGTTGCGAGCACTTGGTCTTGATCTTCATCCGCTGCATCCTCTTGTACATCCGCTGTGGGCCTTCATCCGCCGCCGACCCTTGGTCAAAATTTCTTTTATCTACAATCCGAAAAAAGAAACTTAAACACTGATTAGTGAATGTTATGATTGTTAATGATGCTAATATGTTGGTTAATGATTGTTTGAATATTAAAACACATTATGTTTGTTTATGGCAAGCATTATCCTTTTAAGCATTATTTCATTAAAGCACTTGTTGAGTCTAACAAAATTTTTAGACCGTAGACTTGCTCAGATCTTCGCCATATCCCATCTGAGTGTAGGTATCCTCTAACTCAGACTTGGGGAATTCAGTGGGGGCACCTTCATCATGGAGCTCCAGATGCTACATGATGGTTGTCTCACTTATGGTGATCTCCTGCCCGTAGATCCTCGATCTGATGACCCTTTCATCGTTAAGTGTTTCACTTCGACCATTGGCCCAGAATTCAGCCAAATGGTTTCAGTAGATGGTGGGGTTAATAGTGAGGGCAGTGAAGTATGTCAATTGTGACAGAAATTGGACAATAGGGGCAAAATCGGCATGCTTTGAAGAATCAAGGATGGCGACTTGGTTGTGTTGGGGATTCAAAGCCATTGTTCAGAAGGTACTGTTTGCTTGAAGGAATTTGAAAGTGAATGAAGAAGATAATGCAAATTTAGGGCTTTTGCAGTGGTAAAGAAAGTAAAGAAAGAGAGTCGGAAATTTTAAATGGGGTTAAAAATCCAAACAGATAAGGTGAAAAGATGGGTGAAAGAACGGTGTGGGTTTTGGTTGGACATAGGCGGCAAGATAAACCATTTAAAATAATCCGACAATCATCAAAAATCTTACTTTTTATAGAGTGGGGCCCAAAGACTTCCGTTACATAGTAAAAGTTTCCTTCCGAGAGTAAGGAAACTTCCTAGAGTAAGGATACTTCCGAGAGAAAACACTTGTGTTTCTCAATATTGTCTTCTGAAGCCAATTTTTACTTCTGAAAGCAAACCATGTCTTTAATGACAAATTTGCTTCCGAGAGTAAATATTCTTTCGAGAAAAGAAGTTAGTAAGCTTCGGAAGTGGATTTGATCTATAATCAAATGTCCTTTCAAGGCTAAAAATTCTTCGGAAGAGAATACTTATGCAGAGAAATTTGCCTTCAGAAGATGAATAAAGATCTCTTTCGAGGGTATATTTCTCTTCGTAAGCATTCTTACTTGAAATTTTTGAAGAAAACCTTTTTGTAATAGGGCTTAGATTGTATTTAGACAATATAGACAAGACATATTTTTAAAAGGTTTTCAAAAGAAAAGGACTAGTCAATGTTAATCATCCCAATAGCTGTGATTAAATATTTAAATCTTTGTTCATCAAAGGCTTTTGTGAACAAGTCAGCATATGGTTCATTTGAATTGACTTTGACTAGCTTCATTAGATTTTTCTCATGAATATCTTGTATGAAATGATACCTAATGTCAATGTGTTTTGTCTTGAAGTGCTTGACTGGATTTTCTATGACAGAAATGGCACTCTTGTTGTCTATGTGGATAGGAGTCTCCATGAAGTTGAAACTATAATCCAGCATCTGATTCTGAATCCAAAGCAGTTGAGCATAGCAGCTTGCCTCAGCAATATACTTAGCTTCAGCAGTTGATGTGGATACACATGATTGCTTCTAACATTGTCAGGAGATGATCCTTCCACTAAGAAATTAACATCCTCCTGATGTGGATTTCTTGTTGATATTGCAACCACCATAAAGTGCTAGTGTAACCATAGAGTTTAAAATCCTTATTCTTAGGATACCAAAGACCCAGTTTGGGAGCTCCTTTGAGGTATCTAAGGATCCTTTTGGTAGTAATTAGGTGAGACACCTTTGGAGCAAGCTGATATCTTGCACAGATGCATGTTGCAAACATGATATCAGGTCTACTTATAGTAAGATATATCAAAGATCCAATAATTACCCTGTATAGATGCTGATCAGTATCCTCCCCCTCGAAATCAGGACAAAGATTGTGATTTCTGGGTATAGGTGTCTTGGCTGGCTTACAATCTTTCATCTCAAATCTTTCTAAGATTTTCTTGACATACTTAGCTTGATTGATGAAGAACCCGTCTTTTATGTGCTTTACTTGAATTCCAAGGAAGAAGTTCATCTTTCCCATGGAACTCATTTCAAACTTCTTCCTCATGATGCTTTCAAAGTCTTTGCATATTTGTTCATCTGAGGAACCAAATATGATGTCATCAACATAGACTTGTACAAGCAACATGTCCTTCCCAAACTTCTTTATGAATAATGTCTTGTCTATTGTGCCTCTGGTATGGCCTTTCTTGAGAAGAAACTGAGACAATGTCTCATACCATAGCCTAGGTGCCTGATACAACCCATAAAGAGCTTTATCAAGTTTGCACACATAGTTGAGGTGCTGTGGGTCTTCAAATCCAGGTGGCTGACACACAAAGACTTCTCTGTTGATATCCTTATACAGAAATGCATATTTGACATCAAGTTGATAGACTGTGAAGTTCTTGGATGCTGCAAAAGCAAGGAAGATCAGTACAGCCTCAAGTCTTGCAATAGGTGCAAAGACATCTGTGCAATCTATGCCTTCCTCCTGTGTGTATCCTTGAACAACAAGTCTTGCTTTGTTCTTGATGATCAAACCTCTATCATCTCTTTTGTTTCTAAACACCCATTTAATGCCAATGGGGACTTGGCCAGGTGGCAATGGACATAAGTGCCATACCTTTTACCTCTTGAATTGAAGCAACTCCTCTTGCATTGCTTTTATCTAGTTGTTGTACTTGAGGGCTTCTTTGACCTTCTGTGGTTGCACCTGAGAGAGAAAGCATGAGTACAAGCAGACATTCCCATTATGGGTCTGACTTCTTGTTTTCACACCTTTTGAGACATCCCCAATGATGTTTTTAGCTAGATGAGTGTTGTGTATCCTAAGCCTTGGAATCACATCTAGTTGCATAGATAGATCCATGTTTGAGAAGTTTTGCTCAGGATTTTGAACACCATGACCAACTGATGTCTTACACTCATTCAATGAGGACTGATTCAATAAATATGGCATAGCATCAATGGTATTTTGCTGAGAAGCAACATCAATAGTTGCCTGTTCCTCCAGATCACAGTCTTCATCAGCTTGGCGTTGAGTACTTGAGTTGTCACCCGTTGAGTTATGAGGCTCAGTAGGCTGACAACTTATTGAAGCTCCATTGTTTCCTGAGATATTCAAGCTTTCAGGACTTTCAGTTAAAGGAGCTTGGTCTTCATTTCTTCTTAGAGAACTTGGAATAGGTCTTGGTAACTCAAACATATGATCTTCATAGGGGTCACTTTGAGTTCTTGTTCTAGCTAAAACATTCTCACAAGATGGTTTAGAATAGTTTGGAAACAATTCTAAATTGAAGATATAATTAGGACCATTGCCCTTAACACAAGGAGTGTGCTCATTGACAACAATGTTGGATGATTCCTCAAATTGTTGATTTTTGATATTATACACTCTATATGAAATAGAGGTTGAGGAACATCCAACAAAGATAGCATCATCTGACTTTTCAGCAAATTTTCCTTTGTGTTAAGTATGGTGCACGTGCTGCCAAAGGACCTAAGAAAGCCAATAAACAGTGGCCTCTTGTTCCATATCTCATAAGGGGTCTTTCCATGGGGCTTAACAATGAGAACCCTGTTCTGCACATAACATTCAGTGCTGACTGCCTCTACCTAAAAAATTAGAGGCAAATTTAAATCAGCTAACATAGTTCTTACAGCCACAATAAGTGTCTTGTTCCTCCTCTCAGCAACACCATTCTGTTAAGGAGTTTTAGGAGCACTATATTGTCTGGCAATCCCTTTTGAGTTATGGAATGAGTCAAGAACTTGATTTTTAAACTTAGTCCCTTGATCACTTTTAATGATTTTTACCTTGTGATCTATTTGATTTTCAAGTTTTAGAATAAAAGATTTTAGAGTTTCAACAGTTTCATCTTTAGTTCTTAAAAAGAAAACCCAAGTAAATCTTGTGAAATCATCAACAATCACAAGGCAATATGATTTCTTCCAATGCTCATTATACTTGTGGAACCAAAAAGATCCATGTGCGATAAGTGTAGTGGGGTGGTGATGGAGTTAACCTCTTTGGATTTGTGAGAAACCTTGTGATGCTTTCCTTTCAGGCAGGCAACACTATCTTCACAGATAAACTCCTTTTTGGGCACACCATATACCAAATTATTCATGGTTTTAAAATTAACATGGCATATTCTTTTATCCAAAGAGTTGACTCATCACCATTTGCTTTGGAAAGAAAGCATGATACTTCACCCAGTGAGGAAGCATTGTTCATATGTAGCTTGTACATATCCCCTCTCCTGGGAGATCTAAGAAGCACCAATTCTTTAGGAATTGTCATCCCGGGTTTAAGGATGATGCACTCATGTTTTGTGAAAAGCATTTGGTGCTTTTGATCACAGAATTGAGAAACACTTAAGAGATTGTGTTCAAGCTGTTTGACAAAGTTTACTTTGTCAACTTTTAACTTTCCACTAGATACACTACCTATACCAAAAATGTATCCTCCAGCTTCACCTCCAAACTGAATAGGACCTCCATCAAAGTGTTCAAACTTTTGTAGGAGAGATCTATTTCCTGTCATGTGCCTGGAGCATCCACTATCCACAATCCAAACATTTCCATTCTTGTCATGTGGATGTCCCTACACATAAGGTGAAATGTTTAGTTACTATTGGAAACCCAAGCCTTGTTGGTCTTGGGCTCTTCCAATGTAGATGATATAATTGAACCAAAATGTATGCACGGGGGTTCAATTATGGTTTGTGAAGAAGAGGATTGGGCTGTAGCATCTTTTTTGATCTTCCATTCCGTCCTATGGTTGATCAGAGTTGATGAGCCTAAGGAGGCTTGTGCAACATAACTTACTTCTGAGGCTTCTTTCTTCTCGGAAGAAGTTGTCACCACCTTTTCTTCCAAAGCAATCTTCTTCTCAGAAGGTTTCAAAAGATTCTTTTTGTTCCTTTGTTTGTTCTTTGGCTTGTCTTCCAAAGCTATTTTCCTTTTGAAAGAAAGAGTTTCTTCCAAAAGCAACTTGGCTTTGAAAACAGGCTTTCCTTTCCTTAACACTTGGACCATATGGTAAGGTCCAAATGTGAAACCATCCCTGACTCCTCCTTTCTTAACATTAGATGCATAATGTGTGCTTGCTGGATTGTAGTAACAATCTTTAGCCATGTGGTTATACAGAACACAGATTATGCATTCAATGTTAATTTTAATGGGGCATGTTGACTGTTTTTTCTTGCATTTCTTTTCTTCTTCAATAGCCTCCCCCTTCAATTTTTGGTCCTTCATCTGGATAGGAGTGCTTGTACTACACTCTTTTCCTGAATCAGGATTTCCAACCACTTGAAATCCAGCTGATATGAATACACCCTTTTGCCTTGGGTCTATCTTCAACTTAGTCTCACCCGCCTTCTTGGTAGTTTTTCTTGTTGCCCTGATTTTGTTCTTTCTAGCTTTGGTAGTTAAGGGTTGATCATCAGCAGTGGGGATGAGGTTTTCTACCTTATCCTTCCCTGTGGTGGTTCCCATTATTGCATCATTCTTCTGCTCTTTGGATAATGGGTCAGCAGTTGGAACCTGTTGCTCATCATTATCACATCTTGGCTGTCTAATAGACATAAAGGAATGTGGTGGAGTAATGCATTAGTTCCCAACCCACTGTTGTTTTGATAACAAACCTTCGAGTGGGAGGATGATGCAATGATGGTGTTGAAGTTATGCTCTTCAATGGCATACTTCTTGGCTTTAGCCTCAGCTATCACTAGCTGGGCTTGAGCCTCAGTCAACTTAGAGATTAAATCTTTTCTTTGAGCTTTGTAGTTTGAATGTTCATGTTTTAAAGAGGACTCAGTTTTCTCTAACTCTTCTTTTTTGAGTTTGTAGTCAGATTCTGCTCTCTTAAAATCAGATTTTAGTATATTTAAAGACTCAATATTAGATTTAATTTCCATGTTGTAGTCCTGATACAACTTGACCTTAGTAATATAATAAGTTTGGATGTCTTTGCACCATCTTGAATACCAAAGATCAAATAGCCAAATTTGATGAGCAATCAGATGATAGACATTTCATTGGATACTCCTCCTAATCCAAGGCTTATAGAGTATACAATCTTAGAATTAGAGTAGTTGAGGAGTCAGCCAATGTGACCTTCAATGAGCACACACCCAGTGTGAAAGGTTCTGGTCCTAATTGGCTGTTTGATCTTGGTTTGGTTACTAATTGTTTTAACAAATCTTGTGAGCATGTTTCAGGATCTATAGGTACATTACAACAAGAGATTCTGATCCAAGATTTGAACTGAGAATACCAAGTGTACAAACTACTTCAGCTCTAGTGGTTTGAACTGAGAATACCAAGTGTCTGAGAAAGATCCTAGCTTCTCAGATGTTTGCCTTTTCTTGGTTTTATCCAACTACTTCACCTCCCTCACCATAAATCCTCTACTATATGAAGATCAACTTTTAGAGGTTTGGAGGACCTGCCAAGAGGTCATTATGGATGGGGAGAAGGCACTATCTGCCACAATGCAAGGCAGGACAATTTTTATCACTCCAGCCACCATTCATACTCATCCAAGGCTAGATGATGAAGAAGGAGAACTGTCCTTCCTAAAACCTGCTATGAATCGGTCCTTCAAGCAGATGGGCTCTGAGGGTGATTACTCTGTAAGAACCTTCAAGAAAGGGAAGGTCTCCTCCCAATGGAAGTACCTCCTCCATATTGTCATTCACTGTCTATCAAACAAACGTGGAGGTTGGGATCAAATTCCTGAAGACCTTTCCTGTATAGTCCATAGATTGGTACAAGGGGGCATGTTCAAGTACTCATAATTTGTTTATACTAATTTACTTGCAAACTTGGACTCCTTAGAATAATTCTTAACTGTGAACTGGGATCATAGTTAAGGGGAATAGGTAATGTTCTCAAATTGGGACTGATGAAGCCCGGCATCTTTAAGACAATGAGAAAGTCAACTGTTGGCTTCTCAGGGGTAGAAACAGCCCTAGTCCTAAAATGTTAAAGCTTATTGCTCAAGGTGATAACTTACCAACACAAGCTAATGTTGAACCCACACCTTCCATATCTGCACCACCCACACAGCCACAAATCGCCATCACCTACCAAAGAAAATCCAAATAAACCCCTGCACAAGCTACTCAGGTTATGCAGGCTACCATATTCTCACCTATACAGGAGGAAGTGGACAATTGAGCTCCTACTTTCCCTGAGGAGCAAACCACTCCCATCACTTCAAGGATTAGTGTTGAGGTTCCTCATGTTCAGCCTGATGAGCTCACTACACCAACAACAGCCTTAAGCCTTCACTTAGAGTCTCAAGATTCTAGTGAACAACCTTTAAAGGAAAGCTACCATCCTCAGCCTCTAGACCTCAATCAACCCATACCCAACCTTGAATTTTATAATGATAAAGACATAGGATTCAGTGAGTACCCTGAGTCACTCTTCTCCACCCCTGCTCAAGGAGAGATGAGTGCTCCTGACTTACTAACAAAATCATTTGACACATCTTACTTTGATGTTTCAGGTACCAAGGATACCATTGAATATCCGATGGTTCCTCCACCAACCAATGATTTTCCTTTAACTAAGGATCCTCCAAGGAGAAGAAACATCACTCCTTCCAGTACCATAGTTACAACTCCTCCAGATCAAACAAACACATCAAGAGGAACATCACCAAACACACGATCATCATCAATTCTAGTGACCACATAACAACAAGCTTCAGTTGACCCTCAACCAAGCAACAAACAAGGTCACATCATCCAGACACAGTTGAAGAAGATGATAACTATCATTCATTACCTGATACATATCATGATAATGAAATCTTAGATTTCTTTCATGATCACCACAAACATTCAATGAATCCACACAGCTAGATAATCCTCCAACATCAAATACCCTTGCCCACTCATCAACACCTGAACAAACAATCACTAATCTTGATTCAACTATCCCTATTGATCAGATTGAAACCACTAGAGTTCATAGATATCATCCTTTAGAGAATATCATAGGTGATCTCAATATCAGATTGGCACGTAGGCAATCTGATAAGCAAACATTTGCTTGTTCTCTTGCTTTCTATCTCTAACTATACCCAAAAACATCACACAAGCCCTTAAAGACAACAGTTGGATAAAAGCAATGCAAGAAGAACTACAACAATTTTGAAAGCAAGAGGTATGGTAGTTAGTTGACCTCCAGATGGTCACTATGCCATTGGCACAAGATGGTTGTTCAGGAACAATGCAAATGACAGAGGGATTATCATTAGAAACAAAACAAGGCTCATTGCCCAAGGATATACTTAAGAGGAAGGCATTGATTATGATGATGTCTTTGCTCCAGTTGTAAGACTAGAAGCCATCTGAGTGTTCCTTGCAAATGCCTCATCCAAGAACTTCATTGTCTTCCAATTGGATGTGAAATGTGCATTCCTCTATGGAAAGATATATGTAGAGGTATATGTTACTCAACCACCAGGGTTTGAAGACCCAGAATTCCCTCATAGAGTCTACAAGTTAGATAAAGCTCTGTATAGTCTTCATCATTCACTTAGGAAGGGGTATGGAACTTTATCTAAGTTTCTACTACAGAATGGGTATACTCGAGGGAAGATTGATCAGACATTGTTCTTAAAGAGAAAAGAACAAGACTTGTTAGTAGTACAAGTCTACGTGGATGACATCATTTTTGGCTCCGCCAACATACAACTTTGCTCAGAAAATGGTCTGATAAAGTTGATCAAAGTCCACACCAACAATCAATTGGTTGACCTGTTTACCAAACCACTTGATTCAGCATGATTTGAATTTTTAGTTTAGTCACTTGGTATGATCAACTATGAACTAAACAAGTAATGTTTTCAAAACATTAGTTTCAAACAAGCTTGATTTTGTTAAAATACAAGTTTAATATCAAACAAACATCTTTTCAAAATCAAGATATCAAACAAACATTCATTTTTTCCAATTAACAAACAATTTGATCACACATAACCACTCATTAGAAATGATAGTACACTAGATTACTTCTTCACTTGAGTCATTTTCCACTAATGAAGACTAACAATACTTTGTTTGATATGTGGATAGGCTCAGTATGGGACACCTGACATCACATACAACAATGAAGAACTAAATTCTCATGATTGTGTGGTCAGAAATACATATCTTGGTTTATGGTGAGTATTGGTCTATCCAATATAGATTGCTTGTAAAGTAACAACTATACACCAAGTGAAACAGTTTATAAATTGCTCAATCATAAAAGTCTCTCGTTTGTTATGATAATTATAGACCTGGAGTACACTAAAGCATTCTTTGTTATGCAGAGCATAGACCTAAATGACCTACCTCATGATCCAAAAAGATTCCCAATAAGGAACACATCCATCTTGGATGAACATTTCACACCCTCAAAATCCATCGGCGGGGTTCTACCGCGAGGTGCGTGACAAACCAGGATCTCAGACATAGTTATATCAAACGACACTATATGCATTTTCAAAATAAGCATTTGAACGTAAATCAGAGTAAAAGACAGTTTTCAATGCAATCAATGCGAAAGCCTAAATGTTTGTGAAACCATGAGTAATAAATGCGCAAAACAAGGCGCCCAATAAAAGTAGTAAATGTAAATGAGCTTGCTTTCAAATGATAAAGATGATGCATGAGCCTAAGATATGCAGCCCTAACCTTAAGCATGCCAGTGACTTCAGAAGACATGCTAAAGTGTCTCAACACAAGGTTGGTGAGTTCACAGGTTTAAATCATTATATATGTTTGAGCGTTTGCCTGGTAAAAGTAAAAAAAGGTATACCATAGGTAGCTAGCCTATATATGGAGTTACTTAGCGTTTTGAACCGAAGCTAACTATTTGTGAGTTGTTTTGCCTTCCGCCATGTCTTATCACAAAACAATGGCAAGTGTCTACATCAATTAAACACCCATTCGACCTCCAGTCGAGTTAGCGCGACTAACGCGGGTGGGGTTTGTCAAACCCAGTAGTACTACCAAAAATTACCTCGCTATCCTATTATTAACGATTCGAGTATGTAAGGACTTGCGTGATAATGTTTGCACTACAGTAACAAGCTATATACCAATAATACCAAAACCAGATAAAAATAGTTTGCATGCTTCTCCCCCAAAAAGGAAAGTAAGTAAAAGTGGGGCCGTGAAGACTCACCTTATATGCGTATGAATGCATGAAGTGTAAAAGCTGGAAGCTAATCATTACCTAACAAATGTAGGTCCATGAGCGTATGTACATAATGGTCAAGATGAACTCCATTGTATCCAAACAACGTAATTGTTAGCGTTTTCGAGAAATATTTGACAAGATTAACTTTTTGACAAAAGTTGACTTTTGTTTACCAAAGTTGACCGGACTATCCCGACGACCCGTTGGTGACTCAAATAAACAAAAACATGTTTATTCATGCTTAAATAGCTCAAATAATGATTCATATAAAGTTTCATGTCGGAAATATATTTTTGAAAAGTTTCTATTTTTGGAAAGTATGACATTGTTACACATGTGCAACCCGATTAAAGATTATGAATAATACTACAACAACCATCTCAATTATACATGTAACACATTCAACAATCATCCATAAAATGTTAACATAACCTAGATCCTTCATCATGCCCAAAGTTTCCTAATTTAAAACATAAAAACACAAGTTTTACAAATTCACCCAAAGTCTCCTAACATACTCCTATGATCATTCCAACATCAATCACATCACCATAACATGTTCTACATATATCATACTCATCATTCATCACATCAAGTCACAAATGTTTCCATAAATAGCAAGCATGTTCATACGATGTGTTTTTTCACCATTTGGATATTCCTAATCTTTTCTTACGCTCTAAACATCATATAACAATCATCACATATCATCAAACATGAATAAATCATCATTTATAAACCAACTTACCCAAAAAGTTTCCTTTAATGGAAAGTACTCAAAAACCGAGCCAAAACAAAAGTTCAAAACATGACTTTTCATCCATTAGCATCAACTAACATCCTAGAACCATCAATACAATCCAATTTCATTTAATTCATACAATTTATACAAAAGACCTAAATTAAAGTTACCATTATAAGTAAGTCTCGGGTTTTGATCAAAACAACACAATTTCACAAAACCAATCCGTACAAACATCATTATATTGAATACTAACACATAATCAATCATCAATTTCAATCAATTTCAAATTTTGACTCGAGTTTGGATTTCTAGGGTTCATGTTCATCATGATAATCAAATAACATGAAATCAAACATAAAACTTACATGTTGATGCAAGGAATCACGTGCTACAAGTGTTTTGATGCAAGAAACGTCCGAATTCCAACTCTAGATGCAAGAATCAAAGCAAAACGTGTGTGTGTGTTCTTGTGAGTATATTATCGAAAAAAGGGAGGGTAAAAGGGAAGGGGACAGCTAGAATGAGGGGATTAGGGTTGGGGTTGGGTTTTATACTTTATTTTTACAAGAAAGGCCCCTGTCTTTTATAAAAATCGTTTTAACGCTACGTGATTGAACTTTTGTACACCAAAACCTCCAAATGCTCATATAATATCAAACAAACATCAATAACATGAAATAATATTCAATTTTCTAGTTCAAAGGCATATTTATAATAATTAGGCGTTAAAAGCCGAAAATGCATGAAAACACGTAAATGCTAGAAAATTCCTAATTTTCACAACCAAACTACACATTTAAATTATACAATCATATAACACATAATTTCACACCAATTATGATTGTTTGAAAACTATTTTGACAAGTCACCAACGTTCGGGGACAGACGCGCGTGCGATCAGGCAATTCTCTGAATTACCGTTACATGAAAGAATCGTGAATGTTCATGCAATAAATGACGCATTTAAGTGAATAACATTAAATGCATGAATGTATGATCGGAAAACCATGCTTATGTTGATTAGAAAGTGATCAAAAAATGTCGGGTGTCACATCATCCCCATGTTGAAAGAAATTTCTCCCCGAAATTTAGCTAACTCCGGTAAAACACATACAAAAATTTCGTGATTGTCACATCATCCTCTTGTTGAAGGAATTTCACCCCGAAATTTTGATCATGTAAACTACAGGTATTTCACCTTTATATGGTTCTCGTGTTCTAAAGTAAACTCTAGTCCACACTTAGAGTTCTAACTAACTTTAACAATAAAGGTACAATTATGCTTGAGTGTTTTTGACCCCTTGGTTTATGATTTCAACTAGTCCCTTGATAACGACTATTTCTCATTTAAAAGAATGACTACTGTTTCGTCAGATAGACATTTCTTCATGTCTGAAATGTGTAAGGCGTTATGTGCTCCACTGAGTTCTCTAGGCAAATTGAGTTGTTAATCTACTGGTCCAACCCTTTTGACAATCTCAAAGATCTAACGTAGTGCGGGTTTAACTTTTCTCATTTTTCCAAAAACAAATATCACCTTTCTAAGGTGACACTTTTAGAAGTACCTTGTTGTGGATTTTGTATTCAATGGATTTTGTTGGCGTAAATCTTTTGTCAGTCACATGCTGTTGTCGTGGGTTTACGAATATGTAAGATCTTCTTAATCATGTTGTGCACAGGCTCAAGACCAGTAAGTTGAGTTTCCTTTTAACTTCTGGCCAACGGATAGGTGATCGACACTTACTTCCATAGAGTGTCTAAAACAGTGCGACCTTGATCGCCTGGTAGTAACTATTATCATAAGAAACCTCAATCAAGGATGGGTGGGTTTCTAAACTACTAACGAAATCCATAACACATGCTAACAGCATGTCTTCTAGAGTCTGAGTCGTACGCTCCTTCTGGCTATCAGTTTGCTAATGATACATTGTGCTCCTATCCAATCATGTTTCCAATGAACTTTGCAATGACCTTCAATAATAAGAACTGAATCGAGTGTCACAATTAGAGATGATGCAAAACTAGCACCTCGTGCTGAGAGACTTTTTCTCTTATATAGGTGCAAGATAACTTCTCAATTCAATTAGTCTCTCTAATATATAGGAAGGGTGCGGATTTGCCAAGCGATCTACTATTACCCAAATAGTATCGTATCCACTAAGGGTTTGACGTAACTTTACAATGAAATCTATTGAGATCTACTCCTACTTCCATTCTGGAAATTTTGTGGTTGTTGGAGTAAACCAGATGGTCCTATATATTCCACCTTAACTTTAGAACAAGTTAAACACTTGCTTACATGCGTGGTAATATCTCCTTTCACATTCTGCCATCGATAAAGAACTTTCAAATCATGGTACATCTTACCTGAACCTCGATGAATGGGATATCAAGTCGGATGAGTTTCATTCATTACCAGCTCTCGTAAATTTACATATAGAAAAATCCATATTCCTTCCATGAAATAAGGAATTCCTTCGGATTTTATCACTAATTGCTTTTCTATGTCTTGCATGGGCTCAGCCTTCAGATTCTCGTCCTTCAAAGCCTCAATTTGAGCATTACGGATTTGATCAGGCACTTTGGCGTGAATGGTAAGCTTTAATGCTCACACTCACTTTGGTTTAGGTGTTTACTTTTGACTTAGGGCATCGGCTACCACATTAGCCTTACCTAGATGGTACTTCATCATATTGTCATAGTCGTTCAACAGGTCGACCCAATGACGTTGTCTTATGTTCAGCTCCTTCTTTTCAAAGATATACTAAAAGCTCTTGTGGTCGGTGTCGTGATGCATTTGGTACCGTACAAGTAATACCTCTATATCTTATGTACAAATCAATGACTCTAAACTTTGAGTTATATGTCATGTAGTTCTTCTTATGAACTTTCAACTGACGGGAAGCGAATTAGATTACCTTCTCACATTGCGTCAACACACAACCGAGACCTTCGATGGAAGCATGACAATATACTAAAAAATCACTTGTTTTCCTCTGAAAAGGAATAGTATCGATAGAGTCAGACTTTCTTTTCCATAACTTGAAATGCGGACTTCTATTTGTCACCCTAACTTTTGTAGTGCCCTTATGAGTTATGCAGGAAGAGGTTATGCGATCTTTAAAAGCCCTTCGATGACTCGTCTGTAGTAACCAGACAACCAAAAAGAAACTGTTGTACCTTAGTTGGAGTCTTATGCGTAGCCTATTTCTTGTTGGCTTCTATTCTTTCCCGGTCAATCGGCATTCCCTTCTTACTGACCACATGACCCAAAATTTGAACTTGATCAAGAAGTAACACCTCAAAAAACATGGCATACAGTTATCCTTGTTTTAGTAGTTCCAAAATCATGTTTCTCATGCTCCCCCTTGTTCTTTGTATATGTTAGAATGTCATCGGCAGAAACGTTGATAAACTTGTCCAGATGGGGTTTACGCACTCGGTTCATGACAACCATGAAAACCATAGGTGCATTGGTAAAAGCCCACTTGGCATAACCAGAAACTCATGGTAACAATACCACGTTCTGAATGCCGCCTTGGATATGTCATCCTCTCAGACCATCACATGATGATATTCCAACCTCAGGTCTATCTTGGGATATAAACTCGACCCTTTAGGCTGGTGAAATAAATCATTGATATGTGGAAGAGAATAACGGTTCTTAATTATCACTTTGATAAGCTCATGGTAATCAATACCCGTACGAAAAGTTCTATCATTTTTATTGACAAACAGGACTGGATCTCTTCGATCCTTTTTTTTCCTCAGTAGCTTTCTTGGTGATCATGGCTAAAATGGCAATATGGCACTTGTGTAGGTACTTCTGGGCGCTCATACAAGATATGGTATCTGAAACTGCACCACTCTTCTCACCCTAAACAGATAAGACTTCACCACTATGAAGGAATATGCGAATGACCTTTCATGACAGATAAATTTAGCTTGGTTATTAGACAACCAATCGATGCTGACAACCATATCAAACTATTAAGCGTAATAGGCATAAGATCTATACCTGTCTTATGTCCGGATAATCCCAACGTACATCCATTCAGAATGTAAGTTGCTTTATTTAGTTTACCATCAGCTAATTGAATGGTGTAACTAGGTTCCATTCCAGTTGAAGCTACATCTATAAGTTTGCTAAACGGAAACCACATTCTAGCCATTTCTTGCCTTACCAGGCCTAATCACAAAGGTTCGACCCTTGGCACTTTATTTATCGTTCCTTTCTATTGTTACTGTCCTTATTGCCATTTTTTAGTTGAGGGTAATCTCTCTTCATTTGCCTAACTTTGTTCCATTCAAAGCAACCCCATGATGCTTCAGCTTGTCATTGCTACTGGGGTTTGTTGCTGCTTGATCATTGACTCTCCCTTAAAATCTTTGGCTACATGGTCCGTCCTGTAAAAGCTCTGGTAACAATAATGATCACACTGGCCATGAAGGTGAATGAATTACTCTACATGCCATCCTATTCCTGCTTGCTATTAGATGAACCATCAACGATGTCATGCTTAGTCAGAATGCTCTACACCACAACCAAGTCAGTGAGCTTGTGAGAAAACCTCATAGAGTGTTGAATGGTTATAGGATCAACAATGATGAGCCTTGCTTAAATCTAAGGTGCTATCCCATCAATTGACTTCTCAATACGCTTTTAGATTAGAGTTACCGTTACATAAAGCAACCACTACATGGAAATGGGTCGTATATTCTTCGATATCTGACCCTATCATCTTAATGTTCCTAAATTCCTTTTCTGGCTTCTAGTCTTAATTTCGTGTACAGTACTCCTCCTTCGAATCTTCCTTAGATGCAGTAGCAACTATAGCTTAGGCTTCTAGCCTTCTCTTGCAAGCACTTTTACCTTGCTAATAAAAAGGCCTTCCAGCTAGCAGCTACTCTTAATTTTGATAATACTAGTCTTTGCTGCATATCCTGCATTGTAGCCTCGAGGGTTTCTATCTTATCCATTGCCCCCTCGACTACACCATCTAGTGAATTATGCTAGTTTGTTTTTCCTTGAATACATCAACAAAAGTAGTATATTTCTTGCCAGTCTCCACCATGCCTTCCTTGAGTGTTTCCACATATTCACTGATGATGGTTTCATGCTCTTGTATCTTGGTGATCTCACCAGGTGCTCTAAGTACATTGAGAATCTTTTGATCTAACCTTACCACAATGGAGGCAAATGACTGCTTAGTCGGATGAGGTATAAGTGATGATACACGAGTACAATCAGTTATGTCAGTAGTAAGGGGAAGGGGTACGCACTCCACTGGATTCAGCTGGCAATCACATCATGTAAACACTTCCAGTGTTGTGTATCCCCCGTGACTTGAATATTGAACAACACTCCATGTTGTTTGAAGTCATCAGCAGGCTCCAGTTGATGCTGATTCAGCTTCGATGGTGAGGCTATTAGTGTAGATGAAGAAGGTATAAGAGCGAGACCTTAGTCTCCTTGTTGATTGGGATTGATGCTAGTGACATGAGAGGGGTGGATGATGATATGGACATCCGATAATCATTATGCGTGCGTGAAATGATATGTATGCTTGAAAAACAATAAACAGATAAGAGTATATGCAATGGTAGTGTGTGTCTAAGGCTATAGTCTAGATGCAAATGCAATCCTAGTTCTCTATAACCAGTGGCTCTGATACCAATCTGTCACACCCTCAAAATCCACCGGCGGGGTTCTACCGCGAGGCGCGTGACAAACCAGGATCTAAGACACAGTTATATCAAACGACACTATATGCGTTTTCAAAATAAGCATTTGAATGTAAATCAGAGTAAAAGACAGTTTTTAATGTAGTCAATACGAAAGCCTATATGTTTGTGAAACCATGAGTAATAAATGCGCAAAACAAGGCGCCCAATGAAAGTAGTAAATGTAAATGAGCTTGCTTTCAAATGATAAAGATGATGCATGAGCCTCAGATATACAGCCCTAACCTTAAGCATGCCAGCGACCTAAGAAGACATGCTAAAGTATGTCAACACAAGGTTGGTAAGTTCATAGGTTTAAATCATTAAATATGTTTGAGTGTTTTCCTGGTAAAAGTAAACAAAGGTATACCATAGGTAGCTAGCCTATATATCGAGTTACTTAGCGTTTCGAACCGAAGCTGACTGTTTGTGAGTTGTTTTTCCTTCCGCCATGTCTTATCACAGAACAATGGCAAGTGTCTAGGTCAATTAAACACCCGTTCGACCTCCAGTCTAGTTAGCATGACTAACACGGGTGGGGTTTGTCAAACCCAGCAGTACTATCAAAAATTATCTCGCTATCCTGTTATTAATAGTTCGAGTGTGTAAGGACTTGTGTGATAATGTTTGCACTATAGTAACAAGCGATATACCAATAATACCAAAACCAGATAAAAATAGTTTGCATGCTTCTCCCCCAAAAAGGAAAGTAAGTAAAAGTGGGGCCGTGAAGACTCACCTTATATGCGTATGAATACATGAAGTGTAAAATCTAGAAGCTAATCATTACCTAACAAATGTAGGTCCATGAGCGTATGTACATAATGGTCAAGATGAACCCCATTGTATCCAAACAACATAATTGTTAGCGTGTTCGAGAAATGTTTGACAAGATTAACTTTTTGACAAAAGTTGACTTTTGTTTACCAAAGTTGACCGGACTGACCCGACAACCCGTTGGTGACTCAAATAAACAAAAAAACATGTTTAGTCATGCTCAAATAGCTCAAATAATGATTCATATAAAGTTTCATGTTGGAAATATATTTTGGAAAGTTTCTATTTTTGGAAAGTATGACATTGTTACACTTGTGCAACCCGATTAAAGATTATGAATAATTCCACAACAACCATCACAATTATACATGTAACACATCCAACAATCATCCATAACATGTTAACATAACCTAGATTCTTCATCATGCCCAAAGTTTCCTAATTTAAAACATAAGAACACAAGTTTCACAAATTCACCCAAAGTATCCTAACATACTCCTATGATCATTCCAACATCAATCACATCACCATAACATGTTCTACATATATCATACTCACCATTCATCACATCAAGTCACAAAAGTTTCCATAAATAGCAAGCATGTTCATACGATGTGTTTTTTCACCATTTGGATATCCCTAATCCTTTCTTATGCTCTAAACATCATATAACAATCATCACATATCATCAAACATGAATAAATCATCATTTATAAACCAACTTACCCAAAAAGTTTCCTTTATTGGAAAGTACTCAAAAACCGAGCCAAAACAAAAGTTCAAAACATGACTTTTCATCCATTAGCATCAACTAACATCCTAGAACCATCAATTCAATCCAATTTCATCTAATTCATACAATTTGTACAAAAGCCCCAAATTAAAGTTTTTATTATAAGTAAGTCTCGGGTTTTGATTAAAACAACACAATTTCACAAAACCAATCCGTAAAAACATCATTATATTGAATACTAACACATAATCAATCATCAATTTCAATCAATTTCAAGTTTTGACTCGAGTTTGGATTTCTAGGGTTCATGTTCATCGTGATAATCTAAGAACATGAAATCAAACATAAAACTTACTTGTTGATGCAATGAATCACGTGCTACAAGTGTTTTGATGCAAGAAACGTCTAAATTCCAACTCTAGATGCAAGAATCAAATCAAAACGTGTGTGTGTGTTCTTGTGAGTATATTATCGAAAAAAGGGAGGGTAAAAGGGAAGGGGACAGCTGGAATGAGGGGATTAGGGTTGGGGTTGGGTTTTATACTTTATTTTTACAAGAAAGGCCCCCGTCTTTTATAAAAATCGTTTTAACGCTACGTGATTGAACTTTTGTACACCAAAACCTCCAAATGCTCATATAATATCAAACAAACATCAATAACATGAAATAATATTCATTTTTCTAGTTCAAAGGCATATTTATAATAATTAGGCGTTAAAAGCCGAAAATGCATGAAAACACGTAAATGCTAGAAAATTCCTAATTTTCACAACCAAACTACACATTTAAATTATACAATCATATAACACATAATTTCACACCAATTATGATTGTTTGAAAACTATTTGACAAGTCACCAACGTTCGGGGACAGACGCATGTGCAATTCGGCAATTCTCCGAATTACCGTTACATGAAAGAATCGTGAATGTTCATGCAATAAATGATGCATTTAAGTGAACAAAATTAAATGCATGAATGTATGATCAGAAAACCATGCTCATGTTGATCAGAAAGTGATCGAAAAATGTCAGGTGTCACATCATCCCCATGTTGAAAGAAATTTCGTCCCGAAATTTAGCTAACTCTGGTAAAAGACGGATGAAAATTTCGTGGTTGTCACAGAACAATCAATAAAGTCTTTTAGACTACATTCCTTATGAATGAATCAAAAGAATCCCAAAGAGGATCACCTTCCAAAGTGAAGTGAAAAAGAATCCCAATATGGATCAAATTGAGCATTTATACTCCTAAGTAGCTAGGTCATAAGTATTGAAAGTGCTTTATGGCATATCTTGAGGAGGATTGAACTTAACACAATCAAATGTGGGGTACAAACAAATCATTCAAATATACCCAAAACATGATAATCACTCACTACTTCAATCAATCATTAATACCATGCATGAGTTTAAGTGGATCATAACATCTGCAATCAACATAGTATTAGTCTATGTCTATTCTCAAAATCATCAAATCAACTCAATGAGGATTTAAGACTAGTTTGATCTCATGTTATGTGCAAATGATTCATGTCTAAGCATGAAAATCATCCATTTCTTAGTTAGATAAAATGCTATCTTTCTAAATTTTTATCATGCAAACAATCAAATTGGACTTTGATAATTTCCATTAAAACAATTTAAATTTTTTGTCAGTTTATAAAAACTTTTATAAATATGCAAAAATTTAGGGAAGAAAAATGAACATGGAAATATCAGAAGCAGCAGAATATGTGTATAATCATACAATTTAAAATTTGAAATTTTAAAATTTTGAGTTTTAAATAAAGGCAAGTCAAGCAAGCACTCAAACACAGTAATTTGACACATAAACATGCACAATATTGCTTGTGAGTGATATTTCATCATCCATATATTAATCATCTTAAAGTTATAAAATTTTAACAAACATTCAATTTTTGAAACATTTCAAAATTATTTTAAGCAAAACCAAAAAAAATCCAAGTCTCTACAGCGTATGTATTAAATTACATAGCTTATGAGCAAAAATTTCAAAACAAACAAAAAAAATTTAAATTTGGACAACTGTAGACACAACGGACACATAAACATACATCCGCTGTAGCTACAATTAATCAATAATCATGCAAAATACACTAAGTGTATATAGCGGACAAACAAATATGCATCCGCTATGCATTATTGAACATACAAGTGTTCACAACGCATGATGTTAGTAAGGCATCCGCTGTGAATAAAATGACATTCCACAGCACATGACTAACTTTAGTCATTCGTCGTTGAAACAGTACAAGTGTACACAGCGTATGTACACAAGTAAGCATACGCTGTATGCAATCATACAAGGCATTCATAGCGCATGACAATGTCATCCAGTGTAAATATATCATGAACAATCAAAGTGTACACAACGCATGACCAATTTGTCATCCGCTGTGAACAACTAAACAATCATTCAAGTTTACACAGCGCATGAACAAATGTTCATCTGCTTTGTGAACGGTGTTCAAACACACAACGCATGACCAATTTGTCATCCGTTGTAAACAACCAAACAACCACAATATACACAGCACATAAACAAGTGTTCGTCCACTTTGTAAACAGTGAAGTTATTTCACAAGTGTGCATAGCGCATGACCAAATAGTCATCCGTTGTATACATAGTCAAACAAACATTCAAGGGTTCACAGCATATAACTTAAAAGTTGTATAGCGACGCACTGTAACCATAGCGCTTGTCTAACTCACAGCGAATGACTTAAAATTAAATTTTAAGTTTTAAACTGAGCGCGCGCACACACTGTATACACAACAGACGTTCATTTTGTCTATTTTATATATAGACCAACACTTGTCTTATTTTCATTCATTACGAGTGTGGGAAAAAATCAAATTTCTAAAACGTTACACAGTGCACTAAACCCTTAAACCCCTGATGTAAAGCCCCATTCCCGGAGACCCCACAGTTGGTCAATCATAGCATAATATATATAAAACAACTTATATTTCATAAAACAACACAGCGGAAATAATACCAAAAACCATTCATTTCATTAATGTTTACTGTTGCTAAGCAATACATCATTATTTCTTAAGTTACAAAAGACCCTTTTAACTGCATTACAAAACAACAATATCATTAAGCATGAATGGATGCCAGTCTTGCCCCAACGAGTAGCTTCCCCTGCGTGCCATCCTCAGCAATAATTACCTGCCAACTGAAAATGCATAAAAGTAAGCGTTGCTGAGTGAGTTCTAGTTTTAAAGCATTAAAATACCTTGCGTATATATATGAAAATATCTTTTCTTTGAATTACATCCTTTTCATAAAAGTCATTACTTTCGTACGTGTTCACACGTCATACGTACAATAAGATAATATTCATTGTTCTTTTTCATCGTTCATTTCGTACTTTCATTATTATCTTTCACTTTCTACCAGACCAATGTGCAATACCCTAAACATTATGCACGAAGCGGGTACTAGGTTGGAGTCAATAAATAGACCCCTAACATTGCGCACGAAGCTTGACCCAGTACCAGGGCATGCCACAAGGTCCCGTCAATCTCAAAGATTGACCCTGTGTGCATCCTTCGGGTTAGCTAAACCGCACACAGTTGAGCTAATGACAACATGGTCGTGCACCTCTATTCAATTTGCTTGCAAGACTTTCATTCATTCGTTATGTTCCACTTTTCATTATCATTAATCTTTCACTTTCATTATGATAATACTTTTAAGTATACGAACATAAACACACCATGTAAAGCCACACAATAATACATAATATGGAACACAAAGACAGGCCATAAACATGCATAATATCAATAAACATAACCACCAAAACATCCCAGGGTTAAGTCTTAAAATTTCCAATTCCCAAAATTTCAGAAAATTTTCTAAGTGTTCTAGGCGCATGAGCACTATAGGCGCATGAGCACTATGCGGGCGCACCAACACTTAGGCGCATGAGAAACTTAGGCGCATGAGAAATTCTAGGCGCATGAAGACTATTTGGGCGCATGAACTACACCTAGTCATTTGGTCAGTAGGCGCATGAGGTACTTGGGCGCATGAGAAAGGACTTAGGCGTCTGAGCTAAATTTCAGGCGCATGAGTACTGTTTAGGCGCATGACTAAACACTTAGGTGTTCTAGGCAAATTTTTAGGTGTATGGGAACTATTGGGGTGCATGAGCTTCACTTAAGTTTTCTAAGTCAAAATTTCAGGCGCATGAGCCCTATTTGGGCGCATGACCAACAGTTATGCATTTTTCAGTCTTATTTTCAAACCCAATCTTCATTCTAACCTATTCTTAACATATATCTATCATTCTAAGCACCAACAACACATAATCAACCATAAACACAAACATACATACACAAATACATACGGGTACATATATAACAGTTGTAAAACATTTTAAACATGCATTTTCAGCCCCAAGAAGTTTAAAACACATAAAAATTGAGGTCTAGAACTCACCTATGCAGTCAACAAGTAAAACTCCTCCAAACTTGAGTGCACAAGAGTTCAAACACCTAAAAACACACCAAAATAAACAACCAAACACATAGAACACATAAAAATCGGTTCTAAGGTCGAAACCCAACAAAACCGAACCAAAAACACAAAGAACACTCACCAATTATGAAAATCAGCCTCTTCTTCCTTGAAAAACCGAGAGAAAAATCTGTTCTCTTTCTTCTTTCTTGTTCCAGTCAAAAACCAGGTGCAAAAAGGTGTTATGGGGCGGCCATACTCAAAATATATTAAAATATTTGAGTTTGTTCCTTTTACACTTTGGCCCCCTCCACTTTGGCTCCTTTTCCTTTCTTTCAAGATACTTTTTATTTTCCTTCTTATTGCTTTCTTCTCTTTAACTTGACAAAAAATTCGGGTGTTACAAGTCTACCCCCCTTAAAGAGGTTTCGTCCCCGAAACCTGTCACTCTTCAAACAACTGCGGGTAATACTATCTCATTTCTTCCTCAGTCTCCCACGTAGACTCAAAACCCTTTCGGTGTTTCCACTGCACACGCACAAGTGGAACCACTTTATTCCATAGTCTCTTCTCCTTCCGGTCGATGATTGCCACTGGTTGCTCTACATAATTAAGCCGTTCATCCACCTCGATGTCCTCCAGTGGTACCATCATATCCTTATCGGCTAAGCACTTTCTCAGATGAGATACATGGAATGTCGGATGAATTCCACTTAACTCATCAGGCAGTTCTAATCTATAGGCCACCTCTCCTACTCGTGCCATAATTCGGAAAGGCCTTATGTATCTTGGACTGAGCTTACCCCTCTTTCTAAACCGGATGATCCCCTTCCAAGGTGAGACCTTCAACATGACTCTATCGTCCACATTAAACTCAATCGGTCTACGCCTTTTGTCGGCACACGACTTTTGTCTATCGTTTGCCGCCTTCATAAAGGCTTTGATCTTCTCCAACTTCTCCGTAGTAGCCTCGATCACCTCAATACCTCCCAACTCCTTTTGCCCGATATCACCCCAACACGCATGCATCCTACACCTTCTACCGTATAGCATCTCATATGGTGGCATGCCAATGCTGGCATGATAGCTATTGTTGTATGAGAACTCCGCTAACGGTAGGTGATCATCCCAGCTTCCTCCCAAATCGATCACACATGCTCGGAGCATATCCTCAAGCATCTGGATCGTCCTCTCAGACTGACCATCTATCTAAGGATGGTAAGCTGTGTTGATGTGTAGCCTCGTCCCCATTGCATCATGGAATCTCTTCCAAAATTTTGATGTGAACCGGGTGTCACGGTCCGACACGATAGACACCGGCGCACCATAACAAGCTACAATCTCTTTAACAAATAGATCCGCCAACCTCTTGGATGAATATGTCTCGCGGATCGACAAGAAGTGGGCACTCTTTGTTAATCGATCAACTATCACCCATATGGCATCGTACCCCATTGCCGTATGGGGTAACTTTGTGATGAAATCCATGGTGACATGCTCCCACTTCCACTCGGGTATATCCAGAGGTTGGATCTTTCCATAAGGCTTCTGATGCTCTGCCTTTACTTGCAAGCAAGTAAGGCACTTACTCACATACTCCGCAACTTCACGCTTCATACCCAGCCACCAGTAATCTTTCTTCATATCATGATACATCTTGGTAGCACCGGGATGAATGGAGTATCGAGTCTTATGAGCCTCATCCATGATTCACCCTTGTAGGTCTCCATAGCGAGGGTCCATATTCGCCCAGAGTTAAGGCGATCCTCCTTCAACACCTCATTTTGGAACTCCTTGATCTGCGTCATCACATCAGAGGTCATAATAAACTGATAAGCTTTCACCTGGATTGGCTCGGGTCTCTCTTTTCGGCTAAGGGCATCGGCCACTACATTGGCTTTGCCCGGGTGATAATGGATCTCATAATCATAATCCTTGATCAATTCTAGCCACCTTCTTTGCCTCATGTTGAGGTCTTTCTGTCAAAGAAGTATTTCAAGCTCTTATGGTCAGTGAAGATAGTGCACTTTTGTCCTGTACAAGTAGTGTCTCTAGATCTTTAATGCAAAGACCACAGCTGCTAGCTCCAAATCATGAGTAGGGTAATTAACCTCATGGATTTTCAACTATCGGGACACGTAGGCTATTACCCTTCCATGTTGCATTAGCACACAACCCAATCCCAAATAAGAAGCATCTGAATAGACCACTAAGTCTTCGTTCCCTTCGGGCAACGTCAAGACAGGAGCTTGAGTCAATCTCGTCTTTAACTCCTCGAAAGCATTCTCCTGTTCTCGACCCCATATAAACTTCACATCCTTACGAGTCAATTTGGTCAAAGGTGAGGCTATCTTGGAAAAGTCTTGGATAAATCTTCTGTAGTAGCCCGCCAGACCCAAGAAACTGCGGATCTTGAATGGCGTCCTTGGAGACTTCCATTGCATCACCGCCTCAACCTTCGTCAGGTCCACTATGATTCCTTCAGAATTTACCACGTGACCCAATAATTGAACTTTGCGCAACCAGAAAGCACACTTAGAGAATTTAGCATAGAGCTTCTCTCTTCTAAGCGTCTCCAATACTTCGCGTATGTGGTCGGTATGTTCTTCTTCGCTCTTCGAATAAATCAGGATATCATCAATAAACACAATCACTGATTTACCCAACATTGGCCGACACACTCGGTTCATCAAATCCATAAAAGCAGCTGGCATGTTAGTTAGACCAAAAGACATAACGAGAAACTCGTAATGTCCATAACACGTGCGAAAAGCTGTCTTCGGAATATCTTGCTCCTTCACCTTCAACTGATGGTAACCAGATCGGAGGCCTATTCTTGAGAACCAACTGACACCTTGGAGCTGGTCAAACAAGTCATCTATTCTGGGCAGGGGATATCGGTTTTTCACCGTTAACTTGTTCAACTCTCGATAGTCGATACACATCCTCATACTACCGTCCTTCTTCTTCACAAATAGGACCGGAGCACCCCAGGGAGATATACTCGGTCGGATGAATCCCTTATCCATCAACTTCTGATGTTGAACCATTAGTTCCATCACCTCCGTCGGAGCCAATCGATACGGTGCTTTGGCAATGGGTTGAGCACCGGGTATCAATCAATCTGAAACTTGATCTCATTGTCCGGTGGCACACCCGACAAGTCTTCTGGGAACACGTCCGAAAAGTAACACACAACTGGTACATCAGACAATTGTGGTACTGACGCATCCACATCCTTCACATAAGCCAGGTGGGCACTACATCCGTGTATCATGCACTTTTATGCCACCGCCATCAAGATCACCTTAGGAACCATTGTCAATCGATCACCGTAGACCGTCACCAAACTTCCATCGGGCGTAATTAATCGAATCATATTCTTGTGACACATAATATTTGTCTCATAGGCTGCTAACAAATCCAACCCTAGAACTACATCAAATCTACGTAGGGGCATCACAAATAGTTTAGCAGAGACTTATGGCCTTCTAGTTCTATGTCACAATCTTCTATCATCTCAGAAATTCTAGTAGACTTACCAATAGCAGTTTTTACATCAAAGGGCTCATCAATACTCCTACTACTAACAGACAACTTAGCACAGAAAGTAGCAGAAATGAAACTCCTACTAGCACCAGAATCAAATAATACAGAGGCATAAATTTGGTTTACTAGAAACATACCTGACATGACATCGGGGTCCATCCTGGCCTCCTCCCGGGTCATCATGAATGCTCTAGCGCTTGCCCTTTGTCCTTCATTCTCCATCCTCTTCTTCGCCCCAGAACTCTCCTCCCTTGGCTTCTTGTTATCCCTACTCACATGACCTTCTTCACCATAATTATAGCACCTCAACACCCTACAATCCTTTGTAATATGACCAGGCCTCCCGTACTTGAAACATACCTTTGATCCCCACTTGCACTCACCAGTGTGCTCCTTCCCACATTTGTCACACTTCTTCATCCCCGTGCTTGATGACACCACCCTTTGGTCGTCCATTCTCATCCTCTTGTTGTTTGGAGTGTAACCACCACGCAAACCGTTTCCCTTTCCAGTTCTTGTCACCACCACCCGTCTTGCTCACCACCACCTATCTTACTCCATAGATCTTATCTCTTTATGTGTTTTCAATGTCTTCTTATGTGTTAAGTTGGAATCTTTACGTGTGCATGGTGTAGATCTCAAGTTTTTGCTCTTGGTTTAGGAATTTGTTTCAACGCTTCTTAAGGTGACTTCTAGATCCCCTTTTTTACATGTTTTATATTTGTTGGGGTTGATATGCATGCTAGTATGACAAAACTTTGATAAACTTATGTTTTCTTATTAAAGGTGATATTATTATGTGAAACATGATGTTTTAATAGGATTTGTGTTGATTATGTATGCATTGGTGTTCTAACCATGAACCCTAGCTAAATGAGGAGTAGATCTACGGATTGCAATTCAATTATGTCATAAAATTACTAAGTTTGAATTGGACAGAAGGTCTTACTCAGTTGCATTAGTATTGCTTACCCGTATTTGTTTCCTAGGCTTCATATTTACCAAATGTTAGTCACCCGCATTGGTTCCTATACCCTCATTAGTGTCACATCCACATAAACCATTCATGCGCATGTGTTTCTAAGTTCATATGACTATGTTAGTCGCATTGGTTTACTGCATTAGTTCCTCACTCGTATTGGCTACTATGCTCCACATTAACCAAGTGATAGTCACCCGCATTGGTTCTTCACCCACATAAGTTTACTTCACCCACATTAGCTAAGTAAGTCATCTGCGTTAGTTTTATTCATTGTATTAGTCTAGTACTAAATAGTATTATCCACATTAAATGTTACTTAGAATACTTTACCTAGAATTCTATCTAGATGATGTCTAATATTTAATGTTATGATTCTATGGTATGAATTACTATGTGGTTATTCTATGATTATATATAAATGAATGAAAGAAATGATAGTTAAACCTAATGAAAAAGTTACCTGGGCCGTAATGATGATGAAAAGTCTTGCAAGCAAAATGAATGGAAGAGCACAACCATGTTGTTTTTAGCTCACTTATGTGTGGCTGTTTCAGCCCATGAGGATTCACATCTGGGGTCAAATCCTTTTGATTAATCACGGAATGAAAGGGACCTTATTCATGAGCAAGCTTCATACCAAGCAGTATGGGTCAACTGTAAGGGGTTAGCTACCATGATAAACGTGTACTAGCAGAGGTTTGACAATTGTTGGCAACCATATGTTTTAGGCTCTTGCTTTGTGCAAACCTAGTTTATGAAGGAGGGAAGATAACAAAATAAAGAAAGATAATGAACTCAATGATGAATGATAATAAAGTCAGTTTTACTATTATGTATAGTGAATATGTGTTCATTAAGAAGGAGTTTTCAAAAAGTATATTTTCTATATTATTTCAAAACTAGAACTCACTCAGCAACGCTGAGTTTTCAAAAAGTAATAATGGTTGCTGAGGATGGCATGGATGGTGAAGCTACTTGGCATTTGGAGACTAGCATTCATGTGTTTTAAATTAATGTTTTAATCCCCTAATAAAAATGTTACATTATGTAATTTGGCAGCTTGTTTAATGAATATGTTGATCTAAGCTTTTTTCGCTGTAATGTTTTATATAAGTATGCTTTATATTATATTTTATGTTATAAGCGACCAACTGTGAGGCTTTCTGAGAATGAGGCCTTACAAATTGGTATTGGAACCAAAGTTTTTATAAGAATTGGGTAAAACTATTTTCAGAAACCTAAACTTAAACTAGAAATGGGACCGAATGAATGGATGCCAACCCAAGTAGCTACATGCCATCAAGTAAAGTTTTTTAAATAAACAAGCATTATATGGGTGTGCTACCTAAATTTACGTGCTTAGTAGGTTTGAATACTGATGTGTGTTAGGATAGTAAGTTCTTAGGACATGGAGGTAGGTAAATAGTTAATCACACTTATCATGACCTGAGAAATTACCTCGAATGACCTTGTTGGTGTTTAAATCTTATTGAATATAGAATCTATGGCCGGTAGAAAATCAGGAAAAGCAACTGGAGGAGGTGCTCGTGGTGGGCGTACTACTTGGCCACGTGTTAGTAGGAGCAAAGCTAAGGCTCCAGAGACTGTGCATGAAGAGTCAGATATCCATAGCCACCATGAAGAGACAGTGCACAAAGAGTCGTATATCTACAGCTACCATGAGGACGAGGGATCAGCTACCCTCAAATCTACCGTTAAAGAGGATATTGCTGATTAAGACTGTAATGTTATGAAAAATGTCCTATCCTTGGTAGTGATAGAAGTGAAAAGGTGATGAAGGATGGAGAGAAAGCCAAAAAAGGGGAAAGAACAATGGGAAGAAGTAGGGAAAATCCATTAAAAGAACTTAGGAGTCAGAGGAACCCTAAGGTGATAGTTCAAGATGATGACAGTGAGGATGATGTGCAAGCCCCCAACCTTTGACGTTAATGGTAATGCTACTGCCGCTCATATTGGGTCAGAGAAATGGAAGTCATCCTAGACATCAGTGAATGTTGAGAGGTACAAAAGGTAAAGTTCACTACTTATTCTTTGTTGACTCGGCATTGTGTTAGTGGGACAACATTATCAAAGCTGAGGGAAGACAAGTTATAGCGAACATGAGGTGGTCTGAGTTGAAAGAGTTAGTGCTAGAAGTGTACTATTCACATTGGGAGTTGGACAAGATTAAGAAAGAGTTCTTGTAATTGGAAGTCAGGAACATGACTCATCAAGAGTACACTTCCAAATTTAACGAACTAGCTAGACTTGTACCATAGATGGTGACACCAGTATTTAAGAAAATGAATAGATGCATACAAGGTTTACCAGTGGACATAAGGAGGAACATGATCACCACCAGACCGAGCATGTTTAGGTCTGTGGTGGACTTGGTAGGGAGGTTATATGATGAAATGGAACCGGTTCCTGTTCAGAGAAAGGCTAAGAAGTGGAACTTGAATAGGAATGGTAATGGGAAGAGGTTCAGGAATGATAATTTCAAAATTGGGGAAAAGAAGATGAAGATCGACGATTATCGCATGGAACAAGGGAAAGGGAGTGATCGAAGGGAGTGCAAGAAGTGTGGTAGGACTCATTTAGAGAATGTAGAGTGGGAACGAATAGATGTTTCAAGTGTGGAGGTGAGGGTCGTTATGCCAAGGAGTGTAAAGTACTAAGGTGTTATCAATGTGGTGAGATGGGTCATTTGGGCTGAGATTGAAAGAAAGGTGAATCCAGTGGCTCAAGGGTTAGGATGACAGGGGAGACAAAGAATAAAGACATCAAGGGAAAGGAAAGGGCATTCAACATAACTAGGGAAGAGGGTAAAGTGAAGCCTGAAGTAGTTTCAGGTACGTTTTTGGTGAACCGGTTATATGCTTCTATGCTCTTTGATTTTGGTGCTAGTAGGAGCTTTGTATCTGCTATTTCTTGAAGTTTGATGTGTGGTAAGAGTAGGAGGATAGATGTGCATTTTTACGTTTAGAGTGCGATAGGTAAATCTACTAAAGTAACTGATATGATTAAAGATTGTCGTATAGAATTGGAGGGTCATAGGTTTCCTTCTTGGTTGTATTTTATGCCCCTAAGAGGTTTTGATGTGGTGCTAGGAATAGATCAACTCCAAGGTGCGAGTTAGTTTTCCAGAATAGATCTAAGATCAGACTACCATCACTTGAAGGTGAAGGAACAAGGCATTCCAAAGATAGCAGTCCGCACACGTTATATACATTACAAGTTTCTCATGATGTCATTTGGATTGACTAATGCTCCCGCAGCATTTATGGATCTAATGAATCGAGTGTGCTGACCCATGCTTGACAAGTCAATGGTTGTGTTCATTGACGATATCTTAATCTACTCAAGGAACAAAGAGAGTCATGCCGATCATATCAAAGAGTGTTAGAAACCTTGAGGAGACAGAAGTTGTAGGCAAAGTTTTCAAAATGTGCATTTTAGTTGAATGGGATACAATTTCTAGGCCACGTAATCAATCCAGAAGGGATTATGGTAGACCCTACCAAGGTCGAGATGGTAATGAAACGGGATGCTCTGAAGACACCATCCAAGATCCATAGTTTCATGGGTCTGGAAGTTTATTTCTGGAGATTCATTCAAGACTAGATATCTTCTCCATTGACCAAGTTGACTCAAAAGGATGAGAAATTCAAATGGGGTGTAGACCAAGAGAACACATTTCAGGAATTGAAGACAAAGTTAACTCAAGCTCCTGTCTTGATGTTACCCAAACGGAACAAGGACTTGGTAGTGTATTCAGATGCCTCATACTTAGGCTTAAGTTGTGAGTTGATGCAATGAGGAAAGGTCATAGTCTGTGCTTCTAGGCAGCTGAAGATTCATGAAGCTAATTATGCTACACACGATTTGAAATTGGCAGCCGTGGTTTTTGCCTTAAAGATATGGAGGCATTACTTGTACGGAACCAAGTGTATGATATTCACGGATCATAAAAGCCTAAAGTATTACCAAAAAGATCTTAATATGAGACAAAGAAGGTGGTTGGTATTAATTAAAGATTATGGATGTGAAATTCACTGTCATCTGGAAGGCGAATGTAGTCTCTGATGCCTAAAGTCATATAGGGGGGACCCAAGCCTACTCGAGTGAACGCTTATCAGTTGGTTGTGATGACAGATGTTATGGAACATATCAAAGGTTTTTAGGCATTGAAAGAGGATAGGATCAACTCAAAAAGACTTAAGAGGCAAGCTACAGATTTAAGGGAAAACACACTTGGTGTTAAAACCTGGTTTGGACAGAAGTGATTCCGCGCTATGGGGATTTGAGAGAAGATTTGGAGTAGGCACATAAGATGCGGTATTCTATTCATCTGGGTGACAAAAAAATGTATGATGAACTAAAGAAAGATTATTTGTGGCTGGGATTGAACTGAGATTTAGTGGACTATGTAGGTAAGTGTTTGACTTGCTTACAAGTAAAGGCCGAACATCAGAAACCCTTCGTGAAGATCCAACCCTTGGATGTCTTTGAATGGAAGTGGGAGCACATTATGATGGATTCTATTACCAAGTTTCCTCGTACGGCTAGAGGATTCGATGCTATATGGGTTCTTATGGATCGACTAACAAAGAGTGCTCACTTCCTACCTATTCGGGAGACGTTTTTGTCCGAAAGGCTAGTAAAGTTGTTTATCAAAGAGGTAGTGGCTTGTCACGGTGTGTCAGTGTCCATTTTTGATAGAGACAATTGGTTTACATCTTATTTTTAGGCAAGGTTTCATGAAGCCATGCGAACGAGACTGCATATTAGCACAACTTACCACCCTCAGCAAGATAGTAAATCTGAAAGGACCATTCTGACATTGAGTACATGCTCCAGGCATGCCTTATTGATTTTTATGGAAGTTGGGATGAACACCTACCATTAGCAGAATTCTCTTACAATAATAGCTATCATGCTAGTATTGGCATGCCCTATTTGAGATTCACTATGGCTGAAGGTGTAGAACCCCGGTGTGTTGGGGTGATATTAGGCAGAAAGAGTTTTGGAGCATCGAGATCATTAAGGCCATATCAAAAAAGTTGAAAAAGACTAGAGCTTTCATGAAAGTAGCTAAGGACAGACAAAAGTCTTATGCTGATAAGAGGCAGAGGTCGATTGAGTTTAAAGTTGGTGATAAGGAGATATTGAAGGTATCTCCATAGAAAGGGATCATCCATTTTCGTAAAAGGGGGAAATTAAGTCTAAGATACATCAGACCATTCATAATCACTGCTAGAGTTGGTGAGGTGGTGTATAGATTGGAACTTCAAGATGAGCTGCATGGGATTCATCCTACCTTCCATGTGTCTCACCTATAGAAGTGCCTGGCAGAAGGCAAGGTCGTTATTCCTCTTACTGATATCAAGGTAGATGCAAGGTTGAATTATATGGAACAACCTGTAGCTATCCTTGATCAGAAGGAGAAAGAGTTACGAAATAGGTGATTAGCCAAGTGAAGCTACAGTGGAAGCATCATAAGGTGCAGAAGTAACCTATGAATCAGATGAAGAAATGAAATGGCACTACCCAGATCTCTTTATGGAGTAATAGGTTTCGAGGACAAAATGTCACACCTCGAGAGGCGTACCAAAAGGGCATGCGTGTGACGGTGGTAAAGGAAGTTGGATTGTTCCAACAATTATCAAATCATGGATACCATAGTTAAGTTTTTAATGGTAAAATGTTATTACATTGATATTAATAGAAGTCTTAAAATTAAAAACATAGACAATAATATCATAACATATTTTAAAACATTAACAAAAGATTTTAATCAGTAGCGGAATTTGGTCCCAAAAGTGGAATCCAAACTTGATATGTTTTCCGTTAAAACCCTTTTCATTCTCATGCATGCTTAGTTACCTGAAAAACATGCCCAAAAGTGTATCAGGAAAAAGCTGGTAAGTTCACAGATTTAAATAAAAATATTAATAAAGTTTCCTTTTATAGAAAGATATGAACGTCCCAGAATCAACCCCTTGATTGTCAAGTACTAGCTAGTTCCACTAACTATGATCGCAACCAAGAGCCCATAATCAATCCAAGACATAATTGTCCCTCAAGTTCCTTTCAACATATATTCCCTCCGTATAAACTGACTGACGTGACCTATCACGAGGGGCAATTGTCAAACCCAATAGATCTACCAATATATCCTGTGGCCCCTCAACGGTTAATGATTATAGTCGAGGGTTGTCATGCACAAATAACAAAATAACTCAAGGCCATCATAAACATCATGCAGTTGTTTCACCATTAAATCATATCATACATAAAAATATTATAGCAAGTTTTTCCCCTAAAATAGTAAATAAAATCGTTATTTAAATATAGAGGTTATGAAAACTCACCTTGAATGCGACAACAATAATCTAGCAAAGACAAGCCCAAAGATATAACCGACCAATTAACACCCTAAACCCGAAGGATCCATTAATTGTCAAATAACCGACCTATCACGATGGGTTTATTGTCTGTTATGTATGATTGGATGTTATGATTGTTTGCTAAGTCTGCTATGAATGGTCCGATATTATGATTGCTTGCGGGTTAGATATGTATGTTTGTTGTTTTTGTCTGTTTGAATTTTAGAAACCTTTAAGTGTGTGATGGTCCAGCTTCATCAACACTTTTTTGGACTTCAGCTATGGCCTTCAATGACTCTTCAATATCCTTCTCAGTAATATGATCTTTTTTAGCTTCCTTGACTTGGTCGGTCATAGGAGTGATCTTCATTGCATTCATGCAGTTTATAATGTGTTCAGCAAAATATTGTACTGCACTGTTTTGATCATCATACTTACCCTGGATGGAGAGGTGAACCATTGATCCAAGCTTTGCACATCAATGTTGCTAACCAATGTGGTTACAATATGATTCCCTTTAAGAACTTCAAGGTTGTTGTTTTCTGAGATCCCTGGGCCTGTGATTCCTTTTATATGTGTTAATGATTACTAGTTTGTCTCTAGTCTTTGCTTTAGAGTAGTATTCATATACATTATGCCTAGTATTCTCAGCAAGTGTATGAAGTAGCAGTAGTCACCCTTGCATAAGACATCTTCTATTGCAGTGAATGTCTTGGTCTTCAAAATGAAACATAAGAGGGATGTAGCAGTTTAATCTCCACTGGATCAAAAAGTCTGATGTCAGCTGCTTCTTTACCTTCAAGCTTTCTCACCAACACTACTTCAAAGTGTGTTTCATCATAGTACCACTTGGTGATTGGATGATTGTATTAGTTACCATCAATTTTCTTCATGATTAACTTCAAATTTGATGGTCTCATAGGGTATCCAACCCTTTCCAAAATTTCACTATCAATATGAGATGATGTTTCTTCACTTTGCTTTTTTTGCTTGCTTGCCAACTATTCTTCTCTTCTTAGTTTGGTCAAGTGAAGTTTATCTTCTCTATCTGCTTTGGCTTTCATCTTATGATAGTGTCTGCTCATGTAAGATCGCATAATATGATAGAAATCTGCTCTCCTGGGATTATTGGTGTGATTGACTATCCTCAATTGCATCAGGTCTAATCTATCTTCATAGCTCAAAGATCCTATTTGGGATTATGTATGATATGTATTGGACTAAGCCAGATACTCTCTTGATAAGTATTGCATCCTAGATTTCATCATATTTCCAAGCAACAATCTTCCTTTCATTAGCAGATGTTGTCAGTGTTATCCTATCATACAACTTCACAAAGTTGGTGTTTTCATTTATCATCTCCCTCACCTCATTACCTTCTGACCAAAGCCTATGAGGCATAAACTGTCTGGGTTCTTTAACAGGATGTAGCTTGGGTAGGGCTTTATGATATGTTGATAATGATGATGTTGGATGAGGTCTTGTAACCTGTGGCTTCAATGCACTTGCCAACATATTTTTGTAGATTTCTCTAGCAAGATCTTTCATCTGTGACAAATATTTGCCTGCATATGATCTGTAAGGCATCCTTGTATGACTCAACCAGCTTTTAACCTAGGAGTAGGTCATTTTCTCAATTTGAGGATCCTTTGGCAGGTTCTTTTGGAACTCTTACTGATCTTTAATTTTTGTTTGGTCATATGAGGCTGATGCAACCTAAACAACGTGTAGAAGTACAATTAAAGAAGTCTTCCGAAGACAAATTGAAGATCTTTCGAAGCTTAAGTATGAAGAACTTCCGAAGGAAAACTAAGTCTTTTAAGACTAAGTAGTTTTCCTTTTGAAGTATATGAAGAACTTCTGAAGGTAGAACCAAGTCTTCCGAGACCAAGTAGTTCTCCTTCCAAAGCATTCACACTTAGAAGATCCAAGACAAAGTCTTCCAAAGAATGAACTCATGAAGACTTGGCGAAGACTCGGAAGAAGTTGATTCTTCCAAAGTATAAATAGGCCTCGGAAGAATTTATTCTTCCGAAGCCATTTGCCTTCGGAATAATCAACTATGAACTAGTGGACATAAGTATGGGTTGTCTGACATCCGCTGCCAACTCTAATACACCGTATGGCGCTTTCCCATACCCATGCAATTGACCATACTTTAATCCATTGTTCACCTTTATCAATTAGTACAGTTACCATACTTGGTAACAATAGGTAAGTCATGGACCTGTCATGACTACCTAATCTCGGATAATATTTTATCTAGATACTTTACTTCTAGTAATGTAGTATTTGTCTAGTGGTAAATTCTAGTTGGTTTTCCAAGTATAACCGACTTTAGGATGTAGTATACACTATCTCAGGTCCTTGTATTTCTCTTTATGCTTCGTAACACTTGTAATAGAACTTGAGAGCTATATACAACATCCTTGAAAACCCTACTTCTCTGTTCTTGTTCTTAGTTCTATCTCAGTTACTTGTGTTCTTAGTATCATCTATACAAACCCGTTTCTGCATTTGATCTTTTAAATGTTCTAAAACTCTCCTCATTATGAGACTGATTGTATTGACCATCCCTTTAAACGGTCATGCAATTTATTTGTATCTCTTGTATGTTTGCTCAGACTCATTTTTCATTACTTCCTGGAAGTCCTTGAGCAAGTCTTTAACCATAGAGAGGTTAAGTTGCATGAAAGTGTCATATGAAAAGCCTCTTGATGTTAACTCAATTCCTATGAGTGTTTCAGGATCATCACGGAACAGGTCTTGAATGTTTTGCATCTCATCTTCATCCTGTTCTTCATCTTCTTCTTCAAAATCACTTAGAATGATAATGGGCTCTATTTGTTAGTAATGTGTTTGATCAATGTCACTTTCTTTTAACACTACAGCCTTTGTTTCTTTCTGCCTTGATTCATATTCATCAATTGGTTCAACTTTAACCTTGAGAAGTTTGAGTGGTGGAGACTCAGGTTCTTCTAACTCTTGAACCTTCTATTTTCCTTTCTTCAAACAAGCCAAATACAGTATCTTTCTTTTTCTCTCATAAGTTTTCATTTGAGGCTGCGAGGATGATGCTTGATCTTTTGATGTTTCAGTTTGCACCTTTATTGATTCTACAAACTGTCTTATTAACTCCTTTTGTTTCTTTGATAGTGGGTTGACAAGTATGATGCTTGATTCTGTTGTTTGAGTATCAGGAGTGTGAAAATGCTGTCTAATAATAGGTGAATAGAGAATGTTTTCAAATGGATTAACTTCTCCAAATAATTCATCCATTGAAAAAGTATCCTCATGGATAATAATTGCCTTTTCAGTTTCCCATGTGTTGATTTCTTCAGCTTGAGACATGATTTGTATAACAAATTCTTCACTCAGGTCTTGTTCTTGACCTACTAAATTTTCTTTCTCATTCAG
This sequence comes from Flaveria sonorensis, assembly GCA_025506505.1. NCBI lineage: Eukaryota > Viridiplantae > Streptophyta > Magnoliopsida > Asterales > Asteraceae > Flaveria > Flaveria sonorensis. Next base: position 28,610,327 of record CM046426.1, read on the forward strand.
ATGAGTGTCTGTATGTTCCAATTCTCTGTTCAGCCTTATTATCTTTTCATTTTAAGCATATATCTTCTTCTTCAACTCATCTATCTCAGCATCTTTAGCATCTATCTGCCCAAATCTTAATCTTTTGCCTTCACTTCTTCTTATGATTGTTCTAGTTGTTGTTCTAGGAATTGAACAATCAACTTCTGTGCTTTTTAATCAGCTGAAAGTTTCTCAATTTCTTTATCTTTACTCTTTAATTTCAACTTTCGTGCTCTGTTATTGGATTTTTCAATCAGCTTGTTGTACTCGGTGAATAAGAACACTTTTGAGTACTCTATCTCTTCCTCAATAGGAATATCACTTGTTTGTTCATCACCTTCAATTTGCTCAACAGGAGAACTTTGTTCTACTTGATCAACCTCATGCATTGATAATGTACCAACTTCTTCTTGTTGAGTTTCTTGTTCTGCTAGTGATGCATCAATGTCTTTTAAAAGAGATGATAGTGTTTGTTGATCTGAAAAGTGTGGGCTTTGAGGTGAAGAAGGCATGTGATGTTCAACATGAAACTGTTCTTGTTCTTACACATCTTCTGGTGCTTGTTCTTGTTCAATGATTGGTTCTCGTATGGGCGTAGCTTATTCTTCTTGAATGATTGGTGTAGGTTGGATCTCTGATAAACACTAAGTTTGCCATATCTGTAATGAAGAAGAATGTGTTAGTAACTTGTATGATAATGATGTATGATGTTTAATACGATGAAATGTTGATCAAGTGTTCATAGGACAGTTGTCATTGTTATGAAATGATGACATATGTATATTGAACACAGTGAGTTTGTCAAAGTGTATGTTTGTTTAAAAACACCCGTTGGATCAGTTTGACTTTTAACAGGTCAATTTTGGTCAATTTTAATCTTGTAAATCTAGTTGATTTCAATTTATTTTGATCCAAATTGTTTAACACTATGTTTGTTTCATTACAATGAGTTATATGTTTCATATCTTGTACTGATTTTATTTCATAACAACATCAAATATGAATTTTAGTTTGACTTTTGAAGTCAAAACCTACCATTCAATGCACATTGAATACATAAGCATTTAATGTTGTTGTGGTCAGTGTTATGCCAAATTAACTTATTTTATATGTTTGTAACTAAATTTTGAACATATTTACAAAGTTATAACATATTTCAAGTCATTTTAAATTTTTTCAAAGATCAAAAAATCAATTTTGAATAATTTTGGCATGAACATCATGACTGTTCATAAACCCGATGAACATTTAATCAAATTTCTTCACAACAACAGTCCTAATACATGCGACTATGATCATCTAAAATATATTCAATGATTGATTTCATTTAAAACATCAAATGATTCATGTTTGGTCACAGTTCATTGTTCGACTTAGGTTTTGACAATGTCAGAATCATAATTGAAGAACTAAATGTTTTAATGATTGTTTGAATATTAGAATCATGTTGTTATACTTATTTAATCTGCAACCAGTAGTGAAATCAAACAAATATTGGGGTTTTAAGGGTTTAGTGCACTGTTGAATGTTTTAAAACTTTGATTTTTCTCTCTTACACTCATGATGAATGATACTAAGACAAGTATTGAAATATATATACTACGAACAAAATTAATGTCCGCTGTGTATACAGTGTGTGTGCGCTGTGTGAATAGTTTAAACTTAAAATTTAATTTTAAGTCATGCGCTGTGAAATGCACATGCACTGTGGGTACAGTACGTCCACTGTACACTTTTTAAGTGGTACCCTTGATTGTTTTAGTACTGTGTTCATAGCGGATGTCCATTTGGTCATGCGCTGTGCACACTTGTGTGATAAAAATTCACAACTGATGACTAATCGTCATATGTTGTTTGTTGCTCACTGTTCACAAAGCTGATGAAAATTCGTTCATGCGCTGTGAACACTTTGATGATTGTTTGATAGTTCACAGTGGATGACCAATTTGTCAAAAATTTGTTTATTTTAAAAATTTTGTTCATCAGCTATGTAAATTAATACATACGCTGTAGAGACTTAAAAAATTTAATGTTGGATAAAAAATGATAATCTTTGATTAAAAATTTGAATGTTTGTTAAAATTATAAAATTTTAACATGATCTATATATGGATGTTAAATATTATCACTCACAAGCAATATTGTGCATGTAAATGTGTCAAACTGTTGTGTATGAGTGCTTGCTTGACTAGGCTTTATTTAAAACTTAAAATTTTAAAATTTTAAATTTAAAATGTATGATTGAGCACATATTCTGCTGCCTTTGATATTTCCATGTTTATTTTTCTCCCCCTAAATTTTTTCATATTTATAAAATGAAAAAAATTCGAAATTGTTTTAATGGAAATTATCAAGGTCCAATTTGATTGTTAGCATGATAAAAATTTAGAAGGATAGCATTTTATCTAACTAAAATGGATGATTTTCATGCTTGGACATGAATCATTTGCACATAACATGAGATCATACTAGTCTTAAATCCTCATTGAGTTGATTTGATGATTTTGAGAATAGACATAGACTAATACAATGGTGATTGTAGATATTGTGATCCACTTAAACACATGCATGGTATTAATGATTGATCGAAACTGTGAGTGATTTTCATATTTTGGGTAAATTTGAATGATTTGTAAGTACCCCATATTTGATTGTATGTTAAGATCAATCCTCCTCAAGATATGCCATAAAGCACTTTCAATACTTATAACCTAGCTACTTCAACTCATAAATTATTAATTTTATCCATATTGTTTGATCCATATTGGAATTCTTTTTCACTTCACTTTGGAAGGTGATCCTCTTTTGGGATTCTTTTGATTCATTCACAAGGAATGTAGTCTAAAAGACTTTATTGATTGTTCATCCAGCATGTTTATCATTAGGACTCTTTTTGGATCATGATGTAGGTCATTCAGGTCAATGCTCAGCACAACAAAGAATGCCTTTGTGTACTCCAGGTCTATGAAAATCATAACAAAGGAGACACTTTTATGATTGAGCAATTTATAAACTGTTTCACTTGGTGTATAGTAGTTACTTTACAAGCAATCTATATTAGATAGACCAATACTCACGATAAACCAAGATGTGTGTTTCTGACCACACAATCATGAGAATTTAGTTCTTTACTGTTGTATGTGATGTTAGGTGTCCCATGCTAAGCCTATCCACATATCAAATAAAGTATTGTTAGTCTTTATTAGTGGAATATGACTCAAGTGAAGAAGTAATCTAGTGTACTATCATTTCTCATGAGTGGTTATGTGTGATTCAAATTGTTTGTTAATTGAAAAACATGAATGTTTGTTTGATATCTTGATTTTGAAAAGATGTATGTTTGATGTTAAACTTGGACTTTGACAAAATCAAGCTTGTTTGATATTAATGTTTTGACAACATTAGTTGTTTGGTTCATACTGAACCACAAATTCAAATCATGTTGAATCAAATGGTTTGGTAAATAGGTCAGCCAATTGATTGTCAGTATGGACTTTGATCAACTTTATCAGATCCTTTTCTGAGCAATCTCTCAGAAAGTGATATCTGATATCTATGTGCTTTGTTTTTTAATGTTGAACATGATTGTCAGTGATAAACATGGCAGTAGAGTTGTTGACATAATCAAGAATTTGGTTTTGAATCCAAAACACTTGAGAACAACATGAAGAAGCAGCTATATATTCTACTTTAGTTGTTGACATAGAGACATTTGTTTGTTTTTTGCACTGCCAGGAGATCAATCTTGATCAAAGAAACTGACATCCTCCTGTAGTTGATTTTCTATTGTTGTTGCATCCACTATAATCACTATCAATGTATGCAAATAAAGAGAAATCTTCATCTTTGGGATACCATAGGCTAAGTGCTGGTTTGCCTTTCAAGTATCTGGAGATTCTCTTTACAGCATTTATGTGTGATTGTTTTGGATCTGCTTGGTATCTGACATTGAGATCACCTATGATATTCTCTAAAGGATGATCTTTATGAACTCTGGTGGTTTCAATCTGATCAACAGGGAGAGTTGAATCAAGATTAGTGATTTTTTATTTAGGTGTTGATGGGTGGGCAAGGGTATTTGATATTGTTGGATTATCTGGTTGTGTGGGTTCATTGAATGTTTGTGGTGAATCATGAAAGAAATCTAAGCTTTCAACATCATGATGTAAGGCCCCGTTCCCAAAGACCTCACAGTTGGACATTCACAGCATTTTTCATATAGGATAAATACATTTCATAAAAACATCGCAGCGGATTAAGTTATCAAAAACCATTCATGCATTAATATTTAATGTTGCTAAATAATACATCATTGTATTTTTAGAGTTACAAAAGAATCTTTCAGTTGTATTACAAAACAACAATATCATCGTGCACTAATGGATGCCAGTCTTTGCCCGCCAAGTAGCCTCACCTGCGTGCTATCCTCAGCAACATCCTCACCTGCCAACTGATATGCATATAAAAAGTCAGCGTTGCTGAGTGAGTTCTAGTTTAATAATATAGAAAAATATGCTTTGTAAACTTCATTTGGTGATCATTCATCAATATACATAATCAATCATAAAGTGATTCATTATCTTTCTTTCTTTCATTATCTTTCTCTTTCATTAACTAGGATTGCACAAAGCAAGAGCCTACATTGTTGGTTGGCAACAGATGCCGAACCCCTGTCGATAAACGTTTATCATGGTAGCTAACCCATCGACAATTGATCCATGCTGTAAGACACGAAGCCTGCTCATGAACTAGGATCCTATTCATTCATTAGTTAGTCCCCAGGATTAGACCCTAGATGTGCATCCTTATGGGCTATACAGCCGCACATCAGTTGAGCTAATGACAACAAGGTCGTGCACCTCCATGCATTTTGCTTGCAAGGCTTTTCATTCATCATAAAGGGCCCGGGGTAACATTCATTAAGTGTAGATGCTTCTTTTAAAGATTAACATTTGTCTTTATATGTCTTTTACATTTTTGTCATAGTATAGGGACTTTTATTGTAAATATGTTCCTTTGTTTTCTGATTAGTATAAATAGGCTGAATATGTATTGTGTAGGTAGACATCTAGAGACATCTAGAGACATCTAGAGATTAGACTTTCAGTTTAGACACTTTGTATCTGTTACTTACACTTTGTATTCTGCTCTACTAATCAATGAAAACTTCTATGATTTTTGTTGATTTCGTGTGTTGAATTGAATACTTCTGTGTATTAAATTGAATTGTGTTCTTATATCATCACAGATCGATCCATTTTGAGCTCATCAAATGGTATCTGAGCTTTCGGTTCAGTGATTGAAGCTATTCTTCAACTGTTGAACACTCATAATCACTTGAATCTATGATTGATAAACAATTCAGTCTTAAAATTGTTGAATTAAGATCTGTTTCATCATCAGAAACATGATTTGATTCATAATTAGCAGTACAATTCATTCAAATCTGTGAATTTGAGCAAAAAGTCTTCGAACTGTTCTTAGTTTGTTCGAACTGTTCTTTGAATCAAAACATTAATTTTTGTTGTTAATTGATGAAATTGATGTTAGAGGATTGTTAATCGATCGATTTCAGACCTAATTGGTGAAATTTAGATCAATTAATCAAGTTTTGAAGAAATTGAAAGAATCTGAGTTCGTTGAAGCTGATGAATGTGGCACATTAGGTCAGAAACACTGCTGAAAATCGTCTAAGTGATAGGCGCGTAACAACTGTTTAGGCGCTTTACAACTGTTCGGGCGTTTTTCAGTTAGGCGTTTTACCACTGTGGTCGCATTTCAACTGTTGGGACACTTTAGGCGTATCACCAGAAACCTAGTTCCAGGCGTTTTTCAACTGTTGAAGAGTATTTGTTGTTTGGGTGTTTTGACACCCAGACGCCTGACAACTGTTTGGGCGTATCACAACTGTTCAGACGCATCTCAGCTTGGGCGTTTTTGGATTTTTTCTAAGGCAATCCCTTAGACGTTTCAGGGTCAAAGTCAAAAGGTGTACCCCAACTGTTTGGGCGTTTCACTACTGTTTGGGCATTTTACTACTGTTTGGACGCATCAGCTTTCACACTTAGAAATTTTCAGAAATTTTTCAGAAACTTTAAAAATCCAAAAATATTTTCATTTTATTGTTTTAATTCAAAACATTAAAAACAACAAAAACAAATCACTTTTAAAAATCAAAAATTAAAAAATGGTAAAATCAGAAGACTCAGAGAACCGAGTTCCCAAGCTGAAGAATAGAGCAGATTTCAAGAATTGGTCATTGAGATTAAAACACCATCTGAATTCTATTGATACTGATTTATGGAAATCAATAGAAAAAGGTACTTACATTCCAATCACATCTGATGGACCTGATAGAGGATTTGTGTATACAAAGGACTCTACTGAACCTTATCCAGAAGATGATCTACAAGGAGAAGACCTCAAAAAAGTTAAAAATGATATTAAAGCATATTCCTTAATGTGCAAAGGTCTACCTCTTGAAGTTCTTACAAGGCTTGATGGTTATCAGACTGGATACACCATGTATAACGCCTTGAAAATAATATGTGAAGGTGGAAAAGAGATTCAGGATCTGAAAAAGCAAAAGCTAAAGAGACAATTAGAACTTTTTGAACATTTGTCTGGTGAAACAATAAATCAGATGATGAACAGATTTGTTCAACTGACTACAGAGATGTCGACTGCAGGGATCAAGAATGATTTAACAGATCTTAACTTACAGACTTCTCAATGCTCTTCCATCTTTATGGAAGCAAACAGTCACTCTGTTAAAGCATACTGAGAAATTTCCAATGGATCTAGATCTCTTGATTACTAAAATAGAATCTGTCAAAATTGATGAAAGTTCTAGAAACAACGACAGAGCAGCTTCGATGTCACAATATAAGTATGTTACTTCTCCAGCAAACACTGTGGAGAATGCATTCATGGCTAAGAATAAAACTTCACCAGAAGATGAGGGTGATTTATTTGTTGGTGCAGGGTTCTTCACTGATTCTACTTACACAAGTGCTCCTGCCTATACAAATCAAAATAAACCTCAATCTCCTCCTATGCCTAAAAGTTCTAACTCTTAAGTAGAGACTCCATCTATTAACTCTGCTAAATCTAGCAAAGCTAATGATGTAATAAACATCTTATTACAAGATTAAGAGTCAAAAACTGCTTTTACTGCATTTATGGCAAGTTTTCAAGCATACCAAGGTAGCCATTTAACTCAACTTGATTTTGTTTTGCAGGATTTATTTGAAATGGATCCAGACGATGTTGAGGAAATGGACTTGAATTGGCAGATGGTAATGATAGCATACAGAACTCAAAAGCATTCCTATGTCAACAAAACCTATAAACCAAGTGCAAACAAGACAGTAGGTTTTGACAAGTCAAAGTCAAGATGCTTTAACTGTAATAGCTATGGTCATTTCTCTAAAGAGTGCAAAGCTCCAAGGAATAAAGGAGGAAATGGTCAATCAAGCTCAAGCAATCAAAGGTTTTAGCAATCGTCACAGAAGGCATTTTAGAAACCTTATCAAAGCCTACCAATGCCAGAATTGAAAGATGATTCTAAAGCAACAGAGGAACCCAAGAAAGCTATAGTTGTCAATATTACTATTGGTTATGATTGGAGTGCCTACGCTAAACAATTTACTGCTGATCTAACTTCCAATTTATCTCTTGTTGCAGAAATACAAAAGGAAGATTGGTCTGAAGTTAATGATCCAAAAGCTGATGGAAACTCTGAGAACGAGGAAGAGTATTATGACTGGAGTGATAAGTCTGATCCCAAGGAAGATTCAGAGGAAGTTGCTTTGATGGCAAAATCTGATCAGCCAAAGGTTGAAAGCTCTAACTCTGAAACGTCTCCTCCTAAATATTCTGAAATTCCATCAGAAGTCAGAGAAAAGTTATGCACAAAGTCTTGCTTCGAACATGTCGAATACTACAGAAATTATTCTTATAAGATATGTGAAAAACTTAAGCAAGAAGAAAAAATGCATAACAAGCTGAAAAAGGATCATAAAACATCTGATGACAAGATTATCTCTCTTCAAAATTCATGGAACAAAACTCTAAGAGAACTTGAAATTGTACCAAAACAACTCGAAGAGATGACGAAAAATATTGAACTGGAGAATATAGCTCATGCAGCTACTCAAGTTGATCTAGCTAAAGTTAAAAGTTCTAAAACCATTATGGAAAAGCTGGTAAATGTTCGTAAAGATAAACAAAAGGCAGGATTGGGTTTCACTCATGAACCAATGCCTGAATCAATAACGAATACTTTACCAGAAAACTTTAACACTCACGATCACTCTCCAAAAAACAAAGCAAAACTCAAAGCATATCAGAACAAGACCAAGATGTCTGAAAATGAAGAAGAGAAAACAAACGTAGAAATTTTTGAAGAAAATGATATTGAAAAAATTAAAAATGGTCATCTGGTTAAAGTTAAATCTTATGAACCAAGACCATAGAACAAGAAAAATTATGTTCCTAAAGAATCAGTTTTGGAAGAAATGAGTACGATGACAGAAAACAAAGCTAGAAATGATGAAGAAACATCAGAAGATTCAAATTCATTTAGTCTAAATAACCCAGAATTCATAAAATGGTAAAAAGACCAGAAAAAGAAAGAATGTGAAAAAGAATCTTCAACTGAAGATGTTCAATCTAAACAAACAACTGGTTCAAAATCAAAGAATCAGAGACGAAGAAGAAAGATAAATAAAGCCAAAAATGATCAATTGAAAATTCAAGAAAATCAGGCAAAAGAAATAAATCAGAAAACAAAATTAAAGCCGATTAAATTTGTATCTGCTAGTTTGTTGAATGTGAACTCTATTCAAAATGTTAAAGAAAAACCTAAAAACAAATCTACCTCTGATCTGAAAACGGGTTCAGATTCTAAGACTTCCGCTGTAGCAAAAAGATTTGTATCTAAGGAAAACAAGAATGAAGTTCATGCTTAAAAACAAAAACAAATTGTGCAAAAGAAAAACATTTCAAATCAAAAGCACAATTCTTCAAATCAAAAACAACAAATTAACACTTTGACACCTAAAAGTAACCAAGTTTCTTTTATCTGAACTGACATTTGATGAATGTAGTCAAACATTCATGGAAATGGGTCATCCTAATCAATTTCCAAAGAAACAGTTCTTCAGAGCCCGTGTATTCAACCACTGGAAACTTCTGTGCTATATATTCCAACATTGTATGTCCAAGAGGAGTGTAGGATTGAATTCTTTCCCTGTTGACATTGCTTCTCTGATAGTAGCACTGGCAACAAACAGGAGATTTAATATGTCCAAGTGGATCATGAATGGATTTATTTTCAATTTCGAAAAGGGCATAAGGAATAAGTATATGATGTATCCAAGATTCCTTCAATGATCATTAATGAAGAATATCCTGACATAAGGGTAAATGGTTTTAGTGGAGAAACATTGATTCTTGAACACATGTCAGAGATATCATATAAAAGATTGTCTATGGTGATAGGTACTCAGAATGTTCCTCTATTTGATTACATCAGGAATGTGGCAAATGATGAAGTTGATATCACTATAGATCACTATCATCTAACTGAAGAAGAACCACTAGATCCAGCTGATCTTATTGAAGAAATTCCAGCTGATGATGACGAAGAAGATGAGTGAGGAGAATAATATGTTGAAAGGTGAACTAAACAAGTTGAAAGAAACTCAAAAGTCTCCATCTCCTGAGGTAATAATTATGTCTGAGGTTGCTCCAGTTGAGGTTGAAAAGATTCAATCTGTAGATAAAGGGAAAAGGAAAATGGATGAGATTGATGTTTCAGTTTTACCTGAATCATCTTCGAAAATACAAAAGGTGAATGTTGAAGAAGGCGAAGCTGACATTCAAGAGACGATCGGAGCTCTAGATGACATAGAGTCTGAATTTGATGATGATTGGTACAATGAAGTACTTGATGATAAAGACATTCATGAGGCTAATGTTGAAGAACATTTTTCTCCAAGTGGATTAAGCCATGATGACATACCTGTTGATATTGAAGATAGATATAATTATCTGGTGAAAATGAAATACAACAGAGTATTCTTAGATGGATTAACTGTCTCACAGATCAATGAAGAATTTGAAAAGTGCATAGTAGCTGAGTCAAGTGCACCGATTGATCCTAATGAGATTGTGGTTGAGCATGGTGAATGGAATCCACTAAGTGAAAGTATAAATGTTGAGGATATTCCAACATCAGAATTGCACCATCCGAATCCAGACGTCATGAACGTAACCATGTTAAGGATGTGGTTGCAATCAAGGAACTATCCTTGGAAGAAATTGAAAAGATTACAAGCTAAATCCTTAAGAAACTTAGTGAGAAGCTTTCAAGAGACTGAGAAACAAACAAACAAGATGATCATTCTAGATACTAACAATCCTCAGTATTTAGAAATAACTAAAAGAACAAGGATTTTAAAGCCACATGAGATTAAATCAATGGCTATGGATAGTTCAAGATATGAAAGAAGAAGAGAGCTAATAAAAATGTTTCCATAAACAGAAAGACAAAGATATGATGTTTCTTTGGAACAAAGGCAATTATGGAACAACGCCGATCTGCGGGTGACCTTGTATGAAATGTTTTACAAAAAGGACAATCTATCTCAGAGTTATTAAATGCTATGATTGTTCCTGACACAACAAAAGAGGTCCAGATCATAGCTTGGAAATATGATGAAGTGTTTGATGCATTTTTTATTAAGAAAGTTAATGCTATATGTGACGTGTATCACTTTTTCTCAAGCATTATCAAGCTCCCAGTACAAGATCTGAAAGAATTAGCAAAATTGCCTTTGATAAACCATTCTAAAGCTAAGCATGGAGAGATGTTTGTAGAGCTTATTCATCAAGGAATAAACAGAATGCCATCCTTCTTGCAAACATGTTGTGATCAAGAGGATAAAGAATATTTCCAAAAGTTAAAGAAAAAGAAAAAAGGAGTAGAAAAGGATGTGGGTGAAGAAAAGTTCCTTGATGCGTATAGTGATGCATTTTTTTGAAAAATTACTAATCCGGGACTTAAAGTAATTGAAGGATCACAGCAGTCCAAACCAATCCTGAGATGGTTTTATAATGCTGATACTTTTTAGATGAAGTTAGTTCGAGACTTGAATGATTGGGACAATGAGATGATCACTTTGTTTGGAGTATTTGAACTCAAATTACTTCATCCGAGTTATATTTCATTTTTGTCCATTCAGAAGTTTGAGAAGGTATTTCCTGAGAATGCAGAAAATGATAAAAAATATTTTCTATCCATCATCAAAGTTATGAATGTAGCAATGGAAAGAATATCTTTGAGGAAAGCAATGACGTATGCAAATATAGTAAAGAAAGATCTCAAAGACATTGACTTTATGAGAATATCAAGTAAAGGTGTACTGGAAGTTTATTGCAAAGATAACCCAAATCCAACAGAGTGCTATGCAAATGTGGATATAGCCGGATTATCTAAGAAATGTTGGAAGTGATGAAGTCTATGGAGATAAAAACAAATGAGAAGAAGCCTGAACAAGGTGTGCTTGCTGAGAAATTTAAAGCTGTAATTGCAAAGGCTATAAGGGAGCAAGAGACTTACAAGGAGAAACCAGTATTCAAAGTCAAGGAAGAACCTGAAGACTTCTTTGATGTTTGAAGACTGAAGATCAAGCTGGAGACTAAAAACTTGACTAAAGATTAAAGGATGAAGACCAGATTGAAGATTAAAGATTGAAGCTCTGAAGTGTGACATCCGGTAATTTTCCGTTACCAAATTCCGTTAGTTCCGTTAAGTCTTGCATACACGTGTCGGGAGCACACACTAGTTGTCGTTGAACGTTGGTGACTTAATAATAATTAATAATGTTAAACAATAATTTCTATGTTGATTATTGGTTATGCTTATGTGATTTAAATGTTAACTGTAATTTTATCGCGTAACGTGGAAACGTGTATATTTATTTCGTGTGTTTTGTGGCAAATGGAAATTATGCATGATTATTATTTGTGACTAATGATAATTGTGTTTAGTAGTTAAAAATTGTTTAAAAACTATTCAAAGAGGCTAATTTTTATAAAATACAAAATGCAAAGGTTTAAAGGGTATTTATGCAAAATTAAATTAATAAAACAAAAACTCTAACCCTAACCACCATAATCGGCAGCGATCGACCTCCCCTCTCCCTCTCCTCAAACAAGCAATCATCTTCGGTTTTGGTCGATTACAAGGCATAGAACACGTTGGAATCATCAATTGCAAGCCATTACACGTTTAAAGGTTAGATTTTTATATGTTTTTGATGATTCTTCATGTTGGCCAAATGTTCCATGCGAAAACTGCAATTGGTGGTCGATTGATGCCTAGTTGTTGATGTTAATGTGTTTACTAGATAGATTACATGTTAATTAACGTCAAGTATGCAATAAAGGTTGGATTTTTACAAGTTTTTATTGAAATTACATTAGGGCCGAAACCCTAACTCGAAAATCTGAATTTGATGTTAGTTGTTGGTTGTTTGTTGATGCTATTATGTTAGTTGGATTGTATAGATGCTAGTTAACGTCGATTTTGCAAGAAAGCTTTGATTTTGATTCATGGTTCATAGGTTACTTAGAATAGTAACTTTATTTTGCATGAATTGTTGATTTGATGATGTATGAATGTTATGGGTGTGTTTGTGATGATGATTAGATGCTAGGTTGATGATATGAACAATTGAAAAACAAGAAGATGTCTTATAGTTCATACATAGCTAAAAATAGTAACTTTTGGTGTTGAACGTTGATGAATCATGATGATTAGGTGTTGTTGATCATGTTTAGATGTTGTCATGGACTTGAATTGGTATGTAAATTATGAATCCATGAATGTCTTGGATGTTTGATGAAATTGGGATGTACTTTCCCAAAAGGGAAACTTTAATTGTGCAAATCCTTGAATTGGATGATTTGAGCATGTTTGGGATATTAGGATCATGCTAGTGTGTTCATGGATGGTTTCTAAGGTGATGAAATATGTTGTTTAGGTTATAGGGATGTTGATTTGGTTTGTTACCTGTTTTGGCCTGTTGTGATTCGCATGACTTGTATGATATCTAGTTGTATGATGATCTAGGTAGTACGTGTGGATAATGAAGTGCTATATGTAATCAAGTGGTATGTTGATCATGTATGATATGCTATTGTGTTAGTATTAATGAGTTATCACCTATAATGTCACCAACGGGTCAAACGGGTCAACTGGGTCAAATGTGTCTTGCATTTCTTAAACCTTGAGTCTCTTGGTTTGTAGAGCACTTAGGGTTTCATGTTGATTCTGTGTACACATGCTTATGTACTCTTGTGTTCTAGGTGACCTTTGAAGGTTGTCTTTCCCCTCTTTCTTTCAAGTTAAGCTCTAAGTTAATTCTTGCGCGCATCAGGTGAGTTCTTGCCCCACTCATTTTACATAATCTCTTTTGGGGGAGATAGCATACTGTTGATCACAAACACTTTTATATATGAGTGTGTATAATATTGATATAGTGCTGTTTACCATGGAAAGTCCTCACACTTTCGGATTGTTAATATTGAATAGCGGAGAAATTTTGGGTAGTACTACTGGGTCTGACGAGCCCCACCTGTGCGACTCGAGGTCAAACGGGTGCAATTTTGTCCTAACATATATTCGTCACGACCTGGTAAGTCATGACGGGAAGCAACAAACATAACACAGTCAGCTTCGATCGCGAAATCACTATGATTAATATTTTTATGTTAATAGACTAGCTATCTATTGCAATACACTACTTATGCTTTGGAAACAGTTGATTGGTTTATATTTTAACACAAACTCTTGAACTCACCAACCATGTGTTGACTTGTTTAGTATGCTATTCTCAGGTTAAGGTTGCCAGTTGCATAGGAGCACGCACACCAGCATTGTTGAGTTGTCTACATTTGCCTTGTTTACAAATTTGGGATTATTTTCATATTAAACAATTGTGTTTGGGGCGCGTATGTTTTGCGCATTCTCTTTACATACTACTTGTTTTGGGTTTTCTGGTTTTAAAAATGCTTCCGCAGTATTTTAAACGTTAACTCTGGTTTTGTTTATTAATCATATAGAGTCGTTCTTGGTAACTAATGACTGAGATCCTGGTATGTCACGCGCCTCGCGGTAAAACCCCGCACGCAGATTTTGAGGGTGTGACAGATTGGTATCAGAGCCATTGGTTATAGGGAACTAGGTTGCATACACACACTAGACTATAACCGCACAGTTGTTAGTTACTCATCGCTTACTCTCCTTACTGATACTCATTGGCATACGCAACACGTACTTCGCAGCATGGCATCGTCGTCCAGAAATTTAGGCAAGAGACCTGCACGATCTGAGTCACCTCCTACTTCTCCCGTACCGGATAGGGGATTTAACTGGCCTCGACATCCTTATCCTCCTGGCGAGATAGACTGGGATCAGCCTTTCATACCTCCTGAGCTCGATCCTCCGCGTAACTGGGATTTCTACCCCACCTACATAAACCGTATGGCATATAGAGAGCGCGTACCACCAGTAGCTCCTACACGACCTAGGACTAGGTCATCAACCGCTTCTACTTTGCCTACACTTCCTACCTTGAGCATCCCTCTGGAGCAGGCATTTGCAGCCCTAGTAGCCACACTGGACACAGAGCGACGCGGATTAGAGGACTCACTGATGAGAACTCTGCATTACGATCTGAGATGCGTCAGTTGCGTTTCCAGGTAGAGACGCTTCAGGAGCGACTTTCGATGGCCATTGGTGGACATCATACGCTGGCAGGCAACGTGGTAGCACTTAGTGGGCGCATGGACGCACAGGATCACCATAACGTTGTGATCGATGATAGGTTTGCTGATTTAGAGGCACAACTAGCAGCACTTCAGGTTGCTGAAGCCCCTGCACCTTTGGTGGACCCTGATGAGGAAGACCCAGAAGAGGAACCCGAGGAAGCCCCCGAAGAAGAACCAGTAGAGATGGATGAGGACAGTGACGGATCTGATGTACTGGACTGATCCTACCTTTTAAATGACTTAGACTATGTAGTGTTTCTTTTCTTTGAAACCTATGTGGGAAGGGTTGTTTCCCACCCAACTGACAAACTTAAATTTTGACATTGATGGAATATTTTGTGACTCAATTGCAATTTATTTATCTTTGATTATTATTTCTGTTATAAATGTTGTGGTTGTGGTGAATGCATTATTTCTTATTGTTTACTGTACCTTGATGAGATTAATGTGTTGGATGTTACTCATTATTGTAATTGTGAATTTTAAAGTGAAATATGGACGCACGTGGAAGAGGACATGGGCGTGGTCGTGGACGTGGCGCCGGAGGCCGTGGAGCCGGAGCCATAAACATGACGCCTGCGGAATTGGCGGCATTAATTAACGAACATGTTCAGGCGGCAGTGGCTGCTGCCCAACCGGGACAACCAGCAGGTAAATGATGACAAGAGGTTAAACTGATTATCCTAGTTATTTGTCTAGGATATCTGACTAATGTTTGGGTTGTCAAAACAGGACCAGGTTCCTACAAATCCTTCATCGACTGTAAACCCCATACCTACAGCGGGACGGAAGGAGCTGTAGGGCTTGTAAGGTGGTTTGAGAAGACAGAGTCTGTCTTCGCGAAATGCAACTGCCCGCCTGCTGATCAGGTGAAGTATGCCACCGGGACATTGGAAGGCGCAGCACTTTCCTGGTGGAATGCCCAGGTACAAATGCTGGGTCAAGCCATGGCCAATGAACTACCTTGGGATGAGTTTAAGGGAATTATGACTGAAGAATACTGCCCCCGAAATGAAGTGCAGAAACTGGAGATTGAGTTCTGGCAACTCAAAATGCAAGGCTCAGAAATTGAAGCCTACACGACTCGAACTCATGAGTTAGCCACTTTATGCCCAGGGATGGTGAATGAAATGCACAAGAGGGTGGAGCATTATATACGAGGATTGGTGCCCGAAATTCAAAGTATGGTAACTGCCTCTAACCCCACTACCATACAACAAGCTATCCGAACAGCCCACAGGCTGACTGACCAGGCAGTTGAGCAAGGACGGTTACCCAAACGAGGTGCGATGGCAAGCGTGCCCGACCAGAAACGCAAGTGGGATGGTTTAAGCAACAAGGGATCGTCATCCAGCAGCCAATCTCAACCTCAACAACAGCAGCAAAGTCAGTAACAGCAACGGAAGCTCGATAACAACCGAAGCTTCAACCAGGCGACTCGCTCAAATCAAGGACCCGGTGGGTATGGTGGAAGACTGCCGAAGTGCAACCGGTGTAACTACCACCATGTGGGTCGAGGTGATAACTTCAAGTGCCAACGTTGTGGGAAGATTGGTCACGCAGCCAAAGACTGTCGGGTGAACTGATGAAGAAGCCTCAACAATCACAAGAAACTCCGAAAGGTTGTTTTGAGTGCGGAAAAGAAGGCCATTACAAACGCAACTGTCCCCAGCTAAAGAGGAATGGTAATGGCAACAACAACAATGGGAACAACAGCAATAATAACAATGGCAACAACAATAACAACAACAATGGTAATGGCAACAACAATGGTGGAAACAACAATGGAGCCAAAGGAAGAGCCTTCGCATTGGCTCAGGTGAGGCTCTAAACGATCCTACAACAGTAACTGGTAAATTTTCGGTTAATGGTTGTTTTGCTACCGTATTATTCGATACCGGAGCCGATAGAAGTTTCGTGTCCACTAGGTTCTGTAGTCTTTTAAGTGATATGCCCTCAGCCTTAGAATTAAATACACCGTAGAGTTAGCTGACGGTACACAGATTCACGTAACGCATATTCTTAGAGACTGCAAGATAGAGCTTGCTGGTCATACATTCACCATAGATCTCATGCCTGTTACACTAGGAAGTTTTGATGTGGTAGTAGGCATGGATTGGCTTTCCGATAAACAAGCAGAAGTCATATGCCACGAGAAGATCATACGGATTCCCCTTGGTGAAGAAGTCCTTACGGTCAGAGGTGATAGGAGTGGTGCGGTGATAGGCATCATCTCGTTTATGATAGCACAGAAGTTGTTACGAAAGGGTCGACTGGCCATATTAGCACTCGTCACAGATAAACAGATCAAGGAAAAGAAGATAGAGGATATCCCCGTAGTTCGTGAGTTTCCTGAGGTGTTTCCGGAAGACCTGCCTGGATTACCGCCTCATCGTCAAGTTGAATTCCAGATTGAGTTGACTCCAGGAGCCGCTCCAATTGCGAGAGCACCATACCGGTTAGCTCCGAACGAACTGCAGGAATTATCCGCCCAACTACAAGAGTTGTTGGATAAAGGGTTTATCCGACCGAGTTCGTCGCCCTGGGGAGCGCCAGTTCTATTGGTGAAGAAGAAGGATGGTACATTTCGAATGTGCATTGACTATAGGGAACTGAACAAGGTTACTATCAAGAATAGATATCCGTTACCTCGTATCGATGATTTGTTTGATCAACTGCAAGGATCAAGCTATTACTCTAAGATTGATCTGAGGTCTGGGTATCATCAGCTAAGAGTTCGAGAAGAGGACATCTCGAAGACTGCTTTCCGTACACGATATGGTCACTATGAATTTTTGGTCATGCCATTTGGGTTGACGAATGCACCTGCAGTATTCATGGACCTCATGAATCGTGTTTGCAAACCCTATCTTGATCAGTTTGTTATCGTCTTTATTGATGACATACTGATATACTCAAGGACCGAGGAAGAACATGAGAAGCACTTACGTTTAATCTTAGAATTACTTAGAAAGGAACAACTGTACGCAAAGTTTTCTAAGTGTGATTTCTGGATACGTGAGGTACAATTCTTGGGTCATATTGTCAACGAGAAGGGAATACATGTTGATCCTGCTAAGATTGAAGCGATAAAGAATTGGTCTGTTCCTAAGACACCGAGTGAGATACGATAATTCCTTGGATTAGCGAGATATTATCGACGATTCATTGAAGGATTCTCTAAGATTGCACAACCTCTCACAGCCTTGACTCACAAGGGAACAACATACAAATAGGGTGAGAATCAGGAAACTGCTTTTCAGTTGCTGAAACATAAATTGTGTAGCGCACCAATATTAGCGTTACCGGATGGTAGTGACGACTTCGTAGTCTACTGCGATGCGTCTATTCAAGGACTTGGATGTGTCCTGATGCAGCGGGATAAAGTGATAGCTTACGGCTCTAGATAATTGAAGATTCATGAGAAGAACTATACCACCCATGACTTGGAACTGGGTGCGGTAGTTTTTGCCTTAAAGATCTGGAGACATTACTTGTACGGTACCAAATGCACCATCTACACCGATCACAAGAGTCTTCAGCACATCTTTGAGCAAAAGGAGTTGAACATGAGGCAAAGACGCTGGGTGGAATTGTTAAACGACTATGATTGTGCTATTAAGTACCACCCGGGGAAAGCAAATGTAGTTGCTGATGCGTTGAGTAGAAAAGAGACTGCTAAACCTCGACGTGTTCGAGCTCTGCAACTAACGATTAGTACGCAGTTACCTGAACAAATCCGAGAGGCTCAAACAGAAGCTTTGAAAGCAGAAAACATTGGGTCTGAATCGTTAAGGGGTATGGAAAAATAATTGGAAGTAAAAGCGGATGAAATTCGTTACTTCATGGATAGACTATGGGTACCTCTACACGGAAATCTGAGAGACTTGGTCATGATTGAGGCTTACAAGTCCAAGTATTCTATACATCCTGGATCTGACAAGATGTACCACGATTTGAAGGCGCACTATTGGTGGCCTAACATGAAAGCAGATGTAGCTACGTATGTGAGCAAGTGTCTGACCTGCTCGAAGGTTAAAGTGGAGTATCAGAAACCATCTGGTCTACTACAACAACCCGAGATCCCTATGTGGAAGTGGGATCAAATATCAATGGATTTTATTACTAAGTTACCTCATACTTCTACGGGTTGTGATACAATATGGGTTATCGTGGACCGATTGACAAAATCTGCTCGTTTCGAGGCATGGAGTACCGATCTCAATCATTTCTGATCGCGATTCTCGTTTCACATCACACTTCTGGCAGTCGTTGCAGAAAGCTTTAGGTACGCGATTGGATATGAGTACTGCTTATCATCCACAGACTGATGATCAAAGCGAGCGTACTATACAGACTTTGGAGGACATGTTACGTGCTTGTGTGATTGACTTAGGGAATAACTGGGAAGTTCACCTACCATTGGTGGAATTTTCTTACAACAACAGTTATCACACTAGCATAAAGGTAGCACCTTTTAAAGCTTTGTATGGGAGAAAGTGTAGATCGCCAGTTTGCTGGGCTGAAATTGATGATAGTCAATTAACGGGTCCCGAGTTAGTACACGAGACAACTGAGAAGATTGTTCAGATAAGAAACCGCATGGCCGCAGCGCGAGACAGACAGAAAAGCTATGCTGACAAACGACGAAAACCTTTGGAATTTCAGATAGGTGACAAGGTTTTATTAAAAGTCTCACCGTGGAAAGGCGTAGTTCGGTTTAGTAAGCGAGGAAAGCTAAATCCGAGATACGTTGGACCATTTGAGATAGTGGAAAGAATTGGTCCAGTGGCCTATCGACTAGCCTTACCTGATTCATTGAGTGGAATCCATGATGTATTCCATGTTTCAAATCTAAAGAAATGTTTAACGGATGAAATGATGGTCGTACCACTGGAAGAAGTTCAAGTAGACGAACAGTTACGTTTCATTGAGGAACCTGTCGAAGTGATGGATCGTGAGGTGAAAACGCTTAAGCAAAGCAAGATACCCATTGTCAAAGTTCGTTGGAACTCGAGACGTGGACCAGAATTCATGTGGGAATGTGAAGACCAAATGAAGCTTAAGTACCCTCAGCTATTCGAAAGGACGATGCCAGCCGGCAAAGGTACTGATTAAATTTTGGGATGAAATTTCTTTCAACATGGGGATGATGTGACAACTCATCCAAAACTCACACGATTTTGATTTCCTTGTGCCAATGCAGTAGACCAGTGATGGAGCACTCACCATGTAACGCAATTTTCGGGACGAAATTCTTTCTACATGGGGATAATGTGACATCCGGTAATTTTCCGTTACCAAACTCCGTTAGTTCCGTTAAGTCTTGCATACACGTGTCGGGAGCACACACTAGTTGTCGTTGAACGTTGGTGACTTAATAATAATTAATAATGTTAAACAATAATTTCTATGTTGATTATTGGTTATGCTTATGTGATTTAAATGTTAACTGTAATTTTATCGCGTAACGTGAAAACGTGTATATTTATTTCGTGTGTTTTGTGGCAAATGGAAATTATGCATGATTATTATTTGTGACTAATGATAATTGTGTTTAGTAGTTAAAAATTGTTTAAAAACTATTCAAAGAGTCTAATTTTTATAAAATACAAAATGCAAGGGTTTAAAGGGTATTTATGCAAAATTAAATTAATAAAACAAAAACTCTAACCCTAACCACCATAATCGGCCGCGATCGACCTCCCCTCTCCCTCTCCTCTTCGAATTCAGCCCAAGAACAAGCAATCATCTTCGGTTTTGGTCGATTACAAGGCATAGAACACGTTGGAATCATCAATTGCAAGCCATTACACGTTTAAAGGTTAGATTTTTATATGTTTTTGATGATTCTTCATGTTGGCCGAATGTTCCATGCGAAAACTGCAATTGGTGGTCGATTGATGCCTAGTTGTTGATGTTAATGTGTTTACTAGATAGATTACATGTTAATTAACGTCAAGTATGCAATAAAGGTTGGATTTTTACAAGTTTTTATGGAAATTACATTAGGGCCAAACCCTAACTCGAAAATCTGAATTTGATGTTAGTTGTTGGTTGTTTGTTGATGCTATTATGTTAGTTGGATTGTATAGATGCTAGTTAACGTCGATTTTGCAAGAAAGCTTTGATTTTGATTCATGGTTCATAGGTTACTTAGAATAGTAACTTTATTTTGCATGAATTGATGATTTGATGATGTATGAATGTTATGGGTGTGTTTGTGATGATGATTAGATGCTAGGTTGATGATATGAACAATTGAAAAACAAGAAGATGTCTTATAGTTCATACATTGCTAAAAATAGTAACTTTTGGTGTTGAACGTTGATGAATCATGATGATTAGGTGTTGTTGATCATGTTTAGATGTTGTCATGGACTTGAATTGGTATGTAAATTATGAATCCATGAATGTCTTGGATGTTTGATGAAATTGGGATGTACTTTCCCAAAAGGGAAACTTTAATTGTGTAAATCCTTGAATTGGATGATTTGAGCATGTTTGGGATATTAGGATCATGCTAGTGTGTTCATGGATGGTTTCTAAGGTGATGAAATGTGTTGTATAGGTTATAGGGATGTTGATTTGGTTTGTTACCTGTTTTGGCCTGTTGTGATTCGCATGACTTGTATGATATCTAGTTGTATGATGATCTAGGTAGTACGTGTGGATAATGAAGTGCTATATGTAATCAAGTGGTATGTTGATCATGTATGATATGCTGTTGTGTTAGTATTAACGAGTTATCACGTATAATGTCACCAACGGGTCAAACGGGTCAACTGGGTCAAATGTGTCTTGTATTTCTTAAACCTTGAGTCTTTTGGTTTGTAGAGCACTTAGGGTTTCATGTTGATTCTGTGTACACGTGCTTATGTACTCTTGTGTTCTAGGTGACCTTTGAAGGTTGTCTTTCCCCTCTTTCTTTCAAGTTAAGCTCTAAGTTAATTCTTGCGCGCATCTGTGCGACTCGAGGTCAAACGGGTCTGACGAGCCCCACCTGTGCGACTCGAGGTCAAACGGGTGCAATTTTGTCCTAACATATATTCGTTACGACCTGGTAAGTCGTGACGGGAGGCAATAAACGTAACACAGTCAGCTTCGATCTCGAAATCACTATGATTAATATTTTTATGTTAATAGACTAGCTATCTATTGCAATACACTACTTATGCTCTGGAAACTGTTGATTGGTTTATATTTTAACACAAACTCTTGAACTCACCAACCATGTGTTGACTTGTTTAGTATGCTATTCTCAGTTTAAGGTTGCCAGTTGCCTAGGAGCACGCACACCAGCATTGTTGAGTTGTCTACATTTGCCTTGTTTACAAATTTGGGATTATTTTCATATTAAACAATTGTGTTTGGGGCGCGTATGTTTTGCGCATTCTCTTTACATACTACTTGTTTTGGGTTTTCTGGTTTTAAAAACGCTTCCGCAGTATTTTAAACGTTAACTCTGGTTTTGTTTATTAATCATATAGAGTCGTTCTTGGTAACTAATGACTGAGTTTCTGGTATGTCACGCGCCTCGCGGTAAAACCCCGCACGCAGATTTTGAGGGTGTGACTTGAAGCCCGAAGATTTTGAAGACCGAAGACATGTAAATCTTAGGGGGAGTATTGTAGATGCTTCTTTTAAAGATTAACATTTGTCTTTGTATGTCTTTTACATTTTTGTCATAGTATAGGGACTTTTATTGTAAATATGTTCCTTTGTTTTCTGATTAGTATAAATAGGCTGAATATGTATTGTGTAGGTAGACATCTAGAGACATCTAGAGATTAGACTTTCAGTTTAGACGCTTTGTATATGTTACTAACACTTTGTATTCTGCTCTACTAATCAATGAAAACTTCTATGAATTTTTGTTGATTTCGTGTGTTGAATTGAATACTTATGTGTATTAGATTGAATTGCGTTCTTATATCATCATAGATCGATCCATTTTGAGCTCATCATTAAGTTTCACTGTTCTTCTTTTATTCCTTCGTGTCCACTTGTTATGGATAATACTTATTAAGATACACATTACTTAATCACATAACATGAAAATATTATTAACATAGTAAAAGCAGCACATAAGAAAGTACAAAGCATAATCTTTTGTTATACAGAAGTTCTCCATACTTAAATTCTATTCCCAAAATTTCCAGAAAATCCCAAGTCTTTAGACAAAAACGGATGAACAAATACGGATGAACAAATACGGATGAAGAAATGCGGATGAACATTCTCAGGAAATTTTCTAAGTGTTAGGAAATGCGCATGAACCGAATGCGGATGACTAAAGCAATACACATGGACACTTTAGCAAATGCGCATGGGCAAAACAAATGTGGATGAACACTTAGCAAATGCGCATGAGGACTTAACAAATGCGTATGAAGACTTAACAAATGTGCATGAAGACTTAACAAATGCGCATGAAGAAAAGTCAACAAATGCGCATGAATAAAAGACTTTCTGTTAAATGAGGATGAACATAAAAACTAACCTGCAATTCAACTTGTGCCATTACCAGTTCCCAGACATCATTCTAACATGAACACAGCTTAGATCTATTAGTCTAACACTCAGAACATCATAAACTTATACAATCAACAAGAGAATCACACAACATAACCATATCATCATAACCGTCCGCATCATACATGAAAAATCATAACTTGTTTCGAAAACACCAGTCAAATATGCAAACCAGCCCCAAATAAGCAGAAAACATTTAAAAGGGGATCTAGAACTCACCTTTACTACTTTCGAGTAAAACTCCTCCAAATCTGAGAGCAACCCGGAGTTCAAACGCCTAAACACACCAAAACACCAAAACCGAACAAAAAAGATCACATAAGAATCGGTCCCGAAGCTGAAAACTCAGCTGAAACCTAACAAAACACACGAAAACTCACCTTCAAGCCAAATTTTCTTCTTCTTCTCTCTAGAACCGATGGAAATTCTGCTTTTTTTCTTTCCAGCAGTTGAAGCAGTTGGTGCAGCAGTGTAGTGGGCGGCCATGCCCGCTTTAAACATAAAATAATAATGTTTGTCATTTTGTACACTTTAGCCTCTCCACTTATGCAACTTCTCCTTTTGTCTTAATTCTTTTCCTTAATAAATTTTCGGGTGTTACAAGTCCACCCCCCTTATAGAGGTTTCGTCCCCAAAACCTGTCACTCTTCGAATAGTTGTGGGTAATGTTGTCTCATCTCCTCCTTAGTCTCCCATGTAGACTCAGATCCTTTCCTATGCCTCCACTGTACCCGCACCAGTGGAACCACTTTAATCCGTAATCTCTTCACCTTTCGGTCAATGATTGCCACTGGTTGCTCTACATAATTGAGCCGTTCATCCACTTCAATGTCTTCCAGTGGTACAATCATTTCTTCATCAGCTAGGCATTTTCTCAAATGAGATACATGGAATGTTGGATGAATTCCACTTAACTCATCGGGTAGCTCCAACCTATAGGCCACTTCTCCTACTCGTGCAATGATTCGGAAAGGTCCTATATATCTCGGGCTTAGCTTACCCCTCTTTCTAAAACGAATGATCCCCTTCCAAGGTGAAACCTTCAGCATCACTTTATCACCTACCTGGAATTCAGTCGACCTACGCTACGCCTCTTGTCAGCATACGACTTTTGCCTATCTTTCGCCACCTTCATAAATGCCTTGATCTTTTCTAGCTTTTCCGACGTGTATTCAATGATCTTGATGCTTCCCAATTCTTTCTGCTCGATGTCATTCTAACACACCAGGGTTCTGCATCTCCTCCCATACAACATTTCGAATGGTGGCATGCCTATACTGGCATGATAACTATTGTTGTAGGAGAACTCTACCAACTGTAGCTGTTCATCCCAACTTCCACCAAAGTCGATAATGCATGCCTGGAGCATATCCTCCAAGGTCTGAATGGTTTGTTCTGATTGACCGTCTGTCTGAGGGTGATAAGCAATGCCAATGTGTAACCTCGTCCCCATTGCATCATGAAATCTCTTCCAGAACTTGGAAGTGAACCGGGTGTCCCTATCAGAAACAATAGACACTGGTACGCCATGACGAGTTACGATCTCCTTGATGAACAGCTCCGCCAACCTTTTCGACGAGTAAGTCTCTCGGATTGGCAAAAAGTGTGCACTCTTCGTCAAGCGATATACGATACCCAAATGGTATCACATCCTCTCGCATTGCGAGGCAATTTTATGATGAAATCCATGGTGATGTGTTCCCACTTCCATTCGGGTATATCTAAGGTTTGGATCTTCCCATATGGTTTTTGATGTTCCGCCTTCACTTGTAAACAGGTCAGGCACTTACTCACGTACTCCACCACGTCACGCTTCATCCCTAGCCACCAATAATCCTCTTCAGATCATGATACATTTTTGTAGCACCAGGATGGATGGAATACCGTGTTTTGTGAGCCTCATCCATGATCCTTCCCCTCAGCTCCCCATAACCAGGAATCCACATCCACCCAAAACGGGTTTTAACGCCAAGGGTGTTTTTTCCGTCGCCTGCCCCTTTATTGGTTCAGAGTTGATCCAATCATCCTTTAATGCCTCAACTTGGATTCCCTGATTTGACCCATAACATCCAGCGTCACAACCAACTGGCAAGCCTTCACTCGAATCAGTTCCGGCCTCTCCTTTTGACTGAGGGCATCAGCTACCACATTCCGCTTACCTGGATGATAGTGGATTTCACAGTCGTAATCCTTGATCAAGTCTAACCATCTTCTTTGTCTCATGTTAATATCCTTCTGCTCAAAGAAGTACTTCAAACTTTTGTGATCAGTGAAGATGGTGCACCTCGTCCCGTACAGGTAGTGCCTCCAAATCTTCAATGCAAAAACCACAGCCGCCAACTCCAGGTCATGAGTGGGATAGTTAGCCTCATGGATTTTCAATTGTCCGGACGCATAGGCTATAACCCTTTCCCGTTGCATCAGCACACAACCCAATCCTGAATAAGAAGCATCGGAATAAACCACCAAGTCTTCATTCCCTTTAGGTAGCGTCAAGACAGGAGCTTGAGTTAACCTTGTCTTCAACTCTTCGAAAGCATTCTCCTACACTTGACCCCATACGAACTTCACATCCTTACAGGTCAATTTGGTCAATGGTGAAGCTATCTTGGAGAAGTCTTGAATGAACCCTCTGTAGTAGCCCGCCAAACCCAAGAAACTACGGATCTCGGATGGCGTCTTTGGAGTCTTCCATTTCATAACCGCCTCCACCTTTGCCGGGTCCACCATAATCCCTTTAGAATTAACCACATGACCCAAAAAATGAACTTCCCGCAACCAGAATGCGCATTTAAAGAACTTAGCATACAGCTTCTCCCTTCTAAGCAACTCCAATACCTCGCGAATATGACCGACATGCTCTTCTTCACTCTTCGAATAAATCAGGATATCATCAATAAACACAATCACTGATTTATCTAACATCGGCCGACACACCCGATTCATGAACTCCATAAAAGCAGCTGGCGCGTTGGTTAGACTGAAAGACATAACGAGGAATTCGTAATGTCCATATCGAGTTCAAAACGTGGTCTTCGGGATATCCTGCTCTTTGACTTTTAGATGATGGTAACCAGATCAGAGATCTATCCTTGAGAACCAGCTAGCGCCTTGGAGCTGATCAAACAAGTCGTCAATCCTTGGTGGTGGGTACCCGTTCTTCACCGTCAACTTGTTCAACTCACGGTAGTTGATGCACATCCTCATGCTACCAACCTTCTTCTTTACAAACAAGACTGGAGCACCCCAGTAGGAGATACTAGGTCGGATAAACCCTGTTAACCCAGGTTGAACACACTTGAATCAAATCATGAAGATTATAGATCAAAATATGATAAACACAATCAAAACCCCTTTGATCTTCAATTAGATTGCTAATAATATTGTTTACAAGTAAATCCCTCAATCAATTGGTCATGCAACCATTAACCAACTCTAATTACAATTAACCTATTTATAGTCTAGACTAACTTTCACGATTTACATTTAGCCCCTAGACTATTAAACTTGACTAAAACAAGACTAAAACAAGATAAAATATATTCTCTTCACACAAAATATATTTAATACAATAAAGTCTCAAACACAATATATCTTCAATATCATCACTCGGTTCTTCGTCACGAACTCGACGTTTGACTTTTCCGTTGACCTTGACTGAGACGTTGACTTTTGTTGACTTTGACTATGTTGATAATATAGACTATCTTGTACAGCTCCAACAATACTCCCCCTTAGTCTATCATTATCAACGTCTTTAAACGAATTCAGCACCGAGAAGTCAACCATAGAAAGATCTTCAAATTGAATCTTTCTGAAACTGATGAGAAAGATATTCATCACATAAGCTCCCCTATTTATATGCTCCCCCTTTTCGAGTGCATCCTTTGAGAAGATGTTGGAACAGCTTTCCCAAATCTCTAATCTCGAGTGCTTCAGAAGAAGTAGGAGGAGGATTCCTAGCTCGGTATCTTCTGCAAACTTGAGGAATAGGTTCTCTAATCAGGTACACTGCTTAACTGATGATCGGCAATCACTTACAGCAAAAATCTGAAACATAATCACAAACACAATCTCGACAAGATCATTTCATTTTAACAAAATAAACCCGTGTTTATCTGTGTGAGAAAACAAGCGAAGCCGTGTTCGTTTGTATGCAATTTCTGTGGAATGCATAAAAAATGATAAAAGTGTAACAGCATAATATGGAAGACCGAAAAGAATTTTGAAATCAAAATTTATTATATATATTCTTTTTATTTTATTTGTATATATATATATATATATTTTTTTAATTACCGAAAACTGAATCGATCATGAGATCACATCCTCAAGATATACTTTAGCACAAAGATGAATTTAAACATCGACAAGCAATGAGATCTCACTAAAAACTAAATCTAATCATAATTTTTGAAAGATTTTGAAAATTCTCAAACAGATCAATAACAATTGCTGATATGTTTGTCCATTTAAACCCATGCCCTATCTTTTTCAACAAGCAGCTGATGATTTGTTAAGATTCGATTAAATACTTTAGAATGCTAGGACCCCACAATCATTTGGCAAAAACCCTCACCCAACCTCAGGATTTCTTGTATTTGGTTACGATCTTTATAGAGCAAGGCTTGTGCATTAGTGTGCAAGTGATTATCATCAGAATATTGCATTCTGTGATTAATTCATCGTTAGATGATTTGACACAACTTAGACCAAAATGTTGAGAGCTCCAGGTCTATACTCACGTATAACAAAGGAGATGTCCATTTAAACATGTGCCGATGAGAGCTCCAGGTCAGTACTATCGTACAGGAAAGGAGATCATCACTCCAGGTCAGTACTTCTGTACAACAGAGGAGATTAGCACAAACACAAGACACATAACTACATCAAACATGGCTCAAAGATATGGCTTATATGAATTGTATCATGGTGAGTAAAAGATCAATTCTCAATCCAATTTTTGTCGGGACTCAGTTTTCGTGCAGGCCAAAATGATTGCATATATCCAGACATCCTTAAGCATATATTTTAATTTAAATCATTATGCTGCTGTCTACTTTATTCTTCAGGCTGAGCCTACCAAGCATATCATTAACAAATCTATTTGATTGTTAAATTTTCAATTTAAAATTAGATGTGATATCAAATAACAGCATCAGTTACTATCATTTCTCATTTTAAAGTGCAAGCCATGCTAGAACAAGTATCTCAAGATGATATACAATCATTTCTCAGTCATCTCGAATCAAGCTCCCAGTTCTCTTTTCGTCATTTTTATTGAATTTAATATACTATCCCCCTAAATTTATATTTTTGCAAACCCCTTGTTTTTTTTTTTTAAATTTTTTTAATAATTTTTTTTATTTTTTTTATTTTATATATTTTTTTTATAAAACTATGCAAAAATAGAAATTTACCAAAGAGGATCTTCCAAACTATACTGATAACAAGATAAGAAATGAATGATCAAGAAATACGCAGGGATTGTGAAGTGAGAACTGTGATTGTGCAGATACAAATTCAGATTATGGATAAAATACCATGACCGTAATCTGTTTGTTCCGCTTCAACTTTGAATTAGAAACAATCTCTGTCAGTAAACCGGATTACTAACAGTCCTCCTGAATTGTTCCTGCACTCATAAACAGATTAGTCAGAAAGAGGAACCCCGACCATCATAGTCCTGGGAGTTCCTTTTTCAACGGTAGAAGTAACCTGATTCCGCACACAATCTGTTGAAATATCAGGAATTTCTGTATCCTTCTTTTTAATTTGCCAAATTTTTTTTGGTTTAATCAATTTTGTTTTGAAGAAATTAAATTTGGAAATCATTTTCTTTTTAAGATCGGATGAAAAAGAATTTGGTGTAAAAACTTTGGTCTTTTTCATCTTTGAATCATGTGAAACCGGCTTCACATGAAAAGGTTTAGTTGAAGGATTTTTCATCCAACTATTCAAAGATAAGTGCTTTTTACCTTTTGAACCAGAGAAGCAACCCGTGTTGCCTTTACCGTCTGGAACATTCTTTGTAGACTTACATCCGGAGAAGCAATTCGTGTTGCCTTTACCATCCTTAGCAAGTCTTTGAGGACATTTCTTTACCACATGACCGTCTTTTCCACACTTAAAACAAGCATTGAAAGGCTTTTGATGCTTGACTGACCCGTGTGAAGCATTTGGAATTGGAGATTGCTTTGAGGTTGTTGCAGATTCTTGCTTGTTTTGAAGTTTCCTGTGCTGAACAGTGAATGAGATCTTCACTGGTTGACTGGATTGTTTAGCAGATGGAGAAGATATCTGTATTGGTCTTGATTCAGCTTTTGGAAACTTTTGAGACTTGAAAAATTCAGATGATATCTTGATCTTTGAGGAACCGACACGGTCCTCTGTGTTTGATTCATCATCTGAGCTTGTCCAGTCTCGTATACACAAATCTGCTTCCAATGGATCTTGATTGACATGAATATGATGTGTGGCTATTGTTGGAGCTTGATAATTAGGTGATTCCCGATTTATCTCTTCTTTCACAATCCTGACCGGCTCAAAGGTAGGAATTTCACCTGCTTTAAAATTATCAAAGAAGTTAAAAGAAACAGTAGATACAAAATTACAAACAACTGGAACTGAACAATCATTATCTGGACTGTCAGCATTCGGTTTATTGTATCCCATACCAATTGTAGAATCATAATCATCTCGCACCTCTTTAAGATTCACTCCTGCCAAACCTGCGTGCAAACTATTAGTATCCTTTTCAATTAAATCATTGGTTGGATGAAGTTTGGGAATTGGAGAGTAACATAGAGTAGATGGAGGTGGAACTGAATTAAATACAGTTTCACCATCTGAATGATATCCCATCCCATGTTTTACCCGTGCCCCTTGTTGTTTAGCAATAAGCTCATCCTTTTTCATGTGTGAAAGGGTCCATTTATCAAGTTTTGTTTGAAGCTGTGTCGTTTCAAATTGAGCTAAAACAGCCCTTTCTCTCAAAATATTAATTTCAACATTACGCTCCAAAATTGTTCTTCTTAAAAGATCATTTTCAGCCAATGCTTCATTAAGTTTCCTTGAAAAAGCAATTTCATTTTTCTTTAATTCCTGATTAATTATTTTTAGTTCTTTTTCATTTTCCAATAACAATCTGTTTGCCTTATAAATCCCAAATAACCGGATTTTGCTGGAAGAAGAACACATCTCCTGAACAGTCTCATAAGGAAGACCCATGATAGTTCGTTCTACAGCTAAGCTCTTCTCACATTCGCAGACCTTTGTGATTCTTTGTTGTTCCTCTTCTTTGACCTTCAGCATCTCGTCAGCCTCAGATTCTTTCTTTCTTTTATCAGCTTTTCCAGCCTTATCATCATTGGTTCTCACCGACTCCGGTTTACTGTCATTGTCAACTCTCAAAGCTTCACAGTTCTCTTCAATAGTATCTCTGAATTCAATATTTAAATTCAAATCAGTTCTTAATAACTTCAACTTTTCAATCATCTCTATTTTGTAATCAAGTATGCTTGTTACAGAGGAGATAAGATCAGTATTAAGCGTGTTGGTTTGATGTGGGAACACCGCTTGTTGAAATTCCTTTCTTTTGATGTCCAGCTCGAGAGATCTTAGCTTGTTGATCATTTCCATGAGTTTGGTGTCAACATAACCTCTTTCTTGCTTTAGCACTTTAACTTGATGATTCCATTCATATGAAATAGAGTCAAGAAGTTTTTGAATTTGTTCATGATTACTGAGATCTGGAACATGCTTCTTTAGATTATTTGCCACCTTTAAGAATCGTTCAATCAAATCTGACAATTTCTCTCCCTTCATTGCTGCAAAAGAGTCAAACCAACTTTCTGCCGTTGTGAGATTATCTGATTTAAAGTCTTTTGAATATGACATTTTATTAAAAATTTTGAACAATTAAACGCCTCAAAGATATTTTTCTCAAAAATTGTAAAATAATTCTCCCCCGGGAAAAATATTTTTTTTTAAATGTCACTCTATGCAATCTTAGCAACTGACAGACCTTAGTCAGAGACTTGGGTGCATCCCAGTTCTTGATTACTTCAATCTTTGCTGAATCCACATGTATGCCTTTCTCATTGATGACATGTCCGAGAAATGAACCTCTAGAATCCAAAACTCGCACTTCATGAACTTTTCATACAGTTTCTCCTTTCTAAACGTCTCTAGAATGATCTTCAGATGCGGTTTCCGAAACATCTTCTTCAGCTATCAACAACTGATGATAACCTGATCGCAGATTAATCTTAGAGTAGAAACTAGAATCATGCAGCTGATCAAACAAATCATTGATTCCTGGTAATGGATATTGATTCTTGATGGTAAGTTTTTTCAACTCTTGGTAATCTATACACATTCTGACCCATCTTTCTTTTTGATGAATATGTGGCACTCAGCATTTTCTGGCTAACGCCCGTTATTAAATTACTTCGCGTCACCTACATTTATTAAAATTTTCTTTACTGTTAATACATGAAATTAATAATACTTGTAATACTTGTAATATTGTCATATTATTCTAACTCTTATGTTTTAAACTAGTATTAGGTTTATGTGAAAATAGTAATTTTAATCCAAAAAAATAATAATAATAACAATAATAACAAAATGTATATTAATCCTCATCCCACCCCCTAACTGACCCTCACAAATCTCGATCTCTCTCTATTAACCATTGTCGCACATACACATCCAAAACCCTAACTCCCTCTGTCTCCTCTTCCGAAAGCTCCATCATCGCAAACCCCATTCTTTCGGGCAATCAACGGCAGCCTTCTCCACCCTTAAAACGCTAGCCAATAGCCTCCTTCACGATCGAGCACCTTCAACACAATAACCCTAATTCAACAGTGAAGTTTTATGCCATTGACACGCTTCTTGGACACGATCAAACAGTCTAGACAGCCCTTGCTTCGGTGACTGTTCCTTCACCGCGATCGCATGCCTCTTTGTCAATACAGTATGTCTTTCCTTTTGCTATTCGTGCGGTGAGTTGCGGTTTCATCTCGGTTGCAGTTATTGGTGATAGATTCTGGTTTGATATTTGGTTTGTGTGTGTGTCGTGTGCATGTTCTGCGCATTGCTGTGGTCGTTTGTGTGTTCATTGTATGTATTTATATGTTGTGCATGGATGTATGTATAGATGCAATCTGCGTGTGTGTCAATATGGTTTCTCGTTGTTATGCGATCTTTGTAGGTGGGTTCCTCATGAGTTTAGCATGCGGGTATGTGTTCTTGTGTGCATGTGGGTGTGTATGGGTTGTGCGCGTGGGTGGCAGTGTGTGTTTATGGTGTGCGTGTGCGGTGATTCTTTTGTGTGTGTGCATGTATGGTGGACCTAACCCTTAGCTCCCCTGTGCAAGAAAGTGATGCTACCAAAAAAGGGGAGAAATTCTTACCTACAATCATAGAACCTGGGAGTTATGCCCAGAGTATGGACATAGAGGACTCACTACCCTCACTTGCAGTGGTCCATACTCAATAACTTCCTCAGGCCCACATTGATATGGAAACCCTGATTTAAAGGCTATTTGAGGAAGGCATACCAAGGGCTATGTCTACCCCATCCTACCCTGTTAAAAATCCAATAGTACGATGGAGGTGTGATGTTGATAGAAGAGCCTTGGTACTCTCTAGATCTCAGGGGCAACAAGAAGTCTTCAATTTTCAAAACCTAAGATATTATGAGAGCTTTTCTCTAGTTGACCTGCCACTTGCCAATACAAGTCAAACCAAGCAAGCTAAAAGGTTAGCTGAGAGAATTCAAGAAAGGGTGGTGGAAAAGTTCAAGAAAAGGTCCAAATTATACGGACAAAGGCTAGCAGGCAAGACTATTGGTCAACTGGATACTAAGGCAGACCCTAAGATTAGCTTTGAAGGGGAAACTTTGGTTGAAGGCCTAGTAGTTGAACCTGTGAATCTTGAGACAGGAACTGCTTTACTACCTAGTACCCTTAGTGAGGCCTAGCTGGTGAAGGTGTCTCACAGCCTCTCCCTGGCCAGAGCTTGAGTTCTACAACAAGTGATGAAGGCCAAAGCTCTCTCCACCTTGAGTCATACAAGCCAATGACTGACAAAGGGAAGAGGATTATGACCTCTGAGGAGATTAAGGAGGAGAAAAGGGAGAGGAAGAGGAAGGCAAGGGGAGAGAGTTCATGTGAGACCCCTGGCTTTATGTAAGCTGCAATCAGGGCTGCCCACAGGCCAAACACTCAGGAGGATGAGTTGAGGGCAACCAGATTGAACTACTTGGGGTCTAGGAACTACAATATAGATGAAATCATCTCTTTTGCCTTGGAGGAACTTAATGAACTGGTTGACACTAAGGTGTCAAAAGAGAGGAAGAAAGCTGAGGCTATAGAGCTGCTCCTCAAGATCAAAGAAGAGAGAAAAAGAAAAAGGCTATACAAAGCTCCTACCCTCTCTCCAGTTCAAGAAAGCCCCGAGGCAGAGGCTGTGGCAACTAAACAAGAAACTTAGGTAGATAGGGAATAAGACACGCAAAACATGATAACCTATCTAAGTGCCACAGGCCTCTATCAGGCAGCAGACCTACTTCCCTTGTCTTATGAGTACATAGAGTTTGAGTACCTCAAGTAGCTTGAGCAAGAAGTTTTGAAAGAACAAAAAGCTACTAAGAGGAAGATGAGGGAAGAGGCTGCAAAGTCCAGAGCCACCATCCGAGCAAATCAGAAGAAGTCTGCTCACAGACTAAAGATGGTGAGCTTCTTGAAGCTGTATGGGTTCTTCGAAAGAAGACTTGGTCCAATGTCTCTATCCACTATGGATGAGAACATTAGAATGATCAAGGAGAAGATCAAGAAAGGTAAGCTAGTAGACTTGCATTCTCCACCAAGTCAGGCTGCACTTGAAGTTAAGGTCAAGGTTGAATCCTAAGAGACAACACAACCCGGACCTAGTGCTGCATCCTAGCCAGCTTCATCTTCTGACCATAGCATGGTCCTGATCCCTCTCCTTCTGAATCTAGGGAGGAAAAGGACCTAACTTAGGAGGAGAAACAAGAAAAATATAGTACTCAAGACCAACCTTCTCAGTTAAAATACAGAAAGAGGAAAAGGATGGCCATTAGAAGGGACAAGAAGAAGAAGAACAAGAAGAAGAAGTCCAAGGCATCCACCTCTTCACCTTAGGATGAGTCTGAACATCCTAAGGGTGATCAAGAAGAGGCTGCTCATTCAACTCCAATCCAAGTAGAGCCTCTTGCTATTGAGAGACCCATCCTGTCTTGGGCATTTGCTACTAACCCAGACAGATGGTATGTCACTAGTGATCAAGGGGATCAAGATGTGTATTTATGACAAAACATACTTGACCTTCCTCTGTGTTGGATTATGTACGGGTTCGATGACTTCACGTTGCCAACTGAGCTATGGCCCGTAAGAGTTACACCTTAGGCAACGAACATTAAAGTCCACTTAATTTAATTAACTGACGTTTACAAACTATATTGGGTTTTCCTAAGTTATAATAGTTATAAATTATTTTATTAAAATGTTTAAACGTTAAACGTTATTATTCTGGGTTTTACTTATCATGTGGGCTAATATTAATCTGACTGGGCTAGGGCCCATGAGTAGATTAATATTAGTTAAATTAGTTAATTAGTATTTTTTTTTTAAAAAGGAAAACCTAATGATCCATTCATATAAATGCCTTATATGCAAGACAAATGAATCAACTTTTTGATTCAATTTTGACGGCAGCAAAGGAAAAAGATAGATTTCCTTTTGTTTTCTATTTCACCGTGTGAAGCAGAAAAGGATCCGCCACCACCACATCTTTGCCGGCAACCAACAACCAACACCCAACAACTACTTCCGGCAGCACTAATTGTTGTGTCTCATTTTGTTGCACCTGTTCTAGCCACGACCGAGTTCACAAGTTTGTGATCCTTCGTAATTCTAGCAATAGTTCGTTGATCCCTCGGTGTCTCAAATGGTTATATATTAATCAAGGTATATTATATCTCATCAGTAGGTTAATATTATTCTGTATTTGCATTGTTTGTAACCTAGATCATGCAGGGTTCACTTTTGGTATTTTCTTTATTACTTCGCTGCGTTATATATTATTAATATGATTAATAATTACTTTAAAATCATTTTGATAAAATAAACCTAACCAAGATACCACTGAACCCAATAGTGGTATAAAAGCCACGCTTACAACATGCAAATCGGATCCGGTCTGTTAACCGGTTATAGATCACAAACTTTAAAATTATTTAAAGTTTTTGATTTATATTATTAAGGGCAATTATATATTTTTGGCTACATATTTATTAACCAAAAGATTGCCCGTTTTATTTTGATTGTGTTTTAATATGTAAATCTGGCTAGACCCTATGGTTGACTCATTGTGATGTGATTTGTTTTTGTTAAAGTTTTTGGTTTTATGGTTTTGGCCCATTTGATGGCTCAAAGTTGTAATAGATTAGGGTTTTCTTTTATTTTGTATTTCTTTTGTATATATTGTAATATTTGAAGACCCAAAGCCAAACTGGAGACAAGACGAATCAAGAATTAAGTAGGAGCCCATCAAGACAACTAGATGCACTAAGGTCCATCCATGTGGTTGTTTTGTGTTTTGACCCCGTGACCTGGTTTGATCTTGCTACTTGGCTCTAGCGAGATCAAACAATCATAGCCATTATATTTACATATTACTTTGTTATTATGGTTGCTTTATTTTATAATTGTTATAACATCCAACCTAATATCAAACTAATTAAAAATATTTTTTCCCACAATCAAAATAAATAACAAGTTTTAAACTTACTTTTACAACTTGTTAAAAAATGAAAAACAAATTGTTTGTTTTAAAAGGGATGACCGGATAAGTGTTTTCAAATTCAAAAAATTAATTTGAATTTCAAAACTTAAAACTTGATAATTTTAAATTAAAAATTAATTATCTATTTAAAAGGATAATTAGATAAGTTTTCAAATTTAAAATTAGTTTAAATTTCAAAACTTAAAACTTAATAATTTAAAATTATAAACTTAAAATCGGTTGACTATCTCGCGACAAACCTAATTTTAATAGGGTATTAAAATTTGATGCCTCGAGAGATGAAAGGGTTTGTCATTTTTTATCACGAAATGAATATTGTAAAACTGGCTTTTACAACGCACGTATGACTTAGTTATACGTTGTGTTTGACCCTATTCAGTAAACACTAAAATTGGATCCCATAGATAAAATTAGTAGTCTATGCCACCCTATTATAAGGAACACTTGGAACATTAAGCGAAACATCAGTGTTTGGTGTTAGGTCTAGATCTTTTGTATAGGTTTAGATGATTTGTAATCTCTTGTAATGAACATCTGTAATTCTTTATCATTATGTCATGCAAGATATATATGTTAACCCAAATATTATTTGTATTGATTTTATGTAATTGCAGGAAACATCATACTTGGTCAATTTGGAAAATTGACCAAGTGCAAGAACTATCTGCGGATGAACAAGTTTGTTCTTCCGTAGATGTTCTACGGAGCTTAAATGAACAAGTCAATGTGCATCAGTGGATCTCCTGCGGAAGCAGAAGCACATATACTAAAAAACAAGTTCAGAGATCAAGTTGATGTTGCTGCGGAAGAAGGAAGTTTGCTCCTGAGGATGATGTTCAAGAATAAAGAACCAACTCCTACAGAAGTTCAACTCCTATGGAAGTTCAACTCCTACGGAAGAACAAAATACTTGTATGATCTCATATCATCAAGTACTCAACACAAAGTCAACAAGTCAATCTATCAGAAGCGAATATTCCACGTCACATCAGAATATTTTTGTAATTTTAAAGTGAATCCCTCTGCCTATAAATATAAGGCATGGGTGCACTCATTTAGGAAGAGATCAAGAGATATCAATACATAAATAGAGATTCATATATTCATAGAAATGATATCAATCGATCAATCGATCAACATAGCAACATAGCAATCACAATAACACCAAGAAACTCATAGGAG
Source organism: Flaveria sonorensis (assembly GCA_025506505.1). NCBI lineage: Eukaryota > Viridiplantae > Streptophyta > Magnoliopsida > Asterales > Asteraceae > Flaveria > Flaveria sonorensis. The sequence continues at coordinate 28,647,743 of CM046426.1, forward strand.
ATTATCATATCATCCAAGCATTAATATCATTGTAATCGATACACTGTTAATGAAAATCAATTAAAACAGTCTTTTTGTTGCATTATTTTATTCTGTTTTCAATTTGTTTCATCTGTTCTTTGTCGATTTCAATTTCATAAACAATTAATTAAACAATAAGTATTGATAATTCCACGATCTTTATTTGCTAAATCAAACTGGTAATTCCTGTTTCGATCCTTGGATTCACATGTGGTATCAGAGCCTCGTGCTCATTGATCTAGATCAATTGATCTATCAGTTTGATTATTTTAATTGGTTGTTTGTTTCATTAAAACATCAAAACCTTGTTATATCGATCAGTAATCACTGTTCCATTGCTCGATTAATTTTGATTTGCATCAAAATCACTTTCGATTTGTGGATTTGTGATATTGTGCAATATCCCAAGGCTGTTCAAACAAGTTTGAACAAAACCCATCATCATCTAACATCTTAATTTCAAATTAACTAAGAATATATTGAGCGATTTGACTAACTTTGACCACCACTTCTTATTTAATTAAGAGAGTGTTATTAACTAGTCCATTCTCAATAGAAGTCATTAATTCAAAGGGATTTTTGTCTTAGTTGAGTTGAATATCAATATTATCAGTGATTTGTTATTGCTGTGTTAGTGTGTTTGCATTGTCTTTTCACATTTATAGGATATTAGATTAATTGATAATTTTGATAATATCAATTAGGTAATTAATATGAGCAATTTAGTGGTTGGAGCTTATCAACCTCCAAAGTTGGAGAACAAATTTGATTTTAAAACATGGAAAATCAGATTCAGGAACCACGTAAATTATACAGATTCTGACTTATAGGTGTCCATTACTGAAGGTCCTTATATTCCACTTGCTTTAGGACCTGATTATAATGACAATAATCAGCCCATAAGTTTGAAAAATCTATCTCCTGATGATGCCAAGAAAGTCAAAATTGACATTAAGGCCTATAGTATGCTTACTATGGCTTTACCTGAAGACCTCTTGATCAGGTGTGAAGCATACAAAACAACAAACTCATTATGGAAAATTCTTCACACTTTGTGTGAAGGAAGTGATGAGATCAGAAGCATCAGGAAGTATACTCTTTGTTCACAGTATGAGACATTTCATCATATTATAGGTGAATCTGTTCCTCAACAACTCCATAGATTTATGCAACTTGTTACTGAGATGAACATTCTTGAGCTGAAGTACAGTAATAAGAAACTGAACTAAAAGATGCTTCATACTTTACCAAAGAGTTAGACTCAAACTGTGTCTACGTTCAAGAATACTCTTGATCTAAAGGAAATTAGGTTAGACACTTTAGTTGCAAAGGTGGAAGCTTTGGAGTTAGATGAGAAAACCAGAAACAAGAGTGTAAAAGTACCAATAGCACCATATCAATTCAAAGAAACAAAGGGTGATGGAAGTGCATTCATCTCCAATAATGATGATGAAAGCTCTTGTGTTGAGAGTGATAATGAAGAGGAAACTGGTTTCTATGCTGCAGAGTCCTCTAAATTAAACTCTCAAAACACTTCAAACAGGAAAGGAAAAGGGAAATCTGATGATTCGAAAAGTCCAGCAACAAAGGGATCATCAACCAACAAAAGCAATACCCAATCTGAACCAGTTACTATGGTTCTAGAATCAAAAGAATAGAAGGCAGCCTTTGTAGCCTTCAGTTTAAGCTTTCAAGCCTACTTGGGTAGTACCTTGACTCCTGCCTACATCTATCAACAAGACCTTGAAGAACTTCATCCTGATGAAGTAGAGGAAATGGATCTGCAATGGCAAATGGCCATGATTGCTTATAGAGCCAAGATGTATATGAGAAGGAACAAAGGACTATCTGTTGCAGGAAGAACAACTAAAATTGGTATTGACAAATCAAAATTGAGGTGTTACAAATGCAATTTGTATGGTCACTTTTTAAGGGAGTGCAACAGCAATCAGTAATCAACAATAGACACAAGACAAGCAAATCAAAGAAGCTTCAAGAAACCTCAACTAACAATCTCATCTCCACCAGCCATAAGCTCTTCAGTAGGTACCAGTAACACAAAAGAAACTGGTTTGATTACTTTGCAGGATGGTACTTGTGACTGGAGCATGTATGAGAAGGAAGTTTAGGAGGAAAATCAAGCACTAATGGCAAACATGGAGAACAAAATTCCACCCATGGCCATAGAGGTAAGGGATAGATTGTGTTCACCTGTTTGTGTTGAAGAGGTTGAAAGATACAGAGTCCATGCTCAACAATTGGTTGATAAAGTCAAAGATACAATGATTATAAATGAATCTCATTTGAGAGAACATAAATTATATCAGGTCAAAGTCACCTCCTTACAAAAGGATTTGGATAAACTTATATCTGAAAATTATAATTTAAAAGCACAAGTTGAGCATCTAACAACCTCTTTAACAAAATCAATATCTGATCATGCATCTACTGAAGTGAAACTTCAAAAGTTTCAATTATCATCTCAGTAATATGAGAAACTCTTGAACTCTCATATTGAATCAAAGAACAGGTATGGGTTGGGTTTTAATGCTGTTGCACCTCCTATAAATGATAACTACACCACTTTACCTGAGTTAATGACAAATAGTCTGTCAAACCATTTTGTATCAAGTACCAAAATTGAACCAGAAATTGAAACTAATAATCTAGTAAATGGTGATGATACTAAGATGAGTGAAACTAAGATTGGGTCATCTGAATTAGAATGTTTAAAACAAACTGATTTAGAATTTGACTTTGATGAGTGTGATGACTTGAATGAATTTGATGAGCCTAATGCTGGGTTGGGTAAGGGAAAGAATGTGGTAATTGAACCTTTAATCCCCAAAGTTCTTGATGAGATCAAACTGCCTTATCCCCCAAAACAAAGAAATTTGTTGAAGACCATCTATACCAGAATTGGTCAACTGAATGAAGGGATTCAGGAGCTCAACAAAAGGCAAAGACATCAGTCATGAAAAAGAACTACGGAAGAAAAGAAAATCACTTCCGCAGAACACCTGCGGAAGAAAAAGGTTGATTTAGAACCATCCGTAGAAAAGCAAAGGAAGAAGACTGTTCCAAAAAATTCAAATTCTGTAGAAAAACTACAGAAGCAACAATCATCTACTTCCGTAGAAGATCTACGGAAGAAGAAATCATCTGCGTAATCACCTAGTGACAACAAAGTCAAGAAACAACAGAGAATGGTGAATCCTCAAAAGCAAGAACCATTTGACATCATGTTAGGAAAAGGTAAAGACTCATCAGCTGCAAAGTTTGAAAAAAAATTGAGGCAGTAGAAGGCGACAATTATGAAGAAGCAAAAAAAGACAGTAGTGGAGTCTGATAGTGATGCTGAAGAAAAGTACTGCAAGTGGTGTGATATGCACAACCACAATACAGAAGATTGTTATTTCCGCAGCTATTGCTCCATATGCAATATGAACAATCATATGACTTCTGATTGTTACTTTAACAAACACTATGCTATCTGCAACAAAAACAATCATTCTACTTAAGAATGCTTCTTCAACAAAAAGAACAAATCAAAGGTTCCAAAAAAGCAAAAAGCTGAGAATGTTGAATCAGATTCACAATCTTCTGAGAATGATGAATCAAAGGCCTCAAAGCAAAAGCAGCAACAACTAAAGCAGAAGATCTCAAAGACAAAGAAACCAACATCTGCTAATGATAAATCAAAGAAGAAGAAGGAGAAGCAACAATCTTGAAGCAAGACTTCTCACGAGAAGGTAGTGTTGCAGGAAGATGAAGCCTTCTTTGATCACTTTGAAAAGGGTAATCATGTACCTCAATCAAAGACAAAAGATGCAGAAACTTTTTCAAGTCAAGTATTAGGATCAAGTTTAAAGAAAAAGACATTGAAAAAAGAGGTGATAGAGGAAGTGATCAAGAATCAAGATCAAAGTGCTTCAAGTTCATCTTCAACAGAATCATCCTCACCCTAAATAGAACATAATGAATCAATTGAGTGTAAAAACAATCTTGAGACATCTAGGCTCATTCATGATAGAGTAACAATTCCTAGATAACAATGGCAAGCCTAAGACCATCAAGGCTTGGGCTCCACTTTCTAATTGATTTCATTATTTGTGCAGGAACATCCATAGAGGACTGACAACAAGTGGTATGTTAACAGTGGTTGTTCCAGGCATATGATAGGAAACTGTTCTCTCCTCCATGATTTCAAACATAAAAATGCTTCATATGTGGCATTTGGTGGAGATAAAAAGGGATGTAAAATTATTGGTGAAGGAATGGTAACAAATGGTGTACTCAAATTTGAGAAAGTAAACTTCTGTGAAAATTTGCAATTCAACTTGTTGAGTGTATCTCAAATTTGTGATCAAAATTATACCACTTTATTTGATAACACTTAATGTTACATTCTTAAGCCAGCCGACTGGATCCTTCTTAAAGCACCATGAAAAGGCAACAATTATGTTTTAGACATGAACAACACCTCTCTAACAAGCAATGAAACTTGCCTGATTTTTAAGTCATCAGAAGATGAAGCTCAACTATGGCATAGAAGAATGGTTCATTCAAACATGAAGAACATGAACAAGTTGGTCAAAAATGACTTAGTCATTGGCCTTCCCAAGAAAGAATTTTACTGTTCTAATCATTATTCATCATGTTATAAAGGAAAACAACATAGGGTGTCACATAAGTCCAAAACAATTAACACAAACACAACACCACTTAAACTGCTGCACATGGATCTTTTTGGTCCAACCAATGTATTGAGCATTGGTAAAAGGCAATATTGTTTGGTGATTGTTGATGATTTCACTAAATTCACATGGGTCTTTTTCTTAAAACATAAAAGTGAAACATCAGAAACAGTACTGGAGTTTATCACTATGATTGAAAATCAACTTGATTTAAAGATCAAAATCTTAAGAAGTGATAATGGATCTGAATTTTTTAATCATGTTTTAGATTCCTTTTGTAGGAACAAAGGCATAGCCAGACAATTCAGTGCACCAAGAACTCCATAACAAAATGGAGTTGCTAAAAGAAGAAACAGGACTCTAATTAAAGCAGCAAGAACAATGCTAGCTGATTCACAGTTGCCCATCACATTTTGGACAGAAGTAGTGAACATAGCATGCAATGTTTAGAATAGAACTTTGATTGTCAAAGAACATAATAAAACACCTTATGAACTTTTGTTTATAAGAAAACCTTTTATAGGTTATCTTAGAGCTTTTGGGTGTCATGTGTCTATTTTAAACACCAAAGATCAATTAGGAAAGTTTGATGAAAAAGCCTATGATGGTTTCTTTGTTGGTTACTCATCAACATCTAAATCATATAGAGTTTACATTCCACATCACAACATTATGGAGGAAACACCTAATGTATCATTTGATGAATCCTTATTTCTAAAATCAGTAAAAGGATCATCTTGGTTATTTGATATAGATGCATTAACAAATTCATTTAACTCTGGTTATTTGAATGTTGTAGGTCCTATTGATACATGCTATCCTTATGTACCTCCAAGTTTGAGTGAAGTGCCACTGACTGCTAATCCTCTAAGATTATTTCATTCACACACTTCAAGTGTTGCTGATCCAGGCCCTTCATCTCAAACAAGCAATGACAATTTTGGTGGAAATATAAATTCAACTCCAGAAGAGATAACTAATGCATCAGCAGTAGTTAACAATGCATCCACAGAAGTTAACAATGCATCCACAGGAGTTCCTTCTACATCCATAGATGTTCCTACTTTCGGAGATGACTCTTTTACTTCATCTGAAGTTTCGAATTCATCAGAAAATGTTCCAACAACATTCACATCTGCAGATCAACAAACTACAACATCTGTAGTTGTTCCTCTAACTGCTGCAAAAGTTATACCTACATCTGTTGAAACACAAAATCATGAAGATGGAATTCATTCAGCTTCAGAAAACCAAAATGATGAGAATTTTGACCACTTTGTTGATTCCCCATCTCTGTTGGATCCATCTCCATCAACCAACATCACTAACTTAGAATCATCAATTCCAGTTGAATCAATTCTAACAATAAGAATTCATAAGTATCATCCAATAGAAAACATTATTGGTGATCTTAATGAAAGAACCATAAGAAGTCAAGGGATAGCTGTCAATATTTTTCTGTTCTCGTGTTTTCTTTCACAAATGGTTCCACCCAACATAACTGCAGCATTAAAAGACAACAGCTGGATTGAAGCAATGCAAGAAGAACTTTAGCAATTTAGAAAGCAAAAAGTTTGGAATCTAGTTGATCTTCCTGAAGGCCAAAATCCTATTGGTACAAGGTTGCTTTTTAAGAACAAACTAGATGACAGAGGTATCATCATCAGAAACAAAGCAAGGCTGATAGCACAAGGATATACTCAAGAAGAAGGGATAGACTATGATGAAGTCTTGGCCCCAGTTGCTAGGATTGAAGCTATTAGAGTCTTTCTAGCCTGTGCTTCACATAAGAAGTTCATAGTTTACCAAATGGATGTAAAATGTGCCTTCTTATATGATAAAATTGATAAAGAAGTCTATGTTACCCAACCTTCAGGCTTTGAAGATCCTGATTACCCACACAGGGTATACAAGCTTGATAAAGCTTTGTATGGTCTTCATCAGGCACCAAGAAATGGTATGAAACATTGTCATCTTTCTTGCTCAAGCATGGTTACAAAAGGGGAACAATTGATCAGACTCTCTTCCTCAAACATGAACATCAAGACCTCTTAGTTATCCAAATCTATGTGGATGATATCATATTTGGATCAACAAATAAGAGATTGTGTGATGACTTTGAATCTTTGATGAAATCTGAGTTCCAAATGAGTTCTATGGGAGAATTAACATTCTTCCTTGGTTTACAAGTTCATCAAAAATAAGATGGCATTTTCATCAAAAAGGAAAAGTTTGTGAATCAAATCTTGAAGAAGTACAACCTTGCTGATTCTTCTTCATGCAAAACACCAGCATCAACAATAGATAAGATTGTACCTGATCCTAAAGGGAAGTCAGTTTATCAAAGATTATATAGATCTATGATAGGATCATTAATGTACTTAACTACAAGTAGACATGACATAATGTTTGCTGTGTGTGTTTGTGCTTGGTACCAAGCAGACCCCAAGGAGTCACATATGAATGCAATGAAGAGGATCTTCAGATACCTTAAAGTGTAAGACCCTGTTCCCTGAAACCCCATAGTTGGTCATTCATAGCATCATTCATTATTAAAAGCACCTTAAATAACATATTATAAGAAAACAATCGCAGTGGAATATTAATCCAAAAACTATTCCTTGCATTTATGACTACTTTTGCCAAATAATACATCGTTGTTAAATGTTACAAAAGAATACTTAGTTGCATTACAAGACAAAAATATCATAAGTGCTTAAATCGATGCCAGTCTCGATCCACCAAGTAGCTTCAGCCCCATGCCATCCTCAGCAACATCCTTACCTACCAACTGATATGCATATAAAAAGTCAGCATCACTGAGTGAGTTCTAGTTTAATAATATAGAAAAATAAACTTTGTAAACTTCATTTGGTGATCATTCATCAATATACATAATCAATCATTAGGTGATTCATTATCCTTCTTTCTTTCATTATCTTCTTCTTTTGTTAACTAGGATTGCACAAAGCAAGAGCCTACACTGTTGGTTGGCAACAGATGCCGAACCCCTATCGGCAAACGTATATCATGGTAGCAAACCCATCGACAGTTGATCCACACTACTAGGCATGAAGCCTGCTCATGAACTAGGATCCCATTCATTCATTGGTCCATCCCCAGGATTAGACCCCAAATTTGCATCCTCATGGGCTTTACAGCCGCACATCAGTTGAGCTAACGACAACAAGGTCGTGCACCTCCATTCATTGTGCTTGCAAGGCTTTTAATTTATCATAAGGGCCCCGGGGTAACATTCATTAAGTTTCACTGTTCTTCTTTTATTCCTTCATGTCCACTTGTTATGGATCTTATTAAGATGCATATTACTTAATCACATAACATGAAAATATGATTGACATAGTAAAAGCAGCATATAAGAAAGAACCAAGCATAATAATCCTTAAACAAGTATGATCTTCCCTTATTCATGAGTTCTCCATACTTAAATTCTATTCCCCAAAATTTCAGAAAATCCCAAGTCCTTAGACAAATGCGGATGAACAAATACGGATGAACATTCTCAAGAAATATTCCAATGTCTGGAAGTGCGCATGAACCAAATGCGGATGACTAAAGGAATACGCATTGATACTGTAGCAAATGCGCATGGGCAAAACAAATGCGGATAAACACTTTGATTGTACTAAAGGCAAATGCAGATGAACACAGCAAATGCGCATGAGGACTTAGCAAATGCGCATGAAGACTTAGCAAATGCGTGTGAACAAAAGACAACTGTTAAATGCGGATGAGCACAAAAACTGACCTGCAATGCAACTTATGCCATTACCAGTTCCCAATCATCATTCTAACATGAATACAGCTTAGATATATCAGTCTAATACTTAGAACATAATAAACTTTAAACGATCATCAAAAGAATCACATAATATAACTATATCATCATAATCGTCCGCACCATACATGAAAAATCATAACTTGTTTCGAAAACACTAGTTAAATATGCATATCGGCCCCAAATAAGTAGAAAACATTTAAAAGAGGGGATCTAGAACTCACCTATTGCAGCCTTTAAGCAAAACTCCACCAAACTCGAGGGCACAAAGAGTTCAAACACCTAAACACACCAAAACACAAAACTAAACACAAAAGAACACATAAGAATCAGTCCTGAAGCTGAAAACTCAGCTGAAGTCGAACAAAACACACAAAAACTCACCTTCAAGTCGAATCTTCTTCTTCTTCTCTCTAGAACTGATAGAAATTCTGCTTTTCTTCTTTCTAGCAGTCGAAGCAGTTGTGAAGCAGTGTAGTGGGCGGCCATGTCCACTTTAAACATAAAATAATAATGTTTGTCCTTTTGTACACTTTAGCCCCTCCACTTATGCAACTTCTCCTTTTGTCTTTATTCTTTTCTTAATAAATTTTCGGGTGTCACAAGTCCACCCCCCTTATAGAGGTTTCATCCCCGAAACCTGTCACTCTTCAAATAGTTGTGGGTAATGTTGTCTCATCTCCTCCTTAGTCTCCCACGTAGACTCAGATTCCTTTCTGTGCCTCCACTGTACTCGCACCAGTGGAACCACTTTATTCCGTAATCTCTTCACCTTTTGGTCAATGATTGCCACTGGTTGCTCTACATAATTGAGCCGTCCATCCACTTCAATGTCTTCCAATGGTACAATCATATATTCATCAGCTAGGCATTTTCTCAGATGAGATACATGGAATGTTGGATGAACTCCACTTAACTCATCGGGTAGCTCCAACCTATAGGCCACCTCTCCTACTAGTGCAATGATTCGGAAAGGTCCTATATACCTCGAGCTTAGCTTACCCCTCTTTCTACAACGAATGATCCCCTTCCAAGGTGAAACCTTCAGCATCACTTTATCACCCACCTGGAATTCAATCGGCCTACGCCTCTTGTCGGCATACGACTTTTGCCTATCTTTCGCCGCCTTCACAAAAGCCTTGATCTTTTCTAGCTTTTCTGACGTGGCTTTAATGATCTTGATGCTTCCAAACTCTTTCTTTCTAATGTCACCCCAACACACCAGGGTTCTGCATCTCTTTCCATACAACATTTCGAATGGTGGCATGTCTATACTGGCATGATAACTATTGTTCTAGGAGAACTCTGCCAACGGTAGGTGTTCATCCCAACTTCCACCAAAGTCAATAATGCATGCCTGGAGCATATCCTCCAATGTCTAAATGGTCCGTTCTGATTGACCGTCTGTCTGAGGGTGATAAGCTGTGGTAATGTGTAACCTCGTCCCCATCGCATCATGAAATCTTTTCCAGAACTGGATGTGAACCGGGTGTCCCTATCAGAAACAATAGACACCAGCATACCATGATGAGTTACGATCTCCTTGATGAACAGCTCCGCCAACCTTTCCGACGAGTAAGTCTCTCTGATTGGCAAAAAGTGTGCACTCTTCGTCAGGCGGTCTACAATCACCCAAATGGTATCACATCCTCTCGCAGTGCGAGGCAACTTTGTGATGAAGTCCATGGTGATGTGTTTCTACTTCCATTCGGGTATATCCAAGGGTTGGATCTTCCCATATGGTTTCTATGTTCAGCCTTCACTTGTAAACAGGTTAGGCACTTACTCACGTACTTCACCACATCACGCTTCATCCCTAGCCACTAGTAATCCTTCTTCAGATCATGATACATTTTTGTAGCACCAGGATGGATGGAATACCGTGTTTTGTGAGCATCATCCATGATCTTTCCCCTCAGCTCCCCATAACGAGGAATCCACATCCGCCCGAAACGGGTTTTAACGCCAAGGGTGTTTTCCTCTAAATCCGTCGCCTGCCCCTTCATTCGTTCAGAATTGATCCTATCATCCTTTAATGCCTCATCTTGGACCATAACATCCGACGTCACAACCAACTGGCAAGCCTTCACCCGAATTGGTTTCGGCCTCTCCTTTCGACTAAGGGCATTGGCTACCACATTACTAGTGGATCTCGTAGTCGTAATCCTTGATCAACTCTAACCATCTTCTTTGTCTCATGTTAAGATCCTTCTGGTCAAAGAAGTACTTCAAACTTTTGTGATCAGTGAAGACGGTGCACCTCGTCCCATACAGGTAGTGCCTCCAAATCTTTAATGCAAAAACCACAACCGCCAACTCCAGGTCATGAGTAGGATAGTTAGCCTTATGGATTTTCAACTGTCGGGTTGCATAGACTATAACCCTTCCCCGTTGCATCAGCACACAACCCAATCCTGAATAAGAAGCATCGGAAAAGACCACTAAGTCTTCATTCCCTTCAGGTAACGTTAAGACAGGAGCTTGAGTCAACCTTGTCTTCAACTCTGTGAAAGCATTCTCCTGCACTTGACTCCACATGAACTTCACATCCTTACGGGTCAATTTGGTTAGTGGTGAAGCTATCTTGGAGGAGTCTTGGATGAAGCATCTGTAGTAGCCCGCCAAACCCAAGAAACTACGGATCTCGGATGGCGTCTTTAGAGTCTTCCATTGCATAACCGCCTCCACCTTTGCCGGGACCCCCATAATCCCTTCAGAATTAACCACATGACCCAAAAACTAAACTTCCCGCAACCAGAACGCGCATTTAGAAAACTTAGCATACAGCTTCTCTCTTCTAAGCGTCTCCAATACCTAGCGAATGTGACCAGCATGCTCTTCTTCACTCTTCGAATAAATCAGGATATCATCAATAAACACAATCACTGATTTATCCAACATCATCCGACACACCCGATTCATCAAATACATAAAAGCAGCTGGCGTTTTGGTTAGACCGAAAGACATAACGAGGAATTCGTAATGCCTATATCGAGTTCGAAATGCGGTCTTCGGGATATCCTGTTCTTTGACCTTTAGCTGATGATAAACAGATCGGAGATCTATCCTTGAGAACTAGCTAGCGCCTTGGAGCTGATCAAACAAATCATTAATCCTCGGTAGTGGGTACCTGTTCTTCACTGTTAACTTGTTCAACTCACTATAGTTGATGCACATCCTCATGCTACCATCCTTCTTCTTTACAAACAAGACCAGAGCACCCTAGGGAGAGATACTTGGTCGGATGAACCCCTTATCTAACAACTCTTGCAACGGGGTCATCAATTCCTTCATCTCTGAGGGAGCGAGACGATACGACGCATTTGCAATAGGTTGGGCACCAGGTATCAAATCAATTTGGAACTTGACGTGGTCAGGTGGTACCCCTGGTAGGTCTTCGGGAAACACATTGGGGAAATTGCATACTACCGGTATGCCTGACAGTTGAGGCACGGTAGCATCCATATCCTTCACATAGGCCAAGTAAGCACCACACCAGAGTCTCATAAACTTCTCTGTCGTAATCATTGAGATTATTCGCGGTGTAATGCACTCCTTGTCTCCATGTATCGTAACCAAACTGCCATCGGGCACAGTAAGACAAATCATTTTCTTTCAGCACATGATGTTTGCTTCGTAGGCCACCAACCAATCCATCCCTAACACCACATCAAAACCTTCTAGGGCCATCACGTACAATCTAGGAGGAAACTTACGATCGTCCAACTCTACGAGGCAATCGTCTATCACATCAGTCATTTTGGTAGACTTTCCTATCGCATTCTCTAGATATAAGGGCACATCTAATTCTTACCATGCATTTCATGACAAAAGCTAGCGGATACAAAACTTCTACTAGTACCCAAATCGAAGAGCACAGAAGCATACAATTGGTTTACCAAAAACATACCTAAAACTCCTTCAGGGTCCACTCTGGCTTCTTCCCGGGTCATGTTGAAAGCCCTTGCCTCGGCTTTGGTGCTCCCACTCCTCCCTTTCTCACCCATAGTCTGCGTCCCTGAGCTCCCTGCTCCACCTTTCTTGCAATCTCGGCCCAAATGGCCTACCTCCCCACACTGATAGTATCGCGGTACCCTGCACTCTTTAGCATAATGGCCTTTGCCTCCACACTTAAAACACCGGTTCGACCCCACTCTACACTCACCCATGTGAATCTTCCCACACTTCTTGCATTACCTCATGTTACTCCCTTTACTCGATCCTGGGCGGCGATCGTCAATCCTCATCTTCTTTACCACGATCCCATAGTGGTCACCCCTGAATCTCTTCCCATTACCGTTCTTGTTCCAACTTTTATCAACCTTCCTCTGAATTGGCACCGGATCCCTCTCATCATACAACCTTCCAGCCAAATCTACTATAGACCTAAAAGTGCTCAGTCTAGCAGCTATCATGTTCCTCCTGATATCCACGAGCAGACCCAGCATGTATCTCTTAATCTTCTTGGACTCTGGGGTTACTAGATCCGGCATGAGTCTTGCAAGCTCATTGAACTTGGAGGTATACTCTTGATGAGTCTTGTTTCCAGCTCCAAATGCAAGAACTCCTTCTCAATTTTGTCCAACTCCCGATGTGGACAATGCTCCTCAAGCACCAGTTCCTTCAAATCCGACCACCTCATCCTTGCAACAGACCATTTCCCCTCGGCTTGGATAATGTTGTCCCACCAGTATAAGGTTGAGTCAACGAAAGAATAGGAGGCAAACTTCACCTTTTGATCCTCCCGACACTCACTGATGTCTAAAACCGCCTCCATCTCTCAAACCCAATGATGAGAAGCAGTAGCATTACCGTTACCATCAGAGGTCAGGGGTTTGCACCTCTGAAATGCCCCATAGGTGCACCCCTTAGCGGTCTCCTTCTCCCCATCGCTGTCATCATCATGGATTACCACCTTGGGACTATATGGCTCTTCATCAGCTTTCTCCTTCTCCCCCATATCTTTGGTCTTTTCACCCTTCTTTACTGCGCTCAACACCTCGATCACTACTGAAGGTAACACGTTTCGCATGACATTGTAGACTTCGTCAGCAATAGCTTCCTTTACCGTAGACTTGAGGGTGGCTGATCCTTCACCCTCTTGGTAGCTATGAATACCCTAGTCCTCATGAACTGTCTCGGGAGCCTTAGCTTTGCTTCGGGTGACACGTGGCCTAGTAGTACGCCCGCCACGAGCACCGCCTCTGGTTGCCTTCCTAGGTTTTCTACCCGCCATAATATCTACCTCCTATAAGATTCAAGCACTAACAAGGTCATTCAAGGTAATAGCTCAGATTATGTCAAGTATAGTAAGTCCCTAATTATAGTGGCCAGTTGTGATTAGCCACTTACTTTACTCTTCATCCCCCAAGCATTCCCTATCCAGACTACAACAGTGTCCAAATCTACTAAGCACATAAATCAAATAGTACACGCATATAATACTGATTACTTATGAAAAATTACCTGATGGCACATAGCTACATGGGCAGGCATCCTTCCATTCGGTCCCATTCTCAGTGTAAGTTTAGGTTTTGAAAAAATGATTTACCCAATTCTCTTAAACTTAGGCTCTGTTCCCGAGAACCCCATAGTTGGTCATTCATAGCATCATTCTTTATAAAAAAATACCTTAAATCACATTATTATAAGAAAACAATCACAGCGGAATAATTTAATCCAAAAACCATTTCTTGCATTAATGACTACTTTTGCCAAAATTACATCATTGTTAAATGTTACAAAAGAATACTTAGTTGCATTACAAGACAAAAATATCATAAGTGCATAAATGGATGCCAGTCTCGATCCACCAAGTAGCTTCAGCCCGTGCCATCCTCAGCAACATCCTTACCTGCCAACTGATATGCATATAAAAAGTCAGCATTGCTGAGTGAGTTCTAGTTTAATAATATAGAAAAAATACACTTTGTAAACTTCATTTGGTGATCATTCATCAATATACATAATCAATCATTAGGTGATTCATTATCCTTCTTTCTTGTAAACTTCATTTGGTGATCATTCATCAATATACATAATCAATCATTAGGTGATTCATTATCCTTCTTTCTTTTATTATCTTTCTCTTTCATTAACTAGGATTGCACAAAGCAAGAGCCTACATTGTTGGTTGGCAACAGATGTCGAACCCCTGTCGGTAAACGTTTATCATGGTAGCTAACCCATCGACAGTTGATCCACACTGCTAGGCACGAAGCCTGCTCATGAACTAGGATCCCATTCATTCATTGGTCCATCCCCAGGATTAGACCCTAGATGTGCATCCTCATGGGCTTTACAGCCGCACATCAGTTGAGCTAACGACAACAATGTCGTGCACCTCCATTCATTGTGCTTGCAAGGCTTTTCATTTATCATAAGGGCCCAGGGTAACATTCATTAAGTTTCACTGTTCTTCTTTTATTCCTTCGTGTCCACTTGTTATGGATAATACTTATTAAGATGCACATTCCTTGATCACATAACATGATAATATGATTGACATAGTAAAAGCAGCACATAATAAAGAACCAAGCATAATAATCCTTAAACAAGCATGATCTTCCCTTATTTAGGAGTTCTCCATACTTCAATTCTATTCCCTAAAATTTCGGAAAATCCCAAGTCCTTAGACAAATGCGGATGAACAAATGCGGATGAACACATGCGGATGAACAAATGCGGATGAACATTCTCAGGAAATATTCCAAGTGTCAGGAAGTGCTCATGAACCGAATATGGATGACTAAAGCAATACGCATGGATACTGTAGCAAATGCGTATGGGCAAAACAAACGCGGATGAACACTTTGACTGTACTAAAGGCAAATGCAGATGAACACACCTAACGCGTATAAGGACTTAGCAAATGCGCATGAAGACTTAGCAAATGCGCATGAAGACTTAGCAAATGCGTATGAGCCAAAGACAACTGTTAAATACGAATGAACACAAAAACTAACCTGCAATGCAACTTATGCCATTACCGGTTCCCAATCATCATTCTAACATGAATACAGCTTAGATCTATCAGTCTAACACTTAGAACATCATAAACTTTAAACGATCATCAAAAGAATCACATAATATAACTATATCATCATAATCGTCTGCACCATACATGAAAAATCATAACTTGTTTCGAAAACACCAGTTAAATATGCATATCGGCCCCAAATAAGTAGAAAACATTTAAAAGAGGGGATCTAGAACTCACCTATTACCGCCTTCAAGCAAAATTCCATCAAACTCGAGGGCACAAAGAGTTCAAACGCCTAAACACAAAACCAAACACAAAAGAACACATAACAATCAGTCCCGAAGCTAAAAACTTAGCTGAAACCGAACAAAACACACAAAAACTCACCTAGAAGCCGAATCTTCTTCTTCTTCTCTCTAGAACCGATGGAAATTCTGCTTTTCTTCTTTCTAGCAGTCGAAGCAGTTGGTGAAGCAGTGTAGTGGGCGGCCATGCCTACTTTAAACATAAAATAATAATGTTTGTCCTTTTGTAAACTTTAGCCCCTCTAGTTATGCAACTTCTCCTTTTGTCTTTATTCTTTTCTTAATAAATTTTAGAGTGTTACACAAAGGGAAGCCAGCTCTTGGGCTTTGGTATCCTAAAAAAGGAGATTTCAAACTCTATTCAAATTCTGATAGTGACTTTGGAGGCTTCAAGAACAACAGAAAATCAACAACTGGTGGTTGTCAATTTATAGGACCAAGACTAGTTTCTTGGCAATGGAAAAAGCAAACAAATGTTTCAGTATCCACAGCTGAGGCTGAGTACATAGCTGCTTCAGCTGGTTGCTCTCAAGTTTTATGGTTCTAAAACCAACTACGTGATTATGGTTATAATTTTCTTCAAACACCAATTCACATAGATAACTCAATTGCTATGTTCATCACTGCTAATCTAGTGCAACAAAGTAAAACAAAAATATTAAAATCAGATACCATTTTCTGAGAGACTGCTCAGAAAAAGGTTTAATTAAGTTGATCAAAGTGGATACAACAAATCAGCTTGCTGGTTTATTCACTAAAGCCTTTGATTCAGTTAGATTTAATTTCTTGATTGAGTCTTTAGGCATGATCAACTTAGATTAGTATTCATCACAAAGAAGAGCATGTTCTGTCTGTCAAATTCATTATATGAAAAAGCCAAAACATCTATAAAACACATAAAAATCCAAAAATATTATCTTATTAATATGTTTTTTTGAAAAGTATTTCATATTATGGGAAATGATAGTACACTATACCTTTGCTTACTTTCCTGAATTTTATCACACAATAAAGACTGATCAGATGTGATTTGATATGTGAGTAGGTTCAGCTTGAGTAGAAAATATACAAGTTCATGCATAACATAATGCCAAGGTGACTAATTGTGGACAATTCCATTTTGAGGAACAAGCAAGTAAGTCTTATTCTGTTGTGATCAACCTACTCACCTAAGCACACTATGTTGTGAAACTTTATAACCTCTATCTCTGTGCATCATGGACCCTTTGTTTTGTGTAAACAAAGACCTGGGTTCACAGGCACCTCTGTTTTATGTAAGTAAAGACCTGGTGTCCTGATGCTGATCATTAAAAAGTTCCAAAAAGGAATAGCTCTAAAAGAATCCAATGTAGTAAAGACCTGGTGTCCTGATGTTGATCATCAAAAAGTTCCAAAAAGGAATAGCTCTAAAAGAATCCAATTGATCAATTGTATATTATCTCAAAGAGCTTCAAATATCATATCAGCATTAATAAGATTTCAAAGAAATCTTAAGATAGAGCTTATAACTTAAGGAACATAGTTTTAAGTGTGAGTGATAAATTGACTCATAAACGGAGGACAAACTCTAATGTGAATTGAATGTGGAGTCCATATTTGTCTATCTTTAATCAATACCAAAACATGATAAACAGCATGACAAGTTGAAACTATACTCTTGCTTGAATTTATGTGGATCATAATACTTGCAATCAGCACTAGATCTCTGTCTACTATCATCAAACAAAACTGTTTCAGGAAGTTGCTTAGTGTCATAGTATGATCCTATTGTATGATGTAAATGCTGTAAATATATTTTAGTTCCTGTCTATAAACAAAAATACAAAATGATTTTGTTTTTGTATTTGCTAATAAGATTGACAGATACTTGCTTTTCATGCTATTCTCTATATAAATTTCTAATAAATTCATAATTTCATGATTAATCATAAATTTAGGAGGAGTAGTCATCAGCATGAAAACTGAGTTTAACAATTTTACATGAAGAAAATTGGAACTTGAGCACTAACTTGGCTGTAGGATATCTGAAGTTTTTAACTAAATCAATTTTACACATTTGCCATAAAGCAGAGTCAACAAGGTCCAACAGAAAACAACAAATGATCTCACAACATGATGTTAAGATCATACAGCAAAAAGAACAAAATTGAATTTCCGTAGATTGTTACCCTACGGATAAAACAACAAAACCATAACAATTTTTGCCTTCCGTAGATGTTCTGTGGAAGAATTAATTTAAGGATAAAACAGCAAAAACAAGTTTTGCCTTCCAAAGATGTTCTGCTGAAGACTTAACATGTTACGGATAAAAAGAAAAGTTTTGCCTTCCGTAGATATTCAGCGGAAGACTTAACTAGTGGATAACCACGGAAGGTTAATGAGGGTTAAGGGCCCCACATCATTAAATAAAAGGATTTAAATTTTCTAAGTGAGTATAAATGATATCCTGATCGTTGTCATTTTTTTATTCACTTTTTCAAAAACCCTTTTTCAGACCTAGAAAAACGCTCATATGATAAACCCCTTTATCCACAAACATTCAAATTTTTCATTCCACACAACAATCCACACCTAAATCCCCACTCAAACAACATCATCAATATGGCCAACAGATTTGCAAAAGATCATAACGTTTGTGCCTTTCTGAATCCAGACGATCCAGCAACAGAGGGATGTAGGGAAATTATCAACTATCTGAGAAGATCAAGGATTTTCTATGCATTATCTGCGGACCTAATCATCTATCAATCGCATATGATAGATTTTTGGCACACAGCCAGGATTGAAGAGGAGAATGATGAAAGGGTGATTTTCGCAACAATAAGAATGAAGAGTTGAGGGTAGATGAACGTACTATCAGGAGGGTGCTAGAGTTTGGAGAAAAAGAAGAGGGTCACCCGATGTGTTCGACCATGAGTACATCCAAAGAATTTTTCATTTAATGGGTTATGATAAAGATTACTGAAATGGTGAAATCAAAAAGGGGAGGTTGTGCAAGCCCTTCAGATTCTTGTGTCACACATACTTAAAGTGTATGTCCAACAGAAAGTCTGGTTTGGATAGGTTTTCAAAGCACATTTCTTCTGGGATCATTGGTGTGTTTGAAGAGAGAACATATAAATATGCTAAATACATCCTTGGATGCTTATGTGACCATATAAGGGTGCAAAAAGAAGACAAGATGTACATGTTTCCCAGGTTTATTCAGATGACGTAAATGAGCCAATGCCCAACATTGAAAGAGAAGGTGGAGTCTTTGTTCCAGCTCACCTTGGAAGATCTATGCTTAGCAAGTTTAGTGGGCAATACCAAGGTGAAGAAAAGGAGATGTTCGCATATGTGATTGATGAGAATGCTGATATTCCTCAAGAACTCCTACACCTTGAACAACAACAACAAACACCTCCAACTGAATCCCCTGAACCACCACAACAACAACCCTTATCTCCTTCCCATTTCTAAACATCTCAAAATACTATTGAAACAGAAGTATTCACACTTGATAACATTCAACAATCACCATCACACCCATCACCACAACAACAACCACAATCTCTTCCACCAACACCTGTAACAGACTTACCAAAAACACCACCAGCTCAACTGAACTCATCATCCAGTGAGCATACCCAACCTTTCTCAACTTCCTAATCTCTCTCAGCTTCCCAAACTCAATCATCATTAAACACCGCTACCACAAAACCTATCTCACCCATTCTCAATCAAACACCTTCTCATCCAACAACACAACCAACTTCCTCACCCCCATCTGCTGAACCAACCTCACCTGCTGAAAGCCCAACTCTTACTGAAAAAGTGAATATTGATGATGATGAGCTTGATGAAGTTATGGATGGTGCCACAGAAGAAATATGTCTAGAAGTTGAGGGGGAGAATGAACAAGAGGTTGAACAACTAGATGAGAGTGATAGTCATTTTGTTGACATCACTACTTATGATGAAAATGATTTAAGAGAGGAGGAGATAAATGTGAGCAAAAGTTTTCTTGTTGCTAAATACAACAATCTCATCATCAAAAGCAATAAAAAACTGGAGAAATTGAGAAAACTCAAAAGGGAGATGAAAGAGAAAGATGAAACTATTGCATCTCTAACAATCAAGAAGCTAAGAGAAGAGATTGAAACCAACAATGCAGTAATTGATACTATGGATCAGCTTGTGACTGAGTCCTGTGAGACTATTGAGAAAGAAAAACAAGAGAAAGAGAAAGTCTTGACTAAGCTCAATAATGCAATGAAAACTATCTCTGAGCAGTTAGATTTACTAAAAGCTAAAGATGAAGAGATAAAAGTCGTAAAGAAGAAGGTGACTGAAAAGGAAGTAAGTGTGCATGAAGACCCAACAATTAAATACAATAGGAAAAGAAAGTATTTGGGAAGAATTTAAGATGAAGCTATAGTAATTTAGAATACCCCAAAGAAATCAAAATACATGTCACCTGAGCATACTCAATTAGTTGATCTTTCAACTCTTAAATCCATTAAAGACATTGAAGAAGAAAGTGATGTTGAGTGGATAGATTTAACAAAAGATGAGACTCATAAGTTTGATGAAGAAGCAGGGGAAGGTGACTTGTTATCTACTGATGACATCTTTGAGGAAAGAGCCCAATCATCTATGTTCATGGACTTAATCAATAATGGCTTTCCATACGACATGGTAGAAAAGATGAACATGGATGAGATGATACAAGTACTGAAGGAGTTTGATGCTGCCAGATTAATGCTTTTAGTATGCAACTATGAAACCTTCATAAAGTACAAAGCAATTAAGAAGATAAAGAATGATTTGGGTCATTGTGAAACCAAACAGCTTACCAAGTACAATATGATTTGCTGGCTGCAAAGTCATAATTATAGGTCAGATGAACTAAAGGGAAGAACAGTGAGTGAGCTAAGAGCAATGATGGATTATGTGATGAAGGTTGAATTAGAAACTAGAGTAAGATTCGGAACTGGAGCACCCAATCCAACTTACAAATAATCAAAACAATCTCCTGCTGAGCCAATAGTAGTTGAAAGCAAAGATATGTACAAAAGCAAAGAGAAACTGATCAGGGAGCCGAGGGATCTAATCCCTAACAAAATCTGGCCCCTGGGAACAGCAGTGAGGGAAATAACAGAATAGAAAACAACTCTGATTTAACTGTTTGATCATATGACTACACCAAGATCAGCAGTAGACAACAAGATTATAGCTTGGAAGTTTGATCAAGAGTGGGATTGTGGTACAATTAAAAGGGCATCTGGGATGGTTCAATATTTTCCATGGATGGAGACACTTCTTACACTCCCAGATGCAGACCTTTCTACTTTACAAAACATCCCAATCACCAACTACCCAATCAGTCCAAAGGGAAGAGATTTTTTTGTTCTGATTGCAAAACTAAGAAACAAGTTTAAGGGAGATGTGCTGAAAGAAGCCAAAAGAGAGGATGCAGATCACAAAAGAAGAAAACAAAGTCAGAAAAGATCTCATTCTAGTTCTTTAAAACTTATTGATGATGAATTTTTGAGAAGAACTGGATATGCAGACAAGGATGATGCATCAATGAAAACAATTGAAGGAAACCAGTTCTCATATCCCATCACTGAATGGGGATATGTTGAAAGAACTAAAGAACTGGTGCTGCAAAGGAATGATCCTCACAAGAAAGCACCAAGCATAAGATTATTTGATCCATTAGAGATTAAACTTCTACATCCAAGCTACACATCTTATCTGCATGATAAATATTTCCCAAAGTTGAATGACAAAGATGCTCAAAGTGACATATGCTTATATGTGCACATCATTCAAGTCATAGACAAGCTGCATGCCAAAGCACACAAGAGAAGAATATTTGAGGCAGGTCAGCTCATAGGATCTGAAATCCCATCAATTACTGAGCTTAGAATGTCAGAGCAAGATGAGTTGGAAGTAGTGTCTCAAAATAGTGTAGTGGCAACACTGACCACAGAAGAAGACATTCTTGGGCTGAACTTTAAAAAATTGAAGAAAATGGGAAAAATGAGATCAAGTATACATACCAAGACCAAAAGGATGCTGTTGGATATTTCAACACAAAGATTTTGGCCATAGTACAAGAATTAAAAGATCTGAACAGATAGTTACAAGAATCTAAACCTAAGGGGGAGTATTGTTAGGTCTACATATTTTGTATAGGTTTAGATGATTTGTAATCTCTTGTAATGAACATCTGTATTTCTTTATCATTATATAATGCAAGATATATATATATATATATATATATATATATATATATATATATATATGTTAACCCAAATATTATTTGTGTTGATTTTATGTAATTGCAGGAAACATCATACTTAGTCAATTTTGGAAAATTGACCAAGTGCAAGAACTATCTGCGGATGAAAAAGTTTGTTCTTCCGTAGATGTTCTACAGAGCTTAAATGAACAAGTCAATGTGCATCAGTGGATCTCCTGCGAAAGCACAAGCACATATACTGAAGAACAAGTTCAGAGATCAAGTTGATGCTCCTGCGGAAGAAGAAAGTTTGCTCCTGAGGATGATGTTCAAGAACAAAGAACCAACTCCTACGGAAGTTCAACTCCTATGGAAGTTCAACTCCTACGGAAGAACAAAATACTTGTATGATCCATATCATCAAGTACTCAACACAAAGTCAACAAGTCAATCTATCAGAAGCGAATATTCCATGTCAGATCAGAATATCTTTGTGATTTTAAAGTGAATCCCTCTGCCTGTAAATATAAGGCATGGGTGCACTCATTTAGGAAGAGATCGAGAGATATTGATGCACAAATAGAGATTCAAATTATCATAGAAACGATATCAATCGATCAATCGATCAACATAGCAACATAGCAATCACAATAACACCAAGAACATCATAGGAGATTATCATATCATCCAAGCATCAATATCATTGTAATCGATTCACTGTCAATGAATATCAATTGAAACAATCTTTTTGTTGCATTATTTTATTCTGTTTTCAATTTGTTTCATCTGTTCTTCGTTGATTTCAATTTCTTAAACAATTAATTAAACAACAAGTATTGATAATTCCGCGATCTTTATTTGCTAAATCAAACTGATAATTCCTGTTTCGATCCTTGGATTCACATTTAGAGCCACAACACCGCACTTGATATGTAGTTTATTCTTCCAAGGTGCAAGGGTTTTGTTGACACATCCGGCCTATCTAGACGTACCTGTTTTAGGATGAATATTACTTTTCTCTCTTGTTACGTGCCACAACTGTCAAGAGAGAAAAGTGAGCATAGATGAGGCTAAACGTATCAATGCATTGACAAATGTTGTCGTTGCGGCCTCATACCCGAGAGTTGTGTGATTTTCACAATTGATAAGCGTTGTCAGTCTGCCTAGTCACTTACTAATGTTGCGTGCCCCAGCTGCCTTTAGTAACTGACCAAGCCAGATTCTCATTTCTTATTTAAAATTACTATAAATGGGTCATTAATTAAAATAAGGAAATAATACATCGAAAAAACTAATTAATTTATTTTTGCTTATTTAAACAGATGTCTTCAGAAACCAACAACTCCTTCATTCTCAAGTCTATACTTGAGAAAAAGAAACTTGATAACACCAACTTTCTCGCATGGCACCGCAATCTGAGAATTGTTCTCAAGATGGCAAAAAAGCTCTATGTTTTAGATAGCACTGTTCCCAACGAGCCTGAAAATAATATAGTCGCTGCCCGTAAAACTTTGGAAAATTTTAAGGAGGATGCCGATGAGGTAGCCTGCCTTAGGCTAGCCACCATGTCCCCTGATCTCTAGAAAAACATGGAGGACATGGCTGCATTTGACATGATTGAGCAACTTAAAGGCATGTTCCAGAAACAAGCCCGACAAGAGCGCTATGATACCATGAAGCAGCTTATATCCTGCAAAATATAAGAAGGCTCGCCTGTTAGTGCCCATGTGCTTAAAATGAAAGGGTACATTGACCAAATGGCCAAACTTGGTTATCCTATGCAGGATGAAATGGTAGCAGACTTCATCTTGAACTCCCTGCCTAGTTCTTACGACCAGTTCGTAATGAACTTTAATATGAATGCATGGGTTAAGATTGTAGCCGAACTACATGGCATGCTCAAAACTATTAAGCAAAACATACCATGTAAAGCCAGTCAAATGTTGATGATCTAATCTACTGGTGTTAGGAAGCCAAACCCCAAGAAGAAAGCTTATAACAGTAAGGGTAAAGGTAAAGTTGTTGCTGCCAAACCTGCTACCAACAACAAACAGCTAGTTAAAAACAAAGCAGCACCCCCTCCTGAGGAGGGCCACTGCTTTGAATGTAATAAGATGGGGCATTGGAGACGTAACTGTCCTGACTATCTAGCCAAGCTAAAGGCGAAAAAGGCCAATGGTGAAGGCTCTTCTTCAGGTATTCTGATTTATGTTATTGAACTTTTCACTATTTCTAGCAACACATGGGTATTTGATACTAGATGTGGTTATCACATCATTAATGTCTTGCAGGAGCCTGAAAAGTGGAAGAAACTGAAACAAGGCAACATGGAGCTCATTGTTGGTGATGGGAAAAGAGTACCAGTTCTTGCAACTGGAACATATTATCTTTCTTGTCTATCTGGCCTTGTATTTACTTTAGATAATTGTTTGTTTGCTCATGGTTTGACCAGAAACATTATTTCAGTTTCTTTATTGTTTGAAGAAGGATTCAAGAACGTTTTTAATGATTCTTTTATTTCTACCTACTTGAATAGTGTCTTTTATTTTGAGGCTAAACCTTGAAGTGGTATTTATGAGATTAATATTCAAATAAACAATAACATATATAATCTTACTAAACATATCAAATCTGGAATTAACAATATGTTTCTATGGCATTGTAGACTTGGCCACATAAGCAAGGCTCGGGTGAAAAGACTTCAGTCTAAAGGGATTCTTGAATCCACAGGACATGAATCTTTTGATGAATGCGAATCTTGCTTAGCTGGCAAACTCACAAAGGATCCTTTCACCCACGTTGGTGAACGGGCCAAGGATCTGTTAGCATTTATACATTCTGATGTATGTGGTCCTTTCAGAACCATGTCTAGAAATCACGAAAGATACTTCATTACGTTTATTGACGATTATAATCGATACGCCTATGGACCTTATGAAGCATAGACATGAAACCTTTGAAAAGTTCAAAGAGTTTCAGAATGAAGTAGAAAACCAACTTGGTAAGACTACCAAGGTACTTCGATCAGATCGAGGTGGAGAATACCTAAGCCAAGAGTTCACTATTCATCTAAAGGAACATGGAATTGTTTTACAGTTCACTCCACCTGGCACACCCTAACTTAATGGCATGAGTGAGAGGAGAAATCGAACCCTACTTAATATGGTTCGATCGATGATGTTTAGAACTAACTTACCTCACTCCTTCTGGAGTTATGCTCTTATGACCGCCACCCGCCTTTTCAATCTGGCATCGACTAAGAAGGTAGACAAAACTCCATATGAGATATGGCATGGGTCTAAACCTAATTTGTCTTACCTTAGAGTATGGGGATGTGATGCTTATGTCACCAGCGAGTCTGATGACAAGCTAGATCCTTGAGGTGAAAAAGTTATTTTCATCGAATACTATAATAGAAGCGGATATTACTTTTACCATCCTGATGCAAATATGATTTCCATCAAAAGGAAGGCACATTTCCTCGAGAAAGAGTTTCTTGATCGAGGAAATGGAAGTAATATTGTGGATCTTGAAGAAATTCGAGAACCACAAACAAACGCTGATGTAGTCGGTGCGTCTAAACAACAAGAAATTGTTGTTGATTCAGACATAAACACAGGCGTTTGTAGAAGTAACAGAACTCGCAAAGAACCTGACTGATATCTTTGGAATCTAGAGGGTCCAGAGGTTCTGGTAGTAGCTGATCCTGGTGATGAACCTACTAACTACAAATCTGCTATCTCAGATCCGAAATCTGCGAAATGGCTAAATGCCATGAACGCTGAGATGCAATCCATGCAAGACAATCAAGTCTGGGACTTTGTTGAGCTCCCCCCCCCCGGTTCACGAGCAGTAGGGAGCACGTGGCTTTTCAAGAGAAAAACCGACACGCATGGAAATATACACGTTTATAAAGCACAGCTAGTTGCAAAAGGTTTCACTCAAACTCAAGGTATTGACTATGATGAAACTTTCTCACCCATTGCTATGATCAAATTGATCAGGAGATTGCTTGCCATAGCTACGTACTATGATTATGAGATATGGAAAATGATGTCAAAACCGCTTTTCTAAATGGAAATCTCTCTAAAGATGTTTATATGGTTCAGCCTGATGGTTTTATCGATCCACAATATCCAAATAAGGTGTGCAAACTGAATAAGTCTGTTTATGGACTTAAACAGGCATCTCGTAGCTGGAATCTTCATTTTGATCAGAGAATCGTGGAATTCGATTTGTCAAAAGTGAAGATGAGCCTTGTGTTTACAGGAAGACTAGTGGAGCACTATATCATTTCTTATATTATATGTGGATGATATACTGATCATTAGAAACAATATCCTAATGCTTAACAAAGTTAAAAATTGGTTGGGAGCTTGTTTCGCAATGAAAGATCTTGGCGAAGCTGCTTACATTCTAGAAATCAAGATCTATAGGGATAGATCTAAGTGGCTTCTAAGGCTTAGTCAAAGAACATACAAAGACAAAATGATGACACGCTTTAAGATGGAAAACTCCAAGAAAGGAGGTGTTCTGATGACTAAAGGTACCGTGTTAAACAAATCTCAATCTCCTTCAACGGACATTGATATTAAGCGAATGGAAAAGGTTCCATATGCTTTAGCGATTGGTTCCATCATGCATGCTATGTTGTGCACAAGACCTAACGTCTCGTATGCTTTAAGCATTACTAGCCGTTATCAGCAGAACCTTGGCTTTGCCCATTGGACTGTAGTTAAGAACATTCTGAAGTACTTGAGAAGGACTAAAACATGTTTTTAATATTTGGAGGAGTTAAAGAACAACTCACTGTAAGATGTTACACTGATGCTAGTTTTCAAACTGACCGAGATGATTCTCGCTCACAATCTGGTTTTGTATTCACACTCAGTAGTGGAGCTATCTCTTGGAAAAGTTCCAAGCAAAGTGTGGTGGTAGATTCCACCACTGAATCTGAATACATTGCAGCATCAGATGCTGCAAAGGAAGCTGCTTGGATGAAGAAGTTCATAGCCAATCTCGATGTTGTTCCAAGTATTCAGCACCCAATCGAGATATTATGTGATAACACATGTGCCATTGCTCAAGCCAAAGAGCCCAGATCTCATCACAGGGCCAAGTATATTTAGAGGAAGTTTCACTATATAAGGGACATAGTGAAACAGAGAGACATCATGATAAGAAAAATAGACACAGATCAAAACCTAGCAGACCCGTTTACTAAGCCCATGACTTAGGACAAGCATGATCAGCATAGGGATGCGATCGGGCTTAGATTAGCTAGTGATACGTTTTGATTTAGTATTTGGATGTACGAACTTTTAACAGTTATACTTTTGAATTTATTTTCATTTACTGATTTAAGTTCAATTATGAATCTTACAACTATGTTTGATTTTAATACGTTTAATCCATGAATATTGTATTCTAAATTATCCGTAGTCGGTCAGACTTGTGGGAACAATTCTGAATTAAGACTATTCTGAATTTAGACTCAAGGAGTTGACTTTTAAATTCACAGACCTCGTTATGAATGACGTTGGATGTAACTCGCCACAAACCATCTTTATTATAAGATGCTTTGATACTGGTATACTCATTTAGTATCCTCTGACCTGAGTTGCATACTAGAACTTCCATTTACCAGGGGTTATTCTTTGATCACTATCAACCAATGTCGCGTAACTACCAGTCATAAAGGCTTTGGTTGGGAATAATTCTGAAGTTTAGTGGGAGTTGTATGTAGTCAATAAGGGATTTTGTACTCTTACATTATATGTAACAGTTAGAAATTATGGCGCCCTTGTTGATTCAAACTGGTGAAGTGTGAGGCCTCACCCAAACTGACTGTGTGTTTGATTGGACCATTTTGAATCTGGATCGAGAACAATAGTGATTGAGCTCCATAGGAAAATCAATCTCAATGACTCAATTAATGTCTTTTACAGAAAGGATAAATGACTATGATTACCATAAGTCTATTATCTTGTTATAGTAAGGTGTTACTAAATCAAGATCTTTTGGTTAATGACTTTAAAGTGTCATATCTTGTTAGGGTCAGCCATGTGCAGAAAGTTACAAACAAAGACTTTATCTACTATTCACTAAAGCATGGAAGTTTCACCAACTCATACAAGTTGGTGAGTTATCAGAGTTGCAGCAGAAAGTTGGTTAGCTTTATCAAAAGTAGATCAGAGAAAGCATTTTTTCTCTATCTTCCGAAGAAATCAGTCTTCATAGCAAAATGGCTTCGAAAGACTTTGTCTTTGATGCTTCGGAAGACTTCATCTTTGGCTTCGAAAGAACTTGGCCTCTGGCTTCGGAAGTTTTTACACTTAGAATATTTTCTGTTAAGTGTAAAGCATCCGAAGTAATTTCTTCTAAACTTTTGGCTTCAGAAGACTTTACACTTAGAGTTTTAGAGAGTGTAAATCTTCCGCGCAAGTTCATGCTTGTTCCTTAGTACATGTTGGAAGATCTTTGGTTACATCAGCCTTAAAATCTTTAGATAGATCCTTACATAACACAAAATACAAAAATGCAACCTTACATTCAGTCATGTTGAATCTTGTAAGTATGTTTTGCTCATACTTTGACTGACTTATAAAGATGCCATTGTCAACTTGCTTCACTTGAATTCCCAGAAAGAAATTTGGTTCCCCCATGGCACTCATTTCAAATCTGTTATTCATCAGCCTCTCAAAGTCTTTGCAGAGCTTTGGATTAGTTGACCCGAAGATAATGTCATCCATATATACTTGAACCAGCATTAAGTCATCCTCTGTCCCTTTGATGAAGAGAGTTCTATCTATAGTACCCCTCTTGTAACCATGTTTGCAGAGATACTGAGATAGTGTTTCATACCACTTCCTTGGAGCTTGGTGCAGACCATAAAGAGCTTTATCAAGCTTGCAGACATAATCAGGATGATCTGGGTCTGCAAAGCCAGGTGGTTGTTTGACATGCACCTCTTCATCAATCACCCCATATAGAAAAGCACACTTGACATCAAGTTGGTAGACCTTGAAATCCTTGGATGCAGCAAAAGCCAAGAATATTCTTATAGCTTCAAGTCTTGCCACAGGAGCAAAAAATCTATGTAATCAATTCCCTCTTCTTGTGTGTACCCTTGAACAACTAAGTTTTCTTTGTTATTGATGACAAGTCCTCTATCATCCTTCTTGTTCCTAAAAACCCATTTGGTTCCTATGATAGTCTTCCCTTGAGGAAGAGGACATAGGTTCCAAACCTTTTGTCTTCTGATTTGAAGTAGCTCTTCTTGCATAGCTTCAACCCAGCTTCCATCCTTTAGAGCCTCATCAACTTTCTTTGGCTCAGTCTGGGACAAGAAACAAGAGTGCAGACAAACATTTTGATCATGGGTTTGTCCTCTTGTTCTTACCCCAGTCTCAACATTTCCAATGATGTTTGTGGTGGGGTGTGACTTGTGGATCCTTAGTTGAGGGATCATAGCAAGTTGATTGGACAGATCCAAATTAGAGAAATTTAGATCTGGCAATGGAGTGTCACCCACCACATCAGCACATTCATCAAGTGAGACTTGATCCAATGAATGTGTGACATCATTTATGTTGTCCTCTATGGAGTGGTTATAAGCATCAAGAAATTCTTGATCACTATCACCACCTCCATTTCCTCCTACATTTGAAGCTCCTTCACCTGAGTTTTGAACCTCTGAGCTAGAATTTGAAGGCACCTCAGATGTATTAGCTGAATTTGTCATGTTTGTGCTGATAGGATCTTTATTTGTAGGGTTATCACCAAAGGAGCTGAAGTAGTAATCTTACTTGGTCTTCTAAGCTCAAATCTTGGGTCAGGATCTCCTGTTGATATATTATTTGTAGATCCTGAAACATTCTCACAAGACTTGTTAAAACAGTTTGTAACTAAGTCAAGATCAAATAGCCAATCTGGACCAGAACCTTTCACACTAGGAGTGTGCTCATTGAAGGTCACATTGGCTGACTCCTCAACTACTCTAGTTCTGAGATTGTATACTCTATAAGCCTTAGCTTGGGAAGAGTATCCAATAAAGTGTCCATCATCTAACTTCTCATCAAATTTGGCTACTTGATCTTTGGTATTCAAGATGGTGCAAGGACATCCAAATGACCTGAGAAAACCAATAAATGGTCTCCTTTTATACCATAGCTCATAAGGAGTCTTACCATGAGTGTTAACCACTAAAACTCTATTCTGCACATAGCAGGCTATGTTAACTGCCTTTGCCCAGAAGGTGATGGGCAGTTTAGAGTCAGACAACATAGTTCTTGTAGCTTTAATAAGTGTCCTGTTTCTCCTCTCAGCAACACCATTTTGCTGAGGAGTCCTGAGAGCACTATATTGTCTTGTAATACCCTTTTCATCATAAAATGTATCAAGGATTTGGTTCTTAAATTCTATTTCTTGATCACATCTTATGGTCTTGACCTTGTGATCATATTGATTCTTAATTTTCAGAATGAAATTCTTCAAGATCTCAGGGGTCTCATCCTTAGTTCTAAGGAAAAAGACCCAAGTGAATCTTGTGAAATCATCTGTGATCACTAAGCAGTAAGAGGTCCTTCCTAAACTCATTACACTGGTGGGGCCAAACAAATCCATATGTAATAGGTGTAGGGGAGTAGTGATGGATTTCATTTCCTTTGGCTTGTGAGACACTTTGTGTTGCTTCCCTTTCAGGCATGCAACACAGTGGTCATCACTTGTAAACTCTTTCTTTGCCATTCCAGTTACCAAATCATTCTTAATCAATTTATTCATGTTCTTAAAGTTTACATGGCACATTCTTTTATGCCAAAAAAAAAACTCATCACTATTTGCTTTAGACAGAAAGCAAGAAACTTCTCCTGAGGGAGATGTTTCATGTAAATCCATCTTGTACATGTTCCCTCTCCTCGGAGCTATGAGCAGGATATGCTCTTAAGGAATGGCCACCCCGGGCTTGAGAACAATGCACTCATGCTCAGTGAAGAGCATATGGTGTTTCTGATCACAAAATTGGAATACACTCAGAAGATTGTTTCCAAGCTCCTTAACAAAGTTTACATTCTCAATGCTGAGGTTACCATTTGTGACTCTGCCCCTTCCAGAAATGTAACCACCAGAATCCCCTCCAAAAGCAACTGGTCCTCCATCAATTTTTTCAAAATTTTGAAGCAGAGAACCATTGCCAGTCATGTTCCTGGAACAGCCACTATCAATAATCCAAACATTCTTCTTGGTCTTTAACTATTCCTGCACAAAAAGAGGTGATTAGTTATACTTAGAAACCCAATCCTCATTGGTTGTGGGATTATTAAAATGAGTTGAAGACAATGTAACAGTAAGTGATCCTATATTCAAGCTTTGAGGATCATTTGCTGTTGTTGATGAAGAACTTTCAGTCACATGGTCTTCCTTCATCTTCCACACCACCTTTGGAAGATTGGGCCTGACCTTCAAAGCTTCAGAAGTTTTGGAGACTAGACCTTTGGAAGATCTTGCTTTTACTACAGCAAGCTTCAGTACTTCGGAAGCATTCCTTTCTTCCAAGACCAACTTTTCTTCCGAAGTCAATTTTTCACTTGTCTTCTTCTTCATTTTGGATCTTCTGAAGGAAACAGATTTCCTTCCGAAGCTGTTTGTTCCTTCTTCTTCTCAGAAGTGTTCTTCTTGGTCATGTGGATGGTACTTTTGGGATTGTACTTGGAATCCTTAGCCAGATGAGAAGTACAACCACACATGACACAGTTGAGTTCCTTCCTTCTGAGAGTCTTCTTTTGAGAGAAAGACTGAGTTTGATCACTTTTCTTCTCCATCTTCATCTTTACAGATGATGCAAAAAGCTTTTTAGGGAGAGGGTTGCTCTTGGAGCTGGATGGTTCAGGCTATGTAGCAGTGGTACACAGCTGCTCAGTCTTCTTCTTCTTGCTGGAATGATTTGGAACTAAACTAAAACTCTTGGTATTAGAGTTCATAGTTAAGTCTTTAATCTTTACCACTTCAAAACCTGCAGAAATAAACACTTGTTTCTGCTTTGAGCCAAAAGTGGCCTTGATTTCTTGAGCCTTCTTTGATATTCTCTTAGCTCTTCTAATTAAGTTCTTTGACTTGGTCATTCCAGACTCTTTCCTTTCCTCGGGAGAATAGTGACCCTTCTTAGAATGATCTTCTTCACTCTTCTCAGAGTCATCCTTCACTATCTCCTCTTCATCCTCTTCAATAATGGGGTCTATGAGGGGAAGCTCATCTTCATAAGTTCCACACCTTGGAGATCTTACAGATAATAGAGTGTGTGGAGGAGCTATCTCAGTAGATCCCAATCCCTGCTTATTCTGATAACAAACTTTTGCATGTAGGGATGAGGATATTATGTTCTTGAAGGTCTTTTCTTCAAGAACATATTTTTCTGCCCTGTCTTTGCTGATCACAAGCTCAGCCTGGCATTCAGTTAATTTTGAGATGAGATCTTTGATTTGAGTCCTGTAGTTAGTGTGCTCATGCTTAAGAGTTGAAATGGTTTTCTCTAGATCTTTTATCTCAAGTTTATAATCATTTTCAGCTCTTTTAAAGTCAGCTTTTAAGATATTTAAGGACTCAAGATCAGATCTCATCTCTAAGTTATAGGACCTGTATCTATTAACTTTGACAATGCATTTAGGAGTACAAAGATGTTCTAATACCTTGGCTTCATCATGGTCTGCCATTAGTGCTTGGTTTGGAGAAGCATCCTCAACCTAAAAGCTCCAGTCAAAGCCTCCTTTTTCAACAGCAACTGCAGCTTGCTGTCTTGGCTTCTTATTCTGGTAAGGTCCCTCAGTGTAGTTTGGCCTGGATTGTGCTTGGCCACCATTTGACTTTGGTGCCTTGCACTCCCTAGCAAAGTGTCCTATTTGGTTACAGTTGTAACACTTCACCTTGCTTTTGTCCAGCCCAAACTTTCCACTGGCTGCATTGCTGGGAAACCTTCTCCCAGTCCTCTTGTAGAACTTCTGGGCTCTATGAGTGAGTAGAGCCATCTGCTGGACTATTTCCATATATTCCAGATCATCTGGATGGATACAGTCTAGCTCTTCAAAAATGAAGAGAAAGTTGCCTAAACTTTCATTAGAAGACATAAAAGCTTGTGAAGAACTTGTCTCCTGGAGTGGGCTTCTAGGGATGTAGCCTTCCCTTGGTGTCTCCGAAAAGGTGATGAAAGGACCCTTTTGTGATTTGTCTGGGTAGCAGATGAGATGGTGCTGTGGTTCTCTGCAATCCCTTTCAACCATATGGAGGGCTGAACTCTGATGAATGTTGGAGTTACCAAATGAGTTTTGCATGTTCATCTCTATCTGGTATCCACTGAGTATTCCATATAACTCAGTGAGAGTAAGAGTCTTGAGGTTTTCAGTCCTCTTAATGACCACACAGTAGTGTGTCTATTGTCTGGGAAGAGAGGACATGAACTTCCTAACAATATCTCTATTCTTAATGGTTACCCCAACATCAGCTAGAGTATCCACAATCTCAACGTACCTGAAGTACTGTTGAGTCATGGTTTCACCTGTCTTGAAGGTGAAATTTTCAAACTGCTGCTTCAAGAGGTCCTTCTTGTTCTTTTTGGATTCATTGGACCCCTCATACATCAGCTTCAGTGCATCCCATAGCTGTTTGGCGGTCTTGCACTTCTTGAAACCTTTGTAGATGGAGTTAGGAAGAGCAGTTTAAAGGGTTGTCATGGCATTCTGATCAACATCAATTTTCTTCCAATCTTCTTCAGAAAAATCATCCCTTTCCTTTGTTATCATACCACCACCAGCAGCAGCTGAAGTGGTGTATGGTACATAAGGTCCATTGACGATAGACTCCCACATCCTGGAATCTTGAGACTTGATGAAGCCTTCCATTCTTTGGCACCAAGTATCAAAATCCTCAGGAGTGATTAGTGGGGACTTTGTCATAGTTCCAGTTTCCATATCAGCCTTTGAGACAGCTGCCATTTGAAAAGTTAAGTGAAGTGTGAAACTAAGAGGATTTAAGATGGTGAGATCTTACAATCAAGAGCCTGGAATGCTCTGATACCAATTGCAGGACTGGGTTAGGGTGTTAACTACAATTAGTTTAACAAGAGGAGTGATCTTAGATCACTTAACAGTTCAAATAGGGAACATGAAACTTTGAAGATACAAGAAACACAAGTAACAATAAGACAGAACTTAGAACAATAACACAAGTATTAGTTTTCAAGGATGTTGTATATTGATCTCAAGTTCTATTACAAGTGTTCAAAGCATGATTTAAAATACAAGGACCTGAGACTCTTTTATACTACAACCTACAGCCGTCAATACTTGGAAGGATAGTTGAAATTGACTGATCTAGACAACAAGATCAATCTAGAGTCAAAAGGCAGATTGCCTTTTGACTAGTGACTATGATATGCCATAGCTCACTGACTTTTCCTAGTACAAAAAGTCTAACGGAACAAAAGAAGAAATTACAG
Source organism: Flaveria sonorensis (assembly GCA_025506505.1). Classification (NCBI taxonomy): domain Eukaryota; kingdom Viridiplantae; phylum Streptophyta; class Magnoliopsida; order Asterales; family Asteraceae; genus Flaveria; species Flaveria sonorensis. The sequence continues at coordinate 28,682,266 of CM046426.1, forward strand.
ACAAAGACTTTATCTACTATTCACTAAAGCATGGAAGTTTCACCAACTCATACAAGTTGGTGAGTTATCAGAGTTGCAGCAGAAAGTTGGTCAGCTTCATCAAAAGTATATCAGATAAAGCATCTTTTCTCTGTCTTCTGAAGAAATTAGTCTTCACACCAAAATGGCTTCGGAAGACTTTGTCTTTGAAGCTTCGGAAGACTTCATCTTTGGCTTCTGAAGAACTTGGCCTCTGGCTTCGGAAGTTTTTACACTTAGAATATTTTCTGTTAAGTGTAAAGCTTCCGAAGTAATTTCTTCTGAACTTTTGGCTTCGGAAGACTTTACACTTAGGTTTTTAGAGAGTGTAAAGCTTCTACAGCAAGTTCATGCTTGTTCCTTAGTGCATGTTGGAAGATCATTGGTTGCATTAGCCTTAAAATCTTCAGATAGATCCTTACACAACACAAAATACTAAAATTCAATTGAACAAATGGTGTTCTTCAAAGTATTTTTCACTAAATATATAATAGATACTGCATAAAACACACTTACAAATGTGTAAAAGCAAATCAAGATAACTACGAAAGAGTGAGGTAATTTTACTAAAAAAGCTAAACATATTGACTATTTTAGGTTTATGATTAATGGCAAGCTAGAACCATTGATCTACACATTATGGCATACCACGAATGTATATTCTAATTACTTACATCAAATAAGACCAAACAAACAAAACAAAATAGCAATACAGATCTTTAGCAGCTATAGGATCATGGTAGCCTTCAACATTGACATATTCTTGTACAAGAGATAGTGTATCAATAGATAATGATATTGATAGGAAGATGCTGCCTATCGGTAGATACGAAGTTATCTTGTAGCCTTCGACAGATGTACTGTGAAATCATTAGTTGGACTGTTTCAGTAGGAACTTTAACTGAGTTCTTGATTAAGTGTTTTAAATAGCATTCATCTTTTAACATCCCAACAATTCCCCTAGGATGATACTACTAAAACAACTTACTAATTTAGCCTATTCAATCTTCTAAAAAAGGCCTTAGTTATCTGCCCATTCTATCATGTGAGGGATTGACCAAGGAGAGACTTGTAAGGTCTCTAATTTTTTGTTGTGGTAGTCTTATTAATTTCAACTTAGTCATTCTTATGGTTCTGCCACTAGCATGTGTAAGAGTGTAGGGAAGGATACTTAGATCATAACTCAGTGAGATGATTGGATTATGAACATCTAAAGGATGAATATATAATACATGCCCTTGCTCTTCATCATCTTTAAAATTTGGATCTTTATTCTTCTTTCTACTATAGAGATTTAAGAAAGTAGACATCATCCTTTTATACTTGTCTGACATGCTTTTGGAAACTCTTAGATTTAATGTCATTTATTCCAGCTCAGATGATCTAAGTGACAATAGATTAATTTTAGTAATAAAAGTTCTTTAGATACATCTCTTCTTTGAATGAAGTACTACTCACTACTCTGTCTCCTTATCAAAACCCCAATTACTTCTTTTTTATCTACTCATCAGTTAGAGTGTTTACATCTTCTAGAGATGAATCTCCTTTATAATTCTTTGGTTCCTCTTCAGAACTACTAGATCATCTCTTTTAAACTTATCATCACCATACTTTCTTATTGTAAGGTCTCATTCCCAGGCAACCTTATAATTGGTTTCATGAACATAACCATAACTCTTAAACTGGTAATTTCATATAATTTAAGTGGTGGAATCATAAAATTCAGTCAATAACAGGTCATGCTTAACTAAAATATTACATCACATGGAATTCATTTTTCAACATTTATAACATAGAAAATCATTGAAATATGGTGCCAGTCTTTGATCTGGGTGCCTCTTCATGTCAAATCATAGATCATTCATAACTTTGAAAACATATCATTCATAAACAGTGAAAACCATCATGGGTAATGTACAATGATCATGCCATGCAATTAAGTAAGGCTATGAAATGCTAGCACAAAGCTAACTACTGTGAATTCTAGCACGAAGCAAGCTACTATGATTTGCTAGCATAGAGTAGGCCTTTGAATACAAGCACAAAGCAAGCCTTTGAAATGTTAGCATAATGTAGACCTTTGAAATTTTACCACAAAACATACATTTAAATTGTTAGCAAAAATAAAAAAACCTTTGAATAGTTAGCACAAGGCCAACTTTTAAGTTGTTAGCACAAAGCAGACCTTTGAATGCGAGCACACAACAAGCCTTTGGATGCTAGCGCAAAAATAGAGTTTGGCAAAAGGGGTAATCATATTAAAATCCTTTCTAAAACTTTGATTAATAATGATATGCATAACTAAGCTTATATTCCTTAGGCAAGAATAGTAGGTAAACTTATGGAAACATCAAAGAAAAGTAAAAGTGGGTGATGGTTATCCAATGCGGATGACTGTGTCTCAATACGGGTGACTCTCAACCAATATGGATGAGTAGTAGTCTATATTGTCCAAGTAGTGGGTCAATGTAGATGGTGTAGTTTAATGTGGATAGGTTGAACTTTGTGGATGATTTGGTTCAGTGTAGCTGAACTTTTATATTGGCTGAGTGTTGGGTTATTACGGATAGTATTAAATTCAGGTAACAGTGAATATGTGAAACGGTGAATGCAGATGAAGTTTCACTCTTCCGTATTAGCCATCTATAGATTGGCTAAGAGGTTAATGCGAATGAAGAAGTGAATGGGGTTAACAGTAATATGGGTGAGGCATTATTCATCTGCATTTACACTTGTGGTATGTGCCTTCCCGGACGTGTTCCCTGAGGACTTGACGGAGGTACCGCCCGATCGAGAGATATAGTTTCAGATCGACCTTGTGCTAGGAGCTCAGCCCGTTGGTAAAGCGTCGTATCGTGTGGCTCCGTAAGAGCTGAATGAATTGCTAGCCCAACTATAGGACCTTCTTGATAAAGGTTTCATCAAGCCAAGCATTTCTCCTTCGGGTGCTCCGGTGCTGTTCGTAAAGAAAAAAGATGGTAGCATGCGGATGTGTATAGACTACAGGGAGCTGAATAAGCTCATGGTAAGAATAGATACCCGTTACCTCGGATAGACGATCTATTCGACCAATTGCAAGGTGCAAGTTGGTTCTCGAGGATCGATCTTTGGTCGGGTTATCATCAGCTAAAGGTTAAGGAACATGATATCCTAAAGACTGTGTTCCGAACATGATATGGGCATTATGAATTTCTCATGATGTTGTTTGGCCTAACCAATGCTCCTGCAACATTCATGGACTTGATGAATAGGGTTTGTCGATCGATGCTCGACAAATAAGTGATAGTGTTCATAACGATATCCTAATCTATTCAAATAACAAGGGAGACCACGCCTGCCACATCTGTGAGGTGTTGGAAACTCCAAGAAGGGAGAAGTTGTATGCGAAATTCTCCAAATGTGTGTTTTGGTTATGCGAGGTACAGTTTCTGGGTCATGTGATCAACCCAGAAGGGATCATGGTTGATCCTGCTAAAGTAGAAGCTGTGATGCAGTGGAGTTCGCCTAAAATGACATCTGAAATCCGAAGCTTCCTCGGATTGGCGGGTTACTACAGGAGTTCATTCAGGATTTTTCCAAGATTGCCTCACCGCTGACAAAGCTGACAAGGAAAGATGTGAAGTTTGAATGGGGTGATAGTCAACAGAATGCATTCATGGAGTTAAAGAGAAGATTGACACAAGCTCCAGTGTAATGCTACCAGAAGGGGATGAGGATTTGGTTGTCTATTCCGATACTTCTTATCAAGGGTTAGGGTGCGTACTAATGCAATGAGGCAAAGTCATAGCCGCATCCCGATAGCTACAGATTCATGAAGTGAACTACCCTACCCACGATCTGGAGCTGGCTGCTGTGGAATTCACGTTCAAAATATGGAGACACTACTTATATGGTGTCAAATATATGATTTTTACGG